>CM062814.1:483484174-484170026 GCA_031772625.1 Pinus tabuliformis | reverse complement strand
GCTTTAAGCCCCAAAACATGCCTTGGGGGGATTCCATGCCCAACAGTATGCCCGAGTTTAACATGAACCATGAAGGAGTTTGTTAGGTTGTGCAGCTAGGAAACATACAAAAGGGCCATTCCCTTCTAGTGAAAGAAAGACAACCAATATTTTTCAATTGGTCCATTCTGAGCTATCTGGTATCTTTCCCGTAACTTTATTAGGAGGATACCTATACTATGCAATATTTGTGGATGACTACTCACACAAAACATGGATCTATTTCTTGAAGGAGGGATGAAGTGTTCAAATGGTTATGTTATTTCAAGGCATTGGTGTAAAATCAAATAGGGAAGAAGATCAAGACGTTGAGGACTGACAATGGAACCAAATATGAATCAAATAAATTCAATGAATTGTGTAGAGAGACTGGAATTAAGAGGGATATAATTGTTCCATACACCCTTGAGAAGAATTGTGTTGCTGAAAGGAAGAATCAAACAATTATGGAATCCACCTATGCCATGATTTGTGATTAATATCTACAAAAATTCTTATGGGGATAAGTTTTCAACACTGTCGTATATGTTCAAAATAGGATCCTGCATCAATATTTGGATTTCAGGACACCCGAGGAAGTCTCTGCTGGTAAGAAATTGTTGTTTCTCATTTTAGAATCTTTGGTTTTCCATTATACTTTCATGTGCCTAAAGAGAAAAGAAATAAGTTGGAAGCTTCTTGGAAGAAAGGTATATTCGTTGGCTATAGTGAAAATTCAAAAGCATATAGAATCTATGTACTTGGTCAAATGGTTGTGGATGTAAGTCATGATGTCACCTTTGATGAAGACACTTCCCTTGGGAAATCCAAAGATCTCCCCATCTCAAAGGACAATGATGATGCTTCCATAAAACAAGATGAGATTATGCCTGATGTTGATGGTCATATGGATCCTATTGATCCACCTCCTAGTGATCCATCTACCTCAGGGAAACAGCCATCATGGCTTAAAGATGCTCTAGAAGATGATGAAAGACATACTTCTCCAAGAGGGACATTTCAAAAAAGTAAGAAGCCCAATAGGTATCAAGGGTACTTGGCTTCCATGAGTACTATTGTTCAAGTTGAACCTTGCACATTCAAAGAAGTTGTAAAGCACCAAGTATGGAAATATGTGATGAATGAGGAAAATGAATAAATCATGAAGAGTGATGTTTGGGACATAATGCCTAGACTGAAGGAAAAGTATGTGGTAACCTTTAGATGGCTTTAAAAAATTATACATGGAGTTGATGGGAGTGTTAAAAAATATAAGGCCAAGTTCGTTGCTCATGGCTTCTCTCAAAAGGAAGGAGTGGACTATTACAAAATATTTGCATCGGTTTCCATACTACTATCTAATCTAATATTTCTCTTGCTACCAATCAAGGATGGAGCATACATCAAATGGAAGTCAAAAATTATTTCTTGCATGACTCACTTAAGGAGGAAGTCTATTTGGAACAACCTCAGTGGTTAGAAGTATAAGATAGAATGACACATGTCTGTCGACTGAAGAAATCCATCTATGGGTTGAAGCAAGACCCTAGGTGATCCGAACTTAAACAGGAATGCAACAAATTAAATATGTAACCATAAAAACATAGATGCAGTAGAAATAATAATTCATTTCATTAATATCATAATACTAAAATATGCTTACAAACATAATGGAAATAAACTAGCTTAGGTGATGATAGCTTATCTATAAGAAGAGATGTGGCAGATACATGCCTCTGAAACGTGTTATAATGAGGTTAATGACCTATTTATTATTGAAAAACAAGCGAAAACCCTAAAAAACCAAAACCCTAACCTTAGGAGATGGAACGCCAAGAATTTGTGGGCCCCTTTGGGGTTAGTTGGGCAGCCAACTTCTCGGGGTCGTAACTTGGTCATATTATCTTTGTTTGGTGCATACAATACAATGTTGGAAAGGTCTCTCCAAGTACTACAAGATTTGAGTGGCCATAGGCCTATTGTGGACCTCAAAAACATGTCATTTAGGGGGTCAAAACTACTTCGGAAGTTTAGGACCAGAAAAACTGCTAAAAATAATAAATACTGAAATAAACAAGGAAAAAGATGAAACTGACTAGAGTTATAAGTGGAATAGGTTGGTGGAACCAATATCCACCTAGATCATTCCTCCCTCCTTAAGAAGTAATGGTCCCCATTATGTGCAGAGCTTCCATGAGATCAAGAAATTTATGTTGAACCCGTCCCTGGTGAACCACTTTCCCTAGTGAAGGCATTTGGTTGCTTTGACAACTCGATATAGCTGGACCCTTTTTTGGCAAGTGTTCTTGATCTATGTATCCATGATCTAATCATTTGTGGCCTATTTTGTGCAGTCTAGGTTCAACTTTGTTGGTGTGATTTGTTCTGCAATGTCGAATGTGTCCAACAATGGTGGAAAGTATCATTGAAAGTAGTCTACATTGAACATTGGTTGTAGACTAAGGAACAGTGAAATGTTGAGCTTGAAGGCATTATCCCCCATAGCCTTGGTGATGGTTTATGTCCCATATCAGAGTGGGTGAATCTTGTGGTGGGGTCCATCGAGGCGCTCCTTCTGCAAATGTAGCCAAACTTTGTCACCCCCTGGAACTTATGTTGAACCTAATGTTGATCATGGCACTACTTGTACTTAGCATTAAATCTATCTAATATGTCATGTACCTGCTAGAAGATGTGTTAAATGTGATCAATGAATCTATTAGCCATGTTGGCTTCAGACTGGACATGATTCAAATCTGCTTGAGTAGCTGAAAATCGTCTGGCCACATCAATGGGACATAATGGTTGAAATCCCAGCCCTACCTAAAAGGAGTTATGTCCCGTTGAGCTGTGGAGAGCTTTGTTGTAGATGTGTTGCACATAGAGGAGGCTTTCATCCCATGTGTGTGGATGCTTCGAGTTGTACATGCATAGAATGTGTACGATCATCCTGTTGACGACCTCTGTTTGGCCATCAGTTTGGGGATGGAAATTCGTGGACTTAGTAATTTTGGTATCTAGCATCAACCAGAGACTTAACAAAAATTCACTCAGGAATCTGCTGTCTCGATTTGAGACAATGGACTGTGGGATCCTGAAGTGTTCCCACAGTCACTCAAATAATATTTTAGCAGTTTCCTCTATTGTGATACTCTTCTTGCAGGGCACTATAATGGCCATCTTAGAGAATCTATCGACGACCATGAAAGCAAAGTTGTTGTCGTGCTTAAAAGAATAAATGTATGACATGCAATCCATGGAGATGGATTCCCAAGGTCGACTAAGAGTAGGAAGAGGAGTATATAGGCCTTGCTTCTTGATCGTTGGTTTGGCAATGGCACAGGCAGTGTGATTTAATGTACCTCCCAACATCCTAAGGAAGGTTCGGCCAATAAAAATACTTCTATGGTACTGCCACTATTTTCTCTACCCCGAAATGTCCAGTGACCCGACTGTAGTGCACCTCCCAAATCATTTTGGCATGCTCATTTGAATGAACACAGATGTGTTCTACATGGCACAACAGGGCATCAAAATTTAGAACTTGTTTACCTTCTAATAGTGTCTGGTATGTGTTGTCAAATTCTGGATCGCTCTTGTAAAAATGTGGCCACCCTAAAGTCTCGTGCCCACTGGAGTCAAGCACAGTGATCAGTGCCATGACTGGTGGTCAGCTTAAGAAGTCTACAACATTATTGGTGTTTCCCTTCTTATAATTAATTTTCAAATGGAATTGTTTCATGTATGTGGACCATTTCTGATGGCGATCGTTCTGCAACTTCCCTTGTGTCTATGTGAACTCCAAGAGTTAGTGGTCTATGTGGATGACCGTTTCCTACCCCAGAATGTAATGCTTCCATTGACGATAGGCTTGCACAATAGAATACATTTCTTTTTCGTAAGTGGGATACTTTCGAACTATGTCTGAAAGTGTCTCACTGTCGTAAGCCATTGGATGCCCATGCTGAGTAAGAACTGCACTGATAGCATAGTCGAAGGCATCTGTCTCAATCTCAAATGGTTGTTGCAGGTTTGGTAATGTGAGTACTAGTGCAGATAGGAGGTGATGCTTCAACTCAACAAACTCCATTTTTGGGTTTTAGACCCAAAAAAAATATTTTTTCTCCGCCCTTGGTGACTTGACTTAAAGGCCAATTGATATGAAATAACCTTAGCACAAACTTGTGGTAGAAGTTGGAAAGACCCAGAAAGATGTAGAGCTCTATTAAGTGGTTAGGGATGGCAAATATCAAATGACTTGTATCTTATCTGGGTCCACATGCACACCCTGCTCATCAATGATGTACACCATATATTGAACCTGGGTCATGCCAAAAGTGCATTTCTCCAAATTAGCACACAACTTTTGTTGTCAAAGGGTTTGAAGGACCTGTCGACTATGGTGGAGGTTCTCTTCCCAACTCTAGTTGAAGATCAAGATGTCATCTAAATACACCACCATGAATGCATTAGTGAAGCATTGTAAGATGTCGTCCATCAATCCCATGAAGGTTTTGGGGGATTTCGTCAACCCGAAAGGCATAACCAACCATTCGAAAAGACCCTCCTTGGATTTGAAGGAAATCTTTCACACATTAGAGGGTTCGATAGGCACTTGGTGATAACCAGAATTTAAGTCAATCTTGTTGAATTATTTCCCCCCCTTGAGTTGGTCTAGAAGGTCGTCAATCCGTGGGATTAGGTACCTATTCCGGACAGTGATCTTGTTCAGTGCCTAATAGTCAATACAGGTGTCCAGGTCCAATCATTCTTCTGTACCAATACGATCGGCTACCACAAGGTGATGGGCTTGGCCTAATGTGCCCTTTCTGAAACAGTTCTTGAATTTGCCTCTTGATCTCATTGTTCTCTAGAATAGAGCATCGATAGATTAGTCCATTGGGTAGCAGCATGCCTGGGTCAGATCAATGGAGTGCTTGATCTAACAATGTAGAGGTACCCCTGTAAGTGAGGCGAAAATGTACCTGTGCTCCTCCATGACCTTATCCATCTGCTACTGTTGTGCAGAGGAGCCCTGTCTAGAATCCGTGGCTACAACCTTCTTCTTTCCCTTGGGGAAAATCATAAGGAAAAAAAATTTCCTGGTGTGTGAAATGATTTACTACATTTCTTTGCAGTGATCAAAGAGATAGTGGTAGGCGGGGCTACCTCCAGTATCCTATACAACTTATTGCCCAAAGTAATAATCATAGACCAAGGTCTAGACTCATATACAACATGTCGTTATCACAAGTATGGTTGTCCTAATAATACATCACAAACTTCAAGAGGAGAAACATCACATAATACCTCATCTGCTAAGGACTTGATGTTGTAGGGAAAGCGACGTTGTTGGCTGACACGAAGATCTCATCCTTGATGAAGCCACATGATGGTTTACGACTGCGGATGTTCTTTCATCGGTAGCCCCAGATCCTTCATGACCCCTACTAAAAGGAGGTTCTTTTGGCTCCCACTGTTGACAATGAACTCCAATGGAGAACCCTTTACCCACATTTGTGAGTGGAAGAGGCATTCCTCCTCCTCTGGATCTTCAAGCTCATTCTTCTGGATCTTTGTTGTGGCCACCATGGCATTGGGCTCCACATCAATGATTTGCTTCCCTTTTTCATTCCCCTTTTCAGCTTCTGACTCAGAGTTAGAACATGCATCTGATTCGGAAGCATTCATCTTGGAAACCAGTGACTGCTTGTCTCGACACTCACTTATAATGTGTGTGGAGCTCTTATGGAACTCACACTATTTTATGTGTCCTTCTTTGTCTTCGAGGTGTTTTTATTTTCTTGTGGCTTCGACGAGTTTATTTGGGTCACCCTACCTTGGCTTTGGCCTTTTCTCTGTGGTTTGGGGGTGCCTTTTCCTTACTTTGGATTCACATATCCAAAGTCTCATTCTTCTATTTTAACTTTTTCTTAATCTTGACAGCATATTGATATGTCGTGTCGAGTCAGGAGTTGTCCAAGAACTCCACTTCGTCCTTGATGTACTTGTGCAGGCAGCTACGATACTTGAGTACCAAATGCCGCTTTGAATCCTTGATACCCAATTTTATGTGGAGGATATGGGAAACATTTGTGAACTCCGACACATCTTGGTCACTTCCCTGCCATAGTGTGGTCCACATTATGTATTTATGTAGGTTTTAACCCCGTACAGAAATTACCTGCACATGAATTCTAAAACACAAAAAATAAACAATGCAAGAGCATAACATATAAAAGACATATACACAAAGATTTCCCCTGGATCCCAAAATCGGGACTACCAGCTTGATTTTTCATTATGTTCCTTTCAATGTTACAATACATATTTATAAATGCCGAAGCATCCAATACCATGGACCAAAAACCATCGCGTCCAAAATCATGGACCGAAAACCATCGCGTCTAAAACCATGGACTGAAAACCATCGCATCCAAAACCATGTACGAAAATCATGCACAAAACCATAGGTAGGTTTGCCCAACCTAATATAGGGTTCCAAAAAAAATTCTCAAGGCGCTGCCCTGGACCCCTTAAAGGGGGCATACCCGCCCCCCTGTGACCCCCCTCGCTGCACAATCAGTGCAACGAAGGGGGCGGTGACAATGTGGGCTAGTGGTGGAAAGAATAACACAACCCAACATTCTCCCACTTATTGTTTTCTTTCCATAGGGGGCCACAAGAGAGCTTAGTCATTTATCTAGCCCTACAACACCCATTGTTTCTCTACACCAAGAGAACTTCTTAGAGCTCACATATTTTGTCAATGCATCTACAGTATTCTTCAAAGTGTCAAACTTTACTAGCAACACCTTTTTGTCTTCTATCATATCCCTCACAAAGTGATATTGAACATCAATGTGCTTTGTATTTGAATGGTAAGCAGGGTTCTTTGCCAAGAAAATTGCACTTTGGTTGTCACAATCTATCCTTATAGCTCCCTGTACTAACCCCATACTTCAACACAATCTCTGCAACCAAACTACTTCCTTGCTTGCATGAGTGGCTGCCATGTATTCTGCCTCTGTAGTTGATAGTGCCACTACAGATTGTTTCTTACTCATCCAACTGACTCCACCTCAAAATAGGTTAAACACATACCCACTTATAGATCTTCTCTGATCCAGATATCCATCCCAGTCCTCATCAACAAAGCCACGGATATCCAAAACTCTGTCCAATCCTGGTCTTCCTTAGTAGCACAAATCATAATCACTACTACCACGCAAATACCTAAAAACCCACTTCACTGTTGTCCAATGCTCCTTCCCTGGTTTTGACATAAACTTGCTCAATACTCCCACTGCATGTGCAATGTCTGGTCTAGTACAGACCATCGCATACATCAGGCTACTGACTGCACTTGCATATGGAACATGGGACATATCCTCTTCCTCTTCTTGTGTCTTTGGACATTGTTCAGCAGATAACTTTACACCTACATGAATAGGAACCTTCACCGATTTACTATCCTACATATTAAACCTCTGCAATATTGTCTCGACATACTTCGTCTGGTTTAACCAGAGCTTCCTCTTTTCACGATCTCTTTTAATTTCCATGCCCAAAATATAGTTTGCAGCACCAAGACCTTTCATGTAAAATTTGGAGGACAATTGGGTCTTCAAATCCTGGATAATTTCTTTGTCATTTCCAACTAGAAACATATCATCCACATACAAGACCAGATAAATAACACGATCACCAATTAATTTAAAATACACACAGTGATCTGCTTTTCTTCTTGTGAAGCCAAGTCCCCGTATAAATGTATCAAATTTCTGATACCACATCCTTGGTGACTGTTTTAACCCATACAAAGATTTCTTTAACTTGCATATTAGTTCTTTCTTACCCTTCACGGCAAAGCCTTTAGGTTGCTTCATGTAGATCTCCTCTTCCAAATA
The DNA here is from genome assembly GCA_031772625.1 of Pinus tabuliformis. Taxonomy (NCBI): domain Eukaryota; kingdom Viridiplantae; phylum Streptophyta; class Pinopsida; order Pinales; family Pinaceae; genus Pinus; species Pinus tabuliformis. The sequence continues at coordinate 484,162,098 of CM062814.1, read as the reverse complement.
CCCGTGAAGAAATGTTGTCTTCACACCCATCTGTTCTACCTCAAAATCAAAACCAACAGCAACAGATAAAAGTAATCTAATAGAAGCTACCTTGGCAACAGGAGAAAAAATATCACCAAAATCAATTCTCGGCACTTGGGAATAACCTTTTGCTACCAACCGAGCTTTGTATTTCTCCACCTTTCCTTCTACATTTGTCTTCTTCTTGAACACCCATTTGCTGCCAATGGGTTTCCTTCTAGCCGGCAACTCCACCAGATCCCAAGCCTCATTTTTGTGCAAAGATGCCATTTCATCAACCATGGCCTCTTTCCAAAGTTTTCCATCTTCTGAATCTACTGCTTCCTTAACAGTTCTAGGATCATCATCAGTAATAGATAAAGAAAAATTTGAACAGAAAGCAGATGGACTATACCTTTCTCGCTGCCTTCTTTCTTGAACTGATCTTCTCACACCCAGATTTTGTGGCTTTTCATCTTCTGATTCCTCCTTTGCTATAAAGTCTGATTCTTCCTCCTTTAGCTCAAACTCTATCTTCTCAGGTTCCTTTGGTTGGACTTCATGTTTAATAACATCTTTCACCTCTCTGCACACCACATCTCAGTTGTACACAGCCTTCCTTGTTACTGGGTTCCAAAGCTTATAACCCTTTAAACCATCCTTATACCCAATAAAGATGCACTTTTCAAATTTACTATCCAACTTGGTTCGTTTCTCCTTTGGAACATGTACATATGCATCACATCCAAATACCCTCAGATGTGAAAGAGAGGGTTTCTTACCAGTCCATACCTCTTGTGAAGTCTTATTCTGCAACGGTGATAAAGGTGATCTATTGACCAGGTAACATGTTGTCTCCACCACCTCTGGCCATAATTCATATCCTAACCCGGCACCATTGAGCATGCTTCTTTCCCTTTCCATCAGCATCTTGTTCATTCTTTCTGAAACTCCATTTTGCTGAGGTGTATATGGAGTAGTCTTTTACCATGCTATACCACACTTCTTACAGAGTTCTTCAAATTCCTTACTACAAAACTCTCCACCGTTATCTGTCCTCAGCACCTTTATCTTCTTCTCTGTCTGGTTTTCCACCAGAGCCTTAAATTCTTTAAACCTGTCAAAGACTTCAAATTTCTTCTTAAGGAAATATATCCATGTATTCCTTGAGAATTCATCTATAAATGATACATAGTACACAAACTTACCCAGTGATGGAACCTTCACAGGTCCAAACACATCACTGTGCATAAGATCTAATATATGTTTCGCCCTCTTACCACTAGAGGGGAAACTCACCCAATTCTGCTTCCCATATACACAATTTTCACAGAAATCAAAATCCAGAGAGCTATTACTCATACCTTCTACCATACCTTTACCATAAAGTATTTGAAGGCCCTTCTCTCCAATATGTCCAAGTCTTTGATGCCAATGCATGGTCTTCTCTCCAAAGACCACTAGATTTTCTGCTCCACTTTCAGGAACCACAGGACTGTTGCACCCATCAACAACAATGCTACCTTGCATCTTGTATAGAGTTCCAATCCAAACTCCCCACATCAATACCATTGCTCTCGAACCATCTTGCAGGTATCCTTCTCAAACATTGTTTTTACACCTACATCATCTAGCTTGCTTACAGAAATCAGATTTCTGGCCAATGCAAGAATATGCAGAACACTCGGAAGTGTTCTAACCCTTCCACCTTGAAAATTCAACTTTACTTTTCCACGACCAATGATTCTAACCTTCCTATCATCCCCTAAGAAGACATCACCACTATCGTATTTCTCATATTCGCAGAACCACTCTCTATGGGGAGTGAAGTGAAAGGATGCACCTGAGTCAATCAACCATGCCTCATGATCTACATGTGTACTTGAAGAAGCCAAGTACACATCCCCACCTTCATCTGAGGTAGTTTTCACCTCTGCAGAAGGAGCATCATTAGATCCCTTTCCTTTTTCAGGAGCTTTAGATTTACAGTCCCTTTTGTAGTGCCCTTCCTTTCCTCATTTCCGGCACACCACATTTACAGGTTTTCCTGGAGATTTAGATCTCCCTCTAGATCTAGATCTCCCACTCGATGACTTATTTTTGTTTCTATTATGGGACCATCCTTGTACTGACAAGGCATCACCATTCTGGCTCTCCATATTTTTCTGTCTCATCTCCTCTGTCAGCAAGGATGAAACTATTTCATCAAACTGCAAGGCAGTTGCATTGCTACCTATTGCAATAACCAGACTATCCCATGAATCCGGTAGAGAACACAACAAACTAATGCACTTATCTTCATCTGAAATTTTGATATCAACAGATGATAACTGACTTACCATATTATTAAACGCATTCAGATGCTCTGTCACTGAGTCTCCATCTTTCATCCTTAGGTTATACAACTTTTTCTGTAGGAACAGTTTATTCACCAGAGACTTAGATTGGTACAAAGTCCCTAACTTGTCCTACAAAGCCTTCGCTGTAGCTTCCCCTGATACATTCAGCAATACTGAATCTGAGACACACAATCGTATTGTGCTCTTTTCCTTCTAATCCAATTTCTTCCATTCTTCATCAGACACTCTCGTTGGTTTAGTACCCGGATCTACCATGATCCACTGATCTTTATCCACCAACAGATCCTCCATCTTGAGTTTCCACAACTCAAAACTCTGACCATTAAATTTCTCGATCTCTATATTTCCACTGCTCGCCATCTTCTTTCACCATGAGAATCGATCCCATAGATATCCCACTGAACGGGGTCTACCACAGGCCTGAGCAAAACCCCTCAATGACAAAGGCGTCCCATTGAAGCCAAAATAGCTCTGATACCAAATGTACGTTTTAACCCTATACAAAAATTACATGCATATAAATTATAAAACAAAGAAAATAAAAAATGTGAGAGCATAACACATAAAACACATATACACATAGATTTTCCCCTGGCTCCCAAAACTGGGACTACCAGCTTGATTTTTCGTTATGTTCCTTTCAATGTTACAATACATATTTATACATGCCGAAGCATCCAATACCATGGACCGAAAACCATCGCATCCAAAACCATGGACTGAAAACCATCATGTCCAAAACCATGTGCGAAAATCATGCAAAAAACCATAGGTAGGTCCACCCAACCTAATATAGGGTCCAAAAAAAATTTTCCTGGGGCGCTACCCCAGACCCTGCAGAGGGGGGCTACCCACCCCCTCAAACCACCCGGACAGGGGGGGCTACCCAGCCCCCTCAAACCCCCCGGACAGGGGGGGCTACCAACCCCCCTCAAACCCCTCGGACAGGGGGGGCTGTCCCCCCCCCCCCCCCCCCCCCCCCCGCACCTCTAACCCCCCGATTCACTACGTGGGCTAGTCGTGGAAAGAATAACACAACCCAACAATTTATGTTCATAGCTCCTGACAGGGTAATATTGCTCCTTGATGGGATCTCGAAAAGAGTCCCAAGTGGGTGTGGCTGAAGACAATGAGGATTCTCTCTCATCCTTTTGTTCACAGTAGGTTGCCCACCAGTTCTTAACATGTGGGGCAGATTTGAGAATTCCAAAGGTAATATTTACCCGATTGGAAAAGTCATGAACTGAAAAATATCTTTCCAATAGATTCAACCATTTATCTATGACATATTCATTTATCTGGCCCTCAAATATGGGAATGTCAAAGTTAGCTTGTACCTTAAAAGGAGTGGCACCTCCAGAGTGGCTAGCTAGATGAAGATGCGTCCCCTGTGGGTATCCATCGAAGGATTCGGGCAAAATTATCCATCATCGCGTTCCTCTGTCTCTCAAGGGCTTCCTCAAGAAATATTTTGATAGGATCTCCTACCCCCTCATCTTTCTTTTCTTCTACCATAGGAGGTCGTCAGAGTTTGCAAGGTTGGTCTTGCAAAGGTTCAGCCAAATCGAGCCCTAACTACTTATACCCTGACCTCGTTGGGTACATGCAAACAAAAACAAAGAAAGAGTAGAATGTTCTGATACCACTAATCCAAGCTTAAACAAGAATGCAACAAATTACAGATATGACCATAAATATAGATATGCAACAAAATAATACTTCATTTCATTAATATCAGAATACTGAAATATTCTTACAAACAGAATGGAAATAAACTAACTCGGGCGATGGTAGCTTATCTCTGAGAAGAGATGTGGCATCTGCATGCCTCTAAACTATGTTACAATGAGGCTAAAGGGCCTATTTATTATTGAGCAATAAGGTAAAACCATAAACAACCAAAACCCTAACCCCAAGAGATAGAATGCCAAGAGCTTTTGGGCCCCCGCCGGGTTATTTGGGCAACCAACTTCCCAGGGTTGTAACTTGGTCATATTATCTATGTTTGTCATGTACGATACCTTTATGGAAAGGTCTCTCTCAATACTATAGGATTTGCATCAGGCTCATCTTGCAGACCTCAAAAAAATGCCATTTAGGGGGTAAAAATTGCTCCACAAGTTCATCACCGGAAACAACTGCTAAAAATAGTAAATGTTGAAATAAACAAGGAAAAAAATGAAACTGACTGGAGGTCAAGGTGGAATAGGTGCATGGCCACCAATATCTACCTTGATCATTCCTCCCTCATTAAGAAGCAACGGTCCCCATTACATCTAGAGCTTCCATGAGGTGAGGACAATTCTATTGATCTTGGTCCCTGGTGAACCACTTGCCCTAGTCAAGGCATTGGTCTACTTTAACAACTCGATATAGATGGATACTCTGTTGGCAAGTGTTCTTGATATATGTATCCATGATCTAATCAATTGTGGCCAGTTCCATGCAGTTTGGGTTGAGCTCTGTTGGTGTGAGTTGTTCTATAATGTCGGATGTGTCCAGCACCAGTGGAAAGTATCACCAAAGGAATTCTACATTGAACACTGAGTGTATACCAAGGAATAGTGGAATGTTGAGCTCAAAGCAATTGTCCCCCATAGTCTTGGTGATGGTGTATGGCCCATAACAAAGCGATCGAAGCTTGTGAAGGGGTCTAGTGAGGTGCTCCTTCTACAAATGTAGCCAAACATTTTTGCCCACCTAGAACTTGTGCAAAACTTGATGTTGATCATGGTGTTGCTTGCACTTAGCATTGACTCTGTCCAATATTTCATGGACCTACTAGCTGATGTGTTTAATTCCCTCAATGAATTTGTTATCCTTGGTGACTTTGGAGTGGACATGAGCCGAATCTACTTGAGTAGTTGCAAATGGTATGACCACATCAATGGGAGATAATGACTGAAATCCCAACCCTACCTGAAAGGGGTTGTGGCCCATTAATCTAGAGACAGCTCTGTTGTAGCTGTGCTAGACATAGGGGAGGCTTTCATCCCATGTGCATGGATGTTTCAAGTTGTACATGTGAAAAATATATACGATCATCTTGTTGACAACCTCTGTTTGGCCATCGGATTAGGGATGGAAAGTTGTGGAATTACTAAGTTTGGTATCCAGCATCAACCAGAGACTTGGCCAAAATGCACTTAGGAATCTAATGTCCTGATCTAAGACAATGGAATGTGGGATCTCGAAGTGTACCCACACTTGCTCAAAGAAGATTTTAGAAGTGGCCTTTTTTGTGATACTCTTCTTGCAAGGTGCCCTAATGGCCATCTTACAGAATCTGTTGACGACCACAAAAACACAGTTGTTGTCATGCTTAGAAGAAGGAAGGGTCAACATGTAATCCATGGATATGGATTCCCAAGATCAACTAGGTGTAGGAAGAGGATTATATAGGATTTGCTTCTAAATGGTTGGTTTGGCAATGGAGTAGGGAGTGTAGGATTTAGTGTGCCTCCCAACATCCTGACGAAATTTCGACCAACAAAATATGTCTGCAGCACTACCACTATTTTCTCTACCCCGAAAAGTCCAGCGACCCGAATGTAGTGTGCCTCGTGAATCACCTTGGCATGCTCACTTGAAGGAACACATATGTGTCCTAGGTGGCATAACAGGGCATCCGGGAGGTGCAAATTTGGAACTTGTTTAACTTCCAAGAGGTTCTGGTATGTGTTGTCGAATTCTGGATCGCTCTTGTAAATATGCAGCCACCCGTGCCCATAAGGGTCAAGCACAGTGATTAGCATGACCGATGGTTGGTTGAGGTAGTATGCAACATTGTTGGTGCTGCCCTTATTGTTCTTAATGTTCAAATGGAATTCTTGCAGGTATGTAGACCATTTCTGATGGTGATCATTCTGCAACTTCCCTTGTGTCTATATAAACTACAGGGGTCAGTGGTCTGTGTGGATGATCGTTTCCTTGACTAGAATGTAATGCTTCCATTGATGACAAGCTTGCACAATGGAATCCATTTCTTTGTCATAAGTGGGATAATTTCAGACTATGTCTAAAAGTGTCTCATTGTGGTAAGCCACTAGATGCCCCTGTTGAGTAAGAATTGCACCGATAGCATAGTTAGAGGCATCTTTCTCAATATCAAATGGTTATTACAGGTATGGTAATGTGAGTTCTAGTGCAGAGAAGAGGTGATGATTCATTTTGGAAAAAACTTTTGTTGAGTTTTGGACCAAAAAAACTTTTATTTCGGTCCACCCTTGGTGGCTTGACTTAAAGGTCAAGTGATCTGAGAGAAACCCAACACGAACCTATGGTAGAATTTGGTAAGACATAGAAAGTTGCAGAGCTCTATTAGAGTGGTTATGGCTGGCCAATCTTGAATGACTTGTCTCTTGGCTAGGTCCACATGCACACCCTCCTCAACAATTATGTACCCCAAATATTGAACTTGGGTCATGCCAAAATTGCATTTCTTGAAATTGGCACACAGCTTATGTTGTTGCAAGGTTTGAAGGACCTGTCAAATTTGGTGGAAGTGCTCTTCCCAACTCTGGCTGAAGATCAATATTTCATCTAAATACACCACCATGAATGCATTGGTGAAGGGTCGCAAGATGTCATCCATCAATCCCATGAAGGCTGCGAGGGAATTCGTCAACCAAAAAGGTATGACCAACCATTCAAAAAGGCCCTCCATGGATTTGAAGGAAGTATTCCACACATCGGAGGGTTCGATAGGCACCTGGTGATAACCGAACTTCAAGTCAATCTTGTTGAAATATTTGGCCCCATTAAGCTGGTCAAAAAGGTCATCAATCTATGGGATTGGGTACCTATTCCAGACAATGATCTTGTTCAGTGCCCGATATTCAATATAGAGTCTCTAGGTCCCATAATTCTTCTATACTAATACAATTGAGCTCCCACAGGGTGATGAGCTTGGCCTGATGTGCCCTTTCTGCAACAGCTCCTTAATCTACCTCTTGATCTCATCATTCTCCATAAAAGAGCGTCGATAGATCATTCCATTGGGTAGCGACGCACCCAGGGTTAGATCAATGGAGTGCTTGACCTGAAAATGCAGAGATACCCCTGTAGGTGAGGTGAAAATGTCCTTGTACTCCTCCATAGCCTTGTCCATCTGTTGTTGTTGTGCAAAGGATCCCTGTCTAGAAACCGTGGCCACAACCTTCTTCTTGCCCCGAGGGCGAACCATAAGGAAAACAAATTTCTTGGTCTAGGGAATGATCTTACTGCATTACTTTGCAGTGAGCAAAGAGATGGCGGTAGGCAAGGCTACCTTTGGTATCCTGTACAACTTATTGTCGAAAGTAATAATCATAAAGGGAGGTCTAGACTCATATACGACATGCCTCTTCCACAAGTATGGTTGTCCTAATAATACATCACAAACTTTAAGAGGAGCAAAATCACACAGTACCTCATCTATGAAGGGTTTGATGTTGTAGGGAAGGTGACACTGCTGGCTAATGCAGATATCTCTTCCTTGATGAAGCCACCCCATGGTGTATGGCCACGGATGTGTTGTCATCCATAGGCCCAGTTGCTTCATGACCTCTATTGAAATTAGGTTCTTTTGACTCTCGCTATTGACAATGAACTACAGCAGAGAACCCTTCACCCATATATGTGAGTGGAAGAGGCGTTCCCCCTCCTCTAGATATTCAGGCATATTCTTATGGATCTTAGAGGTGACCATGGTGGCACTGGGCTCCGCGTAAATGATTTGCTTCCCTTTTTCATTCCCCTTGTCAGGTTCTGACTCAGAGTCAGAACATGTGTCTCATTTAGAAGCCTTTAGCTCGGCCACCAGTGATTGCTTGGCCCGACACTCACTTGTGTTGTGAGTGGAGATCTTATGGAACTCACACCATTTTCCTATGTCCTTCTTTGTCTTCGGGGTGTTTTTCTTTGCTTGCACCTTCAGCGGGTTGTCATAGGTTGCCCAACCTTGGCTTTGACCCTTTATTTATGGTTTGGGGGCACTGTTTTGTTTCTTCAGATTCACATATTCAAAGTCTCGCTTCTTCTATTTAAACTTTTGCTCAATCTTTACAACGTATCGTTATGCCATGCCAAGCGAGGAGATGTCCAGGAACTCCATCTCATCATGGATGTACTTGTGCAGGCAGCCACGGTACGTGAGTACCAAATGCCACTCAGAATCCTTGATACCCATCTTTGTCTGGAGGGTATGGAAAACAATTGTGAACTATGGAACATCTTGGTCCCTTCCCTGTCATAGCGTGGTCCACTTTATGTATTTATCTTCATAGCTCCCGACAGGGTAATATTTTTCCTTGATGGTGTCTTGGAAAGATTCCCAAGTGGGTGTGGCTGAAAATATTGACGATTCCCTCTCATCCTTTTGTTCATATTAGGTTTCCCACCAGTTCTTGACATGTGGCTCAGCTTTAAGAAATGAAAAAGTAATAGTTTCCCAATTGGAAAAGTCATGAACTGAAAAATATCCTTCCAATAGATTCAACCATTTATCTATGGCATCTACATCTATCTGGACCTCAAATATGAGAATGTCAAAGTTAACTTGTACCTTAAAAGGAGTGGCACCTCTAGAGTGGTTGATGGATGAAGCTGTGTCACCTGCCGGTAGCCGTCAAAGGATCTAGGCAAAGTTATCCATCATCGAGTTAATTTATCTCTCAAGGGCTTCCTCGAGTAATATTTTTATAGGATCTCCTGCCCCCTCGTCTTTCTTTTTTTCCACCATAGGAGGTTGTCGAGGTTTGCGAGATTGGTCTTGCAAAGGTTCAACTAGATTGAGACCTAACTCCCTATACCCTGACCTTGTTGGGGACATGCAAAAAAAACAGAGAAAGAGCAGATCGTTCTAATACCACTGATCCAAAATTAAATAGGAACATCAAAAATTATAGATATAACCATAAATATAGACATGTAGCATAAATAATACTTCATTTCATTAATATCAGAATACTGAAATATGTTTACAAATAGAATGGAAATAAAATAGCTTGGGTGATGGTAGTTTATCTCTGAGAAGAGACGTGGTGGATACATGCCTCTGAACTATGTTACAATGAGGCTCAAGGGCCTATTTATTATTTAACAACAAGGGAAAACCCTAACCCCAAGATATGGAATGCCAAGAGTTTGTGGGCCCCGTTGGGGTCAGTTGGGTAACCAATTTACCAGGGTCATAAATTGGTCATATTATCTCCATTTGGTGTGTACGATACCTTGTTAGAAAGGTCCCTTTGAGTAGCATAGGATTTACGGTAGGCCCATACTACAGACCTACAAAACTGTTTTTTAGGGGGTCAAAACTACTCCGGAAGTTTAGGACCCAACAAACTTCTTAAAATAGTAAATGTTGAAATAAATAAGGAAACAGATGAAACTGAATGGAGGTATAGGTGAAATAGGTGGGTGGTGACCACTATGCACCTAGATCATTCCTCCCTCCTTAAGAAGAAATGGTCCCTATTGAGTGTAGAGCTTCCATGAGGTGAGGAAATTTCTGTTGAATTTGGTCCCTGGTGAACCACTTTCCCTAATGAAGGAGTTCGTCTTCTTTGACAACTCGATATAGAATACTCTGTTGGTGAGTGTTCTTGATCTATGTATCCATTATCTAGTCAGTTTTGGCCAGTTCCATGCAGTCTGGGTTGAGCTCTATTGGTGTGAGTTCTTCTATAATGTCGTATGTGTCCAACACTGGTGGAAAGTATTGTCGAAGGCAGTCTACATTGAACACTGAGTGTAGACCAAATAATAGTGGAATGTTGAGCTCGAAGGAATTGTCCCCCACAGTCTTGATGTTGTGTGTGGCCCATATTGAAGCAAGCAAAGCTTGTGATGGGGTCCAGTGAGGCGCTCCTTCTACAAATGTAGCCAAACATTTTCACTCACCTAGAACTTGTGTGAAACTTGTTGTTGATCATGGTGTTGCTTGTACTTAACATTGGCTCTGTCCAATATGTCATGGACCTACTAGTTGATGTGTTGAATGCGCTCAATGAATTTGTTAGCCCTGGTGGCTTCGAACTAGACATGAGCCAAATCTACTTGTGTAGTTGCAAATGGTATGGCCACATAAATAGGAGATAATGACTGAAATCCCAGCCATACCTGAAAGGGGTTGTGGCTCGTTAAGGTATGGAGAGCTCTATTGTAGCTATGCTAGACATAGTGGAGGCTTTCATCCCATGTGCATGGATGTTTCAAGTTGTACATGTGAAAAATCTATACGATCATCTTGTTGAAAACCTCTGTTTGGTCATTGGGTTGGGGATGGAAAGTTGTGGACCTAGTAAGTTTGGTATCCAACATCAACCAGAGACGTGGCCAAAATGCACTTAGGAATATGTTATCCCAATCTAAGACAATGGAATGTGGGATCTCGAAGTGTACCCACACTCGCTCAAAGAAGATTTTAGAAGTGGCCTTTGTTGTGATACTCTTCTTGCAAGGTGTCATAATGGCCATATTAGAGAATATGTCAACAACCATGAAAACATAGTTGTTTTCATGCTTAGAAGAAGGAAGGACCGACATGTAATCCATGGATATGGATTCCCAATTTCGACTAGGAGTATGAACAGGATTATATAGGCCTTGCTTCTAAATGGTTGGTTTGGAAATGGTGTAGGTAGTGTAGGATTTAATATACCTCCCAACATCCTCATGATGTTTCGACCAATAAAATATGTCTGTAGTACTGCCACTATTTTATCTACCCTGAAATGTCCAGCAACCCGACTTTAGTGTGCCTCCCAAATCATCTTGGCATGCTCACTTGAAGGAAAACATATGTGTCCTAGGTGGCATAACAGGGCATCCTGGAGGTGAGCATTTGGAACTTGTTTACCTTCTGGGAGTGTCTGGTACATGTTTGCTGAATTCTGGATCGCTCTTGTAAAGATGCGGACACCCTGAAGTCTTGTGCCCATAAGAGTCGAGCACAGTGATCAGCACCATGACTGTGGTTGGTTGAGGCAGTCTGCAACATTATGGGTGTTTCCCTTCTTGTTCTTAATGTTCAAATGGAATTCTTGCAGGTATGTAGACCATTTCTAATGGCGATCTTTCTGCAACCTCCCTTGTCTCTATATAAACTGCAGGGGTCGGTGGTCTATGTGGATGATCGTTTCCTTGCCCAGAATGTAATGCTTCCATTAACTACAGGCCTACACAATGGAATACATTTCTTTGTCATAAGTGGGATACTTTCAGACTGTGTCTGAAAGTGTCTCATTGTGGTAAGCCACTAGATGCCCCTACTGAGTAAGAACTACACCGATAGCATAGTCGAAGGTGTATTTCTCAATCTCAAATGGTTGTTACAGGTCTAGTAATGTGAGCACTGGTGCAGAGAAGAGGCTATGATTGAACTTGGCAAACACATTTTTCTGGGTTTTGGACCAATTTTTTTTTGCTTTCGGTCCACCCTTGGTGGCTTGATTTAAAGGCCAAGTGATCTGAGAGAACCCCAACACAAACCTACGGTAGAAGTTGGCAAGACCTAGAAAGATGCAGAGCTCTATTAGAGTGGTTAGGGATGGCCAATCCTAAATGACTTGTGTCTTGGCTGGGTCCACATACACACCCTGCTCATCAATTATGTACCCCAAATATTGAACTTGGGTCATGCCAAAATTACATTTCTCCAAATTGGCACATAGCTTGTGTTATTGCAAGGTTTGAAGGACCTGTCGAATGTGGTGGAGGTGCTCTTCCCAACTCTAGGTGAAGATCAATATTTCATCTAAATACACCACCATGAATGCATTGGTGAAGGGTCGCAAGATGCCATCCATCAATCTCATGAAGGTTGCGTGGGCATTCGTCAACCCAAAAGGTATGACCAACCTTTCGAAAAGGCCCTCCTTGGATTTTAAGGAAGTCTTCCACACATCTGAGGGTTCGATAGGCACCTAGTGATAACCGAACTTCAAGTTAATATTGTTGACATATTTTCCCCCATTGAGATAGTAAAAAAGGTCATCAATCTGTGGGAATGGGTACCTATTCTGGACAGTGATCTTGTTCAGCACCCGATATTCAATTACAGAGTCTCCATCTCCAATCCTTCTTTTGTCCTAATACAATCGAGCTCCGCAGGGTGATGAGCTTGGCGTGTTGTACCCTTTCTAAAACAACTCCTTGATCTGCCTCTTGATCTCATCATTCCCTAGAAAAGAGGGTCGATAGATCATTCCATTGGGTAGCGGCACACCCAGGGTCAGATCAATGGAGTGCTTGACCTGACAATGCAGAGATACCCTTGTAAGTGAGGTGAAAATGTCCTTGTACTCCTCCACAACCTTGTCCATCTGTTGTTGTTGTGTGGAGGATCCTTGTCTAGAAACCATGGCCATGGCCTTCTTCTTGCCCTGAGGTCGAACCATAAGGAAAAAAAATTTCTTGGTCTGGGAAATGATCTTACTACATTTCTTTATGGTGATCAATGAGATGACGGTAGGCAGGGCTACCTTCGGTATCCTGTACAACTTATTGCCCAAAGTAATAATCATAGAGTGAGGTCTAGACTCATATATGACATGCCTCTTCCACAAGTATGGTTGTCCTGATAATACATCAAAAACTTCAAGAAGAGAACATCACACAATACCTCATCCGTGAAGGGTTCGCTGTTGTAGGGAAGGTGACACTATTGGCTGACGTGAAGATCTCTTCCTTGATGAAGCCATCCCATCGTGTATGGCTACGAATTTGTTGTCATCGATAGGCCCAATCATTTCATGACCTCTACTGAAATGAGGTTCTTTTGACTCTCGCTATCAACAATGAACTATAGTGGAGAACCTTTCACCCATATCTGTGAGTGGAAGAGGCGTTCCCCCTCCTCTGGATCTTCAGGCTCATTATTTTGGATCTTGGAGGTGGTCATGGTGGCACTGGGCTCCACATAAATGATCTATTTCCCTTTGTCATTCCCCTTGTCGGGTTCTGACTCAGAGTCAGAACATGTGTCCGATTCGGAAGCCTTTAGCTTGGCCACCAGTGACTTCTTGGCCCAACACTCACTTGTGTTGTGGGTGGAGCTCTTATGGAACTCACACCATTTTCCCATGTCCTTCTTTGTCTTCAAGGTGTTTTTCTTTGCTTGCAACTTCAGCATGTTGTCCTAGGCCACCCCGTACCGGCTTTGGCCTTTTCTTTATGGTTTGGCGGCACCTTTCCCTTTCTTCAAATTCACATATTCAAAGTCTTGCTTCTTCTGTTTAAATCTCTTCTCAATATTTACAACATATCAGTATGCCATACTGAGCGAGGAGGTGTCTAAGAACTCCATCTCATACTGGATGTACTTGTGCAGGAAACCACGACACTTGAGTACCAAATGCCGCTCAGAATCCTTGATACCCATCTTTGTGTGGAGGGTATGGAAAATAATTGTGAACTCTAGAACATCTTGGTCCCTTCCCTATCATAGCGTGGTCCACTTTATGTATTTATCTTCATAGCTCCCGACAAGGTAATATTTTTCCTTGATGGTGTCTTGGAAATATTCCCAAGTGGGTGTGGCTAAAAACAGTGAGGATTCCCTCTCATCCTTTTGTTCACAGTAGGTTTCCCACCAGTTCTTGACGTTCAGCTCGAATTTGAGAAATGAAAAAGTAATAGTTTCTCGATTAGAAAAGTCATGAACTGAAAAATATCCTTCCAATAGATTCAACCATTTATCTACGGCATTTGCATCTATCTGGCCCTCAGATATGAGAATGTCAAAGTTAACTTGTACCTTAAAAGGAGTGGCACCTCCACAATGGCTGATGGATGAAGATGCACCGCTTATGGGTAGTCGTCGAAGGATCTGGGTAAATTTATCTATCATCGCGTTCATCTATCGCTCAAGGGCTTCCTCGAGCAATATTTTGATAAGATCTCCTGCCCCCTCGTCTTTCTATTTTTCTACAATAGGAGGTTGTAGGGGTTTGCGAGGCTGGTCTTGCAAAGGTTCAACCAGATTGAGCCCTAACTCCTTATACCCTAACCTCTTTGGGGACATGCAAAGAAAAATAAAGAAAGAGAAGATCGTTCTCATACCACTGAGCTAAACTTAAACAATGACATAACAAATTATAGATATAACCATAAATATAGAGATTCAGCATAAATAATACTTCATTTCATTAATATCAGAATACTGAAATATGTTTACAAACAAAATGGAAATAAAGTAACTCAGGTAATGGTAGTTTATCTCTGAGAAGAGATGTGGTGGATACATGCCTCTAAACTGTGTTACAATGAGGCTCAAGGGCCTATTTATTATTGAACAATAAGGGAAAACCCTAAAAAAACAAAACCCTAACCCCAAGATATGGAACGCCAAGAGTTTGTGGGCCCCGTTGGGGTTAGTTGGGCAGCCAACTTCCCGGGGTCATAAATTGGTCATATTATCTCTGTTTGGTGCGTACAATACCTTGTTGGAAAGGTCCCTCTGAGTACTACAAGATTTATGGTAGGCCCATATTGTAGACCTAGAAAAACCCGTCATTTAGGGGGTCAAAACTACTCTGGAAGTTCAATACCTGAAAAACTGCTAAAAATAGTAAATGCTGAAATAAACAAGGAAACGGATGAAACTGAATGGAGTTATAGGTGGAATAGGTGGTTGGAAACCACTATGCACTTGGATCATTCCTCCCTCATTAAGAAGAAATGGTCCCTATCGCGTGTAGAGCTTCCATGAGGTGAGGAAGTTTTGTTGAACTTGTTGTTGGCTTGGTGGGGCCTGACCCAGGTTCAGCGTTAGTTAGCCAAACAAATCCCTACAATACTAGCCCTTTCGGCATCAGCCTATAGAGCATGGACTGAAGTCTCACTCGAAGTAGTATGGGGGGATGTTGGAACCAAGTTTTCGCACCCTAAGATGGTCATGATGTCGTTTTATTCCTTCTATTCCTTCTTTCACGTAGGTCATTAAGTTATAGGGCTTTGTCTGCCTAGCCCCTTATTCCTCCCTTCAATACCTCCGTGAAAGGGTATGACTTACTTTCGCATAGCCCTAACCTTCGGTTCAGATAATTTCACGCTGCTAAGGCATCGTATTGCACAAATTCCCAAGTGTTCTTAAGAATCTTACTTATCTTATTAGATAATCACAGTTAGCACCGCGTAAACATATACCCTTATTTGCGTTCAATTATCCAACATAATTACGTACATTCGCACATCACATAAGTATTAGAAATGAAATTCATACACAATATGACAAGATGCATTAACGGGAAACAAAGACACAGAATTTGTATAATACTTCTCTTTATTGATATCTTCAGATGATCACAAACTCTATCCACCTTGTGCACACAGCTGCAAGGGTTTGTGCACTCAACTGCGTACTTCTACTCTAGGCCTCTACGCACTCAGCTGCAGAGCCTCTACCTACGCTACGACCCGAACTTATACTTCTCTCCTTATCACTCAAGACTTCTTACTACAATTCATGACTCGTTAAGACTACTTAAAGCTTACTTACTTAGCTCTTTTTATACAATCCCATGGTCTATGGACCATGGGTAGATCTTTACAGCTGACTTTACTTTACAAAATTAAGGGTGGAGAATTTACAACTTTATTACAAAATTCGACCCAAACATGGGCTTTTAGCCCCAAAACTGTCCTTGGGGGATCCCATTCCCAACAGGCCCCCAACATAAACATCATGACCCTTGAGTCACTTGGCAGGCACAGAGATCTTAGCGCGAAGACCTCCTAGCTCAACCCTTATGACCGCAACCTCGGCAGTGCACTTGTACGATCGCCTGCTTCGTGTCTTCCACCGTTTTCTCGGTCACTACTCTTGAACTATTGGTCTGAAGCTTTTGTTGAGTTTCTTGCATAGTCACAAGCTTTCCTTCAATAGAGTCTATTACCATGTAAGCCTCATCCAGTCAGGGCTTTAGTCGTGCCTTCAACACTACTTCCTTGTGCAGCACTTCATCCACCTGCTCTTTCAACTGCTTGGCTTCCTGCAGTTTTTCTAGTATCTGTGTGAGTGTGATGGTTCACGCTGTTCCTTTCACCTCATCATAGCACTATTGTAGCTCGCACACTTCTATCTCCAGCCGTTGTACATTGGGGTCCTCCTACAAGCTCGTCAGGACCTCAAACGACTGCTCAAAAAGTTGCGTGCAGTCTGCTACTACACTGTCAATTGTCGCTACTATTTCTGTGACAGTGGTCACCCGCTGCTCCTTTACTTATGGTGGAGTTGAAGGTTGGGCCTTGAACTATAACACTATGATCTGCAAGTTCAACTCCAACTGAACCCTCGCCATTTCTGCATGAGTGTCGCGCACCCCTGTGACCAGCTTGCGGACGCACACTTCGACTGGTTCTTCCTCAAGAATGGCAAACTCTGGGATCATTTTCCATGCCTCCTCGACAACCTACATTATACGATTATTCTGATTAGTCGCCTTGGTCAAAGCCGCGATGGCAGAGTCTCGTTGTAGTTCCATCTACTCATTGTTAATCCGTTGTTCACTAATCACCTGGAGGGCATAATGCTCACAGGCCCTCAGCTCTGCAATCACTCCATCCTACAAGAGGTGGAGCGCTTCACCAGGGAGTGCTTCCATATTCAACCCTACTCCCTTTAGGGTGCTAATAGTGGGCCTGTCAGCTTCATTCTTTGTTGTTAGTGCTCCATCAAGTAGCACTATCGCGCCGGAGGCCTTCGCGCGCAACATCTCGATAGCTTCTGAAGTGCCGATAGAAAGGCTGGTAGACACCATGCTAGCCTGTGACACGTGGGTCTGTAGCTCCTATAGACATGTCTGGATAGCCCCCAATACTATTTTTTTTTGCTACTCAAACTCTTGTAGGGCCTTCGCAGTGATATCCCGCACCGTGTCACCAATGTCATGCAAATCACCCTTTGTTAGCGTGATTGGGTCCAGTGATGTCTTAGTAGCCCTTGATTTCTTCTTGGACCCTCCTTTTGCCTATTCCCTTGTAGACTTGATGTGGGAAGACATCGCCTATGGGTCCACACCATGCTGTTATGTCTTCTCGTATGTCTCCTCCTCTATCTCAGGTGAAGGCAACACGCGCCTTTTTCATAGCCTCACTCTGTTCCACCCGTTTTCTTCTTTGTCTACTAAGTGACATCGCGCTCCGCCTAGGCCTTTTCAACAGCCTCCTTCTTTCTCTTTTCGGCCAGTTGTGTCATCTTTAGCTTGGCCTCCTCCTTCTTTCTCAACACGACAGACTTTCTCCCTCCCACCACCAAGTCTGTTGTGGTGCGCCACTCTATCGGCCATCGATCAAGTACTGCATCAATGGCGTCATCTATTTCTTGGTAGGGCAAGTCATACCATTTTTGCGTAGGGTCCTTCCATGCCCTGGTGGCCACATGGTGAAAATATACTTTAAACTCTGCATAGCCTTTCAAATTGGCAAACATTATAGGTGACAACTGCCATTTCTGATTGATGACCATGCGGATTTTCATCTCCATCAAGATCCTGAAGATCTCTTTGTCCTTGATTCATTACGTGTCCTTGGTCGCCCATATCGAAGCATACTTCACTTCTTCTGGTAGGTCTGGCACGACCGAAGGGAATTGGATGTCCTCTGGCAGCTCCCATGCTACCAGCACAATCGACAGCAAGAGCCACGTGTAGTGGAACATCTTCCTGAGCTCCTGTGCTTCGCAGTAGTTTTCTAGGAACTCTCCGCGAAGATAGTCTGACCAGTTGAACTGGACTCCTTCGGCACACTGGGCTTCTAGAATGACGATAGGCATCAACACCTCATCGATGTGACACTTCCTTATCACCTTCCCTGCTAAAATCTATGTAGCCACCTTTACAGCAAGGTCACAAATGCTAGATATGGCATATCCAAACGGCTTCTTTACCAGCTTAAACTTCTCTTTCATGGCCTCTGCGAGGGCCTACTCACCACCTTTTTTTCCAAATATCATGGCCAGATTTTCTCCTATGTAAGGCAACTGCGTGATCCTATGGATCAATATGTAAGTGATGGGTATTAGCTCCTCCAGCCACAGACACCCATCATGCACCAAGCATAGCAGCTGCTTGATGACCAATATGTAACCGGGGTGTGGTTGTAGTGTGGCACCCAAAGCAGGTTGAGCAACCCTGCCTTGTCTACTCCTCTAAGCCACCTCCGCAGCTCTAATGCGGTCATTTCGGTGGTTGTATCGATGATGCGGCACATCAACTGCTCAGTCGCCAGGTGTGGGAACTTCTCATGATCAGCCAAGTCCCAGTCCTCAAGTTTTAACAACGGAACTTGCGCCAAGCACGGTCCTTCGAAAACAATCTTGTCCAACACCAGAGGGGTTTGCAAGGGGGTCTTGCTCTCATCGATATCCTTCAATACCTTTCCCTTGCCCTTGCGTGGAGGGATGTATTCAGGCAACTGAGTGATAGGTTTAGCATCCTGGGCTTCAAATTCCTCCACATCTATTCCCACATCTTCATCATCCATCAGGATGTCTTTGAGTTCTTCCTCCTCCGACTCTAGATTGATGGCTTTTCCATTCTCCTATGCAGTAGGCTTCAGTGGGTTTCTTCTTGGTGATGCGTGCACCGGTATTTTAGGCTGCTTGCCCTTTTTATCCTTTGTGGTCTCCTTGGTTGGGGTTGGCTTTGGTCTCGCTGTCCTCAGTGATTTAGGGACTTCCACTAATACTTCCACAACCTCTGGAGCAGCTACTTCTGCCTCCATCTCAATTTCTGTAACCGACTCCTCTGCTTCGATATCTATAGCTTTTGTGGGCACATACATGATGTTCTGCAAGAACTCCTGTGTCTCCTTTGGCAATGTCTCAAATACTAAACTGGCTATTAGAAGTTCATAGTGCTCGTGATTCATGTGCGCCTGAGAGCTCAAAAACTCAATCGCTGCTTTCACTTCTTGTAGTGCTTCGTCAATATAGTCAAACCCGTATTCAAAGTTGAATGTCATTATGAATCCTTCGCTCAGAATATCCCATTCACCTGTACCATGGAAGAGCTCCGTTTCTAAGTACCAGTTCATCGGGATGATATCTAGGGTGTGATAGAACAAGCGTACCCATTCAGGTTGGGGCCTCTCTACATAAGCTTGAGCCCATTTGGCCAAGTGTGTGCACGGATCATCCTGCCCATCATATTTGTCCATGATTCGTACCTTCGGCTTCCCAAAGCATGTTCTCATCATCCTTCTACACTCGCGCCAATCATCAAAGCTACCCTTGTGCGTCCCCAACCACCCTGCAGGCATAGCACGCAGTGCCTAGTCCAGAGCCTAGAAGCGCTGCTTCTCTGGTACCTCCCATTCAAATGCATCCAAAAATATATCTACATCATTCAGGCCATCATAAGTGGGCAGATTTCTTACTTCTGATGACGCACAGCACAGCGACCAGGTCATCATGCTACAGTTTAGTGTGGTTACTTCATGTAACCAATTATGCTAGCACTATAATTCTTTATCAGAGTCCAAGGTGCAGGAACTCTCACGATCCCATGTAATTCATCCATCCGTAGTTGGATTCACCCAATCTTGGTCTCGCACTGTTATCTTATAGATACAGTCTAGATCGTCATCGCTCTCATAACCACAGATTGGCTCAGTATAGTGTGATCCTTCAACAAGATCTAGGGGTACTATTACGCGAAGTGATTTCTTCTCAAATATCATCTTTCGCTTCTTTAGGTTGATTACCTCGTTCATATCAGTAGCCCAATCAATTCCAAGGAGCGCAGGGTAGGGGTTGCTGTCATCCACAATTTCTATTACTTCAAAGTCATCCAGTGCGCTTGCACCTTCAATATCTACAGTTACCCCTTTCAGCTGCCCCATGGGGATGATCTTCTGTTGATTTACCATCCTTAACTGAATCAGAGACCACTACAGCATAGGTCTTCCCATCTGTTCCCAAATCTACTTCGGTAGGACATTCACGTTAGACCCTAGATCCAAAATAACCTAATCCATTTCATACTCTCCTATCTGCGCGATCAACATCATCTCTCATCCTATCCTTGTTTTATGCTTACCAATCTTTCATACCACGCGCAGTTCACCCGGAGTGTTTCCGATGCATCTATTTATAAGCTCCTGTAATCCCTTCACAGCCTTGCTATCACGTAGCAACTTCATGCAGGTCTCTAGGAAGGTTGTAAGCATAGAAGGGTTCATCTCCTGATCAAGCTTATCCTTTCTCCCTGAGGTGGAGGCCTCAGTGAAGCTCTTCTTTGCTTCCATGAACGTTTAGCGTGCGTGCTCCAAATAAAATTCAGTCTCCTTTGCTGAGGCTTTGTGAACCCATTCGTTGTCTTTGAGTTGTTTCCCCTTATCATCCCCTATTGCAACTCCACTTCAAAGCACTATATTCACATTCAGATCCTCTTGGCGAGGCTCAAACCTCATCATCTGTAGCTTCTGAGTTAGAGGGGGTAGCACCCCTTTATCGCGTATCCTTGCTATCAGCGTAGGACAATCCTCTGTTTCATGATCAAACAGAGTGCAATATTTGCACGATGGACGTGTTGGGTTAGTGCAATTGTGGGTATAGTGTCCTTGTCCTATGCAATTGTAGTAGATCATTTGTCCCTGACCTCGACCAGGTCCTCCTCCGCCTCATCCTCCTCTGTGCCCCTAAAATCCTGTCCGCGCCATCCCCGTGTTCTGGTAAGGGGGTCGCATTTCTTCCTGAACCCTATAGGAGGGTGTTCTATCCATTATCAATTCATAGCTTAGGCAGTTGCGCTCATCATTCCCTACTGACCTACAAAAGTTGCAAAACAATTGTTGGGGCATTTGTACAAACTTCTGTAGAAAATGACAGTTATCCTTGGCATGTTTTCCTGCTACCTGACATATAGCGCACCACAATGCAGGCCCCGCGCTTGAGCTTCTGGCCTTAAAGGCACCATTCCTCCTCCTGCCATGTAGTTCACAAAGACCGAGTAATGGTCTTTTTCATGCCCCTGACCCTTGCATTTCAGGCACCATACCTCTTCACGCACCTCTGGTCGAACTGTTCTATCCTGCTTCAAACTTTGCATCTCAAGGCAAAGATTTTTCAACTACGCACGGATCTGCTAAACCCCCAGATTTGGATCTTGCATCGGTGTTTCATGTAGTCTCATCACAATATCCAAGGCCTCTGCCTCAATCGTTATCTTCTGTTGGGACAGTGCAACCCTCAGGTGTGGCAGGAGTGAAGCCACAAACCACTCGTGATGTTGCCTGTCTATTAAGTTCATATTAGCTTTGCAGATTTGACACTTCAACCTCTAATATAATTCCCAAGGTGTCTCGCCTAGCTTCATCACAATTTCTTTGAACCCCACAATCAATGATGCCTCAAATTTAGGCCTATTGAATTCTTTATTCAGCACGGTCTGGATGTCTGCCACTCTAGCATTTGGGTTATCATTAGAGTACTTAATGTACCAGGTTAGCACACGATCCTACAACACACTAACCAGTGTTTCCTTCTTCAAGTGATCATCTGTAACGCCTTGAGCTTCCCAAATAGGTTTTACCACGAACCAGAACTGGTCTGGGTCCTCATTTCCCAAGCCTTTAAACAAAGGCAACTTCATGGAATTTTCCATGCTGAACCGCAGTGGAGGTGGAGGTGGTATGGGTGAAGTCACAGGTGATGGTGGTGAAGTTGGAGGTGGTGTGGGTGGAGGTGGTAGTCGTAGGAATCCTTTTCTTATTAACTAAATAGCACTTCACGGAGAAGCCTGTGCTACTCCCTCTTCATCACCTCGTGGAGGTGAAATTAATGGACTATATTCAGGACCCTTTCTTCCTTCGTTCTTGTAAGTTTTTCTGCTTCGCGTAGCTCTAAACATCAAGGTAGCTGCATAACCCATTTTTTGCACAATAACATCTTAATCCATGTATTCAAAGACTTCAAGTACTTACCTTGCAGACTGCTCTGCCTCGTTGTAACTGATTGAGGTATCGACCGTGAATTCAGTCACAAATCCTCCTATGATGTGATCGAGCCAATGATCGACAGTGCAGGTGATCTTATCCTCAGAGGCTTCCAATCTCTGTACTAACTCTGAGGTCTAGACAATAGGACTGTCAAGTCTCCACCTTCCTTGGCTATCTGCTAGCTTTGCGATCCACTCATATAGCTCAACCAGAAAGGAACAGAAAAAGATCTCGTGGATCTCTGTATATAGGTACCTGTCCAGCCACTATTCCTTTGTCAGTCACGGATTTCTATTCTCCTGCACTGCGAATTTGTGGATCTTCCTATCCAACCAGTATCTGATCTCTTTCTTAGTTGGATTCCAGTGATACGACATCGCACATCTCTTATGCAGATTCCGATCCTGGCAACGGAACCATTTGTTGGCTTGGTGGGGCTTGACCCAGTTTCAGCGTTAGTTAGCCAAACAAATCCCTACACTACTAGCCCTTTCGACATTAGCACTTGGAGCGCAGACCAAAGTCTCACCCGAAGCAGTATGGGGGGATGCTGGAACCAATTTTCCGCACCCTGAGATGGTCGTGATGTCGTTTTATTCCTTCTATTCCTAATTTCACGCAGGTCGTTAAGTTCTAGGGCTCTGTCTATGTAGCCCCTTATTCCTCCCTTTGATACCTCCGCTAAAGGGTACGACTGACCTTTGCGTAGCCCTAACCTTCGATTCAAATACTTTCACACTGCTAAGGCAATGTATTGCACAGATTCCCAAGTTATCTTAAGAATCTTACTTATCTTATTAGATAATCACAGTTAGCATCACATAAACAGATATCCTTATTTGCGTTCAATTATCCAACATAATTACATACATTCACGCATCACATAAGTATTATAAATGAAATTCATACACAATATGACAAGATGCATTAACAAGAAACAAAGACACAGAATTTGTAGAATACTTCTCTTTATTGATATCTTTAGACGATTACAGACTCTATCCGCCCTGCGCACACAGCTGCAGGGGTCCGCACACTCAGCTGCGGACTTCTACCCTAGGCCTCTGTGCACTCAGCTGCAGAGCCTCTACCTACGCTACGACCCGAACTTAGACTTCTCTCCTTATCGCTCAAGACTTCTTACTATAATTCATGACTCGTTAAGACTACTTAGAGCTTAATTACTTAGCTCTTTTTATACAATCCCATGGTCTACGGACCGGACCATGGGTAGATCTTTACAGCTGACTTTACTTTACAAAATTAAGGGTGGACAACCCTTTATGACCCATGATACCTTCATGCTCCGCGACCACAAAATGTGGATACTTTACAACTTTATTACAAAATTCGACCCAAACATGGGCTTTTAACCCCAAAATTGTCCTTGGGGGATCCTGTTCCCAACACGTGGTCCCTAGTGAACCACTTTCCCTAGTGAAGGAGTTGGTCTGCTTCGACAACTTGATATAGATGGATTCTCTGTTGGTTAGTTTTCTTGGTCTTTGTATCCATGATCTCATCAGTTGTGGCCAGTTCCATGCAGTCTGGGTTGAGCTTTTTTGGTGTGAGTTGTTCTATAATGTCGGATGTGTCTAGAACTGGTGGAAAGTATTGTTGAAGGAAGTCTAAATTGAACACTAAGTGTAGACCAAGGAACAATGGAATGTTGAGATCAAAGGCATTCTCCTCCACAATCTTGGTGATGGTGTATGGCCCACATCGAAGTGAGCAAAGCTTGCGATGGGGTCCAGTGAGGCACTCCTTCTATAAATGTAGCCAAACATTGTCGCCCACCTAAAACTTGTGTGAAACTTGATGTTGATCATGGTGTTGCTTATACTTAGCATTGGCTCTATCCAATATGTCATGGAACTACTAGCTGATGTGTTGAATACGGTCAATGAATTTGTTAGCCCTTTCAGCTTCGGATTGGACATGAGCCGAATCTTCTTGAGTAGTTGCAAATGGTATGGCCACATCAATGGGAGATAATGGATGAAATCCCAGCCCTACCTGAAAGTGTTGTGGGGAAAAATGCCTATGCAGGACGATCCTATACGCCTAAGTTGTGACAGTGCCTTAGCAACAAACAAGGACAGCTATTCTGGTTTCTTCCTTTATGAAATTTGAAAGAAGAGAGATAAATAGACTTACCGGTGTCTTTCATTTGTCCCTCGATCCAGTCTCTCTTCTCTTTGGGAGTTCACAGCTACTTGCCTTCTCACTCGCCCAGCTTCAGCAGGTTCATGCAAGATCACAAGAGAACAGCTACTTGCCTTCTTGCTTGTCCAGCTCCAACGGGTTCCTGCAAGATCACAAGAGAACAGCTACTTGCGACAAGAGAAGAACACTACACAAAGACAAATATTCACATTCATAACTAGTTTAGGATTAGAAATAAACCAAATACACTAATGCAATCATACATCAAAGACACATCAGTATATAGGAGAAACCAAGATAGCTTTATTGATGAATAACAAGGTTCAGGAAGAGATACAACCCAAAGGGCTCCAATCCAGCATCTCCTTCCCAGCAAATGGAATTCCTATCTTCACCCCCTTCAAAGCATTAAGCACCCAATGATTCCAATCTCAAACCAACAGCAATTCTTTGCAATAACAAAATTCCCGCCTCTAGATCTCATGGAGGAGAGATCCATATATAGATGTTTGGAGAGAGGATGAGTCAGCTTGAGATCTGACTAGTGTCCTCTCCCTCTGTCAGTTCTTGATTCCACTTGGAGGTTCTTGCTTCCACTTGGAGATTTGGAACCTCTTACTCATCATCAGTCGAATTCCCTGAGGCAAGTGTCATTTTGGAAGCTTCCTGGGTTTTGACACCTTGAGAAATGAGCTTGCCACATGTCCACTCTCGTTCAGCGCAGGTAGCCAGTGTTCCCTTTGACATTCAATGCAGGTAGCCAGTGTTGGCTTTGACATTCAGCGCAAACAGCTAGTGTAGCCACTGAAATGATCCTGAATTGACTTGTTTTTTGAGCAGTTTCTGGTGGAGAACTTCTGTGAATTGCTGTGGTTTGTTAGCCTTGTTCCTCTAGGGGTAGGAACAACATGTTTAGGGACTTTGGATCCCTTAGATTATGGACATTTCATGCTCAATGTTGTAAGGCACAAAAATTTCTATAACAGTTGCCCCCTAAAGTATGAGGCTGTTTATCGGGTGAAATGCTTTATCAGGGGGATCCGAATTTCATCCAATGCTGAGAGGAGACCTGTAATAAGATACAATACAATACATTATTTTTCATACTGCTTTCATGATCTAGCTGAGGCGGGCATTCCCATGCTCAGCTTTATAAATTCATTTTTCTGTACATAGAACAGACAATCGTCTGGTGGTAGACTGATAATTTTGATGAAATTATCATCCTTTGAGTAGGATGATTATCTGCTGTAATGATGTACATGTCAATGTCTTTATCTTTCTTGAATATATATCATAGCCCGGATGGATGAAACTAGATCCGGGGTCTTCAAACTCGTTCGATCTTCACTCTAAGTACAAGTCGATCCATGTGAGAAATGTTCTGAAGTCGAACATGGAAAGACATCGCTTGATTACCGGTCAATGATGTAAACCGTTAACAAGCACGAGAGGAATCACCAATAATGATAATGACCCTCAAGGTACTGCAGTACAATTCACGTGGTGTGAATAAAGGACTTGGCGTCGAACACCACGCAAAATCTTTCGGTCGAAGGTCATTGATGTATACCTGTCGCCGGAAGTGAGAAACTTGCCATTGAGGCATGCAAGCTTCAAAGTACTGAAGGGGTTGTTCCTAGATCAACTTCTTGGATAATGAGCTGATGTCCACAAGAAGCGATCTGTCAAAGGAGGGCCTTAATGAATCCCACATCAGTGACACGGAACAGAGCTAATGATTTTGATGGAGGTGAAAACGATCTGTGACATATGATTCAGGGTGGCGGTCATGAAAGGATGAAGGATAATGTATGGCAGTGGATGGGACACGGTTGACTTTTCTGAATGACTTCTCTTGAACATATGGCGACACTGATGCGATGGATTGGTAGCATTACCCCAAATATGGATGGTATGGCGAGACCATAGATGTGACCGGTGAATGAAACAACCCAACCCGATTGTGGTACGGAGGAAAAGTGTCATGTTCAAGAGCGACTTGCTACCATCCAAGTTTTCTTGAGTTTCTCCCAATTTTTCCCCAGTCATTGCTGACCAGTACCTCTTTATTTTTGTCAAGCTTGAGGAGGATAACATATGCTTGTTCTATAACCTGCCCTTCGGGCAAGCCCATCGCTATGTTTTAACGAGCCTAGCGATAGTGAAACTCGTTCTCGTCTAAAGACAAGTTTGTCGCTATTTAATGATTTTAACGAGTCTAACGACAAAGATAACTCGGTCCTTTTCATTTTTAGAGAGTCTGAAAAGGTACATAAAGTTAACTCCAAAAGTCCTTTTTCGTCATCTAATCCCTTAAGTCCGAAAAAGTATAAAACAATACAGAAGGGATGAGTTTTCGATAGTTTTAACGAGCCGAACAAAACAAGCGCTCGATCTTTTTGTGCAATAATCCCTCAGGTCCAAAAAGATTAAAATTTAGAGGAGGGATAGCTCTTCCTGTCCCTTTAACGAGCTGGAAGGCCAAGGACTCGGCAATCTTTTCATATTTTACGAGTCAGTTGAAAAGAGCTTAAAGAAGACTCGTCTTTTGAGGAACGAGTGATAAACAGGGTTAGCAGCTGATTCTAGGTATAGGTTGGAATTTTCCAATCACGGCAGTGTCACAAGGATGGCTAAGTGAAATCACTCTTCGCAGCTGTTCCTCAAAATGGGTAAACAATCATATGGAGGTGAACGATCGGCCAAATGAAAAGTGGAGGTGATGGTGCAAACACAACCAAGGCTTTAATGGCTGATGATATTACATTCACTGTGGTTATTTACCGGGATAGTTCATTTTTTAACGAGCTTAAACGCGGGTGGAAAAATTTTCTCGATCTTATGTTTATTTTTTAACGAGCATGAACTATGCGCTAAAACTGCTCGGATCTTGCGTTTATTTTTTAACGAGCATGAACTGTGTGCTAAAACTGCTCGATGCGGGTTTATTTTTTAACAAGCTTGAACCCTGCGGTAACACTGCTCATGGCGGGTTTATTTTTTAACGAGCTTGAACCCTACAGTAACACTGCTCGTGATAAGTTTGCATGCCCCCAGCATAATAACGCAAATCAAGGTGCATGCCCCCCAAGCTTCATTGCATTCAACTTGGTGGTTGGAATGAAGGTTTACCTTTGAGATTTGGAAAGGGGATTGTTTCATTTTTTAATGAGGTTGACATAGTAAAAGAACTATCCTCATGACTCCTTCTTTCATTTTTTAACGAGGTTGACACGAGATAAGAACCGTCCTCGGAGCCCACCGTATTTACAGTATTTCTATTAGGGCGATGATCCACGCTGACAAAATGTTTAGGAATCTTCCGAATCCATTAGATATAGAAGATTTCATATTGTAGGTTTCCACTGTGGCCACTTCCACCAGATTACTTGCAGGCGGTAGGGCAAAAGTACCCATTAAGGCAGGGTCTTTTAGGAGACCTACTCCAATATTTTGAAGCGAATGATTGCTTCCATGGATCATTGGAATGCTTCCCGTAACTTGTGAACTGTCGGGGAGGAAAGTTTGTTGGTCGATGACTGTAATTCCTCCTTGAAAGGGAAATGCAATCTTCCTGAAGTAGGTCGACACAACTGCGGCCATGGCATATATCCAGGGTCTTCCCAGTAGGATGTTGTAATCGAGGTTTCCATCAATTACTTCAACATCAATTCCTACTGTTTTGCCCCCTAGTTCAACTTGCAAGTTACTTAAAATCCCGTATGGAGTGTATGATCGTCCATCAAATGCTTTCAACGTCGTTGACGATCTCGACAAGGGTGGTGAGCCTAAATTCTTCCAGCAACTCATCGACATAATACACGTAGATGCCCCCTCATCAATAATTGTTCGATGAACAATTTTGTTGAGGGCTTTCACTTGAATAAGGAAAGCTAGTTGAGCTGGTAACTGAGGGTCATATCCTTTATGATCAAAGGCCACAAGATTGGAGTCCATTGGGTCAATTTCACCTATTGCTGATAATAAAGCTTGCTCTTGAGAGAGGCAATTTTGCGGTACCTCAAGCGTCGACATAGCGGACGGCGATTGGGCCAGGTCCTCTATTATATTATAATTCTGTGCTATTTTTGCACGAGGATTAAATGTCGACTTGTACACTACTCCCTTTGGCGACTTTATCATTTGTTCAGGAATGGTGGGTGGCACAACTTTGGTCAAAGTTGTTGTCGAACTACTAGGTTGTTCATTAGCCTTGTTATTCGACACCTGTGGATTCCCGTAATCTTTATTCCTTGCCAAAGCATCATTTTGCTGCTTTGAGATAGACAACATAAGCACTTGGGATCGGGAAGCATTTTGATTAGCAACCAGTTTGGTACCCGGGCTTGGAAACGGATCAGTCAATACTGCTGAGGTTCTTGAACTCTTAAAGAGTTTCTTAACTTCAGCTATATGTGGACAATCTCTCGTCCAATGATCCTCATCGCATATATGACACCCCGCAGGGGGTTTCCTTTTTCTCCCTTTATTTTTCTTCTTGCCCCATGGTTGCTTCAGTTTTTTGCCCTTGTCGGTCGACGCGACATTTACTTCCGAGACAAGAAGTTCCTCATTTGCATTTTGACTGGAAATCTTACGGGCCCTTTTAGATGTAGCCTATGTCGATTTCGTGTCTGTCGTGCCAATCACGCCATCGATGGCATGAGAGTCATTGTTTGATTTAGGAGGAGGAGGAATTGAGAATTCCGGTCTAGGGGTGTCAGGTATTTTGTCGTAGAGCGTGCCAGACTGAGTATAGACCAAGTCCAGATATTGCGCACGAGCGATGACTTGCTCTTCCGTTACGACTCCCCCCTTTGCCACATCTTCCGTGATTGTAGGAAGTAAGGATTTGATAAACCATTCAGCTAATAGCTGATCGGGAACGTATGTTTTTACCATCCTACGACGATGTCGCCACTCATGTATATGATCAGATATATGAGTGGTCGTTGTCTGTTTGAAGTTGGTTAGGAGTTCTGTTCCCGTTTCATACCTTATCAGTAATTGAAAATGGGTTAAGAAAGTCATGGCTAAGGTACTGAAGTTGTTGAACGAAGCTCTAGGAAATTCAATATACCATTTTGCCGCTGGACCAGTTAACGTCCTCTGAAAAAGGCGAAGCCTAATCGAATCATCGTTTAGGGTGTTTGATGAACACCACAGATGAAAATTCATCACATGATTCGACGGATCTTCACCCGGATTTCCATTAAATTTAGGAATATCTGATGGAAGTTTATGCGGAATCGCTGGCCACCAAGGGGCATAAGCAATTGGATCATTCGTCAGCCGGTTTAGATCTGGTAATTCTAGAGTTGCTACAAAGGGCAACTGTTGATTCAGGTTAGGCGAAGCATACCCAGGATAAGATGGAATCGCCTGAGTAGTGGGTCTTTGCATACCAGCATAATGTATTTGATGCTGGAAACTTTGACAAGGTTGATGGGCATAACCATTATAGTATGGTTGTTGATAACCGCTTTGGAAATGCAGTTGCCCATTACTTACAAAGACTTGTTGCCCAGGTCCTTGATATGATTGCTGTTGTTGAGATTGAACCAGCCCTGGTTGTTGGACCATTTGCTGTTGACCAATACTGGATGATTGACCAAGATGAGGAGTCACAGTACTTGTTTGATCCTGAGTCGCTCCAGATAAGGAGGCACTAACCTAAGCTTGTGATTGAGTCGTTGAGACAAGAGGCTGTTGTATTGCAACCTGAGAAACTTGGGGTTGACATACAACAGGTAGCACTTGTACTTGCGACGCAGTAACCATAGCAGGTATAGTGGGAATATTCGACACAGGGTGGACTGGTTTCATTGAATATACAACCCTTGGTTGCTGAGGCAGTATTGGTACCCAACCGCTGGATGTAATTCCAGTTTGACTTGAACTTTGTTGTAAACTCCCATATGGTTGTTCTCCGGGAGGGAACAATGAAAAGGCATACTGCCCTCCATATGGTGGCAATCCAGTACTTAAAGGGTAGATTGGCCTTTGAAGACACATTGGATCAATTTGTTGAGTTTCAACATAAGAAATACCAGATGATAATCTGGATGAAGAAATAGGAACTAACCATGTCGTCGAAGCAGTCCCTGATGGGAATCCGGCTTGTTGTTGATAACTTTCCGGGACAGATGGTATACTGTCGAACATCGTTGGGGTAGCAGCAGGAGGATCTGCCGCTGTTGTGTTGGATGACACAGTCCTGGATGTCGACGGTTGTTCAGACATATCTAGTCTATCCAAAAGATTTTCTAGCGATTCTACAAGAACTTACGATGAAAAGAGACTAACTTCGAAGATCAACGAGGGAATGGTGATGATTATTCCGTTTAAAATAAATTTTAACGACGCTTTAGACACAACTTGCTTTTTCAATTTTAAAGAGTCGAGAAAAAGCTAAAGATGACTCTAGTCTCCTTCGATGTTTTAACGAGCCCGAAGTGACAAATGCTCGGATGGACTTTTTCCGTTATAGAGTCTGAAAAAGGCCAAAAGGAACTGCTCTGGAGTTCTAGGTAGAGGGTGTGCCAAACTTTTCGCAAAACTGCAGAATACTTTTTAAGGTACGGGCGGTCGATCTTCCTGAATGCTGTGTTCAGTGCATTGCGATCAGTAGGGCGGCCGACACGGCTTCCTAAGGATAAAGGTTTTATGCCTATAGGGGTCTCCCAATATAAACGCAACGGTACGTGGGAGCACAATCTGTACTGGCGCTATCGTCTCTCAGGAGGAATCACCCACCATCAACGAGATCGACAGTCACCAGGCTTTACGACGCCGGAACACGTCTCTAGCCTAGACCTCTATGTTGTGCGTTATGTTGCAAAGCGTTGTTAAGTTCATTCAATTTATTTTAGGTTGATCTTTTTAGAAGTTTGCCTTTTGAGGTTCACCACGAGATGTATGATACAATTCCTAAATGCAGTCTAAAGATGATAAGCAAGCTTTATATCTTTTCAACTTATGAAAATCCTAGCTACTAAGGGAAAAGAAAGACACCATCTTTTCTCAAAGAGCAATCAGCACACTCTAATGCACTTTTCCTAAATCAGACATGCAAACTATCAAGATGCAAATGCACAATGCAGGTGTTTGTTTTCCACTTTCTTAGTATTGATGCCTACAAAGAAAGCTTTTTGTACAACTTTGAATTCGCTTTTAAATGACAAATACAAACAAGTTTACTTTTTCGAAATCAGAGAGGGTAGAAGAGATTACAACACTTAACGATTTTCGAAATGAATACTTGTTTCGACACTTAAAAGAGACAAATTCAAACCAATAAGCAAAAGCAAATGTATAATCAACTGTAAACAGCCAATGAACTCTCTCCTAAGATCACAATCAACAGATCTGAATCAAGGGCTACAGGATGATTATTTCACTCTTGCAAAGGAAGACTGTAAATGATGCCACAAACACATAAAAACACTCACAGTCTTTTTGTACAAAAGGAGGCGGAATTTAAGCAGAGAAAAGGAGTTATCAGACTGGTACCTATGCTGGTTACAGGCTGCAAAAATCAGAGATCAAAACAAGGCAAAACAGAGCAGAGAACCCCAGCTGCACAAGGGCAAACTGGTTCAGCGCAACCTCAACACAGGGGTTTTGACATTCAGCGCAGGTAGCCTTCATGGGACCTGCGTTGAAATGCAAAATCCCTTCACTGGGTCTGCGCTGAAGGAGAAACTCTCGTTTCTCACTGGTTCTGGGTCACAGATTGCTATTTAATTCACTGTTTCAGGCCAAATCAAAGCAACAAGCAAGGTACAATCAAAGGGATGCTTTGAGGGGGTACTAAGATCTATCACAAAGGATCATCAAATCATTTGTGAGTCCATCGTTTAGATCATAGACAAGTCCAGTGATTGGATCAAAGCAGCAACTGTCTACTTTGCATCCGGGAATAGCAGATGCAGTTCGATTGTTGCTGTCAAGTCTATGAAACAAACAATAATAGAAACACAAATAAAACGACAATTTCAGCTCCCCAGCGGAGTCACCAATTTGTTGTGGGGAAAAATGCCTATGCAGGACGATCCTATCCGCCTAAGGTGTGACAATGCCTTAGCAACAAACAAGGACAGCTATTCTGGTTTCTTCCTTTATGAAATGTGAAAGAAGAGAGATAAATAGACTTACCGGTGTCTTCCGTTTGTCCCTCGATCCAGTCTCTCTTCTCTTTGGGAGTTCACAGCTACTTTCCTTCTCACTCGCCCAGCTTCAGCAGGTTCATGCAAGATCACAAGAGAACAACTACTTGCCTTCTTGCTTGTCCAGCTCCAACGGGTTCCTGCAAGATCACAAGAGAACAGCTACTTGCGACAAGAGAAGAACACTACACAAAGACAAATATTCACATTCATAACTAGTTTAGGATTAGAAATAAACCAAATACACTAATGCAATCATACATCAAAGACACATCAGTATATAGGAGAAACCAAGATAGCTTTATTGATGAATAACAAGGTTCAGGAAGAGATACAACCCAAAGGGCTCCAATCCAGCATCTCCTTCCCAGCAAATGGAATTCCTATCTTCACCCCCTTCAAAGCATTAAGCACCCAATGATTCCAATCTCAAACCAACAGCAATTCTTTGCAATAACAAAATTCCTGCCTCTAGATCTCATGGAGGAGAGATCCATATATAGATGTTTGGAGAGAGGATGAGTCAGCTTGAGATCTGACTAGTGTCCTCTCTCTCTGTCAGTTCTTGATTCCACTTGGAGGTTCTTGCTTCCACTTGGAGATTTGGAACCTCTTACTCATCACCAGTCGAATTCCCTGAGGTAAGTGTCATTTTGGAAGCTTCCTGGGTTTTGACACCTTGAGAAATGAGCTTGCCACATGTCCACTCTCATTCAGCGCAGGTAGCCAGTGTTCCCTTTGACATTCAACGCAGGTAGCCAGTGTTGGCTTTGACATTCAGCGCAAACAGCTAGTGTAGCCACTGAAATGATCCTGAATTGACTTGTTTTTTGAGCAGTTTCGGGTGGAGAACTTCTGTGAATTGCTGTGGTTTGTTAGCCTTGTTCCTCTAGGGGTAGGAACAACATGTTTAGGGACTTTTGATCCCTTAGATTATGGACATTTCATGCTCAATGCTGTAAGGCACAAAAATGTCTATAACAGAAAGGGGTTGTGGCCTGTTAAGCTATGGAGAGCTCTATTTTAGTTGTGCTAGACATAGGGGATGCTTTCATCCCATGTGCATGGATGTTTTGTGTTGTACATGTGAAAAATCTATATGATCATCTTGTTGACAACCTCTATTTGGCCATCGGTTTGGGGATGGGTATCCATCATTGACCAGAGACTTGGCCAAAATGCACTCAGGAATCTGCTATCCCAATCTGAGACAATGGAATGTGGGATCTCAAAGTGCACCCGCACTCGCTCAAAGAATATTTTAGAAGTGGCCTTTATTTTGATACTCTTCTTGCAAGGCACCATAATGGCCATATTAGAGAATCTGTCGACTACCACGAAAATGCAGCCGTTGTCATTCTTAGAAGAAGGAAGGGCCGATATGTAATCCATGGATATGGATTCCCAAGGTCGACTAGGAGTAGGAAGAGGATTATATAGGCCTTGCTTCTAAATGGTTGGTTTGGCAATGACATAGGCAATGTAGGATTTAATGTACCTCCCAACATCTTGATGAAGGTTTGGCCAATAAAATACGTCTGTAGTACTACCACTATTTTCTCTATCCCGAAATGTCCAGCGACCCGATTGTAGTGTGCCTCCCAAGTCATCTTGGCATGTTCACTTGAAGGAACACATATGTGTCCTAGGTGGCATAACAGGGCATCCTAGAGGTGAGCATTTGGAACTTGTTTACCTTCCAGGAGTGTCTGGTATGTGCTTCTGAATTCTTGATCGCTCTTGTAAATATGCGTCCACCCCAAAGTCTCGTGCCCATAAGAGTCGAGCATAGTGATCAGTGCCCTGACTGGTGGTCGATTGAGGCAGTCTGCAACATTATTGGTGCTTCCCTTCTTGTTCTTAATGTTCAAATGGAATTCTTGTAGGTATGTAGACTATTTCTGATGGTGATCGTTTTGCAACTTCCCTTGTGTCTATATAAACTATAGGGGTCGGTGGTCTTTGTGGATGATCATTTCCTTGCCCAGAATGTAATGCTTCCATTGACAATAGGCCTGTACAATGGAATACATTTCTTTGTCGTAAGTGGGATAGTTTTAGACTGTGTCTCAAAGTGTCTCATTGTGGTAAGCCACTATATGCCCCTGTTGAGTAATAAATTCACCGATATCATAGTCAGAGGCATTATTCTCAATCTCAAATGGTTGTTATAGGTCTGGTAATGTGAGCAATGGTGCAGAGAAGAGGTGATGATTCAACTTGGAAAACACATTTTGTTTGGTTTCGGACCAAAACAAATTTGCTTTCAGTCCACCCTTGGTGGCTTGAATTAAAGGCCAAGTGAGCTAATAGAACCCTAACACAAACCTATGGTAGAAGTTGGCAAGATGTAGAAAGCTGCGGAGATCTATTAGAGTGGTTAGGACTAGCCAATCCTGAATGACTTGTGTCTTGGATGGGTCCACATGCACACCCTGCTCATCAATTATGTACCCCAGATATTGAACTTGGGTCATGCCAAAAGTGCATTTCTCCAAATTTGCACACAACTTGTTTTGTTGCAAGGTTTGAAGGACCTAACGAATGTGGTGGAGGTGCTCTTCCCAAATCTCACTGAAGATCAATATTTCATCTAAATACACCACCATAAATGCATTGGTGAAGGGTCGCAAGATGTCATCCATCAATCTCATGAAGGTTGTGGCGGCATTCGTCAACCCGAAAGGCATGACCAACCATTCAAAAAGGCCCTCCTTGGATTTGAAGGAAGTCTTCCACAAATCGGAGGGTTGGATAGGCACCTGGTGATAAGCAAAATCCAAGTCAATCTTGCTGAAATATTTGGCCCCATTGAGTTGGTCAAAAAGGTCATCAACCTATGGGATTGGGTACCTATTCTAGACAGTGATCTTGTTCAACACCCAATATTCAATACAGATTCTCCAGGTACCATCCTTCTTATGTACTAATACAATCAAGCTCCCACAGGGTGATGAGTTTGGTCTGATGTGCCCTTTCTTCAACAACTCCTTAATCTTCCTCTTGATCTCATCATTCTCTAGAAAAGAGCATCGATAGATCGTTCCATTGGGTAGTGACGCGCCCAGGGTCAGATCAATGGAGTGCCTGACCTGACAATGCAGAGAAACCCCCGTAGGTGAGGTGAAAATGTCCTTGTACTCCTCCACAGCCTTTTCCATCTGATGTTGTTGTGTGGAAGAGCCATGTCTAGAAGTTGTGGCCATAACCTTCCTCTTTCCCAAAGGGCGAATCATAAGGAAAACAAATTTCCTAGTCTTGGAAATGATCTTACTTCATTTCTTTACGGTGATCAAAGAGATGGTGGTAGGTGAGGCTACCTTTGGTATCCTGTACAACTTATTTCCCAAAGTAGTAATCACAGAGCATGGTTTACACTCATATACAACATGTCGCTTCCACAAGTATGGTTGTCCTAATAATACATCACAAACTTCAAGTGGTGCAACATCACACAGCACCTCATCCGTGAAGGACTTGATACTGTAGGGAAGGCGACACTGCTGGCTGACGCGGAGATCTCGTCCTTGATGAAGCCACCCTATGGTGTACAAATCCAGATGTGCTGACCTCGGTAGGCCCAACTGCTTCACAAACTCTATTGAAATGAGTTTTGTTTGGCTCCCGCTATTGACAATGAACTGCAGTGGAGAACCCTTCACCCACATCTGTGAGTGGAAGAGGCATTCCCCTTCCTCTAGATATTCAGGCTCATTCTTCTAGATCTTGGTGGTGGCCACAGTGGCAATGGGGTCCACGTTAATGATCGTCTTCCCTTTGTCATTCCCCTTTTCAAGTTTTTACTCAAAGTCAAAACAAGTGTTTGATTCAGAAGCCTTCAGCTCGGACACCAGTCACTGCTTGGCGCAACACTCACTTGTGTTGTGAGTTGAGATCTTATGGAACTCACAACATTTTTTCGTGTCCTTCTTTGTCTTCAGGGTCTTGTTCTTTGCTTGTGGCGAAAATGTCCTTGTACTCCTCCACAGCCTTGTCCATCTACAACTGTTGTGCAGAGGATCCCTATCTAGAAACCATGGCCACAACCTTCTTCTTTCCCTGAGGGCAAACCATAAGGAAAACAAATTTCTTGCTCTGAGAAATGGTCTTACTGCATTGCTTTACAGTGATCAAAGAGATGGCAGTAGGCAGGGCTACCTCCAGTATCTTGTACAACTTATTATCCAAAGTAATAATCATAGAGTGAGGTATAGACTCATATAATACATGACTCTTCCACAAGTATGGTTGTCCTAATAATACATCACAAAATTCAAGAGGAGCAACATCACACAGCACCTCATCTGTGAAGGGCTTGATACTATAGGGAAGGCAGCACTGTTGGCTGACACAGAGATCTCATCCTTGATGAAGCCACCCCATGGTGTATGGCTATAGATGTGTTGTCTTCATTAGGCCCAATCACTTCATGACCTCTACTGAAATGAGGTTCTTTTGACTCTCTCTATTGACAATGAACTACAACGAAGAACCCTTCACCCGTATCTGTGAGTGGAAGAGGCGTTCCCCCTCCTCTGGATCTTCAGGCTCATTCTTCTGGATCTTAGAGGTGGCCACGGTGGCATTGGGCTCTGAATAAATGATCTAATTCCCTTTGTCATTCCCCTTTTCAGGTTCTGACTCAGAGTCATAACACGTGTCTGATTCAGAAGCCTTTATCTCGACCACCAGTGACTGCTTGTCCTGACACTCACTTGTGTTGTGAGTGGAGCTCTTATGGAACTCACACCATTTTCCCATGTCCTTCTTTGTCTTAGGGGTGTTTTTCTTTGCTTGCAACTTCAGCGGGTTGTCCTTGGTCGCCCTGCCTTTGCTTTGGCCTTTTCTCTATTGTTTGGGGGGGCCTTTTCCTTGCTTCATATTCGCAGATCCAAATTCTCGCTTCTTCAGTTTAAACTTCTGCTCAAACTTGACAGCGTATCGGTATGCCATGTTGAGCAAGGATATCCAGAAACTCCATCTCTTCCTTGATGTACTTGTGTAGGCAACCACGTACTTGACTACCAAATGCTGCTCAGAATCCTTGATACCCAATTTTGTGCGGAGGGTATGGAAACAATTTGTGAACTTCAACACATCTTGGTCCCTTCCCTACTATAGCATGGTCCACTTTATGTATTTATCTTCATAGCTCCCGACATGATAATATTGTTCCTTGATGGCATCTCGGAAATATTCCCAAGTGGGTGCAGCTGAAAAAAATGAGGATTCCCTCTCATCCTTTTGTTCAAATTAGGTTTCCCACTAGTCCTTGATGTGTGGAGCGGGTTTGAGAAGTGAAAAAGTAATATTTTCCCGATTGGAAAATTCATGAACTAAAAATTATCCTTCCAACAGATTCAACCATTTATCTTTGATGTTTTCATCTATCTAGCCCTCAAATATGGGAATGTCAAAATTAACTTGTATTGTAAAAGGAGTAGGGCCTCCAGAGTGGCTATTGGATGAAGATGTGTCACCTGTGGGTAGTCGTCGAAGGATTTGGGCAAAGTTATCCATCATTGTGTTCCTCTGTCACTCGAGGGGTTCCTTGAACAATATTTTGTTAGGATCTCCATCCCCCTTGTCTTTCTTTCCTTCCGCCATAGGAGGTCGTTGGGGTTTGCGAGGCTGGCCTTTCAAAGGTTTAACCATATCGAGCCCTAACTCCTTATACCCTAACCTAGTTTGGGACATGCAAAGAAAAATAGAGAAAGAGCAGACCATTCTAATACCATTGATCCAAACTTAAACAAGAACACAAATATTATAGATATAACCATAAATACAGAGACGTAGCATAAATAATGCTTCATTTCATTAATATCATAATACTGAAATATGCTTACAAACAGGATGGAAATAAACTAGCTCGGGTGATGGTCGCTTATCTGAGAAGAGATGTGGCACCTACATGCCTCTAAACTGTGTTACAATGAGGCTCAAGGGCCTATTTATTATTTAAAAACAAGGGAAAACCCTAAACAACCAAAACCCTAACCCCAGGAGATGGAGCACCAAGAGTTTGTGGGTCTCGTTAGGGTTATTTGAGCAGCCAACTTCCTGGGGTCGTAATTTGGTCATATTAGCTCTGTTTGGCATGTATGATACCCTTTTAGAAAGATCTCTACGAGTACTATAGGATTTGTGGAAAGCTCGTAGGACCTCAAAAAAACATTGTTTAGGGGGTCAAAACTGCTCTAGAAGTTCAGGACCCAAAAAATTACTAAAATAGTAAATGATGAAATAAACAAGGAAATAGATGAAACTGTGTTAAATTGGCAACTAGGGCCAAACTCCATGTGGGTCGGCTTATTTATGGCAGCTGATATTTTTATTGGATCCCTCTCGTCGAGAGGTGTAGGATTGATCCAAAGATCATCCGATTCCGATAAGTATTTATGGAGATATGAATTTATTTTGTTTATGTAATTATTATCAAGCCGACCAGCTCTTATGTAGGCTCTAGAAGCCCAACCGACGTGTCTATTCATCATCCTTGTTTTAGTATAAATAGATGAATATTTGATGTCATTTGAATATGTATTCTTGAGTGATCTCCTCCTCTCCACGTCTTGGGTTTTTGGAGAAGGAGAGATCATAGAATACGCTGGCCTAGATGATGCCCTAGCTCTCATGCAGATGATGCCCTAAATTACAGTCAGTATGCAAACCTATATGCTGTTCATGATGAATCTCTATACGCTGTTCAGGAAGTGAAACCCTACGTTGTTCATGGAAACACTTCATACATATACGCATGGCATTACGTTGGCCTTACGCCTAGCATTACGCTGGCCATATGATAAACGCAGTAAAAGGAAGCTTCTATACGAAGCCCTTAAGAGACTTCTATACGCAGTCTAGGGAGCCACTGTCATCTAGCCGCGGTGATAAATAACACACTGTTTTTTGAAGCCTAAATGCAGAGACTCATTCTAGATGGAGCAGAGTCGTAGGGATGTTCAGTGAAGGGCTTGACTGCACCTCGGATGGGTATAAGGTGCAGTCAAGCTAGATCTCGGTTGGATAGAATAGAAGGAACCTCAGGGTATTCAATCTCAGAAGCAACCACGGATAAAGGTTTGGATTTGCCGCTGATAACCTCGACATTCTCTTTCCTGTAGCAGTCTCGGTATACATTCTCGGCATAATCATGACAACCTCGACATTACAATGAAGGGTATTCAATCTCAGAAGCAACCGCGGATAAAGGTTTGGATTTGCCACTGATAACCTCGACATTCTCTTTTCTGTAGCAGTCTCGGTATACATTCTCAGCATAATCATGACAACCTCGACATTACAATGAAGGGTATTCAATCTCAGAAGCAACCGCGGATAAAGGTTTGGATTTGCCTCTAGTAACCTCAACATATCATTGATGCAATAGATCTAGGTGATATTCCTATAGCAGTCTCGGAATAATGAACAACAATGAAGTAGGGCTACGTTCTTAGCATCACTATGTAGAAGATCTTTTCATATATCATCTCGGCATTCAAATCTGTAATGATATTAACGTTCAAGTTAGATGCAACATATGATCACTGTACATATCGATATCAAGGAATGATCTCTGTATAGTTATAGGATCATGAGTCCTGATCCCGAAACAACTCTTTGAATGGTGGTATGAAAGATGATCTCACAAATTTGATCTCAGTGGCACTAATGTGAAT
Source organism: Pinus tabuliformis (assembly GCA_031772625.1). Lineage (NCBI taxonomy): Eukaryota > Viridiplantae > Streptophyta > Pinopsida > Pinales > Pinaceae > Pinus > Pinus tabuliformis. The sequence goes on along the minus strand of CM062814.1, from coordinate 484,121,796 downwards.
GTACATCAACGATGATCTCAGTGAAAGGAACAACAAGTGAAGATGTAGCAATATAAAGGAGACATATATCAGCATAAAGGAGCAGCATGGAAATCATTGTAACAACGTGTTAAATATTGTTGTTCTAAGGCATGGATAAGGTATGTTTGGGATCAGCAGTCACTAGGGAGTCTACAGCTACAGCTAGCTGCTTTGCTAGGCTGCAAGCCATAGCAAGCAGCTAAGGCTGTTCCAAGGCAGTATTACAGTTTGCTTTGAGTTCGGATGGCAGCATGGATTAGGAGAGACTCTCCTAGGTGGACTGAAGCCCTTGAAGGGCTTAGTTATTTAATAGCTTGAAAGCATGATGTTGAATGCAGCATGGTGTTGAATGCAACATAGTGATGGACGCAGCATGGTTGGATGCAGCATGGTGAATCAGTTGAAGTATGAGGACTGAGAAGTGTGCCTTCACCTGAGTTCAGATATGCAGTCCTTGTCATTGGAACTATCCTGTCATCTTCATGATGAAATATCTCTGATGTCTGATCTCTTATTTTGGCAAGTCAAATTGTTGACTTCAAATGTATTTGTACCATCTCTCTCTCTGCTGAACTTTGAAGATAAAATAAGAATTGATCAAGGGCTTCCCCACACATTGTGGGGTTTGTCCCTGGCTTGCGCCATATCTTGTGTCCTCTTTTCTTGGCTTGTCTTCTGCATATTATATTTATGTTCTATTTGCAGTTTATCGTAATGATGATGTGATTGCTAACTGTGAAAATTTAAATAAATTTCTCTAGCATAGAACATACCTAATCTTAACAAACTGACTAGAGGTCTAGTTGGAACAAGCGAATGTCCACCAATATCCACCTGGATCACTAGGGCTTTGTACGAAAGGATTGACAGTTATCCCACGAAGCTAGGATTTACGAGGAGCTATGCTCATCCAAACCTATACTTCAAGGTTGAAAAGGACATGCCTATCATTTTGGTCCTTTATGTTGATGATCTCTTTTTGACTGGTGCGGACCCTCTCATTTATCAATGTAAGAGGGAGTTGACTTCAGAGTTCAAGATGAAGGACCTAGGTCTGATGCATTACTTCCAATGTCTGGAGGTCTGGAAAAATCCAAGCGAGATTTTCCTTTCTCAAGGAAAATACATTGTGAAGCTACTAGAGAGATGTGGGATAGTGGAGTGAAAGTTTGTGTATACTTCGATGGAGCTCAACTTCAAGAAGTTATATGGAAGTGTTGTTGGGCCTGAATTGGCAAACCCTTATGAATATAGACAACTTGTGGGGGGGCTGATGTTCTTGGTAAATTCTCGACCGGACATATGCTTCACTTTGAATAATTTGAGTCAGTTTATGGTCGAGCCTCACCACATACATTGGGTTGGTGCTAAGAATATATTGAGATATCTTTGTGACACAATCAAGTATGGGTTGAGATACATTGCCGGGAATTTGAGGCTACATGGATATTATGATTCTCACTAGGCTGGAAGTGTGGTGGATAGAAAGAGCATGTCTGGATGTTGCTTCTCATTGGGATCTACTTTGATTTCTTGGACGAGTAGGAAGAATAAATTAGTTGCTCTAGGAACTTCTAAGGCCAAATACATTATAGCTATTATGGCCTGTTGTGAAGCTCTTTGGTTGAGGAAGCTCTTCAATGAGTTTTTTGAGCATGTGCTAGATACCATCGTTATATATTGTGATGACCAGAGTGGGATTCACCTTTCAGAGAATCATGTGCTCCACAACCACTCCAAGCACATTGATATCAGGTACCACTTTATTCAGGATATGGTACAACGGGGAGCAATACGGCTCCACACCATAAGAATTGATAAGAAAGTTGCTGACATCCTTGCGAAGCCCTTGGGGAAGGTCAAATTATTAGCCTTCTGAGAGAGACTTCGAGTCATGGAAGGACCCTCCCATGGGGGTCCCACTTGAGTTGGAAATTGAGTTATAGGAGCTCCTAGGGGCCTGGGGTACTTCTTGGAGCTATGAGCGACCATAGGGTGATTGGTTCACCTTCCCCTATCGGCACATTTTGTGTAGGGTGAGTGGTTCACCTTCCCCTATTGCTGATGATATATGCATATGATGAGTCGTTAACCTTCTCCTATGGCATATGAGAAGGATGAGTGGTTCACCTTCTCCTGCGGATGCCCCAACATACATCTTACCCATGTAGTCCAAGAGTCATGGGAAGTACCTCTCATTTGGCTAATGAGTTGTGAAAAGTGGATAGGGACTATAACACTACAAATTGACACATCATTTACTATCATACTCCCTATGTCTAGGATGCATTATCAATTCTGATTAGGGTTCTACCCCTAGTTATGTGGATTGACTTTTGTCAGTGGAGAGTGGTAAGGTCTTGTGACTCACTCTTGATCTATTCTTCTTCATTATCTGTATCAGTGTTCAACAGAGTTGAGACGAGATGCAAAGATGGTTCATGATGACAAGATGGAATGATGATCGATGGTTAGATATTGGAAGGTGGAATTCTCCCTAGTTGAGAGAGGGCGTTAAAATTGGAAACTAGGGCCAAATTCCACTTTGGATAGCTAATTTGATGGAGATAATTGTTGCATTGAATTACTCTTTTCAAGAGGACCAAATCGAGCTAAAGATCACTAAATTTGGTCAAGGGGAAATATGTTTTGAAGTGAAGCCCACACATGTGCAAATTTTCAAGGTCGGCCACATCATCATGTAGGCTCATAGAGCCCAATAAACATGTCTTTTGACCCTCATCGATTCATATAAATAAGGGATACCTACACCCTCATTTGGCATCATCATCATTCAACAAACTTCTATCTCTCTCTCTTCTTGATATATATGAAGTTTCTAGGGAAGGTACCGAACTAGCCGAAAGTATTGAACTAGGTGAAAAATTGAAAGTGCCAAACTAGCTGAAAGTAACTAACTAGGTGCAAAACCAAAAGTACTGAACTAGTGCAAAACTGTGGTACCAAACTGGGTGCATAACCGAAAGTACCGAATTGGGTGCAGAATTGAAAGCACTAAATTGGGTGCGAAACTATGGTACCGAACTGGGTGCAGAACTGAAAGTAACAAACTGGGTGCATAACCAAAAGTGCAGAACTGGGTGCAGAATCGAAAGCACTAATCTAGGTGCAAAACCATGGTATCGAACTGGGTGCATAACTATCGTACCAAATTGTGTACAGAATAGGCCAAAGGTGCACAACTATTGATAATTTGACTTTGTCTTTTTATTATTGTACTCTCCCTCTCTGTTGAACATTTGATATTTATAATAAGAAGAATTGATCAATGGTTTTTCCCATCTTGGGGTTTTTCCCTTGCTTGAGCCAAATACTGGTGTTCTCTTGTCTTGGCTTATCTTCTGCATTTTATTGTTTATGTTCTATCTAAATTTATTGTCAATGTGATTAATGATTTATGTGATTGTTATTGGAAATTAAGTGGAAATTATCATTGGGCTAATAAAAGGGCATTAAAGTAATTGTTGCAAGCATAGAACATACCATTGTTATCTAAAATTAACAGGTGTAAACCTTTTATCAAGCACTCTAAAAGATGTTTTCACCTCAAGAGATTTGATCCCTCTCGACACTTGGTAAATTCAGGATTTAAATGGGTCTATGTTGGTTAATAATTTATTCCATTTCTTTTGTAAGATCAATTCTTTTATATTACTATCAAAAATATGTACATAGATAATTATTACTAGGTCTATCACTTGGGAAACCAGACCAGTAGCATAAGTTCAAAATTTTAAAATTGTATATCCTATAGGCTACCAGATTGTCTTTCAAAATGAAAAGGGAACTAGGAAAAAAATTAAACCATAAGATAACATAAATGACAATGGTTGCACTATCATAGAAATTTTCCTTGAAAGATCTAGCTCGCTTGATCATAACCCTGTTGGATCACTAGGTTTAGTGGTTGTGGCTCAATGTCATTATCTAAGGAAGAAAAGTAAAACTTTGCCAATTTTTTGGCCATAATTGAGACTTTCTTATTGAGTCTATCCACTTTGTCTATTAGTTCAACCATGCATATTAGCATTTCTTATTGAGTGTCTACTTTGTTTGTATGCACTCTACCCATGAGAGTTTTGATATGCCAATAAAAGTTGATAGTTTGCATGTAGATAAATGAGTAAGCTCTAGAAAAAATACCAACATCTAAAATCCATTTCTTGGTATCTCAATTAACTTGCCTATTAGGAATGGATCATTTAGATTTTCTAACTTGCTCTTCAACATCAGAGATCACTCTTTGGACTGCTTTAGGGATGATATCCTTGTATCTGGCCATACTAGCATATGTCATAGTCTGGGATCATGTATGACTATAGAAGGGGGAGGATAAGTCAGAGGCAACAGTGGGGCTAAGACAACCTCTCCTGCATCCATGGAGTAGAGGAGAGTTCACATCTAGCCATGATCCCATAAACACAATATGGGAGTAAACAAAGGTGGAATACAAAAATAGTGAGATAAAAGTTAAAGTTAGAGCAAAGATCGAGAGAATATATAAGAGAGGAACAAGAAGTACACTAGGAATAAGAACAAAAGGATAAAATAGGTCAATGGGAATAGGATAGTTAAAGGAAACACATGCTTATCAAAAAAGTAGGAAGAAATAGGTGAGTTGAAGGGGTAGTATTATAGGGGAAAATCTCGGAGGGGAACCTGAAATAACATGCCTCCCAAAATTAAGAGCCTAAGGGAAGGGAAGAAAAACCAAAAGACAACAAACCCAAAACTCATGCAAAACACCAAAAGAAATATATTCACAAATGGAACACTATTTAAAATAGAGATGACGATGATGGTGAACCAGAAGCTTCCTAGCCAAGTCCACAACAAACCATAAGTGGTGCACCTTGGGTTGGTTAATTTCTAGTTGATAATTATAGCCAAGCCTGCATGTAGCAAAATCTGCATCGTGAGATTGGCATTGGGTTATTGTCACATTAGATTAGTGCACTCCAGGAATAAAACCTCTACAAAATCTTGAAAGATCCTGTGAGGAACGACTATTTAAGATGTTATAAGCCACAAAGAGAGCATCAATCTACTCAAATTTAACCTCTTCCACCACCAAGTGTCATGATACTTAATCAATCACCCTTTAGTTTCCATAGTTGTCATTAAGATGCTTTTGCAAGCTCAATCCTCGATGGATTGTCCTTCTCGAGACTCCCATGTTGTAAATACCATCACTTCAACGTCCTCCCATGAAAAAGTTGGCTTCCACTTTAGGTGTAGTTGTGCCATATAACATGTAGATCACCATTTGGTGTGTGCTCTACCACCCCACCTTAATTGCACGACACTCATATCTAGTATTGTAGGATGCCCTCCATGCGAGCACATGGGAAAATTATTTATCCAATTTACCATCCATAAATTATGGGGAAATATTTAAAAGATTTTCCCCAAAAATAATAATAAATAATAAAATTATAAAATATCATATTAAAATTCAAAGTTGATAATTTTTTAACATCTAAACAATTTTGATTGATTAATAGAATCATAAACTTTAATTGTACATTACAATAAATAAATTGATTAGCCTTTATTAAATATTTGTGATTAAAAGTCCACTAAACCTAAAATTGTTGATGAATGGGCGACTTTAAAGCACTCCTTCCTTGATGGTTACTAGTTTCAAACCTTGGGTAATCCTATTACATAGATTAAAAAAAAATATATAACTGAAAAATTAATAATTTAACTTTTACAAAATTTTCCACCTATAATTCGTAATTCCTACCACCATTTCGACAAAATTCCGATAATTTATAACTAGCACAACCATATAAACTAGTATAGATCCATTTTAATCACGGATCTAATAAGAACCAAAAGGGATCAAATTTCTTAATTTGCTAACTTTTTTAAGTGCAAAACTTGAAAAAACATTCGTAATTCAAAAGAGTTGATCCCTCGTGTAGAATATATAGATATAGATATATATTTGGAATCATAATTTCCATTACACCAAAACCCACAAGTGTTAGTAAAGGAACACATTGTCAGAGTTAACATATCTATAAGAGGCGGTTAAGCACATGTCATGAAACACAGAGGGAGCGTTGGTTTATCCAATGTCCAACAATCTCCCCCCTAATGCGAGTTGGGTGTGATTCAAACTCGAGACCTTTGGCTTTGATACCACTTGTTTGAATAAAAAATGTTATGACACCAAAACCCACATCGCTAGAGTTAACAGATCCATGAGAGGCAATTAAGCACATGTCAAGAAACACACAAGGGCCATTGGTTTATCCAATATCCAACACACACACACATACACACATATATATATGTTATTTAAATCATATTTTTGAATGCATAAATGGATTCAACCACTTTAAAATCTCATTAAGCATTTGGATACTTGGATTGTGTAGACTGCACAGTTTAAATTAACTCTAACAAATATTTACTGTACTTTAAACAAAATTGACTAAAAAATATACCTGAAAAGGGGTCAAAATGTAGAAGAGTAAGGCTACTTGAAATGTTTTAACCATAAGAATTTATAGAATTTATTTTTTTCAATTTTTATTAGCCATATATAATATATACATAGTTGAGATTGAAATATTTTACTCAATATGGATTATTTTATTTATGCACATTTCCACATTAACTGACTTTTGTTATTAATAAATTTTCTTATACACCTCAATATTACTTTACAAATTGAAATATTTTATTATTAATATTTTTAAATGTGACATTTTAATTTTATATTAAGAATTGAATGAATTACACATTATTTTATTTATGCACATTTTCCACATTAATTGACTTTTGTTATTAATAAATTTTTAGATACACCTCAATATTACTTTGCAAATTGAAATATTTTATTATTAATATTTTTGAATGTGACATTTTAATTTTATATTAAGAATTGAATGAATTGCACATCTCTGTGTTTGTTTTTATATATGTGTGTACATCTCTGCCTTTATTTTATATGTGTGTAGGGGGATTTGAATCTTGGATCTCAATTTTCACAAATTTCACATTACTTTGATGACCAATTGAATTGGAAATAAATTAGTTAATATGGGTATTCAAATAGTTTATATAAGTTTTACATTGAAATATTTTTAAGAAGTATAATAACTATGCATCTTTACTATTTTATCTTTCTCTAAAGTTGATATCAATTAAGTTACATCAAATCGACATTCAAATATTTTATTTAGAGTGAAAGGTGAAATATTTTTACGACATCACCTTCATACCAACACATATTATTTTTAATCAAACTATTTAAACATGTATATTCAATTTTGTTTTTTTATTATTGTCGACACTGTTTTTTTATTTAGAAAAAAATATTTTTATTTTAAAAGATATACGTGTCCACTCCACATTGAGACGGAATCATACATCATAGACATCAATCCATAATAAGCATCAAAACACTTACTCCCACTTTCCCATCGAGATTTTAGGCTTTGTTACGATACCATGAACGAATACCATGGCTTATCAATACCACATGCCTAAAAAATCACAACTCACTTCATAAAACAATTGTTCATATTTTTTAATTGATCAATGTAATTAAAATGACAAAAGTAACATAAGAGATAAATGTCAACCTTTGATTTATATATATTATGAATATTCTGAACAACTATTAACGTAATAATAATTGATTTAACTATCTCAACTTTATTCAATAACAGATGTAGTTATAATTAATATTTTTTATATTTAAAAAAATATATATATTATTATATATATATACACCCGCTATGGTCAATGTCAATATCAAAATTAAAGATTTCTTAACATTATATTATCATCCAGAAATCATGAAGAGTGCTTTTGGTGTCGAGCCCTCTTCCTCTTCCGGAACCGTTGAAAAAGAAATTATTTTTCCTTTTTCTAAAATTCTGTTAATTAGTTTTAACTCTGTTTTCCTTCTGACGTAAGAGAGAGAAACCAATTTTAGCTTCCGAATCCGATGAGTGTACAATCGCCGGTAAGGCGGCCCATTTAACGGCGAAAAATACGGGGACGGATAGGCTTTCCCGTCGGCGACTTCCATGTGTGCTACCAAATCCATAGCGAATGACAGCGTACTTTGCGACGTGACCGGACGGACCCGCGCTCCCAGGTAAAACAATCGGCCCTTCGCTGTGACTCCCGGTTTCCCGACACCGTGCTCGTCCTGTCGCTCTCAGTGAATCCGCGGAATCTTCACCTTATCCAGGCCCCGGTGATGCTCCCGCTGCGCCGGTGGGTATCAAATTGGATTAAATATAACAATCACGTCCGTAATCACTGTGAATGGGACCCACCACTGCTCGGTGCTCGAGAAGAAAATACGTTCCGGAATAAAGAAACTTTAGCCTTTAGGTTTTAGCGTTTCTCTTTCTCTTTCAACGTGACCGTGCCGATTGATGGATGCAGCCTTGCAGGGCATGCATGTAATTATTGAGGGGTGTTCATGAATCTTGTGAAGTTACATCACGATGTGATCGCCTGGGCCAAGTGAGAGATTTTATTTTTATTTTAAGAGTTATTGGTGGGTTTATTATTAGTTTGGATTTACAAAGGTATAGGAAATTTATTATTAGTCTCATCCATGTTTAAATGGTGTATACTTATATGCTTATAGTGTAGGAGGTTACAAGAAATATGAAAGCAAGTCTCATCACCAACTCAGGCGTCTCGAGTTTTGGTGTTTGGAATCGATTTGCAGTCATTCCACCTATGTTCTCCTTTGCATATTAAAAGAGGTTTCATTCTCCCGAAAGCACTCATTGCCTCATTCCTCTTTCTATTCAACTGGGCTAGCATGGAAAGTTGGGGAAGGAAAGAAAAGCAAGTAATCCTTGGCAAAGACAACTTTATAGGCAATCCTTGTGTCTTCAAGCTATTTTATGATTTGATTCATTGCTTATACTCCAAGGGTTATTTCCACTTGCATAATTTAAAAAGAGTGGATTCCTCACTACCCTCCAAAAGTTACCTGTTGACCTCAGTCGAGCTTGGACTGGTTGGTTCTTTAACAAAGGAATGAATTTTATTCATAAAAGAAATAAATCTCAATGGGGTGCGATTCAACAATTCCAAGGACACATTGGCCTAGAGCTAGGATTCCTCCTCCGATAAGGTAAAAGCTCAACTCGCCTATGAAGCGATCACTCATTCTAAGGTAGTTTCAAACTACAGATGGTGGAATAAATATATTTGGAAATGGCACATTCCCAACAAGATAAAATGTTTGCCTGACTAGTCTTACATAATAAAATTCTGACCTAGGAGAACCTGTAGAAAAGAGGCTTAGTGGGACCAAAAGATGTGGCCTATGCAAACAACACGAAGAAACTGTGGACCACTTTTTTGTGAAATTACTATATTTTTGGGCGAAGAAATACAAATATCTCTGTGTTTTTCCTATCTTTGTTGCTTGGGGCATATGGGTGCTAAGGAATAGGGTCATATTCAGAAACGATAGTATTTGTATCCTTCCACAATCTTCCAAGATCATTTCCCTCTTCAGGGAATACCTCCCACTTTAGACCAAAAAAGTCCCAAGAAGATTTTGATTCCCTGTTATCTCGCTTGATCTTCTTGTAGTATTTTTTGATGGAGCAGCACAAGAGAATATTTGTGGAGGAGGGGTGTTGATTAAGCTACCAGGGCAACACATATATTCTTTTTAAAATTGGCCTTGGATCTGGGACTAACACCAAAGCAAAATTGATAGCAGTTTAGGCCCTCATGATTTTAGCTAAGTTAAAAAACATTAAATGCATTATGATTCTTGGTGACTCCAAATGTGTTATTGATTGGTTGACAGGTAATGCTCTGTTAAAGGTCCTAAATCTAGCCGCTTGGAAGCACAAAATCGAAGAAACAAAAAACCACTTTTAGGATATCAAGTTCCAACATATTTACAAAGAATATAATAAATCTGTTAACAAGCTTTCAAAAAGTGCTTTATCATTAGACCCATGTACCATTCTATATGAGGAACTTGATGGTAGCTATGTCTAAGGCATACATTCCATACCTATAGAATTCATGAATTAACTTTCAACTTCCAACAAGTTCATTGGAAAGCACATCTTTCAACACTCCAGATCAAAGTGAACGTAAATTTTCAACATTGTAGGTTCCAAGTTATCTGTCTCACTTTACATTCAAAATTTCAAATCCTTTTTCACAACTTGTTGTAATATCTCTCTCCATAGGACAACATACTCTACAAATTGTGCATTTCTTAGTGATATTAGGTGTTTATGTTAGCTGTAGATTTTTTACCCTTTTAGACAGATTTAAATATATATAGAGTTGTGAAGATTAGCTTGTCGTTTTCTGTAAAGAGATAAAAAAACAGATTTCAGCAGTGGGTATATATATATTCTCTTGAATAACAAAAAAGTATCCTTTACCGTGAAAAGGTATTATAGCTTTAGTAGTGAATTTGTGAGTTGAATTTATATTTTTTTGGTAGGATTGGACTACATTTGTATATTGTTATGTAAGATTTTATAAATTTTTAATTATATATATATAGAAATAGAAATTGTTTTTAGATAAATGTCAGATAAGATTATTAACTAGCATAGTCATATAAATTAAATAGTTAGTAAATGGTGATAGGTATCAATCCATCATAAACATCAACACACTTATTTTATGAGCATTTCACATTACTAAAATTTATAAAATCATAAAATTTAACTAAACTATAGATTTGTTATTATTATTATTATTATTATAAAAAATATTTATATATAAATTAAACAATACATTTGAAAAAACATATAACAGGATTTTTAACAATGAAGATTCACCCTGTCACTTTATCATATTTGTAAATAGGGTTTGTTATAATACAATGTGCTAATACCATGCCTTATCAATACCACATGCCCCAAAAAACCATCATTCATTTCGTATGACATTTTTTTTGGTTGATCCACAAGGAAGTTTGAACCATAGAACATAATATTTCGTTATCAAGGTCATCGCGAATTGAGCTACCCCTGTGGGAATTTCATATGACACTTATTTATATGATATTTTCTTTAATTAATCAATTTAATTAAAATGACATAACTACTTTGGAGATAAATCTCAACTTTTGATTTGTGGATACTACAAAGAATATTCCAGAATATTCTAAGGTTAAATCCCTACTATCCACCTAATAATTATTGATAATTAAATTTAAATTCTAGAAGTCTATTCCAAATTAGGCTCTTTTTAGAGTGATGAGATAAACATCAACTCTTGTTTATTTTTGAGGCTTTCCCAAGAAAATAATTATATTTCACATATTAGGGTTATCATTAATACATAACTAGCCTAGATTCATCTTAAATCCATATCTACCAAGTGTTGAGAGGGATCAAGTTTGGAGTTAAGATGGATCTAACATGGTACTCTTGCATTGCATAATGAATTTCCTCAAGCTTGTTCATCATAACAATTTCAATGGGCTATGCAATATTATAGGCTTGTAAACCACTATAACTTTATAGTCTAATTTAACTTTATAATTTTATAGTTAAAATTAAAATTAGCAATTTTATTTGTTTATTTTTACAATTTTAATTATTAAGAGATTTACCCCTTTTTTTATTAATTTTTGACCAAGTCAAAATGTTTATGTTGATATTACAACATCACTTCCATACTCGGATGGAAAGCTCCTTTAGACACAATTAATACATTAAGAGTTTATATAAGATATTGGTGATAGTTTTTTTGTCCTCATTAACACTTAAGGTTTTAGGTTGTTGATGTTATCACTTCGCCACATGCATGTAGCACTTCTTCAACTATCAATCCCTATTATCAAATACCCGAATCATTTCATTAATTCTATTTGAATACAAGGATGGGTGTTTTTTACCACTGTCTATGGGTGTTGGAGTTGGATCTTTATCTTTCTTTAAATAGCTCTAGAATCGTAACTTCAACCTTTAATGGAAGAACTCAAAGAACATAGACTTTCTCGTCTTCATATAATAACAGGGCATGCCAATCAAAGTTAGCAAAAATAGTGGCTAGAGTGCAAGGCTTTGCACCAATAACTAGTATTACCCTTGCATAAATTGCTAAGGTATAATACTAGTACTATAAGGTCATATTGGGTAAGTTCCAAAATTAAGTTTCTATATGTATTGTTGTGGTTTATAGTTACATGATGCTAAGAGCTATGCCAAAAAAATATGCCAAATCAATCTAGAAAACATAAATATGACTTTAGATACATTATTTTGAGGGAATGTTTCTAGAAATAATTATACTCCAAGAGTAATTCCTTTGTTTGAATTCACAATAGTTCTACTATCGACCTTAATGAAGATGAAATATAGCACTGAGGATACCATAAATGTATTTTAAATCTATGGTTTTTTGTTGGGATGGGGTCCCCAAGGGTATAATTGAGTTAACTTAGTCATTTTTTGTAAAGAATTTTGTAAAAGATGTAAAGTCTCTGCGAAATGTGGATGCGGAGCGCGCAGATAGATAGGAGTCAAAGGGGTCTTAGCCCCTTGTTTTGGTCGGTTTTGAAGACTCACCCATGAGCCAGGGGCCATGGTATTGTATTAGAAAAGTTATAAATAGTTGAGTCATAGCGAGTCTTAGAAGTAACTTTGGATAGATAATTGGGTACATTGAAGAGTTTTGTTGTCTTGGGCAAGTGCTAAGGTAGGAAGGCTTTGCTTCCTGCGCTTAGGTAGAGAAGGGAAGGCTCTTGCAGCTGAGTGCACAGGAGGCCTAGGTAGAGTTCGCAGCTGAGTGTGTGGACCCCTGCAACTGTGTGCACAGGGTAAGAAGAGTCTGTAATCGATGAATTGAAGATCAATAAAGACAACTTTTTGAAGAATTACTGAGTATTTCCATTGAAAATGTTTATGTTATATGTTACCAATTAATGATATGTTTTCTGAAATATTGAACGAATGCTACGCGAATTCACTGAATCTTTCTTAAAAATATATGAAATGAATGGTTATCCACTTCTGCGAAGTTAGAAGCTATTTCTTTTATGTTTTCTGACGAATTAAGTAGATCTACGTGAAATCCGATATAGGGTTGTTTTTTGATACGCGAAAGTAGGTAAATCAACTATTTAAGGTTCGCAAGGACTGATCGTGGACCTTCGTGAAGGTTTGGAAGCAACTTTTACTTAGTGACACTAAAGAGCCCTAGGAGTCTATCGATCTGTGTGGAAGCATATCTAAGGCGCTGAAATACATCACACTAGTATCTAGATCTAGAAACTTGGTTCTTGCATCCCCCAATACTGCTTTGGGTGAGGCTACAGTGTGCGTTACGTGGGTTGTTGCCGAAAGGGCCAACAGTGTAGGTTTTTTTCATTGGCACAACTAACTCTGAACCTGGGTCAGGACCCCTTAAGCTAACATATGGTTCCATTGCTGGGACCGGGATTTGCTCAAAGAGATGTGTGATGTCACATCATTGGAATCTGACTAAGAAAGAGATTGAAAAGTGGTTAGATCGGAAGATTCATGAGTTTGCGGCTCAAGAAAATAGGAATCCGCGCCTATTGAAGGAGGATTGGTTGAATAGGTATCTATATACAGAGGTACACGAAATCTTCTTTTGCACTTTCCCAATTGAATTATATCAGTGGTTAGCTAAATTAACAGATAATCAAGGAAGGTGGAAACTTGATAGTCCTATAGTGTGGACTCCAAAATTGGTGCGATGATTAGAGGCATTTGAAAACAAGATCACGCGGGCTGTCAATCATTAGCTTGATTGAATTTTGGGAGGATTTGTTACTGAATTTGCAGTTGATACCTCAGTTAGCTATAGCGAGGCAGAGCAAAGATTCTTCAAAGGACCGCGAGGTAAGTATTTAAGGTCATTGAATACTTGGATTAAAATGCTATTATGTGAAAAGAGGGTAATGCCATTACCTTGATGTTCGGAGCTACGCGAAGTGGTAGACTCTTTAGAAATCATGGATCAGGTTCGGAGTATAGTCCTTTGATTGAACCTCCTTCAAGCGACGACAAAGGGGCAGTGCTGACTACACCGCGAAGTGTTTCTCAGTTAATAACTCAGGGTATTCCGAGAATATCTCATCCATCCACCCCACCTCCACCTCCACCTCCATTGCATACAGCTTCACCTACACCTTTACCTCCACCTCCACCATTCATCATGGAAAACGCAATGAAGATGCCGATCTTCAAGGGAGTAGGAAGTGAAGATCCAGAGCAATTCTAGTTCGTCGCAAACGTTGTATGGACAGTGCAACAAACCACTGATGATAATATACAGAAGGCGCAGTTGGTTACCGCCTTGCAGGATCGCGCACTGACCTGGTACATTAAGTATTGCATTGATAATCCTCAGGCATCGTTAGCAGAGACTCAAACAACTTTGAACAAAGAATTTTGTAAGACTAAATCTGAGGTGCAGTCAGTTATTGAATTTAAGGAGATCCTAATTAGAGTTGGTGAGACACCTTGGGACTTTGATCAAAGGTTGAAGTGCCAGATCAGACAGGCTAACATGCAAATCTTAGATACCCAACATCACGACTGGTTTATCGCATCACTTTTTCTACATCTAAGAATCCCTCTGTCACAACAGAAGATAGCTACACAAGCAGAAGCCTTGGATATCACGATGAGGATTCACACATCAGCTATTCAGGATATGAACCTAGGGGTACAATAGTTTCACTCGCCTTTAGAAATCCTTCACCTAGAATTACAGAGTCTAAAGAAAGAAAATGAGACTAAGCCAAAAGTATACGTGGAGGTTTGGTGCTTGAAGTGCAAGGGCGACAGGCATGATAAAGATCGTTGTCTAGTATACGTGAATTATCTTATAGGGGGGGGCCAATCCCCTCGAAGCCAGAAGTCCCAGCGAGGGCAAGCACAGGAGTTGCGCTAAGGTGCACCATTTGTCAAGTCACTGGGAAACATGCAATGGATAACTACCACTTACTTCAAAAATTTGTTCAAAAACCCCACCATATTTTCTGTAATTTCTATAAATGTGTGGGCCATGATGAGCGCCACTGTCAAATCTATCAGCTGGTGATGAAAAGAACCCCTACTTACCATATGCAATAATAAACTTAGCCTCCAGATCAAGGCACAGGAGGAGCACGCAGGAGTTTTCAAGTCCGGGGAGGAGGAGGAGGAGGAGGAGGAGGAGGACCTAGTAGAGGTCGTGGTCAGATTATCTGTTACAACTACGAATAGCCGGGGCACTTCGCGCGAGACTGCCTGAATCCTACACACCCTTCATGTCAATACTATAGACAATTCGACCATGCCATAGAAGAATGTCCGGTGCTAATAGCTAAAATGCAAGAGAAGAAAACACAGCCTTAGCAACTTACGCAGAATTTACAAATGATGAGGGCTGAGCCTGCGAAGAGGATCAAAGCATTAATATTATACTATGAAGCAGTATGATGACTAGCGCAAATAAGGGTAAGCAGCCTGAAGAAGACGGATGGGTCCACAAGGCTCATGACAAAGAAGCCGCCTTTGACCTTAATCACGCTAAGGAAACATTTATGGAAGCAAAGAAGAGCTTCGTTGAGGCCTCCACCTCAGGAAGCCAGGACAAGACACCAAAAACTAGTGTGACACAAGAGGTTGATCCTTCCATACTCACTACATTTTTGGAGACCTGCATGAAGTTACTACGCGACAGAAAGGTTGTGGAAGGATTGTAGGACTTAATAGAAAAGTGTGCCAATAAGGAAAAGACTCCTACGGAGCAGCGCATAGTTAGAAAGATTGATAAGCATAAGGCACGAACAAGATGTGAGATGCAGCTAATATTATAGATAGGCGATTATGAAATGGACCAGGTCATTCTGGATCTGGGGTCCGATGCGAATTTTCTACTGAAAAAGACATGGGAAAGGATGGGGAGACATGTGCTGCAGTGGTCCCCGATTCAGCTCCGAATGGAAAATCAACAGAAAATCATCCCCATGGGACGATTGTATGGAGTGACAGTTGATATTGAAGGTGTGAGTGCATTAGCGGACTTTGAAGTTATAGAAATTTTTGATGACAGTAATCCCTACCCTGCACTCCTGGGAATCGACTGGGTTATTGATATTAATGGGGTCATTAATTTGAAAAAGAGGACAATGTTGTTTGAAAGGAAGTCGCTAAGGGTTATAGTGCCACTGGATCCTATAGAAGGGGCGCGCTATATTGAACTAGTCTGCGACTACGTAGAAAGTGACAATGACCCGGATCAAATCTATAAGATAACAACACGAGTTCAGGATTGGATCAATCCAATGGTGGATGGACAAATCACATGGGACCGGGAGAGTTCCTGCACTTCTGACTCAGATGAAGAATTAGAGCATTGGAAAAACCGCTTACATGAAGTGTCCACACTACAATGCAATATGATGATGAAGTCACTACGCTGTGTTTCATCAGAGGTAAGAAAGTTACCTTATTATGATGGTTTGACTGATGTGGATATGTTTTTAGATGAATTTGAGCATGAAGTCCTTGAAGACCACCGTTTTCAAGCACTGGAGTTGGCATTATGCACTACGCCCGCACGATGGTGGGGTACACATAAAGAAATTTTGCTAGATGGCGAGATTATAGGGGAATGATGAAGTTACGATTTGGGCATGACAATACAAGAATGATTGAGAAGTATAATGGGAAGGATGATCCGAGCGATCATCTGGCAAAGTGGAATAAGGCGTGGGGGACAGAACCACAACCAGAATGGGTATATATATTTTGTCATACCTTTACAATCCCCATGAATTGGTACCTTGAAACAGAGCTCTGCCATGGCACTGCAGAATGGGATGTATTAAAGGAAGGGTTCTTATTGACTTTCAATTTTGAGAATGAGTTTGCAAATATCGATGAAGCGCTTCAAGAAATTAAAGAAGTTCAGGACACCAAAGGAACCGATTGAATGGACCCAACCAGATTGGAGCACCCAACTGGGACATGCATTGGAATGCTATAATATGACCGCTAAAATGGAGGAAGAAGACCCGAGGAATATCAACATTCTAGAGACAGAAGGACATCGGTAAGTAGAAGGATCGCAAGTAGCAAACCCAGACATCTCTACACCTTTGAAAACAAGACAAGTAAACATTGGCATTGAAGAAGAACCAAAGTTCGTGAATATTGGAGACTATTGGGACGATGCTATAGTAGACAAAGTTGTTGAATTACTTTGTGAATACCAGGATCTCTTCCCCACTAAGTTTTCAGATTTAAAGGGCATACTTGGTGATTTGGGCATTATGAGGATCACATTGAAGCTAGATGCGAAACCTGTTAAACAGAGGCCTTATCGTCTTAATCCTAAGTATAAGGAGAAGGTTCGCCAAGAGCTGGATAAAATGCTGGAGGCAGGCATTATAGAACCTATTGAAGAGTCTGATTGGGTGAGCCCGATGGTAGTCCAAGAGAAGAAACAAAAGGGCGAAATAAGGATCTGCATAGATCTGCGGAAGCTTAATGATGCATATGTTCATGATCCATTTCCAACGTCGTTTATAGATGAAGTGTTAGACAATGTCGAAGGGCAAGAGGCTTATTCCTTTACTGATGGGTTTTCTGGTTATCATCAAATTAAGATTGTCCTAGAGGATAGAAGCAAAACCACCTTCGCGATAGAATGGGGTTGCTTTCAGTACATTATTATGCCATTTGGATTGAAGAACACACCTGTAATATTTTCCCACGTAGTCATAGCAGCGTTCAAAGAATTCATTCATAAGTTTCTAGAAGTATACTTTGATGACTAGACTATGTTTGGCTTGGTGAAGCACCATGTAGAAAGTTTGTGCCTTATGTTGGATACATGTCGAAGATACCAGATCATGTTGAATTTGAAAAAATGTATATTTTGTGTTCCTTTTGGAATCTTGTTGGGTCATGTCATGTGTAAGCAAGGATTGATGGTGGACCCTGCAAATATCGTGGTGATTGTGAACATGGAGGCCCCTAGGAACATCAAGGAGCTGCATGCGACGCTGGAACACACAAGATACTATAGAAAATTCATTAAAGCTTATGCTCAAATTGCCTTGCCCATGTAGAAACTGCTAAAGAAGGATGTGAAAATCTATTAAGATGAGGAATGTCAGCGCAACTTGGATGTGTTAAAGGAAAAAATGGTGACTGCGCCAATTCTGGTATTTCCCGATTGGAAAAAGGAGTTTCGTGTACATGTGGATGCTTCCTGCGTTGCGCTGGGTGCAATACTAACATAGGCAGGCAAAGGAGATCTGGAAAATCCTATAGCCTTTGCAAGTAGGAAGTTATCAAAGGCTGAGAAAAATTATTCAACGACAAAGTGCGAGGGGTTGGCCATGGTCTATGCACTGCAAAAATTCAAGCATTATCTGTTAGGAGGGAATTTCAAGATGTATACAAATCATTCTACCTTAAAATACCTGGTCAAAAAGCCTGTGTTGGGGGGAAAGATTTGCAGGTGGTTTTTATTATTTCAGGAGTATGATTTTGAAGTAATTGTGAAGCCAGGGAGGTTGAATGTTGGACCTGACCATCTGTCGAGAATTGAAATAGGCAAAGAACCCAGTAATTTGGAGGAAGGATTTCCAGATGCGCAACTCTTTGTGGTACATGTAGCTGATGACCATTTTGCTGACATTATTCACTTCTTAACTACAGGGATGGCGCCTAAAGGATATACAAATTAGCAGAAGAAGGAACTAGTAGTTCATGCAATCGATTTTTCAGTCATTACGGGACATTTGTACAAAATGGGGGCAGATGAAATATTGCAGAGATATGTATTGGACTTTGAGTGTGATAGTATTCTTGCTGAAGCTCATGGGGGAGTTGCAGGAGGCCATTATGCAAGGAAAGCAATTGTGCAGAAGATTTTGCGCGCAGGACTATGGTGGCCAACATTACACAAGGATTCCAAAGCATACTCTAAGGTGTGCGATGCATGTCAAAGGAATGGAAGATCGTCACGAAGGGACGAACTACCGCTACATCCTCAGGTATCTTTATAGGTGTTTAAGAAGTGGGCAATCGATTTTATTGGGCCAATTTAGCCACCTGGAAAGAAAACAGGCGCGCGCTACATTATCACTGCGACGAAATATTTAACCAAATGGGTGGAAGCACAACCAATAAAGGATTGTATAGGGGCTATGACAACAAAATTCTTGTTTGAACATGTCTTAACACGATTCGGATGCCTGAAAGTATTAATGAGTGATAGGGGAACGCACTTTCTGAATGAAATGATTAGCGCATTGACAGATGAATTCCAGGTCTACCATCAGAAGAGTACACCATATCACCCGCAGGAAAATGGGATAGTCAAATATTTTAACAAAATTTTGGAGAATGCATTGACAAAGATATGTAATGCACAACGAAATGATTGGGATGTGTGCATACCTGTAGTATTATGGGCCTATAGGACAACCTGTAAGAAGTTGATAGGGCAAACGTCGTTCAGATTAGTCTATGGGGTCGAAGTAGTGATATTTATGGAGTACATTGTGCCTAGTCTGTGCATAGCAGATTTGACGGATATGGCGGGTTGTGGGGCCTTGGAGGAATGGATCGCTTAGCTAATGGAGTTAGAGGAAGACCATTTGCTAGCAAGATTCCACCAACAAGTGTAGAGGGAACGCGAAAAAGCATGGCATGATCGCCATATCAAGCTTCGCACATTTAAGGTAAATGATTTGGTATTTTTATGTGATAGCAAGTTCATGAAGTTTCCAGGAAATTTTCAAATGCACTGGTTAGGGTCATATGTCATCAAAGAGATTATAGATGGTGGCGTTGTTCATCTCACGAAGCTTAATGGGGAACCCTTCCCTGGAAAATTCAACAAAAGTAGGTTGAAGCTATATAGAGGGGATCCTGCCCCTGTGCGATGACTATATGGCAACAGGACAATCTCAGTAATCTAGGTAGCTACAAGGGATTGCAGGACTATAAACTATGCTGCCTGACTAGGGAAGAAGCTTAATTTGGAGGCTGCGCGTCGGGTGATAGAACTGCAATAGGTGGAATTGTGCTGCATGAGTTGCACCGTGGAGGATGATACCACACAGGTGGGTTCAAAGACACCTGTTGAAGTTACTATTCATGATTTGATGGCTAATAAGTGGTTAAGAGAAGCGGGTGGCACTATTTATGGCAAAAATATTTGCAGATATGCTGCCAAAGCAGCACTAATTATCAGAATTTGTGGGGAATGGTCAGATTTGAATTCAAATCCCCCTATAAATTACGCATGCTAGTCCAACAGAGAACACTTTGCATTCTGAGAGTTGCTGGTGCATTTTCTATATGAAGCATATGAATCATGCGTTCTGGGAATAATTTGTGACATGCCCCTCATTTGCAAACTATTCTGTAGTAGCCCGAGAGCTATTCATTAAGAAGACGACTCGTACTAACCCCACTGGAGCCCTAAGTTCAGAAGCAACTGTGTTTGATGCACCATGCCCCAAAGTCACTAATATGGAAGCCACGCCCACTGTGCATACGATGCCAAGGTCGCCTAGGTCAAATAAAACTCCCACAAGGGAAAAGCACTCCTTCACGAAGGAAAACAGAAGAAATGAGTGCCTGTAAGAATGTCACCAAGGAAAAATTTGGAGGTGCAGACAAAAGATCCGAAAGACAAAAAGCCAGAAAGAGTGGTGGATTTAGAAGAAGAGGAGTACCAAGGTGTCGAAGAAGTCGATGCCGAGGAAATCGAGCCTATTTCTAGGCTCCTAGAGTACATCCCTCCACGAAATGGAAAGACCAAAGTAACCAAGGATCCTGATTCTGGAAAATTTGGGGTATCCACTCCCCTCATGCTTGAATAGATCACATTTGAAGGACCTAATCTTGTGCGCATCCTAGTATTGAAAATGGAGGACTGGGACCTCGCAGATCATGATAAATTTCCACATCTGGTGACCCACAAGTACATGACGAAGATATATTATGTTGAGACAAGGGTTACGTAGTTGGAGCCCATGAAGTGGGTCCGTGACATTGAGCAGTTGGGGCTGCTAAACATGATTTTAGTATCGCACTATCACCGCTCACCTATCAATACAATTTGTGTGTGCCAGCTCCTCGCGCTGGTGCACGATGGGATTCTGTGGTTGGGCTAGCCTATTCCAATAACCGATATGTTGATCCACAGGATAATGAAGTTGCCCTACAAAGGAGTAGACCCTGCCAAGGAGTTTGGAGGGAAAACCGGGGAAAAGGAGCTTGCTGATAAGATGAAGAAGGAGTATGGTCTTGTGAAAAAGTCACGCGGATACTCAATCCCATCATTTCAATACTAGGTAGTCTAATTCGCTTCCCAAATCCTCGCAATAAATATCATGAGGAAGTGCGGCACAGACGAAGTTCTGGTGCTGGTTGTGTCACTTGTTGCACAATGCACAAAGGGCGTGCAATATAATTGGTCGAAGTATCTCACCAGGAGTTCCTCACGAATTGTAGAGAAGCCCAAGATGAAAGCAATCCTTTTCACTATGCTTGGTTTTTGTTGTCTATTATATTAGTTGCATGGAGGTCGCTAGAGGATAGCCAAGTTCATCTGCATAAGGAAGATTTGCCCGAGGTTCGCCTTGCTCTGGGTCACAAAGGATGTGACATGAATCAAAGAAATAAAGATTTTCTGGGTCCTGATGGAGATGGACCTTCGGATAGTGGTTAACCAGAGGCCAAGGTTGTCCCCAACCTTGTTTGAATAGTTGATAGCCTACGCGGAGTTCAAGGATGACTTTCACAACATCTCAATCCATGCACGGAAGGACCGAGAGGGAACTTGGCATCTATTTCCTTATCTAGTGATCGAGACGGATGTACAGGAAGTTGTTGGGTATTGGCACCAGAGTGGGACAAACCTACAACCCTAGATGTGGGAACCAGTAAAGGCACAGAGAGCTCTGCTACATAAAAGTGGAAGGACGCTGCGTAGAAAGCTGTGTGCACATTGATCGAACAAAAGAAGAAGGAAGTCGCTAAGGTAGCTGCAGAGAAAGCACGTATGGAGAAAGAGTGCACTGCCAAAGAGCAGGCAAAGTAGGAATGGAAGGATGCAGAGGAGAGTGGGAAGTCTGCTTCCCACCACACTGATGAACAAGAACTGTCAGCACAAGGAGGAGGCGGTGGTGAGGAGCAAAGCACTCCTTTCATCCTGAAGAGGCGCAGGCAGGAATAGACAGGTGGACAACAAAAGAAGCATAAGTCTGATAAGAAGACACATCTTGATCCCATGGTACTGATAGAAGGCGATATCGATGAGATCGGGGACAAGATACGGGACACAACGATAGAGGTGTTGCAACAATTTGATCAGTAATACAAGCAGACACTGGGGAGAGTCCAGAAGGATCTGTGCAAATTTCAGATCTAGGAAAACAGGATTCAGGTGGGTGTCGGGTAGGTGAGTGTAGCGCAAGAGAGCCTGACATAGGGAAGTGGCATCATAACAAAGATTGAATGGACTCTAGATCTCAGAGTCATTTCTTTGACAATGGGGTCAGTCCGTGTTGAATCGGATGAGGATCGCATTGTGCTCAGCATAGTGAAGGATATGGGACTGAACATTGATGTGCTACCGCTCTAGACCCTTCATGCACTGCATCAAGGGGTATCAGATGAGTTGAAGATCAGATAACAATGCGTTCTCACCGTTGTCAATGAGTTTAAAGTCAACAACGAGTAGATTTTCATAGAAAAACTTAGGTGCTAAAGGAACAGGAGGAATTGCAGAAACGACGCTAGAACCTGGTAACAACAATTGAGCAAGCTTGTAAGTCCATGCCTGAGCTAAATATTCCAGAGAATATAGAGGCCTCAACCAAAGTGAGGAAATTGGTTGCTGCAGCACATGCTTCAAAGGAGAAAATAAATAAGGTGACTTTCGATTTTCGAATGCAAATAGTTGAGTTGCAGTTGATTTGTCAGCCGACCACATTACCAGAAGTTTGGGAACAAAGAGGCAAAACTATAAAAGAGTCCATGGGTCAACTAGATGTCATAGTTTAGGGTTGCGACCAACTATTCAACTACGAAAATGGCCTATGGGATACACTTTAGGAGGGTCTTATGCTGCAATAGTTGAACACAGAGATCAGGGAAGCGCAACTACAATATGATGATATCAGTATGATGACACGAATGTTCGTGCTAGTTTAGCGCTTCGTGCACTTGCAGGAAGGCAAGGAAAAGTTGATACAAAACCAAGAGTTGTAGAAAAAATTGTCCTTGCTAAGAGACCGGCTTTAGCCTTGGACAAAGGAAGCCAACCAAATTTTGTAGAACATTCATGAGAAGCTAAAGGCCATGCAGCAGACCCAGAGGACTATGAAACTTGTAGTAGAGTGGCCAATCACAAAGAGACTAGTTCAAGAGGTACAACAAGCATCATAATAGAGTACCACGGAGCTTCAGACATTGACCAAGGCATTCAATGATCTCTACCAGAAAGTGGAACAACCAACCGAGTGATTCGAGGGTGAGTAATGATCTTTGTGTTGGGGGCTCGTTGGGATGGGGTCCCTAGGGGTAGAATTGAGTTAACTTAGTCATTTTTTGTGAATAATTTTGTAAAATATGTAAAGTCTTTGCGAAATGTGGATGCGGAGCACACATATAGATAGGATTCAAAGGGGTCTTAGCTCCTTGTTTTGGTCGGTTTTCAAGACTCGTCCATGAGCCCGGGGCCATGGTATTGTATTAGAAAACCTATAAATAGTTGAGTCATAACAAGTCTTAGAAGTAACTTTGAATAGAGAATTGGGTACATTGAAGAGTTTTGTTATCTTGGGCAAGTGCTAAGGCAGGAAGGATCTGCTTCCTGTGCTTAGGTAGATAAGGGAAGGCTCATGCAGCTGAGTGTGCAGGAGGCCTGGGTAGAGTCTGCAACTGAGTGTGCAGATCCCTGCAACTGTGTGTGCATGGTAAGAAGAGCTTGTAATCGATGAAATGAAGATCAATAAAGACAACTTTTTGAAGAATTACTGAGTATTTCCATTGAATCTCTTTATGTTATATGTTTTCGATTAATGATATGTTCTATGAAATATTGAATGAATGCTACGCGAATTCACTGAATCTATCTTAAAAATATATGAAATGAATGGTTATCCACTTCCGCAAAGTTAGAAGCTATTTCTTTTATGTTTTCTGACAAATTAAGTAGATCTATGTGAACTCCAATCTAGGGCTGCTTTTTGATATACGAAAGTAAGTAAATTAATTATTTAAGGTTCGCAAGGACTGATCGTGGACCTTCATGAAGGTCTGGAAGCAACTTTTATTTAGTTGCAGTAAAGAGACCTAGGAGTCTATCAATCTATACAAAAGTAGATCTAAGGCACTGAAAGACATCACACTAGTCTTTAGATGTAGAACTTGGTTCTTGCATCCCCCAAAACTGCTTTGGATGAGACTATAGCCTGCGCTATGCGAGTTGTTGCCAAAAGGGCTAGCAATGTAGGGTTTTGTTGGTTGGCGCAACTAACTCTGAACCTGGGTTAGGACCCCTTAAGCCAACATTTTTGTTCAAATTCAACCTACTTAATACACAAGTAGAATAAAATATCATTCATCCCTTGAATAAAATCAATATATATATCACACAAAACCTAATAAAATCCCTCTTGAAGATTTTGAAATGATGTCATGTTGTAGTGGCTACAACCACCCTCCAAAATTTTGGCCTGCACCAATTTCAGAGCCTCCCTTGAGAGTTTCACTTGATGACTACACACATGCGAGTTCGCTCCGTGAGCTCGTGCGAGTCCTCGCATTTAACTTGCTTGTTAATTTCATTCAAGTTTCTACATGTTGGTGTCTAAGCAATGCTTGCGACCATGTTCTAGTTATGCTCAAAGTCTTTGCTTCATATGTTCTTGTTGTGTTCACTATGAAAGCATCTATTGCACTCACACATAGAGTCATGTTCACTATTGCGCAAGCATCATCTCGATCAATGAACGGTCAATCACGAGTGTTGTGCTTGTCACTTGCACTGTTGGTTAGTCATGTTGAACATGTCTGTCTGGGTGTTTGAGTCGTTTCGTCGTTGAGTCATGTGAGTGTGTGTTTGCATGATCACCTATGCATCTTTTGATCGTTCACACACTTCGTCATTTTTGCTGAAGTTCTAACGACCAGAATCCCCTCTGACAGCCGGACCATCACCCTGCCATCAACTCGATCGATTGTTAGCTAGAACAACACAGAAGCACCAAGCTAGTCTTTTCAAGCTACGCTTCTCGTAAGCAGTTCAATCAACTTCCATGTTGACCACCGCGACAGTCGAACCCAGCTGTCACCCCGGGACTGAATCCCTTCAAAAATTGCATAGAGGCCACTGACCTCACTCGCTCAACTAACTGAGAAAATTTCACAGACAGACCGGATAGATACCAAGTGCCCATCCCTGTCTCCTTCAAAAAATTGCACAGTTTTCCCAGTCAGTCATCCGGACAGTTGACCGACTGCTCATCCAAGAAATTGCGCAGTTTTAATGAGCAGGCCTTCTGTTTTCTAGCAGTCCGCTCAACTCAGAAATTGTGTAGAGATGATTAGCAGGTCGACTTCCTAGCTTCAGTGCGATTTCCTTGCTAGCAGCTTCTAGCAGCAAGCTACCAATTCCCTCCAGGAATTGCGTAGTTTCTGTTGCCAATGACTGAGCAGCCAATTGGTAGTTCACTATAGAAATTGCACAGTTTTGGGTGCCAGTGACCCCAGCAGCGAACTGGAATTTCCCTCTAGGAATTGTGCAGTTTTGGCTACCAGTGACCTGGGCAGTTCCCCAGAAAAACTGGGAAAACCCTGCGTGCAAACCCTTCATGCAGCCCGACCCATTCCTCTAAAAAATTGCAAAAATATGGCTGTATAAACCTCATTGCACATTCGTTCTAAAAAATGCACAGAGCATGACTGCCTTGCCTTCTAGTAGCCCAGACTGTTCCTCCCAAACTTTGCGCAATTTTGCCTCCCAACAGAGCCAGACCTTGCAGACAGTCATTGTCGAATCAGATTTCATGTCTCCATATCCCAGTGACTCTTGCCTAGTTTTCATCAGCAGTTTCCTGGAGCCATCATCCCGCATCTCGGCCTTGTTGCCTCTCTTGGTCACCTACACGCGAATGATCATGTGCCATGGTAGACTAGGAGGTTTTGGATTTGATGTCATCTCATCATGAGTGATTACAGGTATAGGTACACCAATGAACATGGAAAGTTGACGAATGGGATGAACGAAGAGAGCACATGCAGAATGACAGGTTCACCAATGGACGAACGAAAGAAGCATGCAAAGTGAACGAATGCGACAAAAAAACACCTTCGCGAACAGATGAGACTATCAAGCTTTCCAACATGCAAGAAAGGAACAACATGCTAAAGCTTCATCAAGCGAACCAAGGACCATCGAAGACTTTGTGCACTTCACCATGCAGAGGTGAAGCTATGATACACCATCAAGACATCCATCACCCACTAGCACTATATCTCGACATGCACTCCAACAGTAGCACGAATATACCAACATTGTCATGTCAAGTTATGTTGAGTCACGTCATGAGTCATGTCACCCACATCCTCACTATGGGCTTGTTGTCAATCAATGTGATGTAACGTGGAGGTCCAAGAGACCGACTTGTTGAACAAAGAGTCATGGAAGTAAAACGGTCATGAGGGTAGTCGAACAACCACAAGGGTCAATTTCACCTTTGTCTATAAATACCCCCTCATTTGTACATCCAAATGACTTTTCACCTCAACTCCTCCTACATAGGCAAGAGAGTCTGTCATCTTTTCTTTGAGGAGTAAGTAGTGGCTCCAATGCCCCGCTGATAGGGTTAGTGATGTATGGTGTAATGATGTGTCTTGGAACTTTCGCTTAATTCAGAAGCCTGTTAATAGGACAACACAATTTCACACATGTATTGTATTTGTTGTAAGACTGCTTTTTAACACTTGTAATGCATGTTGCTTTAACCTATGTTCTACATCTGAACTACTTCATTTGTTGTAATACATAATATATTAATGGAAATGTGTTGTATATGTTGTTAATGCTATCATGTCTGTCTCGACTTCTGTCAAATATCAGACATACCTTTCACCTGAACCTTGCTATAACAATCGTTGCACTCGTTCGGACTGTTCCGTGAGTGTTGTACGTGTTATCTTACCTCGTATGTTGTGACTGCATATCTGAGTGGACTTTTCCATTGGAAGCTGTGTATGTCCTTTTGTGTTGTGTGTTCCTAGGTGAGTTGGGACTGATCCCGTTCAACTTGGAACTCACCTTCACCTTCTTCCCCTCACAGTGAAAGAACCATTGACACAAATACACTTACACTCGCCAGGAATGTGAACCACAATTCTCGAAGACAAACCAAACCACTCTCCTGTGTTAACAAGCAAGAGTTGAGGAAAATCCTTAATACAATGGCAACCAGACCATCATACTGGATGGGAGTCCCACACCAAATAGTGTGAGGTCTAGTTGGGACTTCATACTCGGGTGATCCCCTGATGTTGGTGGGTCTAGCACCGTCAACATTTTGGCTCTAGGAGGGCTAGATGACAAGTTGAGTCCTCACATCTATTTTGAATCTCTACACATCTATCATGGTTATCTACTAAGTTTCTCTTCCGGAATGTATGTCTTATGGAAACGATTTCATCATCTCGGAATAGCTCTCAGATAACTTGTCTCATAAAACTTTTGATGGTGGAGGCTACGTAGCCTTGGTTAGGCATGTGATCGACGTTGTAGGCTCATGCAAAAGACATGGATTCTTTGAAGAATACATGAGATACGCATTGTTTGTCTACACGCTTTGAGGGCACCCAATGCACTAGTGTGCCATGCTTCCTGAAAGATCTATTCATTCTCTTGCTCATCTGGTTGCAAAGATAGACTGCGCTGTCAATCACTTTAACTATAAAGAACTCAACAAAGAAATTATGGAATTACGAAAAGCACTTGATGAATCCGTTGAGCAGTTTTACACGTGCTTTTGTAGTATTTCATACTAATTCCCTGAAGATGATGTTGATTTGGAATTTCTCCATGGAATATTTGAGTATCTTCTTCACATATCTAAACCCCACTTAGGACACTTCGATGATGGAGCTGTGCAATCACATGCATGCATAGTTGCTGCCATAAGTGTCTGTCCACCTTCACCTCATAAAATAGCTCCACCACCACGGAGTGATGTGGGAGATCATGCACACACCTCTGTTGAACTATCACATCCTCCCATCCCACTAGCGCTTGAGATTTTTGTAGATTTGGCTTGCAAGCCTGTTGGTTATCAAATGGATTCGTTCCCTCGACCTCCATCCTTGCATTCTGTTGATCCTATGGATTGTACTGTCTTGTGTTCTTCCATTTGAGACTCCTCACTTGCTGTGAACGAGGATCAAGTTGTCGACAAAGTTGTTGTTATGCATCCAACCTGTGCCATCATTCATGATGAGTGTGTGCGGGAATCTAAAGGAGAGCCCACGGTGAAGGATGAATTCCTTCCAGCCGTGCCTCATCCGCTTCATCCTGACATCCCTTGTGATTATTCCACTACTGATTTCCCCTATGAAAACCCATTTACGGATGTTTCTACTTCTGATCATTCACAGGACACCTCAGATGTTAGTCTATCATTACATTGCAGAGAGGACACATCTTTCGTAGAAAATCCATTCAATTTGTCATTTATCTTTCTTGAAAACACAAAGGGTGAACATCTTTTCTTCTCATCTACCTCTTTTCCCGATTCATAAAATCATGAGGATGCCGACGAACATCTCGAATTTTCTGATCTTGGTTGTCATGATCTATTCACTTCCCCATCCGATCATGATGTTGATTGAATCATTGTTAATCTGTCCAAGACACTGGTCTATGATGATCTATCTTTCAACAAAGTCGAAACCCCCCAGATTGTCGAGGCACTTTAGCTCGAGCTGATGGTTATGTTAGGCCCTCGCTGTCCTGAGGTTCGTTTCACTTCCGGTCAAGAAATTATTGAAACACTCAAGGCTCCTCATCACTCTCTGCTTTGCATAGAAGATAAACCAAATAGCCAGATTTTATTTTCTCCACTCGAACAACATGATCCCATCACTCATGCATTGGAGGAATCTTACATAGCAAGCACACATGCACAACACAAGTGGTCTACCTTTCTCACGTTTGCTTGCATGTCACAGTTAAGAGAATGCATACACTCAAAATCTACACGCAGTGTAGCACAACATCATGGTAGCTCAACAGAATGTATGTCATGCACTTTCACTCATCTCTGTTCTATGGTCACTCGTAAACTCAGAGTGTGTTTGTCTTCACTGTTATATCTTTCTTGTTTGTTGGTTCGCATAGTTTTCTTGTTCGCGAACCATGCCTTCACCAACATGGGTCAACCTATCCACCGATGGCTACATTAGAAGTATCACCTCACGTGAGATGGCCCATGCACCGTTAGCTTAGGAGTAGGAGTAGTGTTTGATTTTTTGCTTGTCTTTTCTTTCTGGTTTGCATGATTGTTTGCTTGCTGACTTTGTTGTTTTGCTTGCTTGTTGTTGTTTTCACTTTGTTTGCTTTGCTTACTATTTTTGTTTACGTTTGTTTTGTTTGATTGATATATTACTATTTTTGTTTCTGGAAATAAGTGCTGCCAACTACTATGTTCTGGATTTTGAATAGAGTATGTGGCTGAAATTTGAGGAAAAATCGTGACACTGCAGCACTTGGCCAGTCTTGTGTCTGCCTTCTCTATGCTTGGTTGTAACCTTCGGCCGATGAAGTCCTGACGGAAAATATGAACCATTTGCAAGGGAAGTTTCAGTCCAACCGTGAACCGGTGTCCACACTGGGAAGCCCCATGCCTGTACTCAACCTTCTTCTCTGTGTGTTCAAGCTCATCCAACTAGTAGAAACAGAGAAGGGGAAAACATAAACAAGCAAACCTATGTCAAAGGTCTTACATGCTTCTTTGAAGGAACAACATTTTCTGCTCTCAATAAGTTGGGATCCCTCTTCTGCCCCAAAAATAAGTAAGTGCCTATGCACAATCCTCTTGAAAAATACAAAGGTGAATGAAGAGAAAGGCTTCCTGTGTAGAGAGGTGAAGCATGAAACTCCACCGGGGTATTGACTAGGCTCGCTGGCAGTGAAGCAATGTGTGTGTTCTTATGTGACTTTTTCGGAGTACTGTCTAGGCTTGCTGGTAGTGGAGCAACACCAGAGATGAAAAATTATACTCTAAAAATATTCAACTCGCGAGCTTAACTACCCTTCCCGGATTCAAAACACTGAGATCTAAGCTGAACTTTTGATTGTGTTTGAATAAGTTGGCAAAGGGTGAACCATGTATGTCCATGAGCTAAGTGGGGAATTTGAAGTAACACACACAACGATTCAATACCCCCCAAAATACCAAGGCCCTGTGCTAGCAATGAACCAAAATAGAGAAGTTGTAGTTCTACCAGTGTGTCACCAAGTGTTGTAGCGGCTACAACCACCCTCCAAAATTTTGGCCTGCACCAATTTCGGATCCTCCCTTGAGAGTTTCACTTGATGACTGCACACATGCGAGTTCACTCCATGAGCTCGTGTGAGTCCTTGCATCCACCTTGCTTGTTCATTTCATTCAAGTTTCTACATGCTAGTGTCTAAGTCATGCTTGCGACCATGTTCTGGTTATGCTCAAAGTCTTCGCTTTGTATGTGCTTGTTGTGTGCTTGTTGTTGTGGTCAATCACGAGTGTCACACTTGTCACTTGCACTGTCGGTTAGTCATGTTGAACATGTGTGTCTGGGTGTTTGAGTCATTTCATCGTCGAGTCATGTGAGTGTGTGTTTGCATGATCACCTATGCATCTTTTGATTGTTCACACACTTAGGCATTTTTTCTGAAGTTCTGACGACTAGACTTCCCTCTGAATGCTGAACCATCACCCCAACATCAACTCTATCGACTATCAACCAGAACAACATAGAAGCACCAATCTAGTCTTTTCAAGTTGCGCTACCTGCAAATAGTTCAATCAACCTCCATGCTAACCACCCAGACAATTGGACCCGATAGTCACCCCCGGATTGACTTCCTTCAAAAATTTCACAAAGGGCACTGACCTCACTCACTCAACTGACTGAAGAAATTGCACAAATAGGCTGGACAGTCGACCGGCTGCTCATCTAAGAAATTGCGCAGTTTTCATGAGTAGGCCTTCTGCTATCCAGCAGTCCGCTTAGCTTAGAAATTGCATAGAGATGATCAGTAGGCCGACTTCCCAGCTTTAGTGCAATTTGCCCACCAATAGCTCCTAGTAGTAGACTGCCAGTTCCCTCTAGGAACTGTGTAGTTTCTGCTGCTAGTGACTGAGCAATCAACTTGTAGTTCCCTTTGGGAATTGCACAGTTTTGGGTGCCAATGACCCCAGCAGCCGACTAGAAGTTCCCTCTAGGAATTGTGCAGTTTTGTCTACTAGTGACCCGAGTAGTTCCCTAGAAAGACTGCGCAATACTTACCTAATGACCCTTCATGTATCTTGACCCGTTCCTCTGAAAAATTGCACAAATATAGCTGTCCAGCCATGCTGTGCATTCATTCTGAAAAATACGCAGAGCATGCCTGCCTTGCTTTCCAGTAGCCTAGACTGTTCCTCCCAAAATTTGTGCAATTTATCCTCCCAACTGAGCTAGACCTTGCAGACAGTCACTATCGACTTAGATTGCATGTCTCCATCTCCCAGTGACTCTAGCATAGTTTTCATCAGTAGTTTCCTAAAGCCATCATCCCGCATCTCATCCTTGTTGCCTCTGCCGGTCACCTACACCTGAATAATCATGTGTCATGGTAGACTAGGAGGTTTTGGATTTGATGTTGTCTCGTCATGAGTGATTGCAGGTACATGTATACCAATGAACATGGCAAGACGACGAATGGGATGAGCGAAGAGAGCACATGAAGAATGACAGGTTCACCAATGGACGAACGAATGAAGCATGTAAAGCAAACGAACGCGACGAACAAGCACCTTCGCGAACAGATGACCCTGTCAAGCCTTCCAACATGTAAGAAAGGAACAACATGCTAAAGCTTCATCAAGCAAACCAAGGACCATCGAAGACTCTGCACACTTCACCATGCGGAGGTGAAGCTATGATACACCATCAAGACATCCATCACCCAACAACACTATAGCTCGACATGCACTCTAGCAACAACACAAATGTACCAACATTGTCATGTCAAGTCATGTCGAGTAATGTCATTAGTCATATCTCCCACATCCTCACTATGGGCTTGTTGTCAATCAATGTGATGTAACATGGAAGTCCAAGAGACCCACTTGTTAAACGAAGAGTCATGTACGTCGAAGCATCATGGAAGTCAAATGGTCATGAGGGTAGTTGAATAGCCACAAGGGTTAGTTTCACCCTTGGCTATAAATACCCCCTCATTTGTACATGCAAAGGACTTTTCACCTCAGCTCCTCCCACATAGCCAAGAGAGTCTGTAATCTTTTCTTTGAGGAGTAAGTAGTGGCTCGAATGCACTGCTGATGGGGTTAGTGATGTATGGTGTAATGACATGTCTTGGAACTTTCGCTTAATTCAAAAGCTTGTTAACAGGCCAACACGTTTTAACACATGTATTGTATTTTTTGTAAGACTGCTCTTTAACACTTGTAATGCATGTTGATTTAACTTGTGTTCTACATCTGAACTGCTTCATTTGTTGTAATACATAATATATTAATGGAAATGTGCTTTATATGTTTTTAATGTTGTCCCATCCGTGTTGACTGCTCTACCGGACATACCTTTCACCTGAACCTTGTTGTAACAACCGTTGCACTCATTCGGACTATTCTTTGAGTGTTGTACGTGTTATCTTACCTTGTATGTTGTGATTGTGCATTCGATTGGACTGCTCACCGAAAGCTTTGTATGTCCTTTTGTGTTGTGTGTTCCTAGATGAGTTGGGACTGATCCCTTTCAACCTGGAACTCGCCTTCACTTTCTTCCCCTCACCGTGAAAGAACCATTGACACAAGTACACTTACACTCACCAAGCATGTGAACCTCACTTCTCAAAGACAAAGTGAACCACTCTCCTGTGCTAACAAGCAAGAGTTGAGGAAAATCCTTAAGACAATGGCAATTAGGCCATCATACCGGATGGGGCTCCCACACCAAATGGTGTGAGGTCTAGTTGGGACTTCATACTAGGGTGATCCCCTGGTGTTGGCAGGTCCAGCACTGTCAACATGTCATTAAGGAGGTCAAAATATAAATCCCTTAGAAATTTAGCATAAGGTGTATCTCTACAAAGATAGGAGAAAACTTGATCTATTTGCATGGATGTTTATGTATAGACTCGATAAACTCCAAAATCAATTTGTCATATTATCAAGTAAAATCATCAAATATTTATACAAACAAAAAACTATAAGGTTATCTTTGGTAAGTTCCCAAATTAAGTTTCTATATGTATTGTTGTAGTTTATAGTTACATCATGCTAAGAGCTATACCACAAGTCAAAAAATTATGCCAAATCAATCTATAAAACAAAAATATGACTTTAGATGCATTATTTTGAGGGGATGTTTCTAAAAACAATTAAACTCTAAGAGTAATTCCTTTGTTGAAATTCACAATATGTTCTACTATTGACCTTAATGAAGATGAAATATAGCACTGAGGATACTATAAATGTGTTTGAAATCTATGGTTATTTTTCAAATTCAACCTACTCAATACAGAAGTGCAATAAGATAGCATTCATCCCTTGAATAAAATCAATATATATACCACACAAACCCTAATAAAATCCCTCTCAAAGATTTTGAAATGATGTCATTAAGGAGGTCAAAATATCAATCCCTTATAAATTTAGCAAAATGTGTATCTCTACAAATATGGGAGAAAACTTGATCTATTTGCATGGATGCCTATGTACAGGCCCGATAAAATCCACAATCAAATCGTCATATTATTAAGTGAAATCATCAAATATTTATACAAACAGAAAACGATTACCAGATCACAACTGTTTGGTGGTTTTGCTAACTGTAAAACAGAAATTGCCTAAACTATCAATTCTAATATAATAATGTTACAATATCTAGAAGGATTAGTTAACATTCCCCCCTTTAATTTGAAGGGACATCTCATATGCCAAGTAACATTCTGAATTTTTCAAACTTTTATCGTCCTAATGTTTTGGTAAATATATCTGCTATCTATTTTGAAGTAGGACAATGTGTTAGATGAATAACATTGGCCTCTACATAATGTTGAATCAAGTGATACTTTGTGTTAATGTGCTTGCTTCGATCATGAAACTTTGGATTCTTGTCCAACTGAATTGCAGAAGAATTATCGACAAATAAAGGAGTTGGATCTTTCTATTTCTCATGCAATTCTTTAAGTATCTTGCGAAGCCAAATGATTTCTTTTGTGGCTTGAGCTACTATAAAATATTAGGCTTCAGTGGTAGAATCAACATGTATAGATTGTTTGTGTGACCTCCAACTAATGGATTTTGATACAAAATTCATCAAATAACCAGAAGTAGATATCCCACTCTCTTTATCACCATTAAAATACAAGTTTGAATATGCAGTGAGATGGGAATATACAACTTTGGAGTATTTGATGCCAAATGTTTGAGTGCCCTTCAAGTATTTCAACACTATTTTGGTTGCATTCCAATGACTTTCATAGGGTTGATGCATGAACCTGGAAAGTACCCCTACAACAAAAATAATGTCAGGTCTAGTAGTGGTTAAAAAAATTAAACTTCCAACAAGTTTCATGTACTTTGTTGGATCATCAAATGCACTTCCTTTAGTAGAAGTAAGTTTCAAATTCTACTCCATAGGAGTAAAAACAGGGTTACAATCCTGCATTCCAAATCAATTCAATAGTTGTCCAACATACTTCTTTTGAGAAATAAAAATATGCTTGGGTTGTTGATCAACTTCAATTCCTAAATAATAACACAACAAACCCAAATCTGTGATGTCAAAAAAATTTGAAACTCTCTTTTAACAAATGCTATATAATTATCATTGTTCCATGTAATCATCAAATCATCGACACGGACAACTATATATACAACTGCTTTTCCAATATTATTGAAAAATAAATTGCATCATCTAGGTCAACAAATTTGTAATTCAACTTAAGGAGGCATTTAGTTAATTTTTCATACCAAGCATGGGATGCTTGTTTCATTCCATATAATTCCTTTACCAATTTTCATACCTTATTTTCTTTGCCTTTGATAGCGCAACCCTCATGCTGAAACATGTAGACATCCTCTTTCAAATCTCCATTCAAAAAAATTGTTTTTACGTTCATATGATGTATCTTCCATCCTTTTTGTGCTACAAGAGAAAACAAAGTTCTGATTGTGCCCCATTTTTTTGTAGGAGAAAAAGTATTTGTGTAATCAACACCTTCCTTCTGTGCATAGCCTTTAGCTTCAAGTCTGTCCTTATATTTGTCTAGTGAACCATCTCCTTTATACTTGAATTTATAGACCCATTTACACCCAATGGGTTTGATTCCAGTAGGAGGATCCACCAACCTCCATGTGCCACTTTTTATAGGGCATCGTATTCTTTATTCATTGCATCCTTCCATTCATCACAATTAGTAGATTCTTCAAAACAACTAGGTTCACTAATTGTGGAATAATTAAATTTGCAATCATGATAAACATTACATGTAGAAGAATTTCTTGTCTCATAATCATCATATTTTCTTGGAACTTTTCAAATACAAGTGGAACTTCTTAAAGGTTGTTGAAGTGGTTGTGAGGGATGCTCATCCTAAATTACAAGTTCTTCAGGAACACTTTCTAACTATGTAGAAACAACATTATCTCCAAAATTTTCCTCAACAGAAACATCTTCATGATTTAAATATGGGAAACCCACAGACTGATCCAGTATGCGAACTACCCCTTTAGTTTGTGAAACTGTATTTTTAGATCCAAAATAAAATTTCTTGGATGTAAATTTCTCTAAATGAGCAAGTTGTCTATCAACAGTGGAGAAATCTTTTGCAGAATCTAAAAAAATGACATCTCTGGAAAGAATATTTTTTTTGTTTTCTTCATCATATAATCTATAACTTTTGAAGTACTGGAATAACCAAAAAAAATACACTTTCGAATTTGGGTGTGTAATTTGTTTCTTTGATGCTTAGGAATAAGTGCATAACAAGTAGATCCAAAAAATTTAAAATGATGAACTGCTAGTAACCTGTTGTACCAAAGTTCATATGGTGATTTGTTGTTGATGATAGAAGAAGGGAATCTATTTTTAATGTATGTTTCACAAAGTACTGCTTCTCCCCAAAACATTAACTTGACATTTTTTAAAAACATCATTGATCTAACCATGTTAAGAAAAGCCCTATTCATCCTTTCTGCAACACCATTTTGTTGTGGATTATATGGAATAGTAGTTTGGTGTTTGATGCCATGATCTCTTAAATATTGTTCAAAAGCTTTAGAAGTATAATCACCTCCATTATCTGTCTGTAATGTACCAATATTTTGTTGAGTTTCATTTGTAACCATATCAAGAAATGTTTTAAACATATCAAAAACTTGTGATTTTTCTTTCAAAAGATAAAACCAACATATCCTTGAATAATCATCAATAAAGGTGATTATATATTTGTTTCCATTGGTAGGTGGTATATGCACAGGTCGACATAAATCTGAATGTATGAGACCTGATTTTCTGGAAGATATTGAAACATAACTATGAAATGGTTGTTTACAATGTTTCCCCAAAATGCAAGCATCACATGGTGTGAGCTTTCTTGGAATAGTGAGGAGACCTTTAATGCCTTGTTCTTTCATAGTTGATATGACCAAATATTGCATGCCAAAATAAACTAGAAGGCAAAAGATTATTTTGTTGCACTAATAGAGCTTAATTTGTAGCAGATTGTGTAGTAGACGGAGTGTTATTTAATTTCAACAATGTACCTTCTTCTATGCTTGTCATAATTATTGAATTATCACATGCTCTACGGATTTCAATAATGCCATAAAAAATATGGATTGAATGTCCTTATTCTCTGATATGAACTAGGGACATTAAGTTCCTTTAAAATTGCGGTATATAAAGAACATCCTTTAAAACATAATCTGCTAAATGCGGAATATTTAATCTAATTGATCCAATTCCTAATGGTTTAAATTTATATTTATCAACAAAATATACAACACCATCAACATTATCACTGAAACTTTCAAAAAAAAATCATGAATATCATATGACAGATAGCACATGAATCTAATATCCAGTTGACCTCCCATGAAGAAAATGCAGTATTAAAAACATTATCAATATTGAAATTGTAGTGATCAACTATATAATGAGAAGATTCATTTGTTTTTCTTTAGTTAGAAGGTGGCTGCTCTTTCTTTTCATTAATTTTCTCTTTCATTTCATTATTAATATTCTTCCAAGGAACCTTGCAATTGATAACTGAACTATGGCCAATTTTACCACATCTATAACATCTGATATTTTGTTTATTAGATTGAAAATTCTTTTGTGTCTAGTCATTTTGTTGTTTATCACTTTGATTGTTATTATTGTTACCCCACCCGCCTCTAAAGTTTCTTCTACCTCCACCTCTAGGATTCTTGCCACCTCTGGTAGATTCACCTTGTGATTTTTGTTCCTTTGTGCATGGCACAAGGTTTATACATTTAAAATAGAAATAAACTCTTTTTTTCCAAAAGCGTTTTCTCTTTCTACAATTTTATTTACTAGTTTATAAAAAATAATATTCTTTAATTTTCCACTAGCTTGGAGAGATTCCAAGTAGTGGGAATACGCATGGTGCATGGCTTTGACAAAGGCAAATAACTGTAAGTCTACTTTAACACTTGTGGCTTCTATATCATGGAAAATAACCTTAATTTCAGAAGCCAATATGATTTTCCTTCATATCCAAATTAAATAACTTTAATAACAACTGAATAATCTCTAATTCTGAATGTGAATCATAGAGTTCCTTTAATATCTGCAATGCTTCAAAATTTGTCTTACATGATTGAATATATCTTCTTACCTCTTCTAATACTGATGTTGTAATCATAGCATAGGCTTTGTTATTCTTGACTTCCCAGATG
Source organism: Pinus tabuliformis (assembly GCA_031772625.1). Classification (NCBI taxonomy): domain Eukaryota; kingdom Viridiplantae; phylum Streptophyta; class Pinopsida; order Pinales; family Pinaceae; genus Pinus; species Pinus tabuliformis. Next base: position 484,083,560 of record CM062814.1, on the reverse strand, counting down.
GTACGTTGTTTTTCATCTTCTGGAACTTCTGGTGCAATTTCATTATCTTATCTGTCTTTCTTCCCTTGACAAACATCTTGGCACAAATAATTAAAAGTCAATGCATTCTTTAGATTTCTTATCCATTATGGGTAATTTTCTTTTCCATAAAGTACAACTCCAACCAAAGAAATTATGGATGTCATTTTTTATTTTTATTTTATGAGATTAAAAAAACTCTAGAAAATTTGATTCAGTTCAGTTTTTAATGGACAAACTATGTAAATAAAAAATATATCTAATGTACAATGTGGAGGTTGTATATGTAGCTTGTATAAAAAATGTAATGCGGTTGTCCTAAACCAAGTTTTCAAAATCTATTTGGGACATAAAACCAGCGTATTTATTGCAACAGTTGGGAAGTTATAGAGGGGTATATCTGTAATCTTTGCAACATATTAGAACAACAATGAAATCCAACCCCTTCCTTTTTTTAGACCGAGTTGTTGAAAATTGTGCAACAAGAAATGTTAAATTTAGAATGTGATAAAAATTGGACTCCTAAAAATAGCATGTTTAAAATAGCAGTTTGGCCAGTGAGGTCATTGGCCACCTTGGGTGAGAGGTGAAACTGCTAAAATTAGAAAGTTCTAAAAATAGCATTTCTGGGTCCCTTCCTATTTATAGCAGTCCCTGGTCTACCAATAGGAAGTAAAAACGAATTTGGTCTTAACATCAATTTAAAATATTAATTAATTAATGTCCATGAGTTAATTAGTTAAGGAAAAACAAACTTGAAGCCTATGTGAGGACATGCAACAGTCTATCTATTAATTGGTGAATTTATCCATCAGTTAAAGAGATAAGGATGAGTTGTAATTAGTTGGCTCAGTTAACTGAGTCAAGTCCAGTTAGATTAATTTAACAAGTTGTTAAATTAATGAGATTCAGTTTGTTAATGCTTGCATGCATGTAAAAACTGGTATTTTCAGATAACTGAATATTATAGATTAAATAAATCATGCATGTTATTTCAGACAAAGACCCAGTTGAGATCAAAGAAGGGACAGTGTACTATCAGCTGGATGAATATTTTTCCTATAAAGGAAGCTCATCCATGATGAGGATTTATCTCCTTCAAGTTTGTGCAGTTATATCAAAGGTTAGTGAGTGTGTGAAGAGGCCAATTCACACAGGTGGCAGCACTGGACCCTAAGGAAACTGCACAATGAAATAAGAGGCTTAGAGGATAGAGGAGAAGGTTTGTGAGAAGCCTTTGACTGTCTATGAGCAGCAGAGGGATTGTATTGAGAGTTGGATAGCTTCCGAGCTAAGGCTTTGTGTAATCCAGACTATATTTCCACTTGTATGATAATACAAAGATGGGGTTTTAGGTAGGTGCTTTCCCCGAGTAAATTCTTCTGTGTTATGTGTGATTGATTCCTTCTTATCATTTATATGTGTTCTTATTAATGTTTCTCATGGTTGATTAAGCTTCTGCTAAATTGTTTGTAGAAGTAGATCAAGTGTTTTGCTTTAGTACATTGCATTACCAGGTGATCTACAGGTGGGAAATTTCTACATGGTATTAGAGCTAGCTGATTTGTAGAAAAAGTTCTACATGGTATCAGAGCTAACTGATTTGTAGAAAAATTCTACAAAATTCTACACGATTGAGCCTTAAATATAGAATTTGAAAGACCATAAAGAGAATGGCACATGAATATGCATAATCTCTAAGAACCATGAAATGTTGACCAAAATAACCCCACCGAAATCCAGTCAATATAGAAACCATTGTTCACAACTAGATTTTGTTCAAATAAGCATGAAACCGATATATTGCATGGAAATATGAGAGGAAACAGTAATGTCTTATGGAAAAAATCAAATATCTTGCATATTGGGAAATGATGACAGATTTGTAGAGGAATCCCTCATGTTACTTTTCTTGCGAAGACTGTTGTGAACGCTTCAGCGCACCATAAAATTCTCTGGATTCTCTCTCTCTCCAACTACACACACACCTCTCCATCAGCATCTTCATGCTCCAATGTTTCCTTTATGATGCGGTCTGAACACATGGAGTTTAGAAGCCAGGCTCTAATACCACTGTACAAGCCCAATAAACTCCACAATCAAATCACCGATATTATTAAGTGAAACCATCAAATATTTATACGAAAAAAAAACAGTTACCAGATCAAAACTGTTTGGTGGTTTTGCTAACCATAAAACAAAAAATGCCTAAACTATCAATTCTAATTTAATAATGTTACAATTTCCCGAAGGATTAGTTAACAACCTAATATAATTCTTCCCAAAATGTAGTATGACAAGCCTGCCTTCCTTGAGCACGGCATTTATTTGGCCTTTGATGGAAAATCCTTCACACTTGTACCCATTTTACTCAATAAAAACCCTAGTAGTTCCGCGAGTAGTAGTTCAAAAGCTAGTTAGTTGTTTCAATTCCATCAAATTCAATCACATGCGAAATTCTCCTAAAAAAAGCACACTGTTATTTCATTGAAATTGTCAAATATTATTACCCATGGAAAAAAAGAATAAAAAGAGTTTTTTTTTTTTCAAAAGAGAAAAACATACTTTTGATATTTCTAGAATAAAATTAAAAAAATACAATCTCTTGAGTGCATAATATCTCACTTGATTTCTTAAGAGACATTTTATCTTACCCATTTTACTCAATAAAACCCTAGTAGTTCCACAAGTAGTAGTCCAAAAGTTAGTTGTTTCAATTTCATCAAATTCAATCACATTGTGCAATTTTCATAAAAACACATGGTTATTTCATTGAAATTGTCGAATATTATTACCCAGGGAGGAACAAGAATAAAAAGAGTTTTTCATTTTCAAAAGAAAAACATACTTTTGCTATTTCTAGAATAGAAATAAAAAGTTTAAATCTTGGTTGCGTAACATCCACTTGATTTCTTAACATTTTATCTTAGCATCTGAAATACACTTCACGCATACATAAAGAAGAAATACTAAATTGTCACTAGAAAAGAAAGATTAAAGATATTAAAGGAAAAGACTGACAATAAAACACCATTGTGGAATTCTGAACAGGTACAAATGACATCATCCAGAAGTAAAAGTTCCTTTAAGAGCAGTTTTGCTAAAACATTGTGCTCCCTGTAATAGTGAAGGATTTGAAGATCATCAAATTATTGTTGTAATTGTCGAATCTTCCTTTTCCATGATTCCAACTAAAGGATTCTAAGATCCACCTTTCCATTGAACCAATCCACTATTATTTTGGAATCACCAATTAGTTTAAAAACCTTCACCTACTTCCACAAAGCTAACTTGGAAGAATACCACAAAGAAATCAACTCAACACCAAAGTTTTCACTATTTTAAATTCCCAATGTACATTTTAAAACCACATTATGATGGAATATAATGACAACACTAGCCCCACAATTCTCCCTTTGATAGACATCATCAAAGAAACCCCATACATTTCCTTCAGATAACACCAACTCCCTTATAATTCTTGTCTTCTTTGATTTCAAGGGCTTGACATGTTCCAAAAAAGAAACTCTAGAATTATGTGCAATTACTATTGAGCAAAAGAACTCTATTTATCCCTAACCAAATGCCCCACATCATAAACACTAGGAAAAAATTAAAAGAGGAAAAATTATATTTATGAACCCAAAGCCACTGACTTTTTTCAACAGAGTTCTCAAACCAGCAACATTTTATTTTTAGAATTAACAAAACCTCTTTCCAAATAGTCGTCACAAAAGGGAAAAAGACAAATAAATGGTCAATAGATTCACTGTTATGTCGACACAAAACATACAAGATTATTGTGTCGGATATTATTCAAAAGATGACTAGCTTTCCTATATGTGTGTACAAATTTTCATCCTCCTTACATTTTTTGTGGGATCTCCATTGTGTGTGAAGTAATAAATTAATTATAACTTTCTTATGTGTGTGATGCTAAGAATACATAATAAATTTAAGGTAATTTGGGTAAAAGAGTTTTCTAAGTTATTTAGAATTGATATATAATTAAAACATTTTAAAACACTAGTGCAACTATATAAATTAAATGGTTGGTAAATGCCTATAGACATAACAAAACATCAAAACACTTACTTCATAATACATCTCACGTTGTTAAAATTAAAAAAAAAATCATAAAACTTACTAAATTATAACTTTATTTTAAATTATTGTTGTTATTTTTAATTATAAAAAGAATTAATATATAAGTTAAACATATATAAATTTGAAAAAACATAGAATAAGATTTTTATCCATGGATCTTATCATGAAGATTCTAAATATGTAAATAGACTTTGTTATAATACCATGGGCCAATACTTTGTCTTATCAATACCATATGCCCAAAAAATCATTATTCCGTTTCACACTTGTTCATATGAATTTTTTTTTAATTAATCAATTTAACTAAATGATGAAAAAGAACATGACTATTGGAGATAAATTTTAACCTTTGATTTGTGTATACTATTCGAAATATTCTAGAATATTTCATGGAGGTTAAATACCTCCTATACACCTAACAAGAGCCATGTGGCGGCAATGCCATTGATTTTGCTTTTTTATATAGATGTATTTTCTGCATATAAGCTACATGTGGAAAATATAAAGACAACGATGCCAAGTGGTGGCAATGTCACTGCTTTTGCATTTTTGTATAGATGTATTTTCTACATATAAACTACATGCAAAAAATACAAAGCCGATGATTGCCATTACATGACTTTTGTTTTATGACAGACAACTTATCCTATCGCATACCCAAAACCCCTTATCCCAAGATCAACTCTCAATATGGCTAATTAATTCAAGTTCTCAAATAGCCGACATGTCCTTTTCCCACATAAAAATTTAGCCATATATAAATATGAATATAAATATAGAATTAAATATAGATAATTTCATGCAATAAAATATTATTTTTAGGACCTGGCCTCTAACTAAGGACTCTTAAGCTTTGAGGGAAGTGATCAGAGAGCCGAAGGAGCGACGGCCATCGCTGAGATCTTCTTCTGTGCAGGGGAGGAAACCCTTGTCCTTGCGGCTGTCGGAGGCGGCGAGGGAGGGAAGGATGCAGTCCTTGCCCCTCACAGGATTGATTTTCAGAGTGCGGTGCTGGTACGCTGTGACAGTCTGAACAAGCGGCCCAATGCCTGGGAAGAATCGAATCTCCTCGACGCAGCAGTCACCCCACATCCAAATCATCTACTGGCCGATGGGAAAAATAAAACAGATCTGACGGAGAACCAAGCTAAGTCGACCGAGGTCAGGGATCTGCAAATATTATTTGTCTTGGGGCCCAGAATCCATCCAGGAGGCTGGAAACAGGTAGAGATCGGCCTGTTTTTCATGGGATCGGCCAGTCTATTGTGCGTCAGGCGGATACCTCTTCAGGCGTTTACTGCATGCAAAGACAGGGGAACGCATGAGGCAGATCTGCCTCTTCACCCATTTGCATGGCCCCATCCCTGCAGATCCAGGCCGGATCTGTATGATACGAGCAGTTTTCAAGACTCCCAAGAACCTAGGCTGCAGATCGGAGGATCTATACATCGATTCAACAGAGGGATCGCAGATCGCGACATGCAAATGAGAAGCTCAGATCTGGAAGACCGCCGACAGCCAGATCACAAGGCAACCAACAACGTCACCGTTTCAGGCAGAGCAGGAACTCAGCAAAATTGCAGACATCAGGTAACAAAAACTCGTTTCCAGATTTTCATTAAAACCCCAGAGACGCAATCTTTTTTAGTATGGGTACATGCAGAAAGTACTGTGCTGCAGCTGAAGCAACAAATCTGTGCATTGACTGGATACCCTAGCCAGATCCAACACTTAGTCAATGGCAGATGGTCTCTCCAAGACAACAGAACCATGGGAAGCTATGGGATTAACCCAGGAGAAACCATCGTTTTGAACCTCAGACTGAGAGGAGGAGCCCCTCCTCAGGGTCAGACAAGCAGCTCAGGGGGAGACAAAAACTCCTCAGGAGGGGACAAGGGGAAAAAGACAGCATCTCAGCAGCAACCCAAAGGAGGTTCCTCCTACAAAAACATTCTTCAGGGTAACAAAGATACAGGGTCCGCTCCAGATCAAGGCAGGTATACTCCTAGGCCATACATAGTAGATCAGTTAGGGCAAACCCCAGCCCTAAACTTTGACTCTACAGGGCTTGATGTCTTCGTTAAGTCCTATGAAACGCAGGCCCTAATCTGCCGTTTTAACAGTTTCTGGCCAAAACCAATGGATCTATTCCATTGGATTTTCTCCACTTGGACCATGGAATGTGATATACATTTATGCTCCAAGGGATTTTTTATAGTTAGATTCGCATCCTCGGAAGTCAGAGAAACAATCATCAGAGATGGGCCTTGGTTCTGGGGAACATCGGGGCTGTTCATGACCCCATGGTTCCCAGATTTCGATCCAAACAACATGACTGTATCCAAAGTGTCGGTTTGGGTCCGTCTATACAACCTTCCCCTTCACTTTTGGAGTGAACGAGTCTTGGAAGGAATTGGGAACAACATATGGAAATATATCAAAACAGATTTGGAGAGGATTGATGAAAGGTTATACACTTTTGCACGCATTTGTGTGGAAGTAGATCTAAGCAAAGGGCTGCCAGATAACATAAGGCTGATCTACAAACAACAAAACTGGCTGCAAGCACTAGACTATGAAAATACTGCTTTCAGATGCAGGCTCTGCAGGCAGACATGGCACCTGCAAAGCACATGCCCAGAAGCCAAAAAAGTAAACAGTAAAAAGAAGCAGAAAGGGAAGCAGAGGAAAGGATGACAATTTCCCCCCCCTGACTCAGATGATGAAGAATCAGAAGCAGAAGAGGACGACACCCCCGCAGAGAATGCAGAGGTACCCCAAGAAATGGAGACTCAGAAGGAAACTACATCAGAAAACAAGATCACAAAGCTCCACCAAAATCAGGCAAAGAAGACAAGTGAGGATCAAAGCATGGGAGGGATCAAACGGCATTACCACTCAGATACTTCAGACTCAGACAAGGAAACAACCCCACAGAAAGCAGAAACACAGTTAGTCATAGCTTCGATTGAGCCCACTTAAGGAGAGTGGCGCAAGGTCGAAAAGAAAAAGGGGAGAAAAACTTGAAGTGTGAGTTTTTACTCACTGTCGGAATTCAGTTTTTTGCCTCTTTCTTCTCTCTTCTCTCTTCTATATTCTTATTCTTCTTTATGCAAGTTAGTCCTCTAACTTTGCGTGGGGTGTGAATGCACTCGAGCCCATATGGGCAGCTTATGGAAATGCTTCAATGCATCTGCTAGTGTAACTTTTCATTTTTTAAATAAAAGGTTACTGTTTTTTCCCCTGGAAAAAATAAAATATTATTTTTAAATATATAATATATTTTATTTTAATTGAAGTATACCGTTTATAAATGTTTGTTAAATATTTTTATTATTTAAAAAATTATAATATTATGGATATTTTTTTAATAATTTATAATACCAAATTTTCATCTAATTAATGTTTTTGTGTAGTTTTAAATTTTTATTAATTAATTTATTTTTTATATTTAAAAATTATAAAAATTTAACAAATTTTTCTGCCCTATCTATTTAATGTGCTTGGTGAGATTTGCTCATTCAACTTGTCTTGATGATGAACCACACTCGCTGGTTCGAAATGCATCGACAAAATTTTTTCTATGTGATTTTCGCCAAAGATTCCTCAAACAAATTAAAAACCATTTTAAATTTTAATTTAAAAATTATTTTTTCCTTTAATAAATATATAAAAAAAAATAATATTCTTTATGAGCTTATTAAAAAAGATTAATATTCTTTATGAGCATAATTAAAAGAGAAAATTATCATAGTTTAACTTTTAATTTAAATTTTATATAGAAAATCAAATATTATTGAATTACACATTAATCTCATTACCCAAAAGTAAAATAAATATAGCAAACTTATTTAACTTAAGATAAAATATCCAATACTTTGGTTGAATTGTAAAAGTATTTAACTCAAAATAAAATATCCATTACCTTGTTTGAATTGTAAAAGTAGTGTACCATGTTTGAATTGTAAAAATAGTGTCATCAAATTTTGATTTTATATTATTTCATTCAAATGAAAGGAAAAAACTTACTTGGAAATAAAAAAATACGAGCAAGGTTAACGCCCTTGGAGAGGAAGTTTTAGGTATAGTCCAGAGAATTATAATTAAAAACGTTATCAGATTAATGCTATGCCAGAGTTAGTATTAGTCTATTGCAACTAAATGTTTGCATAATATTCTAAAAGAAACTTTGGATATGTCAGGATTTAGAGTTTTTTTTTTCGATTAATTTTTTTTGGGTAAATTAAATTTGCTCGTTCCTAATGTGCTTAGAGACACGTTAAGTCTCCAATAAGAGGTTTAATTGAAAAGTTTCGTTAAATTTTAGTGTAGTGAAATTGCGACCCCAAAAACTTGGTTAAATTTTGGTAAAGACCATAGTCAATGCAAACTAATATGCATTCGAAGGGCAAGTTATCATTATAGTCTTTGTTTTGTTGTAGACAGAGACTAATAAGAAGTGCTAAGGTTTAAAGGTATTAAAGGTTATATGTCAATATCAACAATTCGTTCAAATGTTGGTTTAGCTGAATTTTATTAGATATAATTTTTTCTTTTACAGACAATATAGGAAAAATGTATATTTCAAAATATTGCTTTCTAGCATATTTATAGAGAATTTAATACTAGTGCAGATGCCATGTCTAAGTTGGGCATTATGGATTCCACTAGAAGCATGCATATCTCTGGAGATGGATGATAACTCTATGGATGTTGACAACATGTCACTCCTTGGATGATGGTTTTCTGTTTTTGTTACACAATATGGTCACTGATGACACCATACTTTATTTTGGTATTTGCTTTTAAATTAATTTTTCTTTCACTGACTTTTGATGGCCTATATGATAGCTAATTTTTGGTCCTCATACTTTGGCAAATGGTTATGGGTGCCTCTTTTGGCGTGAGGCCTTGGAGGATCTACTCTCTATATGTTAGTGCTTTACTTTTTGCATTTGTTGCTCACTGTATTTCATATGATGCACTTTTCCACATATGATGGACTCTATATGTAGCTTCCAACTAGACAGGATGTATTGGTTTTTCATACATTAATATCAAATAATGTTTTTTTCTTACATTGAAAAAAAAAAGAAGAAGAAGAAAAAGAAAAAGAAAGAAAAAAAGTCTCAACTTTATTCGTAATTCAATTTGGCTTCACAAACACCATTTCTATTTTTATAAATGTAATGAAGGATATTTTTTTTTTAAGATCATCGACACTGGGAATTATTGACAAGGCGAAAGAGATTCAAGGGTAATTCAATAAGCTAAATTAGAAACAAGCACGACATCAAAACTTCAAAGTTTCAAAGCATTCTCACCATCCGGAAATGACGTTTCACCAATAAACCTTTTGTTTATGTATATTTTTCATGGCTTCAAAACTCACTGGCTGGAGTACCAGATTCTCGACCTCAGAATTATTGAAATCATAAAAATCAATGGAGTATGCAGGAAACACAAAAATTGACTGTTTGGTGGCAATGTTTCAATTGCAAATGGCATGTAATGGTGATACGGGGTTTTAGAACCCCATTACAAAATCCACCCACCCAGAAGTTGGGCAAACGAGACTGAAAAAAGGGCCAGAAATATACTAGCTCAGAGGTGACTATCAATATTTGTGAAGCTATAGCTTCATTAATGTATGGGCGCAGTATATGCCAACCCTTGGATTTAGCCAAGTACAAAATCTAATAGGTGGCATACACTGCGTCATACATTGATAAAGCTACAACTCCACAACTATTGGTTGCCCGCAGGGCTTGTCTTGAGAATTTATTAACATAAATCTATTCCTATTATTACCCAATACCCAAATGACCTCATGCCTCGGGGTTTGAAGCCATATGATGTCATGAGTTTCGAAAACAAAATTTCTAGTACCATGTAGATTAATAACAATGGATCGATACTAGATGTCATTACTCCCGTAGTGACTTCCACAATATGCCACCTATTAGATTTTATGGGTGGTTGATTAAAAAATTGTCCAAATAGCAATTTTAAAAAAGAATTAAGCTAGGTGTTTTAGTTTTAGGTGTTCATGGTCATTGCATAAATATGAAAAATAATGAAATCTATATAAGTAGAAAAAAAGCAATTCAATGATGGATAATTAACATTGCGAATGAAATTATTAAGAAAATAATTCATAATTTTCAATTTAATAAAAAATTCAATGAAAGTTTAAGTAAAGAATAATATTAAAGTTTTGTTTGGTTATATATATATATATATATATATATATATATATATATTCTCCATTTTCCATAAGAAAGTTCTTTAGATACTTTTTTTTTCTATATCTCTTTTCTAAGTATTTACTTAAAGTTAAATATTAAAAAATTTAATTATTACACTTTTAGACACTCTATAATCTAATAAGAGACATATTGTTGTGGTTATAAATGAATATAAACATTTAAATGTCAATTTAATATGGGAGAGATGTTGTATAAGAAAAAAACTATAATATGCATATTACATTAAAATAAATTTAAATCATAATGATTCATATCCATAACCATAATATTTTATTAGAAATATAAAATATATGTAATATAAATAATAGCTATAAATCAAGATCTATTTAACCATATAAATTAAAATAATGATTCATATTTGCAAGTATTATATTTGAGAACTTTATATTCAAATTTAATTAATAAAATATTAAAATTCACAAACCACCATCCCTACCACGGAAGCTAATCACCAATTGACATAAAGATATAAAATTTATATAAATATAAATAATACCATCCTAGATCCATCTTAACTCCATAATAACCAAACGCCTAGAAGGATCAATCCTTTAAATAGGCTATATTCCCCTGAATACTATGGGTCAATACCATAGGTTTTCACTAACATGGGTCATTCTTATTTTTATTTTATTTTTATAGGGTTGTTTTTATTTTTATTTTATTTTATTTTATTTTGAGCCAATTATGTTTACGTCACATTACATTGATTTTTTAATTTAATTTAATTTAATTTTTGTATATAATTTGACTTAGTCAAAATGTTAAACATTAGTTACAACATCTCTTCCATACTGGGATGGAGAGCTCGACACAATTATAAAAATGTGTATAAATATATTTTAAATTTAAATTTACTAAAAAAATAAGAAAAATTAAATCTTTAAAGATATAAATATTTCTTTAAATTTTACGTCGAAGAAAAAAAAATCATTTAAGAAAAATTGATCCCAACTTTTTTGAAAATTTTGATTCTTGTAATACATATTTTAATTTTAACATTTTACAAACATCAATATACAAATTAAAAAAAAAATAGTAATAATAAATTTTATAAAAATATATCTACCTTACAAAAAAAATTTAAATATTAATAATTTTTTTTATAAAAATATATCTACACTTGAGGAAAAGGAAGGAAAATATTAATAATGTAACCTATATTTTTTAAACATGAGTGATGAACATAGTAATCACTTCCTAGGTTTATAAACAATTTGAGTTTGCTTTTGTTAACTTGCAATTCAGGGGCGTTATCTTTGCAGTTTTCAAAACATTTAATATTTGATGGTTTGCTTTTGCCTCGGCTGGAAAAAATAGAATAAAATATGCAGTAATGTAATGTATGATGATGATTGTATGGAGGTGTTGAGTTTCTCACAAAACCCACAAAACCCGATATGATTGATTGTGTGTGATCCCAAAGTTGATGCTGAAAGGTGAACCTGACCAAGCTTTCACATCAAGTGTATGATTAGGGTACAACGACCTTGGGAGGTTATTATTAATGTTATATGAATATATGTTTGATTGCATTGGTATTGTTTTGGTAAATTTATATATATGGATTGTATATTTCATTTTTGATGTATTTCAATTCAATAATATATGGGTATATATATAGTTTAATGTATTTTAATTTGGTGTGATATTTTTGTTTGTTTGTTAAGTTGTGATGTCGTGATTTAGGGGTATCTAATATGTTAAAGTTATTTGGAGTCGCATTCGGTCTAGGTCAATTGAATAATATATGAGTATATATATAGTTTGATGTATTTTAATTTGGTGTGATATTTTTGTTTGTTTGTTAAGTTGTGAGCCCTAAGTTGTTTAGATTTTTTAGCATGTTTCCTCCCCCTAGCATAGGGCACAACCACCCTCGTGAGGTTTGATCCTGGGTCGCCTTGCTAAGGAAATCCATCCTCAACTAGTTGTGCTAGTGAGACTTACAATTTGGTGTGATATATATAGGAAATCCATCCTCAACTAGTTGTGCTAGTGAGACTTACAATTTGGTGTGATATATATATTATATATCACACCAAATTGTAAGTCTCACTAGCACAACTAGTTGAGGATGGATTTCCTATATATATCACACCAAATTGTAAGTCTCACTAGCACAACTAGTTGAGGATGGATTTCCTTAGCAAGGCGATATATATATATATATATATATATATATAATTTTTCATTATTTAAATTACTTTTTTGAATGTATAAATGGATTCAATACGTAGTTTTTTTTTGGTTGGACATTTGGTTTGTGTTGGCTACACAACTTAAATTTGCAATTGCAACAAATATTTTCTAAACACAAAGTTGACCCAAAAATATAGGTGAAAAGAGCCAAAAATGTAAAATATTAATAATATTTGAAATATTTTAGCAATGAGAATTTATTTTTTTCAATTACTTTATGTAACATATACATTTTTATTAATCATATATAATAAATACATGGTTGACATTGAAATATTTTATTTATAAACCATATTATCCATATTACTTTTATTAAGAAGTAAATGATTTTTTTCTTACTTTCAATTACTTACACATATTATTTTTTACTTTTAATTATTTTATTTCTCCTTGAAGTTGATATAAAATAATCTTGCTTCACATTGAAATTGAAACGTTTTACTTATGGTTGAGGGTTAGAGTGAAATATTTTCACTATATTTCCTCCCTCTTGGCACTTGGTAGATCCGAAGTTAAGATGGATCTAGGCCGGTTTAATCCCCCTAGTTAATTTTATTTTGAACGAGTAAAAATGTTTTCATGTTATTAATTTTTTATTTTATTTTATTTTTAATTTTGATTTTTATGTAATTTGATCTAGTCAAAATGTTTAAGGATAAGACATTAGAACATCTCTTCCATATTGGGTTGGAGAGAGACTCTTATGCAACAATGAATATAGTGAGAGTGAGATTAGTGGTGTTTTATAGTGATTTTAATCAACACTAACCAAATATGTATATATATATATATATATATATATATATATATATATATATATCTATATATATATATATATATATATATATATATATATATATATATATATATATATAATTTAAAAGGGACACATGTCAACTCAAGATTGAGTAGGGAAGGAATTACACAGCTCCCTCATATTGGACTCTCAACTCAATTATTATTATTATTATAATATTAATTTTGACATTAAGAAAAATGTTATAATATTTAGTGTCATGACTTTAGCCTTTATTTATACAATTTCAAGATCCCAACATGCAACATTATCATTATTTGCAAACAAAACCTAACATCTTAAAATAGTCCACTAGTGGCTTATATGAGAGCAAGTTTCCACTCTTGCCAAATGCCTATAGGTGTTGGGCTATTAACTTATTTCCTTGCATATGAGGAAAACAAACTCTTAGTCAATTGGAAGTAGCTTTAGGTCATACTCTAGGACTAGAAAATGGTTTCATCGTATATAGAATCCACAACTTTCATTTATATTAGTTGTGATGTTACATACTTTTTTTTTAACATAAATGACTACTTTTGTATTAAAAGAGGGTTATGGTTGAACTATCTAGTAGGTTAAAATAAAATTTATGAAGGGAGACTATCTTAAAAAAATTCAAAGTTCTTCAAAATTTCAATAAAGTTGCTTTGTCTACAATATCCTTGAAGTTCTGGATCTGGAGCTAACTGCTTGACTTGTATATAGATTCACCTATTTTCTTACTAATATCTTGCAAAACATCACAAGTTTCAAGGATCACTGGGTCAATAGTTATGGGGGTTATTCTTATTGCTACTAGCCTTTGATAAAATGTTGACTAAGAATTATTTCCTTGATTGTATAGCATTCCATTCGAGAATGTATTCCTCCATAGCTAACATTTGGTCCATTCCAATAAAACCAACAAAGAGAATATGAGGTATTTCATTTCTTTGTTCATCATAATCAAACCCTTTCTCCATTTATAGGTTCAAGAGTATGTCTTGGAACATTCTTATACTGTCCTTATTCCTCTAATATTTCATTATTTCATTCCACGCTAATCTCTAGTGACATTTGTTCTCTCGTGAACTTACCTACCTAGTCCTTTGTGCCAATACTTTGAGTATGAATCATTTGCATGCCCATTGAGATTTTATGCTACCAATCTTTTCTCCAACCCTCCCATTTTCTCACATACATACAAATACATTCATAAGCTTCACCATAATGTCTTTTGTACCTTTGAATTCATGTACAAAAGTGAGCACATTCACATATTACACATGTGTTTAGATGCTTATGTTGGAAACATAGTTATACTGAGGGGCAGGGGGTGAATCAATATAATGTTGATTGGATCATCATTAACTATTTTTTCCAAAAGATTAATCAATCAATTAAACACTTCGTTAACTAGTAGCATAACATGTGGAAAACAATTCTAAACATGTAAGCAATTTCAAATTAGCACAAATGGACACCATGGATTTTAGGAGGAAACCCTTAATGGGATGAAAACCATTGTATTACTACATTGCTTGTATTCTTCTTATTAATCTTCAATATTTTCGTTTACATAGAAATGTAGTAGCCTCCACTAGCTAGGAGCAACCACTCCTTCAACATAGATTTGTTGACCCTAACTAGTTAGGAAGCCCCAACTCCCTCTACATCATTTCCTGACCCCTACCATCTAGGAAGCCCCAACTACCTGTCCATTAATTCGCTAGCCACTAACAACTAGGAATTCCCAACACCCTATTTTAGCAAGCCACCACTTGCCAAAGGCCCCAACCTCCACAAACACTATGGACCGTGATTTCATTCATTTTCATATTGGGTCCTCTTCTACAACAATAACACAACAACAAACTTCCCGTAATCAACACAAGCAACAACACCAAAAATTCACACAACCATACTCTAAGGAAAACAATATATGTTAATCAAAATAACAACAATACAAACCCTCATAGGCTATACAACACCGCCATTAGTTGTAGTATAATACAAAGTTCATAATACCTGGAAACTATAACGATGTACTAAATATTTGCAACATTAGACCCAGGTTTGATCACTGGTACAGGTATATTCACTCAACTTCATTACACACAACAACCAAGCTATGTTCCAACCACAACATGAAATATTTTTACTAATTTTTCCTTCATCAAATTGAACCAAATTAACAAATTGATTATATTCCATTTGTCTTGATAACCATATCAAATAGGACATGATCAACATGTTACCATTTGCACCAATTTAATACCTTGGGAGTACCCATAGTTTTTATTTTTCATGCACATATCCATAGACGATGTTTATCCACACAAAATCTAGGTTGCAGAGAGTGTTAATTCTTTGGAAATATCGGTTATGGACGCAAATAGCCCATGTCTAATCAACGCCTATTGCATAATTTGGGGAAAACTAAAAAATCTTCACCTAGATCTGTAACATCTCCTCAATACTACATCATCACACTGGAAGGAATAATTCTAATCATCTACAACACCAACCAAACATCTAGAACCATGATTCACTAGCAAATCAAACCAAACATATCTTCCACACACCTTCATAGGGTTACTTATCAACAAAGGCACATTAATCCTTCAAGACCTACAACAAACAATCCAAAGCATAATATCTTAAGGTTGACATCGACACCCACCAAAAACTATTGTTTCCAATAGTCTCCCCCTTTAGCATTGATGGCAACCCCAATTGAGCCTTCCATCTAAAGATGATCCTAACAACTAATCACTTTCACTCTTTGTCCTCCTTTGACATCAATAGTAAAGGGCTTTTACAGAATAAGATGACATCAATGTCAATAGTTCCAACACTTCACTGATCTTATAGCTATTAGAGACATTTGAAATACTCGCCCTCAACAAATGCTAACTCTGATTTTCTTGAAGAGTGATATCTCTATGGCTTAGGCTACTCTCCTTATCAAGGTACATATCATCTCACATACATATCCAACATACTTTGTTCCAAGAGTAGCATACCCTGACCACACTGTAAAAAACACTTCAACTACGCATATTATAGGGTTTCAATACGACATACACACTCCCAAGACACTCTAGTAGAAACACATAACATAGGAAAACTATAGGAAGACAATACATAACATAAGTGTGAGCTCTCAATCCCAACCAAATACATCATAATTCTGCCAATACAAAATGAGCACTAGAAACACACTACAACATCATGCATCATGTCAAAACATTAATCGAGAACAAGATTAATCATCAACCATCCAATGACCAGTGAAAAACATTGTCCTCTCAACTCAAACATCTCAGTAGTAGCAAACATTCTCTCACTGGTAGCCCTTCACTCAACTAACTACCACCAACAACCCACTCTCAACATCAGAAACAAATTTAACTTATTGGTAGCCATATAAGATATTGCCTTACTGTTTCCGAGAAAACTAGTGTCCATTCAGAGCTGCTAGTCCCACTAAGACAGGTAGCTATCTTAGAAACAAACAATTCAAAGTTACTTGTGTTTTCCTTTATGAGAGATAGATGAGAGAGAAGCAGAGAGTACCAACCTTAGTCTTTCACTTGGCTCCTTGCTTGTTTCCTCTCTCCTTTGATAAATCTTTCACCACCCCTTTCTCACTTATTCCGCTTCAAAGAACGCCTGTAGAGTTAAAGCAGCAAAATAACATCAAAGCATAGAGATCTATTTTCACAAACAATATAGGATCAGATGTATATTAACCATACAAATGCATACACAAATACAAGATTCAGAAATATACAAGTATATGGAGGAAAACTCAAATAGCTTTATTGATAGAAGTAGTAGAAGAGAGGATTACAACCCAGCTGTCTGATCCAACGCCATCCTCCTAGCATGAAAGCCCTCTTCACCTCATGAAAAGACTAGATCACCCAACAACAATGCTTTATAGAGAAACCAACAACACTTCCTTACAAAATACAAACTTCCAACCTCTGGATCTCTAGGATGAGGGATCCATATATAGATATTTGCAGGGGGGTGAGTCAGCTTCTAGGATTTTGATTAGTGTCATTTCTATGATAGTTCTTGGTTCCACTTGGAGATTTCATGATCTCTTACTCATCCCTGGGTGAACTTAGAGAGGCAAGTGTCATATGAGTAGTTTCTAGAAGATTCTCTGGGTTTCCACCTAGCAAACTGCTTCTGCTATTTGTCTGCTCTTGCTCATCACACCCTACAGAAGGGATTTTCAGTATGCATCGCACCCTTTGTGTGTAGCAGGTGAGATGCATCACACCCTTAGCATGGAGCAGTCTGTATGGTCCAGTTTTGACCAGTTCTGAGCAGTTTTTCAGGGAGAACTTCTGGGAAATGATGTAATCAGTTGACCTTGTTCCTTTAGGGTATGAAACAACACTTTTAGGGGTTTAGAAGCCCTTGGTTTATGGACATATGTGATTGGGGTTGCAGTGCCCAAATATGTCTATAACAGTTGCCCCCTAAAGCATGAGGTCGTAAATCTTCTGATGTCGGGTGAAATGCTTTATCATGAGGATCCGAGGTTTTTTGAACTAGAAGGTGACCTGTAATAAGATACAATACAATACATTATCTTCATAATATTTTCATGATCTAGCTGAGGTCAGCATTCCCATGCTCAACTTTATAAAGTCATTTTCATGTATGTAGGACATACAATCGTCTATGTGGCAAACTAATGATTCTGGTAGAGCCATCATCCTTTAGCTTGGATGATTATCTGTGCAGCTATAGAGTACATTTGATGTCTTTATTTTCCTGAATATATAGCAGCCTAGATGGATGAAACTATATCTGGGGTCTTCAAACTCATCCAATCTTCACCCGAAGTACAAGTTGATCCATGTGAAAAGATGTTTTGATGTCGAACATGGAAAGACATTGCCTGATTACCAGCCAATGATGTAAGCTGTTAACAGGCATGAGAGGAATCACCGATAATGATAATGACCCTCAAGGTACTGCAGTACAATTCACGTGGTGTGAATACATGAGTCGATGTCGAACACCACACAAAATCTTTCAGTCGAAGGCCATTGATGTAAACCTGTCGCCAGAAGTGAGAAACTTGCCATTGAGGCATGAAAGCTTCAAAGCACTGAAAGGGTTGTTCTTAAGTCAACTTCTTGGATAATGAGCTGACGTCGACAAGAAGTGACCCATCATAGGAGGGCCTTAATGAATCCCACATCTATGACACGGAACGAAGCAAATGATTTTGTGGAGGTGAAAATGATATAATGATACAAGGGTTAGGGTGGCGGTCATGAAAAATGGAGCGTGAAGGTATTGCAGCAGATGAGGCATTAGCTGGGTTGGTGAATTCTTTGAGTGACTTCTCTTGAACATATCGGCGACACTGAAATGGATTGGTAGCGTTAACCCCAAAAATGGATCATACAGAAGACCAATGGTGATATGACTGGTGAATGGAATAACCCAACCCGACTCAATCATGGTGATGGAGTGAAAGTGTCATGTTCAAGAGCGACCTACTACTAATGAAGTTCTTCAAGTTTTCTTCCCAATTTTTCCCCAGTCATTGCTGACAAGTACCTTTTTATTTTTGTTAAGCTTGAGGAGGATAACATATGCTTGTTCTATAATTTTCCCTTCGGGCAAACTTGTCGCTATGTTTTAGCGAGCCTAGCGACAGTGAAACTCGCTCTTGTCCGTATGGACAAGTTTGTTGCTATTGTTTTAACAAGTTTAATGACAAAGATAACTCGGTCCTTTTCAGTTTTAAAGAGTCTGAAAAGAGACGAAAAGGAAACTCCAATAGTCCTTTTTCGTAGTATAATCCCTTAAGTTCGAAAAAGTATAAAATAATACGAAAGGGATGACTTTTCCGATCACTTTAGCGAGCTGAAAAAGACAAGCGCTCGATATTTTCATGTAATGATCCCTCAGGTCCAAAAAGATTAAAATACAAGAGGGATGGCACTTCCAATCACTTTAATGAGTTAGAGAGGCCAATTGCTCGGCAATATTTTTATATTTTATGAGTCTAAAAAGACCTTAAAAGAGACTCGTTTTTGAGGAACGAGTGATGTTTTCGGGTAGCAGCTGGTTCCAGGTAAGGTTTGGAACTTTTCAATCATGGCAGTGTAAAGAAGGTGGCTAACAGAATCACTCATCGCAGTTATTCCTCAAAAGGGTAAACAATCAAGTGGAGGCGTATGATCAGCTAAAAAGTGGAGGTGATGGTAAGAACACGACCAAGGCTCAAAAGCTGATAGCAATGCGATCACAAAGGTTATTTACCGAAGGTGGGTTCATTTTTTAATGAGATTGAACTCTGGGGAAACATATGCTCATTGCTAGGTTTATTTTTTAACGAGCTTGAACTTCGTGTAAACCTGCTCATGCCAGTCGTATAATAAGGATGTCTCTCATTGGTAGGTTCATTTTTTAGGGAGCTTGCCCCATGCGAAACTTTGCTCCGAAGCCTTTTGTATGCAAGCTAGGAACGACCAACTACTGTCCTAAGGGTTAATGAACTACTGAGGTTAGGTAGGATAGTTTCGTAGAAACATCTCCTTTACTTTGCCGGTGCCATTTGGCCCTTGCAAAGGTGAGTGGTTGACCAGACCAATCACCTAACTTAAGCAATTAAATTTAGTAAAAACTATGGGGTTAGAGTTACGCTGGTCGCTTTTCACTTGCATAAAAAAGGTTTGCATGCCCCCATGTATAAAGAAAGGTAGAGTTTCCAGGTTACCATATGGAAGTCCTTACATTAGCAAAATTGTTTCGTTCGTTTAGCAGCCAAAACACTTCCTTGGCTTTGTCCATAAAAATAGACAAAGGTGAATGGTGTGATCTTCCAATCAAATAACCTTAGACGAGGAAATCTTATTCCAGATTGATCCCATTTTCCTAAATGGATGGGTGTGTCAGATTGGTCATATATCCTACGAGGAAACATATCTTATATCTAGGGTTTTCCTGTTGAAGCAGGCCAGGGTGCATGCCCCCTGGGTTTAGTCACATTCATCGAATCACTCGTGATCATCAGGTGGACAGACTGGAGGTTGATGAGACATTCCTTGTGCAAAAAGACCAGTTAGGGATGGCATTTGACTAGTAGCCGTGTTTGAACTGGGGAATGAAAGCTGGTCAACGAGCTGGACCATTCTGCCTTCATACGGGAAACACATCACTCGAAAGAGTGAGGAAACAATAGCTCCCATGCTATAAATGTAGTCACGCCCAAGGAGTAGATTGTAATCTAGAGGCCCTTGGACTATCACCACGTTTAGATGAATGATTTTCCTTCTCAAAGTTATAGGAAGTCCTTGCATTAGCAAAATTGTTTCATTCGCGTAGCAGCCAAAACACTTCCTTGGCTTTGTCCAATAAAATAGACAAAGGTGAATGGTGTGAGCTTCCAATCACATAACCTTTGATGAGGAAATCTTATTCCAGAGTCATCCCATTTTCCTAAATGGACGGGTGTGTCAGATTGGTCATATATCCTACAAGGAAACATATCTTATATCTGGGGTTTTCCTGCCGAAGCAGGCCAGGGCGTGTGCCCCCTGGGTTTAGTCACATTCACCGAATCACTCGTGATCATCAAGTGGACGGACTGGAGGTTGATGAGATATTCCTTGTGCAAAAAGACCAGTTAGGGATGACATTTGACTAGTAGCCATGTTTGAATCGGGGAATGAAAGCTGGTCAATGAGCTGGACCATTCTGCCTTCATATGGGAAACACATCACTTGAAAGAGTGAGGAAACAATAGCTCCCATGCTATAAATGTAGTCATGCCCAAGGAGTAGATTGTAATCTAGAGGCCCTTGGACTACCATCACGTTTAGATGAACAATTTTCCTTCTCAAAGTTATAGGAAAATTTGGAAGGATCCCCAACGGTCAACTGGTTCCTTGATTGAAGCCTGACAGATTTCGAATCTCACGCAGAAGCGATGGCGAACCAAGTGCTTTCCAAGCAGTTGAGGAAAGGATACTCACTGAAGCCCCTTCATCTATGATAGTGCCATCCATGATCATTCTGTAAGCTTGTACTATGATCCAGAATGGCACATTAGATGGTAGGCGGGGTCTCGCTAGTAGATTCCAATCAAAGGAAATTACTAGATTGCTTGGAGGAGGGACCAAATAAATGGCCGAATGAATCTCTTGAATTGAGGAACTTCCTTCCTGCAGTAAAGGAATGGGTAGATTTCCCCCATGTTCATCGGATTCTGTGTTAACAAAAAGAATTTGAATAGTGTCGTTCTCATTCTCTTTGGTGACTGTATCATCTAAAGATGGATCTTCTGAAGACAAGATTGGGTCGACTGCCGTCTCGACTTGTTGAATTTGGTCTGGTATGGACTCAGAGGGTTTATCTTCAATGATATTCATTTCGACCGACAACAGTGGTGTGTCAGTTTGATTTTCAACTAGCGATGGACTTGGCAAGAGTTTCTTGTATCCAGGTGGAAGTCGCTGCGGTGAAGCAAGACAATTATCCAAGACTCTTTTAGATTCGTCTAGGAAAGGACAATGGTGGAGGGCATGATCACCTTCACACATCCTACAAGGAAATTTAGATATTACTTTTTGTCCAGTGACTTCGTTTTCAATAGGGAGACTAGTCTCTCAAGATCTGCAGGATGCAAGGACAATCTCGAAGATAGTCGTCTCCCTTGCAAATGACACATGGAGATTTAGGTTTGGACGGTGCAGTGTGTGGATTTTTTCCAGATGATGCATGGTTGCCCCCTTTTGTTGTTGGCTTCTTCTTCTTCTTCTCCTTCCCTTTCTTCTTCTTCTTAGCTACTTGGTTTTTAGTGTTACTAGCTTCACCAAGAAAAAGGGAAGAAGGAGAGGGAGAAACAAACAAAGTAGAAGGTGGGGGAACAACTCGAGTATCACCTGGTTGCTGATTTGATTACTCAGGGTGTTTTGAACGATAGAGGTCGAGAATAGCCATACTGGCAGGCCAATTGTGAGTCCTGGAAGGGACAATGTAGCCATGTATGGAGCACCAATATCTCCCCAAGAAGAGAAAAAGCTAAAGATGACTCTAGTCGCCTTCGATTTTTAATGAGCCTGAAGTGGCAAGTGCTCAGATGGACATTTTCTTTTAAGGAGTCTGAAAAGGAATGGAAGTGACTACTCTGGTAATCTAGAAAGAGGGATTATCAAACCAATTGCAAAACTACAATATACTTTTACGGACAACAGTCAATCTTCTTGAATGTTGTGTTCAGTGCATTGCGATAGATAGGGAGACAAACACGGCTTCCTAAGGATAAAGGATATAGCCTATTGTGGTCTCCCAATATATACTCGACGGTATGTGGGAGCATAAGTCCGTACTGGCACTTGTCGTATCAAAGAGGAGGAATCACCCAACCTACGATGAAAATGATAGTTACTAGGCTTTACGACACCAGAATATGTCTCTAGCCTAGACTTCTAGATGTTGTGCATTAGGTTCCAAAGAATTTTTATGTTCATTGAGGTTTATTTTACAGTTGATCTTTCTTAAGAAGTTTTCCTTTCAAGGTTCACCGCGTGATGTAGATATACAATTCCTAAATATGCAATCTAAGATGATAAACAGTCGTTTATTTTCTTTTAGCAATGAAAATCCTAGCTACTAAGGAAAGAAGAGTAAAATTCTTTCAACATAGAGCAGAGAGCACACACTAAATGCACTTTTCCTAAATCAATTTCCGCATGTAGTCTAAATGCAAATGCACATGCATGTATTTGTTTTTCCGCTTTCTTAATGTGAGAATGAAAAAAAGAAAACTAAGTACAGATCTAAATTACTTTTCCTCAAAGCGATACTTTAGCAATTTATTTTCAAAACGAAAGGAAGACTAAGACGAAACTTTCAATTTTGAAAGGAAAACTGTTTTTGACACTTCAAAGAATTGATAACTCAAATCAAATACAATGGAAAAAGTGTAATCGACTATCTAAAAGAGGAAGACTTTACGACACTCTTTTTCTGGATTGAAAATGACAGTTGCGACACTTTCAAATCAAAAGATGACAATTCGATTAAGCTACTATTTGCAAAGGAGGACTGTAAATGATGAAAAATACATAAAAAACATTCACAATTCCTCATCAATGGAGGCTGAATAATGTAAAGGAAGAAGGTTTCAATAGTGATATACTGATCATAGACAACAAAACTACTGAATAGAGCTGAAAACAATGAAGAAAAAAACCAAAATATGGAGGCAGAAATAGTCTCATTCAATCATCACACCTGTCCTTAAGGGAAACAGGGATGCATCTCACCTGCAGCACACAGGAGGCGCGATGCATCCAGACTGCCAATAAGAGACAGTGCAATGGTCCAGGGATGAGACTAAGCTCGATTTTCACTCACAGTTTGTAGCTAAGTTCAGGGATTTAGGCTGAGCTTATGATAGGTAGTAAATAAAAAGTATAGGGCCTGATCTAATGAGGTTATTTGAGCTACCACCAGGGCACTTAGGATGTTTGAAAGTCAGATTTTCAATTCATAAACTAACCCAGAGATTGACTGAAGCAGCGTTGATCTACTTTGTAGTTGCATAGCAAAAGTAGTTCGAAGGCTAGTTGGCTTAACTTCAAGCTCCATCTGTAGTTTATAAAGTAAACAACAAGGACAAAAAAAAAACTATTCATTCCCCAGTGGAGTCACCATTTTGTTTCCAGGGAAACTAGTGTCCATTCAAAGCTGCTAGTCCCACTAAGATGGGTAGCTATCTTAGAAACAAACAATTCAAAGTTACTTGTGTTTTCCTTTATGAGAGATAGATGAGAGAGAAGCAGAGAGTACCAACCTTAGTCTTTCGCTTGGCTCCTTGCTTGTTTCCTCTCTCGTTTGATAGAGCTTTCGCCACCCCTTTCTCACTTGTTTCACTTCAAAGAACGCCTATAGAGTCAAAGCAACAAAATACCATCAAAGCATAGAGATCTATAATCACAACCTATATAGGATCAGATGTATATTAACCATACAAATGCATACACAAATACAAGATTCATAAATATACAAGTATATGGAGGAAAACTCAAATAGCTTTATTGATAGAAGTAGTAGAAGAGAGGATTACAACCCAGCTATCTGATCCAGCACCATCCTCCTAGCATGAAAGCCCTCTTCACCTCATGAAAAGACTAGATCACCCAACAATACAATGCTTTACAGAGAAACCAATAGCACTTCCTTACAAAATAAAAAATTCCAGCCTCTGGATCTATAGGATGAGGGATCCATATATAGATATTTGCAGGGGGGTGAGTCAGCTTCTGGGATTTTGATTAGTGTCATTTCTCTGATATTTCTTGGTTCCACTTGGAGATTTCATGACCTCTTACTCATCCCTGGGCGAATTCAGAGAGGCAAGTGTCATATGAGCAATTTCTAGAAGATTCTCTGGGTTTCCACCTAGCAAACTGTTTCTGCCATTTGTCTGCTCTTTCTCATCACACCGTACAGAAGGGATTTTTAGTATGCATCGCACCCTTTGTGTGTAGCAGGTGAGATTCATCACACCCTTAGCATGGAGCAGTCAGTATGGTCCAGTTTTGACTAGTTATGAGTAGTTTTTCAGGGATAACTTCTGGGAAATGATGTAATCAATTGGCCTTGTTCCTTTAGGGTATGAAACAACACTTTTAGGGTTTTTATAAGCCCTTGGTTTATGGACATATGTGATTGGGGTTGCAGTGCCCAAATATGTCTATAACACTTACTCAGATCTACATTAGTAATGACATATTAACAATAAAAAGACTAGTATCCAACCTAGTAAATATGACTCAACAATTACACAGTGAGGAGGAAACAAGGCACTGGCACTATGGGACTATTTCACAATTGTTCCTCCAACACAAATAAGAGAATTTGGCATGATCACTCCATAGCTTAGGTTGTCATAAATCTAAGATAACATCCTCTCTATAGAATTTCACAACGCACAAGCGCACAAGCTTCTATGGTTAGCTCAATCGGTCTCAACACATTGGTGTATTTAATTCCACGTTCACTCTCCCAATCACAATTGAGATTAAAAAGCATAGTTTGAATGTCAACACATCACTCAGGTACCCATCATTCTTCAATGCTCCAATGCAAATGAATAAAATAGTCTTCAACCACACTATCTAACAAATTGCTCAGCCCATACACACCATCATCACACACTAGTGCTTTCTCCACTTAGAAATTGACATCAACATGAAATCATTAAAAAAAGGACATGCACACAAATTAAGGCTATATAGGAATCCATGAACACTCCAAAATTCACGATCTCTATAACCAGGTAATTAAAGACTTAATGCATTCTTCTACATGCATTTACATTTAGCCATTGATTGCTTAACACTTGAGTTATGTATTATGTTCCACCTAATACAAGGGGTGCATGATCATCTCTAAAGCTTATAGCTTACAACACATCATTTTGACCATCACTTGGATCAGACACTTCACTCTTCAATTGCACTAGATGTAAATTTGTTTGCATTGAACCCCTTAAGAGTTCACTAAACTGTTACTAAACTTGATTTTCCAAAGTAACAAATCAGACCAAAAACCACACATTAGCTAGTTCACACTAAGACCATATCAAATGTGGAGTAACCATTGATTGCATTGACCTTGTCTTCGTGACCGGATCAACAACTCAATCAATATATCTAGATGACCAAGTCAACACAGATCAAATTAATGACAATCCACTTATGTGATGGAGACCGGGGGTGTATGATCATCTCTAAAGCTTATAGCTTACAACACATCATTGTGACCATCACTTGGATCAGACACTTCACTCTTCAATTGCAATAGATGTAAATTTGTTTGCATCTAACCCCTTAAGAGTTCACTAAACTGTTACTAAGCTTGATTTTCCAAAGTAACAAATTAGACCAAAAACCACACATTAGCCAGTTCACACTAAGACCATATCAAATGTGGAGTAACCATTGATTGCATTGACCTTGTCTTCGTGACCGGATCAACAACTCAATCATTATATCTACATGACCAAGTCAACACAGATCAAATTAATGACAATCCACTTATGTGATGGAGACCGGATCAAGATGTCAATCTCGATTCCAACACTACACATTGACCAAATCAAATCAATCTTAATACAATGATCATATATGTTGACCAAATAAATCAATTGATATTTACTCTGTCCATGTGCATCGGCAATACACTACAAGAGGAGGCACACTAAGTTTGAACTCTTTCATATGTAGGTTATCTCGTATCATTTTTACATATGATCACACTATATATAACCTTTTATCGATCCATGGAATAACACAACCTGTATCTGGAAATCACACCACTACTAGTGAAACACACTTGGCCCATTCACATTATACACCACTCCATCACTCTTTATAGTAATCAAACCACAAATAATCTAACACATAATCGCTCTAGTCATCACACTCTACTACAGGTAGACCCGTAAATATCCCTCATTTGCACATAACACACAGAGCATGTCGATCAAGGTACCATGTAACCCTTGATCAAAACATTGAATGGAACTTTAAACTAATTTACCCATGCTAAATTAGATTACATCCACAAGGACCAAAACAATGTCGAGTCATCATTAACACTTGGACCATATCAAAGTATGAATTACCCATTATTACATCCTTGGTGACCAAACCAAACTGCTAACAATGGTCACATCAAATTGATTATTTCAAACTAATTCAATCGACCAAGGTGACTAGATAAAATCGATTTACAAACATGATCAACACCATCTTTCACATTCATAAGGAGACTGGATCAAAACACCTATGGATCAAGTTCAAAATGTTAAATCAAATCAAATGCTATGTTACCAACAATGTCATTAGGCCAAATCACAACACCCTTGGAGACATAATTAAACAAAGTCAATTACCACTTGCATACACTAGGTCAAGCACAAATTGTCATTCAAAACACATCTTTTCATATTGGACTAGATATGATCAATACCAAAAACCATGCGTAGGGATAGTTTGAGTTGGGTTTCTTCAACAATGATTTCACACCCAAATCACACGAATTAACCGATCTTGATTGCACCAACAAACTTTGTGTATTATAAGATGAATCAAACTAAAAATCAATCACACTATAATTTATTAAGTAATTTAGCCACTCGTTCATCGCATCTGCAACAATTAGCATTTAATTCGCACTACATGCTGTCATTGATTAGTTCTCTATCCAAACGTACCTTTGCACCAACAAATCTGCATTCTGATCTATGATACTTACATGTTCAATGCATGTACTAACAACACATTCTCACACAGTAACTTCTGGAAATAATGGGGAGTGAACACTTGACTCTACAGTACATGAATATGAGCCAATTCCAATCACACTTAGTGTAACCTATTCCATTTTTGGCCTTTACTATTATACAAGAGCACATAAGCACTTCAATCCAATGACAACACTAGCCACTACAATGAGATCAAAATCAAATTAAGCAATTCAATGACCATTAGACCAAATCATTGTTGCACTTGAACATATGTGTTGACGCTCATATCAAAGATATATAGAGATAGATCTTAGATATTTTAAACTAATTCACCAAACATAATAGCTGTGCCAGAACATAACTAAAACTAAATTTCTCACACCTTCCTTTGACTGAACCCATTTCTATCAAATCCAAAGTAATAAAATGATGAGGGAGTCTTCTTTCTTTTGAAAAGCTCCCCTTGAGCTTATGCATTTTTCTTTCCAAGCTTTAATTTATTCTTGGAATTTGAAGCAATCATATGCACTGGTTCTTTTGTTGGTTGCACATGAATCATTTGGCTCCTCTTGATCCATCTTCTATTGAACATAAATTAGAGATATACTCCCCTTGAGTAGATTGTATTCCTTCATGCTATTAGTTGAATCACTAGATACAAGATGTCCTTCTTCAAAGTCCTTTGGAGATTTGCTATGGCTTGTTTTTTTCTCCTCTTTTCTTCTCCATATTCTGTTACATTTCCTTAGTAGGCTGCTTTGACACATTGAATTGAGGGTATCCATATAATAGTCTTTCTTCTTATGCTTATTTTCCTTCATGGACTAGGCTACTACATTTGATTGCTTGAATTGAAGGTGAGATCTAAAATTTTTATACCTATAATCTAATTCCTTGTGGCCATAATTGTCACATTTATAACATTTAATGTGACCAAGAAAGAGGGGAAAATATTCATGCCTTGTTGCGCTTATATCTACATATAACCTGTTCTTTCCAAACAATGCACTCAAACTTATTTTTGGATAAGATTTACAATCAACAACCTTATGGACAAAAGTATCGCAAGAATAACAATAACCATGAAAGGAACTTGTATACATTAAAATATTTTCCCCTTGATTTATTTGATCTTGATGAGGAAAGAGTCTCAGATTCCACTTAACATTTCTTTTCTTTTGTTGTTGTCCTTGGATTTATGGTTTTCCTGTAGCTACCTCTGAACTAGATTTTTTATTTTCTAACTTGTTTTTCATAAATTGTCTTAGCTTCTAGTCTTTCACATTGTTTCTCTATTTCCTTAAACTTGTAGTTCTTCTTTTCTAAATCATCTCTCATTAAAATCACATTAGCTTCTAATCTTCCACAATTATTTCCTTTTCTTTATACTACTTTTCCATTCCATTTTACTTTCCTTCCTTCTTCTATTTGGGTTTTCAAGTTAGTAATTTATTCTTTAAAAGCATGCCCTCTTTATTACAGCATTTGAAGGAGATTCCTTAGATATTTGTTTTTCATTGAGATTTTTTCTATTTCAACCAAAGCTAAGTTAATCTTAGCTTGATCTTCAACTAATCTCTATTCGTGACAATCGAATACATTAATACTATGAGAGCGGATCTCATCCAAATGAACACTTTCCTTTCAAGGGGACTTCTTATTCTTTCTTTTCTTCTCCTTTTCTTCTCCTTTTCTTCTCCTTTTCTCCACCATTGCTACTAGTTTATCCTTCATGCGAGACCTACAACCTACACCATATCTCCTTTTGCAGACTTTAGATCCATTACTATCTCAAGGTCTAGATGATGAAGATTGTCATAAATTGAAAACTTGGCATGGGCATTCCAATGTTGAATTTGTTTTGAAGGGGGTTATTCATCATGAAATTTCATCACTAGCTTCCAGAATTTAGATCCAAGCACAAACAATTCAAATTTTACCTTCTCTTTCCATTCTTGAAAGTTTGTTGTACTAAGGAGAGGAGCACTTTGATAACCCATGATTTAACTAGATCTACCTTCTTGTGGTTTAGCCACATCAGAAGGAACCCGCTCTGATACCAATTTTTGAAAAAAATAATTATACTAAGGGGGAGTGGGGTGGGTGAGTCAATATAACATTAATTGGATCATCATTAACATTTTTTATAAAACATTAATCAATCAATTAAACACTTAGTTAACTAGTAACATAACACATGAACAACAAATCTAAACATGCAAGCAATGTCAAATCAACACAAATGGACACCATGGATTTTAGGTGGAGACCCTCAAGGGGAAGAAAAACATTATATTGTTGCTTCACTTGTCTTCTCCTTATTAATATTCAACCTTTTCTTTTACATGGAAATGTAGTAGCCTCCACTAGCTAGGGTCAACCATTCCATCAACATAGATTTGTTGTCCCCAACCAAGTGGAATTAATAGCTTATGCTTTTGCTATTATTTCCTAAGAAAACTATGTAAGGACCATAGGGAAAGCCTATATAAACAGGGCTTGGTTGGTTCATGAAACATATCTTCATATCTTCATAGTTCATTGAGAACTGAATAGCATGAGAGCTAATTCTTTTTGCATTGTGAAGAGGATTTCCACTTGATTGATAATACATGGTTGGGGTTTTAGGTTGGTGCTTTCCCCTGGATATATCTTGTGTTATGTGATTAATTCTCTTGATTAGTTATGCATGTCTCTACTTGATGTTTCTCATGATTTCGATTATGCTTCCACTTAATGTTTTGTAGAAGTAGAACAAGTATTATGCTTTAGGACATTGCAAATATCGGTTTGTTCTACAGGTGAAATTTCTACATAGTATCGGAGCTAGTTGATTTGTAGAAAAATTCTACATGGTATTAAAGCACAGATGATCAAGAAAGAACTGTATACTAGCAGGATAAATTCGAAGTTTATTATTCGGGATATAGATCTCAAGTTCTTATCACATCTATTTCATCGATGGTGTTCTATGGTTTGAGGCTTGAGTGTGCCCTTGATGGCAGCTCAAACTATATAGCTTGGAAGGATCGCATGGAGGCAGTTTTGGAAGATAATGGCCTTAAGGATTTCATTGATCCAGAAATTCCTAAGCCTACTGACATGACTAAGCATGTGGAATGGAGGAAGTGTGTGGCTAGAGCTAGGAGAATTCTCTTAGAGGGAGTGCGGGATCACATTATCTCGAGCCTCCATGGGAGGGAGACTCCACATGCAATGTGGAAAACATTGAAAGATTTATATCAGAATAGTAGTGATCAGAGGAAGCTGGCACTGAAGAACAAACTTCGAAAGATCAAGTGTGAAAGGGATGAGACGATCTCTATGTATCTGAACAAGCTCATCACATGCAGGGATGAGCTTGCAAGTGTAGGGGTCGTGACATCAGATTAGGATATGGTGAGTCTAGCACTCCTTGGCCTTCCTAAGAGCTGGCATAGCTACTAGGATTCAGTAAATGGAAGGGAGAAACTGCCAGATTGGGAATGACTATGGTTGGATTTGATGTAGGAGGAGATCAGACGGAGCACCAGAGACAGTTCTTCATCTATGCATGATGACGAGAACTATGCCTTAGCGAGTAAGGCGAAGAAGGGGAAGGAGAAGGTTTCTCTTTCCGAATCCAATTCTTCCAATGATGGGAAGAAGGTTGTTAAATCAAAAGTGCGATGCTTTCGTTGTCATGAGGTGGGCCATTATGCTACAAATTATCCACGGAGGAAATCCAAGAAGGGATCCGGGGAAGGATTTGAAGGTGAGGCACTTGATTCACAGTTTGAGTTGGATTTCACACTCTTCACATGCATGGTTTCATCCATGGTGGGAAGTGGTTGGTTTCTTGACAGTGGAGCTTCTTCCACATGACTGGCAACAAGATTTTGTTCAGTACTTTGGAGGAGAAATATCTCTAGATACTCATAGCGATGGGTAATGATGAGAAGTATAGTGTCTCACATGTAGGCATGGTTATTTTTAAGAGGGAGCATGGATCTTGCCTTACCTTGACTGATGTCAAGTATGTACCAGGACTGAAGAGAAACTTGGTGTCGATTGTGATGCTGGAAGACAGAGGCTATGATGTAGTCTTCATTGAGGGAAAGGTTTTCCTTAGACACATCATCACTAGACAGGTGAAGCAGATTGGTTCACGGGTCAAGAACCTGTATGCTCTTGAGGTTCAAGATGCATGCAAAGCCTTGAGCAGAAATACAACTGAAGGAGACTTGGTGGTTGAGAGGGAGGGTATATTACCTCTCAACATACAGAGCCAGAAGAAGTTTCAGATGATTGTGGAGGAGCCACGATTGGTGCAGTAGCTTCAGGAGGTTGTGGAGCAGCCATAACAAGGGAAGTTGAGAGGAGATCGAGTAGAGACATCTACTCATGCAGAGACCTCCAGTAGGGGGAAATTTCGATCCAGGTGGGCAGAGGGATCACATGCAGCCATACCTCCAGGTAGGAGGTGGGGCAATATAGAGTGATCGTCCCAAGGAGGAGGGGAAGGATCCTTGAGGTACCCAACCTCTTGGATGAGACCTTGCTATAGGAGCCCCGATGTGGAGTAGCAGGAACTGACTATTGGGTAGAGACAGATGGAGCGGCAGAGAGAGCGACAGTGTAGGTAATTACAGGACAACGCATAGCTAGCAGGCTGCAACAATGCGAGAGGCACAAGTGTTTTGCACAATGCTAGGTGGCACAGAGAGGTGTGCAATGGTGCGAGATGCATGGAGATGTTGCAGGAGCAGAAGTAAGAGAGTGAGCCCTTGTCAGCAGTAGGTAGAGCTTCAGCATCAGAGTATGTTCCTATCCCAATTGAGTGGTCAGTTGGGAGTGTTTTTGTTCCAAGTGTTGTTGGAGCAAGTGGACCAATTAGATGTGTTGCATGCAGAACATTCCAGAATTACATGATCGAGTTCGAGAGAAAGCCTTTCTTGTTGAGAGGGAGTGTTGAAAAATGTGCAACAAGAAATGTTAAATTTAGAATGTGCTGAAAATAGACTTGCAAAATAGCATGTCTAAAATAACAGTTTGGCCAGTGAGGTCATTGGCCACATTGGGTGAGAGGTGAAACTGCGAAAAATAGAAAGTTCTAAAAATAGCATTTATGGGTCCCTTCCTATTTATAGCAGTCCCTAGTCTATCTATAGGAAGTAAAATTGATTTTGGTCTTAACAACAATTGGAAATATTAATTAATTAATTCAATTGAGTTAATTAGTTAAGGAAATTCAAATTTGAAGTCTTTGTGAGCGGGGGGGGGGGGCTGTGGGGAGGAGGGCGGCCCCACCCACCCTTAGATAGAGCATGCAGATGCGCCATGTTGGCCTTTTGGATTCCTTCGGTAACCCCGCCCGGAGGAAGGAGCTATCAATAAATGAGGGTACGCACGCATCTGACGCAAGGTTATTACTTACCTGAGTTAGAAGGTAAGTACCTTCCATCCGTGCGAGGACGGGTTCGTAAGAAGTCGTAGTAAGGCAAGGCCAGAAGACCGTACGACGTGCAAAGTCAAGGTAGGTGGGAAGTACGAGGAAGGCGGCTCCAAAGCATAAATCAGTAGAGGCCAAAGGGAATAGGCCTTGCATAGGCTTCTTTGGCAACAGAGAGATAGAGTTGTCCCATTGATTGAGGAATTTATCCTTAATTTCCTCCACTGATTGAGGGAATACATATGAGTTTTGTAATGAGAGAATCAGTTGACTTAGTTCTAACTAGTCAAGTCCAGTTAGATTATTTTAACAAGTTGTTAAAATAATAAAATATAGTTTGTTAATGCTTGCATGCATGTGAAAACTATTATTTTAGATAAATGAGGATTCACTCATGGATAACTGTTGCATGTCAGTTCTGTCAGAGACCCAGTTGAGATCAGATGTGGGACAGTGTACTATCAGATGCTTAACTATTTCTAGTAAGTAGTTTTTGCATGGTTGAGGAACTAGTGTTCTCAAGGAATACGTAGTTGGACCATTGGTTGTTTTTGGTATGTTGGAATTAATAGCATATGCTTTTGCTATTATTTCCTAAGAAAACTATGTAAGGACCATAGGGAAAGCCTATATAAACAGGGCTTGGTTGGTTCATGAGACATATCTTCATATCTTCATAGTTCATTGAGAACTGAATAGCTTGAGAGCTAATTCTTTTTGTATTATGAAGAGGATTTCCACTTGATTGATAATACATGGTTGGGGTTTTAGGTTGGTGCTTTCCCCTGGATATATCTTGTGTTATGTGTGATTAATTCTCTTGATCAGTTATGCATGTTTCTACTTGATGTTTCTCATGATTTCGATTATGCTTCCGCTTAATGTTTTGTAGAAGTAGAACAAGTATTATGCTTTAGGACATTGCATATATCGGTTTGTTCTACAGGTGAAATTTCTACATGGTATCGGAGCTAGCTAATTTGTAGAAAAGTTCTACATGGTATCACAGTACAGGTGATCAAGCAAGAACCGTATACTAGCAGGAGAAATTCGAAGTTTATTATTCGGGATATAGATCTCAAGTTCTTATCACATCTATTTCATCGATGACGTTTTATGGTTTGAGGCTCGAGTATGCCCTTGATGGCAGCTCAAACTATATAGCTTGGAAGGATCGCATGGAGGCAGTTTTGGAAGATAATGGCCTTAAGGATTTCATTGATCAAGAAATTCCTAAGCCTACTGACAAGACTGAGCAGGTGGAATTGAGGAAGTGTGTGGCTAGAGCTAGGAGAATTATCTTGGAGGGAGTGTGAGATCACATTGTCTCGAGCCTCCATGGGAAGGAGACTCCGCATACAATGTGGAAAACACTGAAAGATTTATATCAGAATAGCAGTGACTAGAGGAAGCTGGCACTGAAGGACAAAATTCGAAAGATCAAGTGTGAAAGGGATGAGACGATCTCTATGTATCTGACTAAGCTCATCACATGCAGGGATGAGCTTTCAAGTGTAGGGGTCGTGACATCAAATGAGGATATGGTGAGTCTAGAACTCCTTGGCCTTCCTAAGAGCTGGCATAGCTACCAGGACTCGGTGAATGGAAGGGAGAAACTGCCAGATTGGGAATGACTATGGTCAGATTTGATGCAGGAGGATATCAGACGGAGCACCAGAGACAGTTCTTCATCTATGCATGATGACGAGAACTGTGCCTTAGTGAGTAAGGCGAAGAAGGGGAAGGAGAAGGTTTATCTTTTCGAATCCAATTCTTCCAATGATGGGAAGAAGGTTGATAAATTGAAAGTGCGATGCTTTCGTTGTCATGAGGTGGGCCATTATGCTGCAAATTGTCCACAGAGGAAATCCAAGAAGGGATCCGGGGAAGGATTTGAAGGTGATGCACTTGATTCACAGTTTGAGTTGGATTTCACACTCTTTACATGCATGGTTTCATCCATGGTGGGAAGTGGTTGGTTTCTTGACAGTGGAGCTTCTTTCCACATGATTGGCGACAAGAGTTTGTTCAGTACTTTGGAGGAGAAATATATCTAGATACTCATCACTAGACAAGTGAAGTAGATTGGTTCACGGGTCAAGAACCTGTATGCTCTTGAGGTTCAATATGCATGCAAAGCCTTGAGCAGCAAGGCAACAGATGGAGACTTGGTGGTTGAGAGGGAGGGTATATTACCTCTCAACATGTAGAGGCAGAAGAAGTCTTAGACGATTGTGGAGGAGCCGCGATTAGTGCAACAACTTCAGGAGGTTATGGAGCAGCCACAACAAGGGAAGTTGAGAGGAGATCGAGTAGAGACATCTACTCATGCAGAGACCTCTAGTAGGGTAAAATTTCGAGCCAGGTGGGCAGAGGGATCACATGCAGCCATACCTCCAGGTAGGAGGTGGGGCGATATAGAGTGATCGTCCCAAGGAGGAGGGGAAGGATCCTTGAGGTACCCAACCTCTTGGATGAGACCTTGCTACAGGAGCCCCAATGTGGAGCAGCAGGAATTGACTGATTGGGTAGGGACAGATGCAGATGGAGTGGCATAGAGAGCGATAGTGCAAGTAATTCTAGGACAGCGCATAGCTAGTAGGCTGCAGCAATGCGAGAGGCACAAGTGTTTTGCACAATGCTAGGTGGCACAGAGATGTGTGCAATGGTGCGAGATGCATGGAGATGTTGCAATAGTGCAGATGTCAGAGAGGGAGCACTTGTTAGCAACAGGTAGAGCTTTAGCATCAGAGTATGTTCCTAGCCCAACAGAGTGGTCAGTTGGGAGTGTTTTTGTTCCAAGTGTTGTTGGAGGAAGTGGACCGAGTAGATGTGTTGCATGCAGAACATACCAAAGTTATAGGATCGGGTTCGAGAGAAAGCCTTTCTTGTTGGGAGGGAGTGTTGAAAAATGTGCAACAAGAAATGTTAAATTTAGAATGTGCTAAAAATAGACTTGCTAAAAATAGCATGTATAGAAATAGCAGTTTGGCCAGTGAGGTCATTGGCCACATAGGGTGAGAGGTGAAACTGCTAAAAGTAGAAAGTTCTAAAAATAGCATTTCTGGGTCCCATCCTATTTATAGCAGTCCCTAGTCTATCTATAGGAAGTAAAATTGATTTTGGTCTTAACAGCAGTTGGAAATATTAATTAATTAATTCAGTTGAGTTAATTGGTTAAGGAAATTCGAATTTGAAGTCTTTGTGAGCATGCACATGAGTTGTCCCACTGATTGAGGAATTTATCCTTAATTTCATCCACTGATTGAGGGAATACATATGAGTTCTATAATGAGAGAATCGGTTGACTTAGTTCTAACTAGTCAAGTCCAGTTAGATTATTTTAACAAGTTGTTAAAATAATAAAATATAGTTTGTAAATGCTTGCATGCATGTGACAACTATTATTTTAGATAACTGAGGATTTGCTTATGGATAACTATTGCATGTTAGTTCTGTCAGAGACCCAGTTGAGATCAGATGTGGGACAATGTACTATCAGATGCTTAACTATTTCTAGTAAGTAGTTTTTGCATGGTTGAGGAACTAGTGTTCTCAAGGAATATGTAGTTGGACCATTGGTTGTTTTTGGTATGTTGGAATTAATAGCATATGCTTTTGCTATTATTTCCTAAGCAAACTACGTAAGGACCATAGGGAAAGCCTATATAAATAGGGCTTGGTTGGTTCATGAGACATATCTTCATATCTTCATAGTTCATTGAGAACTGAATAGCTTGAGAGCTAATTCTTTTTGTATTGTGAAGAGGATTTCCACTTGATTGATAATACATGGTTGGGGTTTTAGGTTGGTGCTTTCCCCTGGGTATATCTTGTGTTACGTGTGATTAATTCTCTTGATCAGTTATGCATTTTTCTACTTGATGTTGCTCATGATTTCGATTATGCTTCCGCTTAATGTTTTGTAGAACCAGAACAAGTATTATGCTTTAGGACATTGCATATATCGGTTTGTTCTATAGGTGAAATTTCTACATGGTATCAGAGCTAGCTGATTTGTAGAAAAATTCTACATGGTATCAGAGCATAGGTGATCAAGCAAGAACCGTATACTAGGAAGGGAAATTCGAAGTTTATTATTCGGGATATAGATCTCAAGTTCTTATCACATCTATTTCATCGATGACGTTCTATGGTTTGAGGCTTGAGTATGCCCTTGATGGCAGCTCAAACTATATAGCTTGGAAGGATCGCATGGAGGCAATTTTGGAAGATAATGGCCTTAAGGATTTCATTGATCAAGAAATTCCCAAGCCTACTGACAAGACTGAGCAGGTGGAATGGAGGAAGTGTGTGGCTGGAGCTAGGAGAATTCTCTTGGAGGGAGTATGAGATCACATTGTCTCGAGCCTCCATGGGAAGGAGACTCTACATGCAATGTGGAAAACACTGAAAGATTTATATCAAAATAGCAGTGATCAGAGGAAGCTGGCACTGAAGGACAAACTTTGAAAGATCAAGTGTGAAAAGGATGAGACGATCTCTATGTATCTGAATAAGCTCATCACATGCAGGGATGAGCTTTCAAGTGTAGGGGTCGTGACATCAAATGAGGATATGGTGAGTCTAGCACTCCTTGGCCTTCCTAAGAGCTGGCATAGCTACCAGGACTCGGTGAATGGAAGGGAGAAACTGCCAGATTGGGAATGACTATGGTCGGATTTGATGCAGGAGGAGATCAAACGGAGCACCAGAGATAGTTCTTCATCTATGCATGATGACGAGAACTGTGCCTTAGCGAGTAAGGCAAAGAAGGGGAAGGAGAAGTTTTCTCTTTCTGAATCAAATTCTTCCAATGATGGGAAGAAGGTTGATAAATCGAAGGGGCGATGCTTTCGTTGTCATGAAGTGGGCCATTATGCTGCAAATTGTCCACAGAGGAAATCCAAGAAGGGATCCAGGGAAGGATTTGAAGGTGATGCACTTGATTCATAGTTTGAGTTGGATTTCACACTCTTCACATGCATGGTTTCATCCATGGTGGGAAGTGGTTGGTTTCTTGACAGTGGAGCTTCTTTCCACATGACTGGCAACAAGAGTTTGTTCAGTACTTTGGAGGAGAAAGATCTCTAGATACTCATAGCGATGGGTAATGATGAGCAGTATAGTGTCTCACATGTAGGCATGGTTATTTTTAAGAGGGAGCATGTATCTCGCCTTACCTTGATCGATGTAAAGTATGTACCAGGACTGAAGAGAAACTTCGTGTCGATTGCGATGCTGGAAGACAGAGGCTATGATGTAGTCATCAGTGAGGGAAAGGTTTTCCTTAGACACATCATCACTAGACAAGTGAATCAGATTGGTTCACGGGTCAAGAACCTGTATGCTCTTGAGGTTCAAGATGCGTGCAAAGCCTTGAGCAACAAGGAAACTGATGGAGAATTGGTGGTTGAGAGGGAGGGTATATTGCCTCTCAACATGGAGAGCCAAAAGAAGTCTCAGATGGTTGTGGAGGAGCCACGATTGGTGTAGCAACTTCAGGAGGTTGTGGAGGAGCCACAATAAGGGAAGTTTGAGAGGAGATCGAGTAGAGACATCTACTCATGCAGAGACCTTCAGTAGGGGAAAATTTTCTAGCCAGGTGGGCAGAGGGATCACATGCAACCATACCTCCAGGTAGGAGGTCGGGCGATATAGAGTGATTGTCCCAAGGAGGAGGGGAAGGATCCTTGAGGTACCCAACCTCTTGGATGAGACCTTGCTATAGGAGCCCCGATGTGGAGTAGCAGGAACTGAATGATTGGGTAGAGACAGATGAGGATGGAGTGGCAGAGAGTGAGACAGTGTAAGTAATTCTAGGATAGCACATAGCTAGCAGGCTGCAACAATGCAAGAGGCACAGGTGTTTTGCATAATGCTAGGTGGCACAGAGAGGTGTGCAATGGTGCAAGATGCAAGGAGACGTTGCAGTAGCGCAGATGTCAGAGAGGGAGCACTTGTCAGCAACAGGTAGAGCTTCAGCATCAAAGTATGTTCTTAGCCCAACAGAGTGGTCAGTTGGGAGTGTTTTTATTCCAAGTGTTGTTGGAGCAAGTGGACCAAGTAGATGTGTTGCATGCAGAACATTCCATAGTTACACGATCAGGTTCGAGAGAAAGCCTCTCGTGTTGAGAGGGAGTGTTGAAAAATGTGCAACAAGAAATGTTAAATTTAAAATGTGATAAAAATAGACTTGCTAAAAATAGCGTGTCTAAAAATAGCAGTTTGGCCAATGAAATCATTGGCCACATTGGGTGAGAGGTGAAACTGCTAAAAGTAGAAAGTTCTAAAAATATCATTTCTGGGTCCCTTCCTATTTATATCAGTCCCTAGTCTATCTATCGGAAGTAAAATTAATTTTGTTCTTAACAGGAGTTGGAAATATTAATTAATTAATTTAATTGAGTTCATTAGTTAAGGAAATTTGAATTTGAAGTCTTTGTGAGCATGCACATGAGTTGTCCCACTGATTGAGGAATTTATCCTTAATTTCCTCCACTGATTGATGGAATACGTATGATTTCTATAATGAGAGAATCAGTTGACTTAGTTCTAACTAGTCAAGTCCAGTTAGATTATTTTAACAAGTTGTTAAAATAATAAAGTATAGTTTGTTAATACTTGCATGCATGTGAAAACTATTATTTTAGATAACTGTGAATTCACTCATGGATAACTCTTTCATGTCAATTCTGTTAGAGACCCAGTTGAGATCAGATGTGGGACAGTGTACTATCAGATGCTTAACTATTTCTAGTAAGTAGTTTTTGCATGGTTGAGGAATTAGTGTTCTCAAGGAATACGTAGTTGGACCATTGGTTGTTTTTGGTTTGTTGGAATAAATAGCATATGATTTTGCTATTATTTCCTAAGAAAACTACGTAAGGACCATAGGGAAAGCCTATATAAATAAGGGCTTGGTTGGTTCATGAGACATCTCTTCATATCTTCATAGTTCATTGAGATCTGAATAACTTGAGAGCTAATTCTTTTTGTATTGTGAAGAGGATTTCCACTTGATTGATAATACATGGTTGGGGTTTTAGGTTGGTGCTTTCCCCTGGATATATATTGTGTTATGTGTGTTTAATTCTCTTGATCAGTTATGCATGTTTCTACTTGATGTTTCTCATGATTTTGATTATGCTTCTGCTTAATGCTTTGTAGAAGTAGAACAAGTATTATGCTTTAGGACATTGCATATATTGGTTTGTTCTACAGGTGAAATTTCTACATGGTATCGGAGCTAGTTGATTTGTAGAAAAAATCTACAACAAGCTTATGTGGTTAGCTCAATCAATCTCAGCACATCGGTATATTCAATTCCACAGATTACTCTTCCAATCACACTTGATATTACACATCATAGTTCAAATGTCAATGCATCACTCAGGTACCCATCATTCTTCAACGCTCCAATTCTCAATAAATCAATCTTCAATTACATTGTATAAAACATTTCTCAACCCATATAAACCATTTCTTTCACCATGTAAATGTTGACCGCACATGAAATCATTAAGAAAGGACATGCACACAGATTTAAGGCCACAGAGGAATCCACAAACACTCCAAAGTTCACAATCTTGCCAAGCAGATAGTTAAAGACTCAATGCATTCTTCTACATGCATTTACATTTACCCATTAATCACTTAAAAACTAAGTTATGTTTTATGTTCCACCTGCTATAGGGGTATATGATAATCTCTAAAGCTCATAGCTTACAACATATCATTGTGACCATCACTTATATCATAAAATTCACTCTTCAATCGCACTAGATGTACATTCGATTTGCGTCTAACCCCTGACGAGTTCACCACACTGCAATTAAACTTGATTTTCTAAAGTAACAAATTGGACCAGGAGCCACACATTGACTAGTTCACACTATACTTAGACCAAATCAAATTTTGAATAACCATTGATTACATCGACCTTGTTTTAGTGATGAGATCAACAACTCAATTGATGTATATACATGAAAAAATCAATATAGATCAAATTAATGACATTCCACTTATGCACTAGATACTAGATCAATATACCAAGACCAATTCCAACACTACATGTTGACCAAATAAAATCAGAC
Organism: Pinus tabuliformis; assembly: GCA_031772625.1. Taxonomy (NCBI): domain Eukaryota; kingdom Viridiplantae; phylum Streptophyta; class Pinopsida; order Pinales; family Pinaceae; genus Pinus; species Pinus tabuliformis. Next base: position 484,042,354 of record CM062814.1, on the reverse strand, counting down.
TTAAAAAAATGATCATATCTATTGAGAAAATCACTAAATTGATCTCCACTCTATCCATGTGCATCAATACACTATAGGATGTTACACACTAAGTTTGAACTCTTTCATATGTAGGTTATCTTGTATCATTTTTACACAAGATCACATTTTATATAACCTTTTATCGATCGATGGCATAATACAACATGTATCTAGAAATCACACCACTACAGGTGAAACACACTTTTCCATTCACATTGTACACCACTCCATCACTCTTTAGAATAATCGACCCACAAATAATCTAGCACATAATTTCTTTGGTAGTCACACTCTACTACAAGTAGACCCATAAATATCCCTCAATTGCACATAACATACAAAGCATGTTGATCTAGGCACCATGTAACCTCTGACCAAACCATCAAATGGCACTTTAAACTGATTTACCCATGATAAATCAGGTTACATCCACAAGGACCAAAACAATGTTGAGTAATCAGTAGCACTTGGACCATATCAAAGTATTAATTAGCTTCCATTACATCCTTGGTGACTGAATCTTCTAAGGTTTGTTCTTTTCTCCTCTTTTATTATTTATATTCTTTTGCATTTCCTTGGTAGACAGCTTTGCCACACTGTACTTTAGGATAACCATATAATAGTATTTCTTCTTATGTTTTTTTTCCTTGATGGATTGGGATGCTTCATTTGATTGCTTAAACTTAAGGTGAGATCTAAACATTCTATACTTTCAATCTAATACCTTGTGGCCATAATTGTCACATTTATAACATTATATGTGACCAAGAAAGATGGGAAAAGGTTCATGCCTTCTTGTGCTTCTATCTACATATGACCTATTCTTTCCAAACAATGCACTGAAACTTCTTTTTGCATAAGATTTACAATAAATAGCCTTATGGACAAAAATATTGGAAGAATAACAATAGCCATGAAAGGAACTTGTATACTTGAAAATATTTTTCCCTTGATTTCTTCGATCTTGAGGAGGAAAGAGTCTCGACTGCCCCTTAACATTTCTTTTTTTCTCCTGCTGTCCTTGTATTTTTGATTTGTATGTAGCTTCCTTTGAAGTAGACTTGTTATTTCCAACTTGTTTTTCATAAACTGTCTTAGGTTTTATTCTTTCACATTGTTTCTGAGTCTTTCTTTCAACTGTTGGTTATTCTTTTCTAAATCATCTCTAATTAAAAAACTTCAACTTCTAATCTTCCACATTGATTTCATTTTCTTTATATTTCTTACTCGTTCCCTCTTCAACTCTCCTTCCTTCTTATATTTGGGTTTCAAGTTAATAATTTATTCTTTAAAAACATGTTCTCTTTCTTCAAGTATTTTAAGGAGTTTCTTTAGATCTCTATTTTCGATTGAGATCCTTTCTATATCAACCAAGGTTGAGTTAATCTTAGATTGATCTTCGATTGATCTCTCCTCTTGAAAATCAAATACATTGATACTAGGAGAGAAGATCTCATCCGAATGAACACTTTCCTTTCGGGGGGCCTTTTTCTTCTTCTTTCATTTCTTCTCCTTTCTCCACCATTGTTACTAGTTTCTCCTTCATGTGGGACCTGCAACCTATCCCATATCCCCTTTGTAGACTTGAGATTCATTACTTTATCAAGGTATAGATTATGAAGACTGTCATAAATTGCACACTTGGCCTGAGCATTTTACTACTGAACTTGTTTTGAAGGGGGTTCTTCACCATAACCTTTCATCACTACCTTCCTAACTTCAAATACAAGCACACATTAGAGAAATTTTGAGGTAAAAAATGGGTCTCAAAGCAAAAATGTACAACAAAATCAACTTTATAAGAACCAATCGGTCTCAATATGATGATGTCAACCATGGGGGATGATTCACCATTTTTGGAGTAAAAAGGTAAAATGAAAAAAAAAAAAAACTAATTTTTAAAACTCATATTTTCACCTCATCTACCTACTATTTTACTCAAATTTTGAGTGAGAGCACTCGTTGGATGCAAAATTTGTTTTTTTAGCCAAAGAGTACAAATGTTACATATGTTTGATGGACCCTACTACACCAAAAATGTGAAATACATGAAAAAATGTAATTAAAATTACGTTTTTTCGTGTATTTCACATTTTTCGTGTAGTAGGGTCCATTGAAAGTATGCAACATGGGTACTCTTTGGATGAAAAATTGAATCCACATCTGATCTAGGTGGATATTGGTGGCCACCCACCTATTCCACTTGGACCCCCAACACTGTCTCTTTCAATTTTTTAGTTTCCTTAATTGTAGCACAATTTACTATTTTTGGCAGTTTTTTCGGTTCCTAGACTTCTGAAGCCGTTTTGAGGCCCTAAACAACGTTTTTAGGGAAAACAGAGAGATAAAAAAAGTCCCAATCTACATTACTAGTTTGTTTGCGGTCTCGTCTTTGAGATATTTGAAACAAGGTATTATGATAACCAAACGAAGATCGTATGCCAAAGTTACGACCCCAGGATGTTGATGTACCAATTTACTCGAATGGGGCCCACAATTTTGGTGCTTCATCTCCTAGGGTTAGGTTTTTGGATGTTTAGGTTATTGTTTCTCAATAATAAATAGGCCTTTAAGCCTCATTGTAACATAGTTCATAGGCATATAGCCACCACATCGCTGCTCAGAGATAAATTACCATCGCCCAAGCTAGTTTATTTCCATTCTGTTTGTAAGCATATTTCAGTATTCTGATATTAATGAAATGAAGTGTTATTTTTGCTCCATTTATGTATTTATGGTTATATCTATAATTTGTTGTGTTCCTTTTTAAGTTTGGATCAACATCCAACGAGTGCTCCCGCTCAAAATTTGAGTAAAATATTAGGGAGGTAAGTTGAAAATAGAAGTTGAAAAGGTAGTTTTTTCTTTTTTTCCCTCCAAAACTTGAGGAGGTAATATATTATTATTTTATTATTTCCACTATTATTTTATAATATTCTTTAGTAGGCTCATTTTAGACCTCAAAATGTCTCTAATGAATAATTCATATTTTACCTTCTCTCTCAATTCTTGAAACTTGTTTGTGGTAGTAGGGAAAGGAGCACTTTAATGACTCATGATTCAACCAGTTCTACCTTTTAGCGGTTAAGCTGCACCCGAAGGAATCCATTTTGATACCAATTGTTGAAAACTTAGTTATCCCAAGAGGGTGGGGTGAATCAATATAATGTTGACTGTGTTAGCACTCAAGAAAAAATATTTTAAATTCTGAACATAAATTTTTTAAATTTGTCAAAGTGTTGGTGTCAGTTTTGGGTCCAGTGTTTTCATATTGTTTTAGAGTCTTGTTGGTATGTCAAAAGGGGTCAATTCTCTGCTTTAGCCTATCATTGGTCTCATATTTCACAAATTTCACCCAACTGCCTTACTTAAACAAATGCCAAATCTTAGAAACATCCTATCAAGTATCCTGAATTTGAAAGTCACTAAGAAAAAGGAACCTGATGAAACTATATATCAGAAGGCTGTTCTAAAATATCTTCATACACAAGTTTTGAAGAGTGAGGCCTACACAAATGGTGATTTATGTGGAAGTCTTCGAAGAGCATTTGACAGGATGGATGAGATGATGCGTGGGAAAAGGGGCTGGAGGAAATTAGCTATACTTGGGGATAAGTTCAACAAATTCACTGGCTTATCAGAGGGATTTATTTGGTCTTCTTCTCCAAGAAACATAGAGAACAAAGATAAAGATCAAGAAGATGACTGGGCATTTGAACAGGGACCACATGTTGATTTTTCTGGGCCAACTTCTGGAAGCACGACATGTGTTGCACTTTTTCAAAAGAATCAGCTTATTGTGGCAAATGCTGGTGATTCCCATTGTGTCCTCTCAAGAAAGGGCCAGGCATACAACGTGTCATGAGATCACAATCCAGAGCTTGAGATCGAAAGGGGTCGAATTCTTCGAGCTGGAGGATTCCTTCATGCTGGACGTATCAATGGAAGTTTAAATTTGGCAAGGGCTATTGGAGATATGGAATTCAAACAAACAAATTTCTCCCTGCTGAAAAACAGATTGTAACTGCAAATCCAGATATAAATGTTATGGAGATATGCAAGGATGATGAGTTCATTGTCTTGGGATGCAATGGAGTCTGGGATGTCATGTCCAGCCAACAAGTTGTGGACTTTATACATGAGCACATTAATGTTGATGATAAACTTTCAACAGTTTGTGAAAAAGTGCTTGCTAAATGTCTTGCGCCATCAACAGCTTTAGGTGAGGGTTGTGATAACATGACTGTCATCATAACGCAATTCAAGAAGAGATCTGAAAATAAATGCAGTGGAAACCCTGAATTATCATCTTGAACTTTATCATGAAATTGATATTTCATGTGTATGTATTTACTATTTAGATAGTACTGCTGCCTGTTCATAGCTACACAATGCTCCCCATAGAGCTCTTAGTGTTATCGCTGGTGGATTTTGTGGAGTTTCTGGCCTGAAATCCAATCGGCCTCCTGTTATAGCAAACACGTTTTACAATATGCGAGGGGCGGGATGGAACAAAGACTTCAAACGGAGATGTTTTGATATTTCCAGATATGATCAGATACAAGGGGTTGACACACTTTGATGTTGATACCTTTGTGGAAGAAGTGACTGTCAAAGATATAGAATGGCTTTCAGGAAATCCTGAAATACTCACTGGATCACATATCTTTGTGTGTTCACATACTAGTCGAGATCGAAGGTGTGGTGTTTGTGGACCTGCTCTTATCAAGAGATTAAAAGAAGATATAGAATCTCGAGGCCTTAAAGGTCAGGTAGCTGTGAGTCCATGCTCACACGTTGGTGGTCACAACTATGCTGGGAGCCTTATAATATATGGTCCAAATGCTAATGGTGGAGTTACTGGTCACTGGTATGGCTATGTTACTCCAGATGATGTGCAAATTCTCCTAGATCAGCACTTTTACAGATCTATTTGACTACCTTCCCCTGACAAAGATATTGTGAAGGAGTTGAAGTCTATACTTGATTTCTTGCAGTCTTCCTCCCAAGCATTGGAAACCTGGATACGCTTGAATCAGCCTTGAAAAAAAATTGGCTTTGGACAGATGCCAATTGTCGGTGGACAGGTTGGATGGCCAACAGATGGGGGATTCAATGCAACTGTCAGCAATGAAAAAAGATTCATTCAAGGACTGGTAAACCATGTCATAAGCAACAAGGGTACCCCGCTTAGGCCTGGAAACCCCCCAATAGAAACATATATTTTTAAGTCTGCTAGATGAGGACCAAAGGAGCATCCTGCATGGAAATTTTGAAAGACATTGGGGCATATTTACAAGTGATGGTCAGGTTAAATATGAGATTGAAATAGGGCAAGATGCAGGTCTAGTGAATGCAGAAAATGTTCGATACCTCTCTTCAAGGTGGTGTGTTGCAAATGATAACCATGATCTTACAAATGTGTCAAGGCATGTGGAACAGGCCTGCTCAACTTCAGATTATACAACCCTCTTTTCCAGAGGTTCTTGCAATCATATTGGGTCACCAGGAAATATCTCATATGGTTTTAACAACTACTATCAATTTCACAATCAATCAGTTGATAGCTGCAATTTTGATGGTCTTGGGATGATAACAATTGCAGACCCATCAATAGGAGATTGCAGGTTTTTGGTTGCAACTAGTGACTCATATGATTCTAGCCTGTACAACAGCATAAAGAAGCATTGGATAGTCCAATGAACATTTCTATCATGTACTCTGACTTTTCTTGGCATTATGTTCTAGAATGTTGTACCTGATAGCTGTCTATCTATTATTTTGTCTCTAACTACAGGGTTTCTGATATCTTGTTCTATTTATTCATGGCCAAAGGTAAAACAGTGCAGGTTGTGATTTTCACCTATTTTGTCGAACAGCTACTCAATGGCCAAATGTATTGGACTCAACACTTTAAAACTCCCTAGGGTATTACCCAGGGACCAACATCATATGGTGTTGCTTGTAGCCTTGTTGCATGGGTTCTAGTAAATTCTTAAAGGTGATCTCAGTGTCCACAAGCCTACAATTTTGATGATGCATATTTTTCCTAAGGTAGAAGAGTTGATTCATAAAGAGAAAGAAAATCAGAACAAGTTAGTTCAGAAACATACTGTAGTAGTTGATAGCTACGATAAGAAGATACCAAGCCAAAGCTAGGTTGATTTCAAGAAAAAGGAGGCGAGATACATCAGAATGGTTAACAGGCAACTGAGAGCTGGGATCAAAGTTATGAAAATGCAAATTGAGGATTTAAAGATGCAGCTAAGCCAACATAAAAAATTTCCTTAAGGAAGTCACACATCAAGCTGTGTTTTGGTGATTACACAGCAGTTTCGTAGCGCGCTACGAAACTGCTGAAGATGATGCCTAACACACAACAATTTTGTAGCGCGCTACGAAACTGTTGTAGCTACATAATTAAAACCCAGTCAACCAATTTGGAGGGACCGAGGGGAAATTTTTGAGAAAGGAATCTCTTCAAAGGATCATGTAACAGGTGTCAACATTCAACAAAGGAATGAACAGGTGGAAGAGACCTATATTCGAACTCTAAATTTTTTGTTATAAAGTGATCAAAGTTACTATAGTTCATGATATATCAGACAGCTTGGAGGAGGTCTTGTCTTCACACATGGAAAAGGTTGACAACACATCAAGGACGTAGCAGCCTAATATATTTTTGTATAATCAAAGAAGAAGGTCATGGTTCATTGATTTCGAGTATCTTTGAGGAAAACCAAAAGCAGATAAACAGGGCAGTTTCCTACTTTTCAGGAGCAATGGAGAAGATGTGACATTAAGGGCCAGCAGGCAGCTACAAACACCTACCACAGCCAAACTAAAAAAGACCACTTGTCAGGGAACTAGATTTGATTGTAATTAATGACATTACCAGCTTGATAAGGAGTTAGACTCCTAATTGTCTTAGGTTTCTAAAAACTCTAGTTAGCAGTTTGTTGTATTTAATAAGTAGTTAAAGTTCAATAGGTGTCATGATAAGGAGAATTCGAGTTCCCCTCATGCTTGAGGAGGAATCTCAGTTAGGTAGAAGAGCTCTATATATAGGAGAAAGAGCAATGTAATAAGGGTTGGAAATTTATAAGTAAAAGCTCTGATATTTGGCTTATGTAAAGACTGTTTTTTTTGGTAATACAGTACTGGCTTATGCTTCTAAAGAATCATAAAGAGTTCAATGTAGTGAGTTTCTTTTGTTGTCTTTTCATGTTATCTACAGTGTTATGAGTATCTGATTACTTAGAAATTGCTACAGTGCTCTAATTTCCTTCATATACTCATAAACTGCCTTCTATGTGTTTGGTGTGTTGAAATCTGAATGCCTTGACTTCTATGCAAAGCCAACCCGGCTGTTAATACTGAATCATATAGACTACATAAGCCCAATGGATACTTGTTAGTTGTGTGTCCACCATCTTCATTTCTTTGTTGTTTCACAAGTGTTAGCCATCTTGATCATAATCAAAAACCTTTAATCCTTTGAGAGAGCCCTCTCAGGTTGGGGAGGCTAAACCTCAGCCTAAAGTAGGTTTGAAATAGTTACTTGAAGTCTTCCTGGTCTGCAGCCTTCTAGGGCCTGATTTTGAGATAAAATTTTGGTGCGTCTGCCAGGAGTCTAAAGATTAATCATTCCCGAAATCAAGAAGCTGAACTTCTGAAGGTAGCAGGAGCTCAGAAATCTTTTGAGGTTGCAAAACTACGTTGGTGACTCCATTGTTGAAGAATTTGAAATTCATAGATTCATGGTGATTCCATTGGAGTTATGAAGAACTCAGATGCTACCATTCTTATTTCAAGGTATGCATGCATAAATTTTTCAGGAATTCACGGTTTCCCAAATCATTTTCCCAAAGATGCATATTTTCTAAGGAATGGTCCAAAATTCAATGGAGAAGATTTGAGTTTAACTTTGAAGCATATATCAGATTTCTGTGATTTTACCGAGCTTCTTAGAGTTAAACATGAGGATGTTTGCATCATGTTTTTCTATGATTCATTTCAAGGGAAATGTAAACAGTGGATTGAAAGCTTTCCTGCCAAATCCATTAAGTCATTTGAAGACTTTTGTTTATGTTTTTGGAGGAATGGATAGATAGATCAGATTTGGTGGCAAAATTTCCTTCAATTCAAAGTTTCAAACAATGGAATAATGATCATATTAATGAAGAAATAGATGAAAATTTTTCTTTGTCCTTGTATTCTTATCTAAAATCATTTGAGTGCAAGACATCAGATAAGATGAAATTTTTGGATGGGGTTGCTAAGGACATTGAGAAATACATTGAAGGTTTACAAGGTCAGGTTCAATCATATAGTCTTCATAATCATGATCATTCTTATCAAAAGCTTTCAATGGTAGAACATAGGGAGAGGGTGTGGCTTCGTATCTCTTTTGTGATTGAGGAAGAATACACTGTTTTGAAGATCAGTTGGCACAACTAGAAAGTTACGAGAACCATCAAGCTGATCATGTATTCTGGGATCCTATAGCTAAATACATGGAAGAGTTTTACTCTCCAGTGTTTCAGATTTTCTATGAAGATCAGAGGCAATTTCAGTGGCAGTGGTCATCACAATATCATAGTGGCTCTGAACTCTGATGCAGTAAAAAAAACTCAATATCAGATAAGACAAATGATTGGCTACATTGGAAATTTCACATTGATTGAGCTGAAAATAGTTTGAAATTGATAGGGTAGGTAGGTAGGAAAATGAAAATAAGCTCAAGGCTGACTGAGCATTTGTCAATAGATATAGATTTCTTTCTCCTACAGTGATCATCAAGCTTAAGCCCGAGGTGAAGGCTCAAGAAGCTGGAAATGGATGTTTGTCAAGCAAATCTATGTTTGTCATAAAGATGACAAAGCACTGGACCTGCATGTTCTTAGTGTACCACAGGGGCACACTATCCCAAGTGGAGCCACCTGTTATCACTCAAGAAAAGGTATTTTAAATTCTGAACATAAATTTTTTAAATTTGTCAAAGTGTTGGTGTCAGTTTTGGGTCCAGTGTTTTCATATTATTTTAGAGTCTTGTTGGTATGTCAAAGGGGGTCAATTCTTTTCTTTAGCCTATCATTGGTCTCATATTTCACAAATTTCACCCAGCTACCTTTACTTAAACAAATGCCAAATCTCAGAAACATCTTATCACGTATCCTGAATTTGAAAGTCACTAAGAAAAATGAACTTGATGAAACTATCTATTAGAAGGTTGTTCTAAAATATATTCATACACACGTTTTGAAGAGTGAGGCCTACAAAAATGGTGATTTATGTGGAAGTCTTCGAAGAGCATTTGATAGGATGGATGAGATGATGCGTGGGCAAAGGGGCTAGAGGAAATTAGCTATACTTGGGGATAAGTTCAACAAATTCACTGGCTTATCAGAGGGATTTATTTGGTCTTCTTCTCCAAGAAACATAGAGAACAAAGATAAAGATCAAGAAGATGACTGGGCATTTGAACAGGGACCACATGTTGATTTTTCTGGGCCAACTTCTGGAAGCACGGCATGTGTTGCACTTTTTCAAAAGAATCAGCTTATTGTGGCAAATGCTGGTGATTCCCATTGTGTCCTCTCAAGAAAGGGTCAGGCATACAACGTGTCATGAGATCATAAGCCAGAGCTTGAGATCGAAAGGGGTCGAATTCTTTGAGCTGGAGGATTCCTTCATGCTGGACGTATCAATGGAAGTTTAAATTTGGCAAGGGCTATTGGAGATATGGAATTCAAACAAACAAATTTCTCCCTGCTGAAAAACAGATTGTAAATGAAAATCCAGATATAAATGTTGTGGAGATATGCGAGGATGATGAGTTCATTGTCTTGGGATGTGATGGAGTCTGGGATGTCATGTCTAGCCAACAAGTTGTGGAATTTATACATGAGCACATTAATGTTGATGATAAACTTTCAACAGTTTGTGAAAAAGTGCTTGCCAAATGTCTTGTGCCATCAACAACTTTAGGTGAGGGTTGTGATAACATGACTGTCATCATAGAGCAATTCAAGAAGAGATCTGAAAATAAATGCAGTGGAAACCCTGAATTATCATCTTAAACTTTATCATGAAATTGAGATTTCATGTATATGTATTTACTATTTATATACCACTGCTGCCTGTTCATAGCTACACAATGCTCCCCGCAGAGCTCTTAGTGTTCTCGCTGGTGGATTTTGTGGAGTTTCTGGCCTGAAATCCAATCGGCCTCCTGTTATAGCAAACACGCTTTACAATATGCGAGGGGCGGGATGGAACAAAGACTTCAAACAAAGATGTTTTGATATTTCCAGATATGATCAGATACAAGGGGTTGACACACTTTGATGTTGATACCTTTGTGGAAGAAGTGACTGTCAAAGATATAGAATGGCTTTCAGGAAATCCTGAAATACTCACTGGATCACATATCTTTGTGTGTTCACATACTAGTCGAGATCGAAGGTGTGGTGTTTGTGGACCTGCTCTTATCAAGAGATTAAAAGAAGATATAGAATCTCGAGGCCTTAAAGGTCAGGTAGCTGTGAGTCCATGCTCACACGTTGGTGGTCACAACTATGCTGGGAACCTTATAATATATGGTCCAAATGCTAATGGTGGAGTTACTGGTCATTGGTATGGCTATGTTACTCCAGATGATGTGCAAATTCTCCTAGATCAGCACTTTTATAGATCTATTTGACTACCTTCCCCTGACAAAGATACTGCGAAGGAGTTGAATTCTATACTTGATTTCTTGCAGTCTTCCTCCCAAGCATTGGAAACCAGGATACACTTGAATCAGCCTTGAAAAAAAATTGGCTTTGGACAGATGCCAATTGTTGGTGGACAGGTTGGATGACCAACAGATGGGGGATTCAATGCAACTATCAGCGATGCAAAAAGATTCATTCAAGGACTGGTAAACCACATCATAAGCAACAAGGGCACCCCGCTTAGGCCTGGAAACCCCCCAATAGAAACATATATTTTTAAGTCTGCTAGATGAGGACCAAAGGAGCATTCTGCATGGAAATTTTGAAAGACATTGGGGCATATTTACAATTGATGGTCAGGTTAAATATGAGATTGACATAGAGCAAGACGCGGGTCTAGTGAATGCAGAAAATGTTCGACACCTCTCTTCAAGGTGGTGTGTTGCAAATGATAACCATGATCTTACAAATGTGTCAAGGCATGTGGAACAGGCCTGCTCAACTTCAGATTGTACAACCCTCTTTTCCGGAGGTTCTTGCAATCATATTGGGTCACCAGGAAATATCTCATATGCTTTTAACAACTACTATCAATTTTACAATCAATCATTTGATAGCTGCAATTTTGATGGTCTTGGGATGATAACAATTGTAGACCCATCAATAGGAGATTGTAGGTTTTTGGTTGCAACTAGTGACTCATATGCTTCTAGCCTGTACAACAGCTTAAAGAAGCATTGGATAGTCCAATGGACATTTCTATCATGTACTCTGACTTTTCTTGGCATTATGTTCTAGAATGTTGTACCTGATAGCCGTCTATCTATTATTTTGTCTCTAACTGCAGGGTTTCTGATATCTTGTTCTATTTATTCATGGCCAAAGGTAAAACAGTGCAGGTTGTGATTTGCACCTATTTTTCCGAACAACTACTCAATGGCCAAATGTATTGGACTCAACACTTTAAAACTCCCTAGGGTATTACCCAGGGACCAACATCATATGGTGTTTCTTGTAGCCTTGTTGCATGGGTTCTAGTAAATTCTTAAAGGTGATCTCAGTGTCTATAGGCCTACAATTTTGATGATGCATTCCTAAGGTAGAAGAGTTGATTCATAAAGAGAAAGAAAAGCAGGACAAGTTAATTCAGAAACATACTATAGTAGTTGATAACTACAATAAGAAGATACCAAGCCAAAGCTAGGTTGATTTCAAGAAAAAGGAGGCGAGATACATCAGAATGGTTAACAAGCAACTGAGAGCTGGGATAAAAGTTATGAAAAGGCAAATTGAGGATTTAAAGATGCAGCTAAGACAACAGAAAAAATGTCCTTAAGGAAGTCACACATCAAGATGTGTTTTGGTGATTACACAGCAGTTTCGTAGCGTGCTACGAAACTGTTGTAGCCACATAATTAAAACCCAGTCAACCAATTTGGAGGGATCGAGGGGAAATTTTTGAAAAAGGAATATCTTCAAAGGATCATGTAACAGGTGTCAACATTCAACAAAGGAAGAAACAGGTGGAAGAGACCTATATTCGAACTCTAAATTTTTTGTTATAAAGTGATCAAAGTTACTATAGTTCATGATATATCAGACAACTTGGAGGAGGTCTTGTCTTCACACATGGAAAAGGTTGACAGCACATCAAGGACGTAGTAGCCTAATATATTTTTGTATAATCAAAGAAGAAGGGCATGGTTCATTGATTTCGAGTATCTTTGAGGAAAACCAAAAGTAGATAAACAGGGTAGTTTCCTACTTTTGAGGAGAAATGGAGAAGATGTGACATTAAGGGCCAGCAGGCAGCTACAAATACCTACCACAGCCAAACTAAAAAAGACCACTTGTCAGGGAACTAGATTTGATTGTAATTAATGACCTTACCAGCTTGATAAGGAGTTAGACTCCTAATTGTCTTAGGTTTCTAAAAACTCTAGTTAGCAGTTTGTTGTATTTAATAAGTAGTTAAACTTCAATAGGTGTCATGATAAGGATAATTCGAGTTCTCCTCATGCTTGAGGAGGAATCTCAGTTAGGTAGAAGAGCTCTATATATAGGAGAAAGAGCAATGTAATAAGGGCTGGAAATTTATAAGTAAAAGCTCTGATATTTGGCTTATGTAAAGACTCTGTTTTTTTTGGTAATACAATACTGGCTTATGATTCTCAAGAATCATAAAGAGTTCAATGTACTGAGTTTCTTTTGTTGTCTTTTCATGTTATCTACAGTGTTATGAGTATCTGATTACTTAGAAATCGCTTACAGTGCTCTAATTTCCTTCATATACTCATAAACTGCCTTCTATGTGTTTGGTGTGTTGAAATCTGAATGCCTTGACTTCTATGCAAAGCCAACCTTGCTGTTAATACTGAATCATATATGACTCCATAAGCCCAATGGATACTTGTTAGTTGTGTTTCCACCATTTTCATTTCTTAGTTGTTTCACAAGAGTTAGCCATCTTGATCATAATCAAAAACCTTTAATCCTTTGAGAGAGCCCTCTTAGGTTGGGGAGGCTAAACCTCAGCCTAAAGTAGGTTTGAAACAGTTACTTGAAGTCTTCCTGGTCTGTAGCCTTCCAGGGCCTGATTTTGAGATAACAGACTGAATCATCATTAGCCAATTTTTACAAAACATTAATCAATCAATTAAACACTTAGTTAACTAGTAGTATAACCCATGGAAAACAAATCTAAACATGCAAGAAATGACAAATCAACACAGACGGACACCAATGATTTTAGGTGGTGATCCTCAATGAACCTTAGTATTGCAACAAGAATGTTGCAACTCCAAAGGCTAACAACTTAAATGATCATCCCAGGATTCATACAGACTTAAGAGGTGTCGACACTATATATGCAACATACATTGCGTCCTTCTTTCATTGATCTGATTCAATGAAGTGAATTCCTTGAAATCCAAGCCTAAAGTAATTGCAGAAATGGAAAGGAAACCTAATTATCTTTTCGGAGTGGAAATCCTAGTTAATTTTTCAAAAGGGAAAGACTATTCTACTTTGCATGAATGTAAATGTTAATCCTATTTGTCGAAATGTAAACTTTAACCTATTTGTAGAGTGTGAATGGTACGTCAAAAGGAAGCCTAATCTATGCAATAGAAATAATAATGTTCGAAATGGAAACCATAACTTAATATGTATGAAACAAAATGAAATCATTCTTCAATCACTAATTCAAGATAGATTTTGTCAACAAAGTTCATAAAATGCTTGTTGAGTCTCCAAAATGTTATCCATTTTCACCTTCATTTCCATCATTTTACCCTCATTCTGTAACTCTGTAACCCCATAACCTACATTAGCAACCATTTTCATAATCATATGGGTTTATTATTATTATTTTCCAAGTCATTGATTTTAAGTATTATAAGTGAATTTGTGATTACATATTAGGAAATTAACATGTTTTCATATATATCTAAAAGTGTTATGAGTTTTGTGATATTGTAGGCCTACTTGGAGATTCTAGAAGGGTCCTACTTGCCCATCCAAACACAAATTCGAATTTCAAATTCCAACTCATGAAGATTTGTGGAATAACTGTAGAAGATGTGGATCATTAACTATGCATATCCAAAGGAGAAGAATTATGGATGAGAGGATTTGTATCTTACATTTTTAGGAGATTGGTTGTAACCACAAGAGATAAATGTGGATTTAGGAGAGATCTAAGGATCTATATTTATTGAATAGTTATCCTTAATTTTTGTATAAATAGGAGTGCACCCTTCATACAAAGGGTTGTTAACTAATTAGTCATTAGTAGCTAGTTTCTAGTTGTTAGTTGGAGGTTCCAAGTTCCATCCAAGATGTGATTTGTAAAGTGAGGATAGAGAATTATTGTAATATCTTGTAACTCATTTTATGAAATACATACTGCCACTTTGATCTCCAAGATGTGATAGTTTGTTTAGTGTGCTTGCTGAGGAATGGAGGCCCCCCATCAACCACAATTTTCACACCTTTGCACTTATTGGTAACATAGTGTAGTTATTTATTTCAATTCTTTTTAGCAAGTGTGTTTTCATTTTATGCAAGTGTTCTTTTCCTTTTAGTAAGTGTGATTTCATTTCAACAGGTGTGAGTGTGATTTCAATTCAGAAAGTGTGATTTCAATTCAACAAGTTTGATTTGATTTATGCAAGTGTGATGTGATTTCAATTCTACATGTGTGGTTTCATTTATGCAAGTGTGGTGTGATTTCAATTCTGCAAGTGTGATTTCAATTTCAAGCAAGTGTGATTTCCTTTATGCAAGTGTGATTTCAATTTCTTTATGTTTGATTTGGTTTGGATTAGATTGATTTAACTTGTTTGGTAATTAGTTTTATCTGCATTAGATAATCTATTTTGATAAATAACTACCTAGTATATATAGTACAGGTATACCTCGTCAGCTCTACAAACCCCAAGTTGACAATTAATGATAGGGATTTAACCCGCAATTAAATCACCTAACATTTTGGCGTTGTTGCCAGGGAGGTATACATAGGTGTTTATTTTGAAAGTTTAGACAACTCATTATAGTTGCATTCATTTTTAAATGCATGGTTAAAATCATATTAAAATCATTTTGAATATTAGATTTTAATAATTTTTCAATACTTTGTACTAATCTGTGTGCACGACAGGAATTACGAACCAGTTGGAGTAATTCACAGACAATTAAGAGTTTGAAGAATGCTCTTCCAAGAACTTTTTCGAATCTTAGCAATAGTTGGGATATCTATCTCTTAGGAAGATTTTATTTTAATTGCATACAAAAACTTGTCTATTTCTCCACCTCCACAAGAAGATCTTCAAGTTTCTTTTGATTCCTCTTGTCAATCGATTGAAGAGACTCAAGAATCATGCAATACTTTTGATGGCGAGAAACCACTAGAATCGAAGATTGAGGAATGTATAATAAAGGAGGATATTCAACGTGATCTAAACCAAGAAAGGAACCAGGAATTTCATGGCCTTGTTGAAATATGGATCCAATAAAGGATCAAGTCACATCACTCTTTCATTCTTCCTTACTTCTTGATTTCATTATCAAAACAACTAGTATTTCATGCTTTGATATGTTTTAATGCATACTTTTCAAAACTAAGCATGGATATACTTTTACTCTTGTTACGCACATGGTTACACTAGAAATATGCATACACTTGAAACAAATTTTCTATTTCCAATAGAGTAGAGTAGGTTAGAATCAATGAATTAAAAACCAAGTTTGGTGTTGTCTTTAAAAAAAAAGAGTTTTTAAGTTAGATTTCATTTCATTTGCAATTTTATTTATTGGTGGTGCAGTAAGAGCCACCCAACCCACTAATCATTTGCAGGAAGATGTAAAAAAGAGAAGGAATATTTGAGTAGAAGGAGACACATAGAGCTTTGGGAGACACCATTTAAACTTTAGAGATCAAATCCTTTCACTTTGTCTTTTTAATTTCACATCCCAAATGAATAAAGAGTTTCAATATTGTTGAGTATGTTCTCTTCTTACGCTCTCTGTGATCTAGAAGATCAGAAAAGAAAATTGAACCAAGATAGTTTTAAAATTTTCAATAAAAATTGGATAAGAGATCTAAATTCATACTTAAAAGTATAATAATAGGCTTTTACAAAGATAAAACAAAAAAACTAATGTTTCCAATGGATCCAACACTATCTAAAACCCCTATTTTGACTCTTTTTGCACCTCATTTGGCCAAAAATTGAGTAAAATGTCACTGTTTCAAGTTTTTACCCACTTTTGTTGTTCATAATCCTACAATTTGACCCAAACCTAGCATGTGCATCCTAAATGTGGAAAATGCATGCAAATCTGGCCTACATTCCTGATCAGCGGTCAAATTTGTAGGACGGTTAAAATCTGCATTTACCCCAGTTCTGAAAATCGTGGTCACATAGGCACCATACGATTGTGTTGGGTGCCAAAAATCAAGGGATAATGGATTTCCATCCCTTTCCTATGTGGGTGTGGTCATATGCGAGTCATACAACCCAGGGCTAATCCCAATTCTTCCACTGCTCCCCTTTAAACTTAAGAAAATGGTCATATTGTGGTTTTCATGGGACCGTGGGCCAGGCTAAGGCCTAGCATTTGGCCCCTTCCCATGGTTCTATGAAGCTAGAGTGGTGGGGGGCTAGGCCTTAGCTCAACCCCTCCCCCAAAGGCATGTATGTTAAAATTTAAATAAAGGTTTCAGGACTATTGTTAACAAGTAAAAACGTAGGCGATGTTAGCCTCCTATACCAATAGGTTTTCATTTATCATGATTGACAGTGGAAGTGCCAAAAATGTTCACCTTCCATGCTACTAAGGTTCCATTTTTGTGAAAGAAGTAGACAGTTAAAAAATGTAAAGAGGGTATGCTTTAAAAGAAAAATCAAAGGGCAAGAAAATGAATTGGTCAAAGAAAAAATAAAAGAAATGAACCCCAAATAAAGACCATGAAAGTGGCTAGTCCAAAGTGCCACTACTACTTCGATGGGTGGTCCAACAACTCAAGCTGGGCCTCACCATGTTTTAAATTGCATGTTGTAGACTAGAGAGGAAGTACCTGTTCAAACAGTTCAAGCTTGACAGATGACTAGGTGGATAGAGAAAGAAAGGAGCCCAACTGCTTAATCTGGGCCCTTGGAAGTCATAAGGGTAGACTTAGATAGGAGGGCAGCAAAAAGAAAAGAGAATTATCAGGGTTTGCAAGGCTGAGTGCACCCATCCAAAGGAAGAAAAAATGTTAGGCATATTAGGCAGGGTAGGCAGTTGAAGGTTGCAGAAAGCAAGATCTAAGCATGTCACTTGGGAAAAATCACAATGATGTTACCAACAGGAGAAAGGCAAGAGCAATGGCCTATTTGGCAAACTACTAAACCATCACTAACTTCCCTCATCCCCTTCAAAAGTTTCTTACTAACCTCCCCATGAGCATTGCAGGATCTGCCTGATCAGTCCTCCTTACACTCCTCATTTGTAAAAACTTCATGTCAGAAGTGACTCCTCTTTTGAAAAGCAGCCACATTTCTTGTGTAAAAATTCTTTTCATTTTGATCTACTCCCTAACTAAGTTTGTTTCCCAAAAACTTAGTATCTATCACTTCTCATTCACATTCCCCTCCAATACTAACTACTAACTCTATCTACACTAAATCCCCTATGTTCCCTTTTCCCTATTACTATAACACCATGGTGTATAAAACCCCATAAAATGTATAAATATCCCCCCCCCTTTAGCATTATAGCTAAATAACACCTCTATGGGAGACATTAGTCCACCAGGGACTACAGTCAACCCTTGCTTTGGGATTACCCTAACCTCTGGTTAGAGTAATAACCTATACTAAACCCTCATTTACCCTTTGTCCGGAAAAATGCATGAAAAACCCCTTCCTCCCTCTCAAACCTAGCATTTAAAGGTTTTTGACCCCGACAGATTAACCCGCATATGTTAAAACCCATTTAAAAACCCCCTAACCCAAATTCTAGACCTGAAATATTTTAACGAATATTTTATTCGCTGGCGGGTCCCCACCCAAACTTGCACGATGGGTCAGGGCGCCCGCCAGCCCTCGATCTCTCGCCTCCCTCAATCCAACGATGGGCGGGTGATTTCAGTTTTAAACCTGCCACGGTTTAGCGTCCGGGAAGCGGGTGGTTTTGCTCCCGTATGCTGGACGCGTGGCAGCCGGCGGAGGTGTTCGGAGCCCCCTCCCCGATACCGCCTTCTCCCAAAAGCGGTGCGGGGAGACCGCTTACCGCCTTCCCTCTTAGCGCCCCCCCTGTCACGTCACCCCCACATCATCGTGACGTCATATCACCGGCCCCCGCCACCGCGCCTCGTGACCCTCCACATCATCTCGCGGCCCCCATGTCCCGCCACCGTGTCCTGCCATGCTGGCCTCCAGCTCAGCACCCACGTCACCTTCTGTACCCGGGCCCGCCATGACGTCATGCTGACGTCATCGACGGAAAAGCGCCAATAACCCACATTTTCCAAAATTATCGTTAAAAACGCGCAAAAGAGCCGTTTTATGTCATTTTCACTCGAAAAAGACACAGTCGCCGTTTCATTTGTTCACTGCGAAATTTGCCTCCAAGCCACGAAATTCAAAGCTAAAGATGCCGCAACTCACCAATTTAGCTGCATTGTTCATCCACTGTCCAATCCGGAGGCTCTCGGCGTCATTTATCCAGGTATTTGCCAGAATTCACCTGTTTTATCCGTGTTTATGCCATTTCTCTGCAATATTGTCCATTAAACACCTGGTAATTCCTAAATTAAAGATTGTCTCTTAGTCAATTCTGGACTAAAACAACCTGCATTGCCCCCTGCTCCAAAATTTGATGTTACAACAATAATTCCCAGCCTTAAGTTTGCAAATTGACCTCCCAATCGCCCGGCATTGTTCCCTTTTGCCATGTACATACTTGAAGGACCAAATTTTACCAAATTATAATTATACCCCCTCCTTTGCAATTCATCTTCATTAGTGGCAATCCCTGTGAATTTACCTAAGCAGAGCAAAGGCAAGCCTGCCCAGCCTGCCCATTCCTCTTTGAAGAATATATCTAGCATCATCTGCATTTAGCCTGTCACCTGAACTTTGAGAAACCTTGCAAGCTATTGCACTTACCTTGTTGCATTCAGAAACTGCATTTTAAAAACAGCACCCAGAAACTACACAATGGCTGCTCCTGCACCCACAGCTCTCAGTGTGGCCCCCATGAATCCACCAAATAAAGAGCTTGAGTCCCTGACTCTTGCTGACAGAGATTACCTCATTCAAGACTTTGTGGGTGACAGAAACCATTTGCAGACCTTCCGGGAATTGAGAGATAACTATTTGAACAACAATGATACATATGGGATATGGGAATCTAATCTGCCTTATTACTTCCTCCCATCTGTCAACATTTTTCCAGAGATTATCCGCCTATGTGCTGAAAATTATGATCGAAGACACAGAGCTGTCAAGTCTCCATCTGGGAGCATCCTCTTCCACATTAATGCTGAGTCCATCAACCAGATGCTCAACTTCAAACAAACTCAGCTGCTGCATCCCTTCTCCATGAATTATCTGCTGGATACAGGTGCCAAGTTTTCCACTGATGACATTCAGAAGATCACCCAGACATTTATGAGAGCTGACCGCCAGCCCACAGGGCCACCTCCCTTCTTATATGTCCATTTTACTGATGTAGGAAAACTTCTGCTGGACATGATTGTATATGTGTTGGGCTATAAAACCAGTGAATATGTTGATGAGACTGTGCTGGTGTTTTTAGCTGCTTATAGCCCAGGCAAACCCCCTGCCTACAAATATAATTTTGCCAAATTCATAGCCAACAAGATACATGACCAGCTGTTCAAAGTAGACAGGGAGGGCATATTCAAATACTCATCATACATCTACCATTTGTTCATGTATTACCAATCCAAGGCCTTTCAATGCCCCATCAAAAAGCTAGATTCTAAGGGGGAAAGAAGGTCTGTCATCTTCTGGACATCAGTTTATCACCAAGTCCAAGATTCACCATACTCATACTGTGAATTTATTGATGAGTTTGTCTACCCAGTCTCTTTCTTATTAATGAGGTCCCCTCCCCCCAGAGTCTCATTTGAAATCCAGAAAACTCTGCAGCTGTCCAAAAATTATAAAATAGGTGATTGGTACCTATATCAAGATCATACAGTCATAAGAATTTATGGCTGTGAGCTCTGTCCATACAGGCTACCAAAATATGTACCAATGAGATTGTTTGCCTTGGAGTACTATAGGCAGCTCATTCACTCTGACCTCACCCACTTTCATAGTGCTAAAAAGAAAGCCCATCTCAAGTTTAAGCACCACCTGGGCCCCTTCATCATGAACAAAAAAGAGGGATGGCAAGATGCTGAGCAAATCCTCAAAGACAAGTACAAGCTATCAAAAAGCTTCTGGTGGGTCCCTTATGACCCTGAAGGCTTCATCTGTGCTAGAAGAGTCATGTACAGGCTGCTAGGCTATGAGCACTGTAAATTTCCACATATTGAGCAGTATGCCAATCAACAAGAATGATTGCAAGATACATTAATTGAGAAACTAACTGAAGAAGAAATAATGCAAAAGAATGTCAAGGATTTGGAAAAAACTCTTGACTTAGATTCTGTGCAGCAGGTGATCTTCAAGAAACCACATCCAGTGGGAGAAGGGACTTCAGCTACAACAACTACACCAGCCACCCAAGCGCCATCTACAGCAGCATCAGGTACAGATAAAGGTAAAGGAATAATGGGTGCTGAAGAAGAAACAATAAAAGAACAGCCTGCCTCCTCAATTGGGCAGCAACATGAGCAAACACCTCCACCACAAACAGAACCAATAACAACACCTATATTGCAGACTCCTGCACATGAGGAGAGAGGCAAGAAGAGAGACAGAGAAGAGTCCACTCCTGCTAGTGGATCCTCCCAGCAACCTGAGGCCAAGAGGCAAAAGGTTGACTCCCCGATCATAGAAGAAATAAGTGAAGAAGTCCTTGAGAGCCCAAGGAAAGAAGGGGAAGACAGTCAGCAAATGGGCACAAGCTCTTTCCAACAAGAGCAAGGATTGCAGCTTGGCATGGAGGTGTCCTCCTCCTCTCAATAGAGCAAGAAGCCTTCAAGCACCAAGGCTTCCTTCAAAGAAATAAAAGCACAAAATGAGCTGTTAAGAATAGAGGTGTATAAGCAATTCCTCAAAGCGACACCAGCCAAGCAAGAGAGGTTGATGTCAGTGTATGACATACAAGAGGAGAAGATGATCCTCAGTCACTTCAAACCCAAGGTACCGCAACCTAAATCAGCTGCAGATTTTGTAAGAACAAGGGTGGAGGTCATGGCAAAGGACATTCACCCCATGGACCAAATAGAGCTGCACAAACAAACGGGGGAAATGGTCTATGCTACCTTGGTAGAGAGGGCCACAATGGCCCATGAACTGAAAGAATCACTGAAGAATACCAACATTCAGTTGGATTTTGAGAGAATGTCCTCCATGGCTAAGGACAAAAGGATTAAATCACTAGAGGACATCATCATAGACCTAGGACATGATCCTAAGGACCCAAAGGGCGTGAGGGCCCTCATGAAGAAGAAGGAAGATGATCTTAATGCATTGAAGAAAAGGCTGAAACTGCTGCCCACCGAGCACCCCCAAACAACAGAATTGCAGAAGGAAAAGGAGGCTGATGAGCAACTTGATCTAATAATGCAGCTCAATCAAAAGGTCCTTGATTTGGAAAAGGAACTAGAAGGGGCACTACAAAATAAACAGGGAGAATCCACATCCCAACCTCCTCCGATTACCTCAACCACTGCCACCACTACAGAGGCAGCGGTAGCCCCTGCAGCAGTAGCCCCTGCAACTACAACAACAACAACAGAAGCAACAGCAGCAACAACCACAACCCCTGAGTCCAGTTTGAACATGGAAGATTTGACAAAGGCTATCAAAGAGATGGAGCTCCAAGCTACTGAGATCAAGGAGGCCAAGGAAAAATTAGCAAAACTAAAGGCCAAATATGACAAGTCAAAGATGACTGTAGTAGAGCAGTCTAGAGAAATTAAGGCCCTCAAAGACAAAATCAAGGCCTTAGAAAAGGAGCTCAAACTGGAAAATGCTCTAGCAGAAATAAAGAGAATTTTGCGGGCCCGGATTGAC
Organism: Pinus tabuliformis; assembly: GCA_031772625.1. Lineage (NCBI taxonomy): Eukaryota > Viridiplantae > Streptophyta > Pinopsida > Pinales > Pinaceae > Pinus > Pinus tabuliformis. The sequence goes on along the minus strand of CM062814.1, from coordinate 484,019,913 downwards.
CAATCCATTACTAGACAATGGAAGTCAATCAAGACTGTGCATGAACAAATGTATTTGATTGGCCAAGCACAAATTGAGATTCAGAAGGCCAGAACAGTATTGGGGAACAGGCCTGAGCAGGCCAATAGAATGATAATTTTTCTGAACAATCAGACTAAGGAGGAACTAGCAGCCATCAACATTGTTAACAGAACAGAGGCTGTCCTTACAACTAAAAAGGTGCTAACTCTCAGGAGTTTTGTACATACTGTAGAGAGAAAATGCCATGAAATACAGGCTGAGGTAGATGATTACAAGCTCAAAATAGGAACACTGCAAGGAAAGGGATTGCCCAGCCTACTAACCAGCACAGGAAGATTGCTCCCTCGTGAGCAATATGCCACCAGAATGTCAACTTTTATTGAAAATCAAATCACTGCATCTGCCGACACTTCTGAGGAAATGGGGTCACCAACAGGGCAGAGCCTGTATGATAAAATTGAAAATCTGTTTTTCATAGAACATGAAGGCAATCACCTTTTTGAGGTTCCTCCTAATTTTTATAGATATACAGAGGCAGATGAAACATTGGTGAAAATTCGAAGGCACCAGCTGCCCAAAGAGGATTGGTGGCAGGCAATGCTGCAAATTTTGCCTCAGTGATCTCAGTTGATCATTCCTAGTCAGCCTCCACTCAACAAAGAGCAAAAAGCAAAATAAAGACAACATACAAGGCAACCGATAAGGATGACTCAACATAAAGACAATGGTAGCAAGCCAAATATAAAAAATGCGCAAATTTTGGGCAGCACATCTTCAGCCGACTCCAATGGTCACAAAGTCAACATTCTCTGACCATTTTGGACAGCTAATACATCTTGGAGTTACTACAGCATTTACTTTCTCAGCTACAATGCTCCAGGAGTTGGCACGATATTAATGAGCCATTAACTCATTAGCTGGATATTTTCTGATGTAAATTTTGTATATATACCTCCCCTGGCAACTTATTAGGGGTTGGTGATTTTCATTCTGAGGCAAATGTATTGTATATTTTCAGATAATCTAATGCAAGAGGCTGGAAAAGCTCAGTGATTTCCTGAATGTTTGATGTCTTGCTGATGCTATGCGTGCTGTTGCAGAATTCTTGAGCTGTCTAATGGAACAATAAATTTTCTCAATCTATGTTTTGTCTTCTTATGTTTATTTAAATCATACACATGTTTCACCAGTCTAACAGTAGAGAAAATGAATAGTACAGGAAATGTTTGGTTACACCTTGTGCTCAATCTCTATTGCTGAAAATGTTTTCTTCAGAATTAATCATGAACATGAATTCTTAATTGCTCATGCTTACATTAATTCTATAAATATGAATGTTATATAGGAATCCTTCACTGCTTCTAAATAATATTCCCACTGTTCTCCATATCAGATTACTGAAAGATCCTTAATTGCCTTTCATGCCCTGATTACATCACACCCAATCTCAGATTTAAAGAATTGTTTCTTAGACACTTATCTGGCTCTGCAGCATCACTGTTGTATCAACACAGACATATCAAGCAAATCAAGCATCACTGACTCCATGCCCAATGGCCTAGAACACCCTGACAAACATATATCTATCTTGACTGAAGTCATCATCCAGCAAATTTTAAAACAAAACCTTGAGTATAATAACTAGCCTAAAAATTATACAAACAAAGTTAAATCATAAAGAGAGAGCCCTCTCTGGTCATAGGTAGGCTAAAACCTGTGACCCAAAGATTGGTTAGTGGTTACCTCGGCCGTATTCCCTTGGGAGTCAAAGGGAACAACCTGAGTGATAACATAATTGGCGACTCCACTGGGGAAAGAGCGTATTTTTCAGCTGCTGTCTGTTTTTAGACAGTAGTTCCAAAAGCCTGAGCAGTCCCTTAAAATAGTTCTAAAAATATCCTTAAAAATACCAAAAACAAGTTCAGAAGCTGGCTCCGAAAAAGAGAACTAGGCACACCAGGTCAAACCCTGACCCAAATCCCCCACCTGTTTTCGAAAATCCAAATTTGATCCATAAAACTCTTAGGAACCAGAAGGAACCCGAACAATCCCCTGAAACTAGCCTTGAGGCAGTTCAGCAAAGTTTTATTCCAACCCCTTCTAAGCCATCTGTTCATCTTCATACAACTCATTCTCCCCCCTCTTCATCATCCACTTCACAAAACATATTGTCTACAACTAACACACAAACTGTTGTTGCTGTCCCAGTTGTTCCCTTTCTACCAGTTGTCCCACTTATCCCCCCAAATATGGCTAATCGTTATGCACCCCTTCAGTTACCTGGAAATCCTGGGGCCATGCCTCAGGACTACCAAGGCAAGATTACTTATTTTGATGGAACCAGTACATACACTGCCTTACAGCATACTAAGAAAATGCAAGACTACTTTGAGAACTATGAGATAGATGATGATGATGTAAGGATGAAAATCTTTGTCCAAAGTTTAATAGGTGAAGTAAGAACCTGGTTCAGGGCACTGGCTGCACATTCTATAGCTGATTCGGGTGCCCTTTATCAGTCCTTCCTCAACAGATGGGAAAAGAAAAAGGACCCTCTGCACATTTTATCTGAATATGATACCATAAAAAGAGGCCCACAAGAAGCTGTCTTGGACTATTGCACTAGATTCAACACTATTTATAATGCCATTCCTCAAAATCTTAGACCTCCACCTGATTTAGCATTGATTAAGTTCCCTGATGGATTTGATGCTGATATGGCATATCAACTAAGAGAAAGAGCCCCTGCAACTCTAGCAGACATGAAAAACATAGCTGTGAGTGTAGAGGCAAATCTAATTGCCAAGAGAAACCGGGCGAGAACTGAAAGGAGAACTACTTTTAAAGAAGAACCCTCATCATTTGAGCAAAAGCTAGATGCGATCATCAAAGGCATGGACAGACTTGGAGACAGAGTGGAAACCATAGAAAGAAAATCATCATGGGAAGGTCAAACCAGCAATATTAGAAACCCAAACTTCAGAAAGAACCAAAATCCTAATGTTGGAAGGACTGATCCTGACCAGCATGTCAGACCTCCTTTCCAGGAAAACTATGTTGAGGCTTCAACATCTAGTGAACCTAGTGAGGACCCTCACATCAACCTAATGGGTTTGGACAGTGAAAATCAAGTCTTTCTGACACAAGAAGACCAAGAGGTTTACAATGACAATCAATTCCACACTAAGTCAGGAGAATCATTCGATTTTAAAGAAGGGTATGATGCAGCTGTGTATGAGGTGCACAAACAGTACAAACTAAGGAGTAGAACAATAGATGTACCTACACCCCTCAAACCAAAGGACATTAAGAAGCCAAAAAAGATCAATGAAAATACTACCCTTCCCCAAACAGCTGGCAGCTCAAACCCACCTGCCACAGAAGTGACTGTGGAGGACATTTCAGAGAAACAGTCCTCTCAAAATCATCCAGGTCCACCCCATCCATTAAAGACAAAGGCAGATAATCCCCCAGGAAACAAACATGGCACCAGTTTTACCCAAAATGGACCCAACTATGAGCAAAAGACACTTGATAACTCAGCTAAAAGGGAAAAATCTGTTGCACTAAATGCCAAAATTCAAGTGGAAAAACCTTTCAACTTGGAAACAGAAATAAGTAAGCTAAAGATATCAGTTCCTCTTTCGGAATTGGCCAAACACGACATATACAGACAACAAATCAATAAGTCACTCCAAGTATCAGACAACAAAGATGCAGTTAATGTCCTAGATGACCAACCAGAGTTGCTGTTCGGACCTGAGGTTAATGGAAAAATAGAAAATGGAGGGGTACCACCCTTTTATGTCAGTATAAACATTCATGATAAGGTCCTACATAATGCAATGTTCGATTCTGGGGCCTCACACAACTTAATGCCCAAATCTATAATGGAAAAACTTGACTTGGACATCACAAGACCTTACAAAGATCTGTTCTCATTTGATTCAAGCCAAGTCAGGTGTTTAGGCCTGATTAAAGACTTATGTGTCTCCCTGGTTCAATACCCAACCAAAACTATCTTGATGGATGTAGTGGTAGCTGACATACCCCCTAAGTATGGCATGCTCTTGTCCAGATCCTGGGGGGCCAAACTTTAAGGATCTCTACAATTAGATATGTCCTATGCAACTATCTCAGTCTTTGGGCAGCCAAAGAGATTGTACCAGGAAACTTTGATGAAATATGTGGTAAGCAGTCAAGATAAGCCCCAAAACTTCCCAATCTATTCAATACATTCTGACATGGATTCATTTATTCTCTACAATGCTGACATCTTTCACAAAGATTATTCTGAGCTATTAATGACAGTAGAGACCGAGAAGTTAGATGAAAAATGTATTTTCAAAGACCAAGGGACTGTGGGTATAGCTGATAAGAAGGCAAAGGAACAGGATGCACCAAGTAACTTGCAAGAAACAAATCTGCCCATGATCCAACTCACTAAAAATTTCAACCCAGATCTTGATCATGAAACCTTATGGTATTTAGAATTTGATGGCTCTGTAAACAAGCTAGGAGCTGGGGCAGGAGTATGGATCCACAATATGCACAATGACCAAGCTGAGGGCCATGCATACAGACTAAACTTTCGATGCACAAACAATATGGCTGAATATGAAGCCCTCCTGCTAGGTCTGAAACTCATAAAAAATCTAGGTGCAACCAAAATCTCAATCTTAGGAGATTCAGATCTGGTCATACAACAGATGAAGGGAAATTTCACCACAAATGATCTGAGGTTGAGAGCATACAAGGGGGCAGCTATTCAAATACTTGAGAGCTTCTCACAATCACAGTTGACTAAAATTTCCAGAGAACTCAATCTACATGCTCACAGCTTGGCAACTTTTGCCAGCACTTGTAAGTTGCCTTTCAAAACCAATCATACGTTTACTGCTGAAATCAAACACAGACCTTCAGTTCCGGATAACATCAAGAATTGGCAAGTCTTCGAAAATAATACACAGATAAATAACTTTCTCACTTTAAAAGAAGAATTTTCCGGCATGAACATTGACACTAGCACTAAAGATGATCAACCACAGGTATGCACCATTACACAGAAAATATCAGCTGAAACAGCTGATCTAGTTTTGCATCCTACTACCTTTGACAAAGAAACTATACGGGAGTTGAAACAATCAGATGAAGAGGAAATGGCTGAAACAGAAGAGGAGGTAATTGAGCTAAAGGATAATTTTCTGCCCATAGGTCTAACCCCTTTGGAGGATCTGTTTGATTCAAATGACATCTCAAGAAAACCAAAAATGCAACCATTGAATGCTGAAATAGAAGATTGTAACATTGGGACCCCTGAAAATCCCAAAATGGTTAAGCTATCCAAAGCATTACCACCTGAACAGAAACTAAAATACATTGAGTTATTCAAAGAGTTTCAAGATGTCTTTGCCTGGAGCTATGAAGACCTTAAATCTTATGATACATCAGTTATCCAGCACACTATACCTCTAAAAGAAAATCAAAAGCCTTTTAAACAGAAGCTTAGGAGAGTCAATCCAGTCCTCCTCCCCCTTATTGAAAAAGAGGTTAAACGCATGTATGAAGCGGGGATCATTGCCCCAATTAGATTCTCAGAGTGGATTTCAAACCTAGTGCCTACTAGGAAAAAGACAGGGGAAATCAGACTGTGTGTTGACCTAAGAAATCTGAACAAAGTATCTCTCAAAGACCATTACCCCTTACCAAAAATGGATCATATCTTGCAAAGGGTAGTGGGAGCTGCTAGGATCTCTTTACTAGATGGTTTCTCAGGATTCAATCAGATTCTAGTACACCCGGATGATCAAGACAAAACAACCTTCACAACACCTTGGGGAACATTCAAATATGTCAAAATGCCTTTTGGACTTAAAAATGCAGGGGCCACATTCCAAAGAGCAATGGATATTGCCTTTGCCAAGGAAATTCATGACTTCCTAGTTATCTATCTTGATGATCTCACTGCCTTTTCAAAATCAGATCAAGAACACTTGGAACACTTGAGGCAGGTTTTCACAATTTGTAGAAAGTATGGCATATCTTTGAACCCAAAGAAGTCACTGTTTGGGCTAGAAGAAGGTAAACTTCTGGGGCATATAATCTCAAAAGATGGAATTAGGATTGATCCAGACAGAATTCAAGCTATCCTACAAGTACCACATCCAAGAAACATCAAAGAACTACAAAGCTTTCTAGGAAAGATCAACTTCTTGAGGAGGTTTATTCCAAATCTGGCTGAACTCATTAGACTGTTAAATAATATGCTGAAAAAGGATTCCAAGGTCAAATGGACCATGGAAGCTAGACAAGCCTTTGAGGATATCAAAAGAGCATTGACAAACACACCAGTCCTAACAAGCCCCAGATTTGATCAAGATTTCATGATTTTTTCTTTTTCTTTTGAGCATACAATTGCTGCTGTTCTGCTACAAAAAGATGACCAAGGCTGTGAAAAACCCATTGCATTTTTTAGCAGAGCCCTTAGGGATGCTCCCTTAAAGTATCATATTATGGAAAAACAAGCCTATGCATTGGTAAAAGCCATCAAGGAATTCAGAATCTATATCCTTTACTCTCATATAATTTCCTATGTTCCTAATGCAGTGGTCAAAGAAATTCTAACCCAAGAAGGAATTGAAGGCAAGAGGGGCAAGTGGATTGCCAATATCCTAGAATATGACGTTGAGATTAAACCTACCAAACTGATAAAAGGACAAGGCCTAGCCAAACTAATGACTGAAACCAATTTTCAAGCCCTTGACATTAATGAACTGGACGACGAATAGGAGATGGCGACTCCACAGATCAACCAAGCCTTTATGCAATCTCCCTGGTATACTGATATATGTTTTGTATTATTGAACCTGCAAGCTCCTCCAGGGTTGTCCAGAACCAAGAAAAGATTCTTGAAAATGAAAGCATCAAAGTTTTGTATTATTGACAATGTTTTATTTTGGAGAAATCATGAAGGGATCCTACTCAATTGCTTAACAATAGAAGAAACTGACAATGTCCTCAAAGAATTTCATGCAGGTGACTGTGGAGGACACTTATACTGGAAGTCCACAGCTGATAAAATCCTAAGGGCTGGATTTTATTGGCCCTCCTTGTTTACTGATGTAAAGAGATTTGTAATGTCTTGTCACAAATGCCAAATTTTTGAGGGCAAGAGGAAACTGCTACCTTTACCACTCAAACCAGTTTCAACTGAGAGACCATTCCAGCAATGGGGTTTAGAATTCATTGGTGAAATTCACCCTCCATCCTCTGGCCAGCATAGGTGGATTCTCACTGCCACAGATTATTTTACCAAATGGATAGAAGCCATCCCTTGTAGGCAGGCCAATGACTCCATTATTATAAAATTTCTAGAAACCAACATCTTGTCTAGGTTTGGCTGTCCAGACAAAATTATTACAGACAATGCTGCTGCTTTCAAGTCCAAGAAAATGATCAACTTTTGTCACAAGTATCACATGACCCTAGGTCATTCCACTGCCTATTATCCTCAAGGTAATGGCCTAGCTGAGTCTTCCAATAAAAGTCTCATTAATATCATTAAAAAAGTTTTGGAAGAAAACAAAAAGAATTGGCATAAGAAGTTGGTAAATGCACTGTGGGCAGATAGACTGAACACCAAGAGATCAATTGGCATGAGTCCATATGAACTGGTCTATGGGCTAGAAGCAAAGTTTCCTACATCTCTAGGAATTCCTGTGATCAAGTTGCTGCAAGAAATACAAGCTGAGCCCAATGACATTCAAAGAAGAATCAATCAGACAATTCACTTACAGCAAACAAGAGAGGAAGTCTATCAAAGAACCCAAGTTCTACAAGAAAAGCTCAAAAGAATATTTGACAAAAGAACCAAAGCTGAAGATTTCTTCATAGGAAACAAAGTGTTAAGATGGGATTCCAGGAGGGAGGACAAAGGCAAACATGGTAAGTTTGATTTTTTATGGAAGGGACCTTATGTCATCTATGCTATACAAGGAAACAACACCTATTTTCTAAGAAGTTTGGATGGCTCTAACACGGAGGAAGGCCCAGTTAATGGGAGAATGCTCAAGCATTATTTTGACTCCCTTTGATCAAACACTGAACAGGCATATATTGTACATAAATATTTGTATTTCCAGTATTTTCAGTTACAGCAGATAAATAAAGCACCAAGTGGAACATATTTTGAGAAGACCAGGGTGCTGCATTTTTCCCCTTTTTTGAATATATTTGATCCTGGCATTAGAAAGCAAAGAAAAAACACGGGGTAACTGTCAAGTGATGAGGAGAAATTCTGAGAAACAGGTAAAAACAGATCTGCCAGCAAATTCACAGCAAATCAGCTCACTGGGTGCTGCCAGCAACTATCTAGGATCCTAACCAATGGTCTCCAACAATAGAGAAATTCAGCCTGCAGCAAGAAAGCAGAACTCAGGCAATCTGACCTGCTGTTCTTGGCTTTTCACCTGGAAAAGCCATCCCCAAGTGGAGCCACTGTTAGCCTCCTATACCAATAGGTTTTCATTTCTCATGATTGACAGTGGAAGTGCCAAAAATGTTCACCTTCCATGCTACTAAGGTTCCATTTTTGTGAAAGAAGTAGACAGTTAAAAAATGTAAAGAGGGTATGCCTTAAAAGAAAAATCAAAGGGCAAGAAAATGAATTGGTCAAAGAAAAAATAAAAGAAATGAACCCCAAATAAAGACCATGAAAGTGGCTAGTCCAAATTGCCACTACTACTTTGATGGGTAGTCTAACAACTCAAGCTGGGCCTCACCATGTTTTAAATTGCATGTTGTAGACTAGAGAGGAAGTACTTGTTCAAACAGTTCAAGCTTGACAGATGACTAGGTGGATAGAGAAAGAAAGGAGCCCAACTGCTTAATCTGGGCCCTTGGAAGTCATAAGGGTAGACTTAGATAGGAGGGCAGCAAAAAGAAAGGAGAATTATCAGGGTTTGCAAGGTTGAGTGCACCCATCCAAAGGAAGAAAAAATGTTAGGCATATTAGGCAGGGTAGGCAGTTGAAAGTTGCAGAAAGCAAGATCTAAGCATGTCACTTGGGAAAAATCACAATGATGTTACCAACAGGAGAAAGGCAAGAGCAATGGCCTATTTGGCAAACTACTAAACCATCACTAACTTCCCTCATCCCCTTCAAAAGTTTCTTACTAACCTCCCCATGAGCACTGCAGGATCTGCCTGATCAGTCCTCCTTACACTCCTCATTTGTAAAAACTTCATGTCAGAAGTGACTCCTCTTTTGAAAAGCAGCCACATTTCTTGTGTAAAAATTCTTTTCATTTTGATCTACTCCCTAACTAAGTTTGTTTCCCAAAAACTTAGTATCTATCACTTCTCATTCACATTCCCCTCCAATACTAACTACTAACTCTATCTACACTAAATCCCCTATGTTCCCTTTTCCCTATTACTATAACACCATGGTGTATAAAACCCCATAAAATGTATAAATATCCCCCCCCTTTAGCATTATAGCTAAATAACACCTCTATGGGAGACATTAGTCCACCAGGGACTACAATCAACCCTTGCTTTGGGATTACCCTAACCTCTGGTTAGAGTAATAACCTATACTAAACCCTCATTTACCCTTTGTCCGGAAAAATTCATGAAAAACCCCTTCCTCCCTCTCAAACCTAGCATTCAAAGGTTTTTGATCCGGACAGATTAACCCGCATATGTTAAAACCCATTAAAAAACCCCCTAACCCAAAGTCTAGACCCGAAATATTTTAACGAATATTTTATTCGTTGGCGGGTCCCCACCCAAACTTGCACAATGGGTCGGGGCGCCCGCCAGCCCTCGATCTCCCACCTCCCTCAATCCAACGATGGGCGGGCGATTTCAGTTTTAAACCTGCCGCGGTTTAGCGTCCGGGGAGCGGGTGGTTTTGCTCCCGTACGCTGGACGCGTGGCAGCCGGCGGAGGTGTTCGGAGCCCCCCTCCCCGATACCGCCTTCTCCCAAAAGCGGTGTGGGGAGACCGCTTACCGCCTTCCCTCTTACCGCCCCCCCTGTCACGTCACCCCCACATCATCGTGACGTCATATCACCGGCCCCCGCCACCGCGCCTCGTGACCCTCCACATCATCTCGCGGCCCCCACGTCCCGCCACTGTGTCCTGCCATGCTGGCCTCCAGCTCAGCACCCACGTCACCTTTCGTACCCGGGCCCGCCATGATGTCATGCTGACGTCATCGGCGGAAAAGCGCCAATAACCCACATTTTCCTAAATTATCGTTAAAAACGCGTAAAAGAGCCGTTTTATGTCATTTTCACTCGAAAAAGACACAGTCGCCGTTTCATTTGTTCACTGCGAAATTTGCCTCCAAGCCACGAAATTCAAAGCTACAGACGCCGCAACTCACCAATTTAGCTGCATTGTTCATCCACTGTTCAATTCGGAGGCTCTCGGCATCGTTTATCCAGGTATTTGCCAGAATTCACCTGTTTTACCCGTGTTTATGCCATTTCTCTGCAATATTGTCCATTAAACACCTGGTAATTCCCAAATTAAAGATTGTCTCTTAGTCAATTCTGGACTAAAACAACCTGCATTGCCCCCTGCTCCAAAATTCGATGTTACAACAATAATTCCCGGCCTTAAGTTTGCAAATTGACCTCCCAATCGCCCGGCATTGTTCCCTTTTGCCAGGTACATACTTGAAGGACCAAATTTTACCAAATTATAATTATACCCCCTCCTCTGCAATTCATCTTCATTAGTCACAATCCCTGTGAATTTACCTAAGCAGAGCAAAGGCAAGCCTGCCTAGCCTGCCTATTCCTCTTTGAAGAATATATCTAGCATCATCTGCATTCAGCCTGTCACCTGACCTTTGAGAAACCTTGCAAGCTATTGCACTTACCTTGTTGCATTCAGAAACTGCATTCTAAAAACAGCACCCAGAAACTACACAATGGCTGCTCCTGCACCCACAGCTCTCAGTGTGGCCCCCATGAATCCACCAAATAAAGAGCTTGAGTCCCTGCCTCTTGCTGACAGAGATTACCTCATTCAAGACTTTGTGGGTGACAGAAACCATTTGCAAACCTTCCGGGAATTGAGAGATAACTATTTGAACAACAATGATACATATGGGATATGGGAATCTAATCTGCCTTATTACTTCCTCCCATCTGTCAACATTTTTCCAGAGATTATCCGCCTATGTGATGAAAATTATGATCCAAGTCACAGAGCTGTCAAGTCTCCATCTGGGAGCATCCTCTTCCACATTAATGTTGAGTCCATCAACCAGATGCTCAACTTCAAACAAACTCAGCTGCTGCATCCCTTCTCCATGAATTATTTGCTGGATACAGGTGCCAAGTTTTCCACTGATGACATTCAAAAGATCACCCAGACATTTATGAGAGTTGACCGCCAGCCCACAGGGCCACCTCCCTTCTTATATGTCCATTTTACTGATGTAGGCAAACTTCTGCTGGACATGATTGCATATGTGTTGGGCTATAAAACCAGTGAATATGTTGATGAGACTGTGCTGGTGTTTTTAGCTGCTTATAGCCCAGGCCAACCCCCTGCCTACAAATATAATTTTTCCAAATTCATAGCCAACAAGATACATGACCAGCTGTTCAAAGTAGACAGGGAGGGCATATTCAAATACTCATCATACATCTACCATTTGTTCATGTATTACCAATCCGAGGCCTTTCAATGCCCCATCAAAAAGCTAGATTCTAAGGGGGAAAGAAGTTCTGTCATCTTTTGGACATCAGTTTATCACCAAGTCCAAGATTCACCATACTCATACTGTGAATTTATTGATGAGTTTGTCTACCCAGTCTCTTGCTTATTAATGAGGTCCCCTCCCCCCAGAGTCTCATTTGAAATCCAGAAAACTCTGCAGCTGTCCAAAAATTATAAAATAGGTGATTGGTACCTATATCAAGATCATACAGTCATCAGAATTTATGGCTGTGAGCTCTGTCCATACAGGCTCCCAAAATATGTACCAATGAGACTGTTTGCCTTGGAGTACTATACGCAGCTCATTCACTCTGACCTCACCCACTTTCATAGTGCTAAAAAGAAAGCCCATCTCAAGTTTAAGCACCACCTGGGCCCCTTCATCATGAACAAAAAAGAGGGATGGCAAGATGCTGAGAAAATCCTCAAAGACAAGTACAAGCTATCAAAAAGCTTCCGGTGGGTCCCTTATGACCCTGAAGGCTTCATCTGTGCTAGAAGGGTCAAGTATAGGCTGCTAGGCTATGAGCCTAGTAAATTTCCACATATTGAGCAGTATGCCAATCAGCAAGAATGGTTGCAAGATACATTAATTGAGAAACTAACAGAAGAAGAAATAATGCAAAAGAATGTCAAGGGGAGAAGGGACTTCAGCTACAACAACTGCACCAGCCACCCAGGGGCCATCTACAGTAGCATCAGGTACAGATAAAGGTAAAGGAATAATGGGTGCTGAAGAAGAAACAGTAAAAGAACAGCCTGCCTCCTCAATTGGGCAGCAACATGAGCAAACACCTCCACCACAAACAGAACCAATAACAGCACCTATATTGCAGACTCCTGCACATGAGGAGAGAGGCAAGAAGAGAGACAGAGAAGAGTCCACTCCTGCTAGTGGATCCTCCCAGCAACCTGAGGCCAAGAGGCAAAAGGTTGACTCCCCGATCATAGAAGAAATAAGTGAAGAAGTCCTTGAGAGCCCAAGGAAAGAAGGGGAAGACAGTCAGCAAACGGGCACAAGCTCTTTCCAATAAGAGCAAGGATTGCAGCTTGGCATGGAGGTGTCCTCCTCCTCTCAACAGAGCAAGAAGCCTTCAAGCACCAAGGCTTCCTTCAAAGAAATAAAAGCACAAAATGAGCTGTTAAGAATAGAGGTGTATAAGCAGTTCCTCAAAGCGACACCAGCCAAGCAAGAGAGGTTGATGTCAGTGTATGACATACAAGATGAGAAGATGATCCTCAGTCACTTCAAACCCAAGGTACCGCAGCCTAAATCAGCTGCAGATTTTGTAAGAACAAGGGTGGAGGTCATGGCAAAGGACATTCACCCCATGGACCAAATAGAGCTGCACAAACAAACGGGGGAAATGGTCTATGCTACCTTGGTAAAGAGGGCCACAATGGCCCATGAATTGAAAGAATCACTGAAGAATACCAACATTCAGTTGGATTTTGAGAGAATGTCCTCCATGGCCAAGGACAACAGGATTAAATCACTAGAGGACATCATCATAGACCTAGGACATGATCCTAAGGACCCAAAGCGTGTGAGGGCCCTCATGAAGAAGAAGGAAGATGATCTTAATGCATTGAAGAAAAGGCTGAAACTACTGCCCACCGAGCACCCCAAACAGTAGAATTGCAGAAGGAAAAGGAGGCTGATGAGCAACTTGATCTAATAATGCAGCTCAATCAAAATGTCCTTGATTTGGAAAAGGAACTAGAAGGGGCACTACAAAATAAACAGGGAGAATCCACATCCCAACCTCCTCCGATTACCTCAACCACTGCCACCACTACAGAGGCAGCGGTAGCCCCTGCAGCAGTAGCCCCTGCAACTACAACAGCAACAACAGAAGCAGCAGCAACAACAACCACAGCCCCTGAGTCCAGTTTGAACATGGAAGATTTGACAAAGGCTATCAAAGAGATGGAGCTCCAAGCTACTGAGATCAAGGAGGCCAAGGAAAAATTAGCAGAACTAGAGGCCAAATATGACAAGTCAAAGATGACTGTAGCAGAGCAGTCTAGAGAAATTAAGGCCCTCAAAGACAAAATCAAAGCCTTAGAAAAGGAGCTCAAATTGGAAAATGCTCTAGTAGAAATAAAGAGAATTTCGTGGGCCCGGATTGACCAATCCATTACTAGACAATGGAAGTCAATCAAGACTGTGCATGAACAAATGGATTTGATTGGCCAAGCACAAATTGAGATTCAGAAGGCCAGAACAGTACTGGGGAACAGGCCTGAGCAGGCCAATAGAATGATAAATTTTCTGAACAATCAGACTAAGGAGGAACTAGCAGCCATCGACATTGTTAACAGAACAGAGGCTGTCCTTACAGCTAAAAAGGTGCTAACTCTAAGGAATTTTGTACAGACTGTAGAGAGAAAATTCCATGAAATACAGGCTGAGGTAGATGATTACAAGCTCAAAATAGGAACACTGCAAGGAAAGGGATTGCCCAGCCTACTAACCAGCACAGGAAGATTGCTCCCTCGTGAGCAATATGCCACCAGAATGTCAACTTTTATTGAAAATCAAATCACTGCATCTGCCAGCACTTCTGAGGAAATGGGGCCACCAACAGGGCAGAGCCTATATGATAAACTTGAAAATCTGTTTTTCATAGAACATGAAGTCAATCACCTTTTTGAGGTTCCTCCTAATTTTTATAGATATACAGAGGCAGATGAAACATTGGTGAAAATTCGAAGGCACCAGCTGCCCAAAGAGGATTGGTGGCAGGAAATGCTGCAAATTTTGCCTCAGTGATCTCAGTTGATCATTCCTAGTCAGCCTCCACTTAGCAAAGAGCAAAAAGCAGAATAAAGACAACATGCAAGGCAGCCGATAAGGATGACTCAGCATAAAGATAGCGGCAGCAAGCCAAATATAAAAAATGTGCAAATTTTGGGCAGCACATCTTCAGCGGACTCCAATGGTCACAAAGTCAACATTCTCTGACCATTTTGGACAGCTAATACATCTGGGAGTTACTACAGCATTTACTTTCTCAGCTACAATGCTCTAGGAGTTGGCACGATATTAATGAGCCATTAACTCATTAGCTAGATATTTTCTGATGTAAATTTTGTATATATACCTCCCCTGGCAACGTATTAGGGGTTGGTGATTTTCATTATGAGGCAAATGTATTGTATATTTTCAGATAATCTAATGCAAGAGGCTGGAAAAGCTCAGTGATTTCCTGAATGTTTGATGTCTTGCTGATGCTATGCATGCTGTTGCAGAATTCTTGAGCTGTCTAATGGAACAATAAGTTTTCTCAATCTATGTTTTGTCTTCTTATGTTTATTTAAATCATACACATGTTTCACCAGTCTAACAGTAGAGAAAAGGAATAGTACAGGAAATGTTTGGTTACACCTTGTGCTCAATCTCTATTGCTGAAAATGTTTTCTTCATAATTAATCATGAACATGAATTCTTAATTGCTCATGCTTACATTAATTCTATAAATATGAATGTTATATAGGAATCCTTCACTGCTTCTAAATAATATTGCCACTGTTCTCCATATCAGATTACTGAAAGATCCTTAATTGCCTTTCATGCCCTGATTACATCACACCCAATCTCAGATTTAAAGAATTGTTTCTTAGACACTTATCTGGCTCTGCAGCATCACTGTTGTATCAACACAGACATATCAAGCAAATCAAGCATCACTGACTCCATGCCCAATGGCCTAGAACACCTTGACAAACATATATCTATCTTGACTGAAGTCATCATCCAGCAAATTTTAAAACAAAACCTTGAGTATTATAACTAGCCTAAAATATTATACAAACAAAGTTAAATCATAAAGAGAGAGCCCTCTCTGGTCATAGGTAGGATAGAACCTGTGACCCAAAGATTGGTTAGTGGTTACCTCGGCCGTATTCCCTTGGGAGTCAAAGGGAACAACCTGAGTGATAATAGGCGAGTTGGTAAAAGCACTTTGTTAGTGTACATGATGTCATGGTTTTGAACCTTGTGGAGGATGTTTTCCCTCACAAAATTTTTAATTGACCATGAGGAGGCCACGTGGCAACTAACAGTTGGCCCATGTGGCACTCTCTCGTTGGGCCACCAAACAACCCATTGACCAATAAAAACAAACATGTTTCAACCAATCAACTCAGTGCCAAGTGTGGACTATTCATTGGTTGATGAAGGTCTAGTCAAACTTGCCAAGTCATGACTCAGTCAGCGTACGGACTGCTGACTAGGAATTCCTGCAACTCAAATTTCAATTTTTTTGGTTGTTTCCTAAAACGAATAGAACATGATTCTGGGAGAATACAAAGTTGGATTTCAGTGAAATGAGTTGCATTGGATTCAGAGCAATGAGATCTATGCTTTGATGCTAGTTTCAAGCTGATCCAAGAATTTTGAATTTTGAGCATTTTCTTGATCCATAGGATCATGGACAAGGGTGAAGTGCTAGAGAAAAGGAAAAAATGTAGTTACAGACTTAGAATTTCATAAAAACCTGCAAATATTAAAAATCCAACTGCGATAATTGACAAACCAACATCCGAGTCTAATTGCAAGTTGTAAAGTGGCAAGGCAATGCAACGATATGTTTTTTTGGTAGCTACATAATCGACACAATTCAATAGCTTATGAAAATTTGGTTTATAATCTATTGATAAAGAGTTAAGTGTATGGAGAAGAGGCCTCAAGCTCAAAATTGGTTAGAAACACATTGAATATGTCACCAACAAAACAATAACAGGTGATCCATGGTACTGCTTTCTAATCAGGTAAAAGTGCATTTAATTTTTCTTCCTTGAATTTGTTTTATTAGTATTATTTTTTGAGTTTTTTGTATATATATATATCAGATGAAGAGAGACTAATCATCTCTCTCTCTTTCTCTCTCTATAGTCTTACATTTTATCACAGAAATTGTTAAGTTTTTGCAGGTTCCAGGACGATTGAAAAAGATCACCATATGCACGAGTACCTTTTTAAAGAACAAATTTCTTTTAGAAGAGCATGATCATTCCATGTAAAGTCAGATCCACTACTCCATTTCTACTAAACATATACTAATTTTACCATTGCTACACATTTTAAGCTTGCAGCCAATCCATAACTGTCCATCTCCCTACTACTAAACACTCATTTCCCTTTGCAATGTTGATACTTTCCCGCCTCATTTTCACTCACCCTTAACCCAAAAATAAATTCATTCAACTCCCTTACAAAGTTGAGTCACCCAATTTTCCTTTTCCTTTCTGTCAAATAAACCTTGCTTCAATGCAAATTTTCCATATAGTCCTTCAAATTATTATTTCATACCCGCGTTAGATAATGGATGATTCATTAAGGCCTCCCTTCTAACACGTTTTGACCCATCGACTCTGACACATCATCTGGGATCAAGACTAGAGATCTTTCATGTACCTTGAGGCTTGCATGCCTTAATGACAAGTTTTCTCGCCAATAAACAATGGGAATACATCAATGTCCCCTATTTGTCGGATCTTCTAGGTGACTCAACTACGACACATCTATTCATACCTAGTAAGATGTACTTAGGAATCTTGACTCTCATTGACATTAATGGTGAGTAGTCTCGTGTTGGTTAATGACATTCATTAATGGCCAGTAATCCAACAATTTCTTTTCTATGTTCGACATCGACACATTTATTCACATAGATAAGAATTATGCCATTGAGTGGAACAAATGAAGACTACATGATTTCAACAGTTTGCAATAGGACTCAATTCAACAACCATAGCAATAAATATTCCAATCTCATCCTTAATTCATACAACCAAGAGAAAGAAGAAGCAAATCAGATTATTTTACTTCACATTCCATGATCCAGCAACAACAACCACACTCTTCTATATACATAGCTTGTCAACTTTTCAGGCAGGTGAATGTATGTAATTTTCTAGTTTTTAATCATGTAATTCCTTAAATGCTAAAATTGTGATTTTGGAAAATCCCTCACTGCATTTACATTTCCTTTCTCATTTGCCAAAAAAAATGAAAATACCTTTAGTTGGGGGGAAGGGATATTCACATTTCATGCCACATGTCACATTTAATTTCATCCTAACCAACATATTTTTCCTAATAAACTATTATTGCATTTTTATTCCAAAAGTTTATATGTTTTGCAATGATAAATTGATGAGTACATCAAATGGTTGACAATTGCTATGAGACTTAAAAATGAATTGTTAGTGTTTTCAAGTCTTTTGATGCAACAAAAATAAGAAAAGTATTATTACACAAGAACCAATACTCATAAAATTTTAGTTGTCACACAAGAACCAACCATACAAAATATATGTTGCAATCAAATGTATTTCAAAGTACACTTTGCAAAAAGAATAAAATTGTGAAATGATATGATTATGCAAAGTTAAAAGAGCATCAATACAAAGCCAAAACTCATATAGAAGCAAAACATTTCAAGAAGATCAAATTATGATTAAGGGAATCAATGCAATAGTTGCATGAGGACATGCAACATCTTCAGTTGGGGGGTATGTTGAGTCTCCAAAATGTCATCCATTTTCACCTTCATTTCCATCATTTTACCCTCATTTTGTAACTTTGTAACTCCATAACCCTACATTAGTAACCATTTTCATAATCATATGGGTTTATTATTATTATTTTCCAAGTCATTTATTTTAAGTATTATAAGTGAATTTGTGATTAAATATTAGGAAATTAACATGTTTTCATATATATCTAAAAGTGTTATGAGTTTTGTGATATTGTAGGCCTACTTGGAGATTCTAGAAGGGTCCTACTTGCCCATCCAACCACAAATTCGAATTTCAAATTCCAACTCATGAGGATTTGTGGAATAATTGTAGAAGATGTGGTTCATTAACTATGCACATCCAAAGGAGAAGAATCATGGATGAGAGGATTTTGAGAGGATTTGTACCTTACATTTTTAGGAGATTGGTTGTAACCACAAGAGTTAAATGTGGATTTAGGATATATATAAGGATCTATATTTATTGAATAGTTATCCTTAATTTTTGTATAAATAGGAGTGCACCCTTTGTATAAAGGGTTGTTAACTAATTAGTCATTAGTATCTAGTTGCTAGTTGTTAGTTGGAGGTTCCAAGTTCCATCCAAGATGTGATTTGTAAAGTGGGGGATAGAGAATTCTTGTAATATCTTGTAACTCATTTTATGAAATACATATTGCCACTTTGATCTCCAAGATGTGGTAGTTTGTTTAGTGTGCTTGTAGAGGAATGGAGGCCCCCCATCAGCCACAGTTTGCACACCTTTGTACATATTGGTAACATAGTGTAGTTATTTTATTTCATTTCTTTTCAACAAGTGCATTTTCATTTTATGCAAATGTGTTTTTCCTTTCAGGAAGTGTGATTTCATTTGAGTAGGCATGAGTGCGATTTAAATTCAGCATGTGTGATTTAAATTCTGCAAGTGTGATTTCATTTATGCAAGTGTGGTGTGATTTCAATTATGCAAGTGTGATTAGATTTATGCAAGTGTGGTGTGATTTCAATTCTGCAAGTGTGATTTCAATTTATGAAAGTGTGGTGTGACTTCAATTTCAAGCAAGTGTGATTTCCTTTATGCAAGTGTTATTTCAATTCTTTATGTTTGGTTTGGTTTGGATTAGATTGATTTAACTTGTTTGGTAATTAGTTTTAACTACATTAGATTAATCTATTATGATAAATAACTACCTAGTACATATAGTACAAGTATACCTCGTCAGTTCTACGAACCTCGAGTTGACAATTAATGACAGGGATTTAACTCTCAATTAAATCACCCAACAGTGCTTCATAAAGTAATCATGAAAATCATCATTATGCTCTTCAAGTCATAAATTTGTCCACTAACCATAACTGCGGAGGTGAATGGCAATGGAGAAGAAACAAGTGCTAAGAGGTTTTTGGTCTTACTAAATCATGGTTTTGGAGCTTGAGGGTCATTATTCAAGCCTAAGGGACAAAAATCAAGCTTTTGGAGTAGATCTAGTTAAGTTTACATATGCTACATGAGTGCTACAAGAGGCCATGTTTTGCTACAAGGGTGAGATAACTTGTCGAATGCCCAAGTAAATTAAATGGAAATGGGATGAGATTTTTTTTATTAAGTAGAATGTCTTAGTACTCCATTACAAGTGGAATCACTCCAAAATACCCCTGTTAACAACTTGAAAATAGCAGAAAATTACTACTCTAAAAATTGGGAGTTCAAGAACTAGTGAGCTAGTTCACCCACCAAATGCCTAAACTAATTAAGTGAAAATTCTATGAGGTAAATATTGTTATTAAATTGAATTTTTTTATGACCCAATACAAGTAGAATAAACTCAAATGAATTCATTAATATGCTCTAAAAAATAATAGAAAATTACTACTATTTTGCTACAAGGGATTTCCAGAAATTTTAGATTTGTGAATTAGTAGACCAATCCAAGTAGCCCAATAATGAATATGAATTTTCAAAGATGTTATAAGGATGCATAATTATTGTGAATTTGTAAATAACCTGCAAAACAACTCACTTCAATCTTTTAACCAATGTAACCTACAACAAAATAGGCATGAATAGTAAATGCAAAAATAAGAGATGCAAGTGAAAAAGACACTCAAAGTAAATAAAAAAATTGTACAAGAGGGCTCTGAGGATCTTGGGATGGCCAAGCCCAAGGAATATCATAGTACTATGAAAGAAACCAAGATTTATAAGCTAAAAATGACCCCAAATTTCATTATTTGAATCAATCCAAGTACATCCTTGCTAGAAATGAAAGTGGAGCTACTAAAGAACAAGTTTTCTCCACAAGAAGACTAATAAATACCTAACCCTATAGGAAAATTCTAATAGATACCTATAAAAAATTATGAGGAAGCATTCTCTTTGAAAGAAGGAAGTTTTCCCCTCCAAAATCCCCCAAATAGTGGATCTGGTTCTTAACACTAGGAATCTGCATTAAAAGACATGGAGCACATTCCTAGATTTTCTTAATCATTGGAGTTCCAGAATTTGTTCAATAATTTCATCATATCATGTTTGTTTATTATCTAATCTTGGTACTATTGTAGCAGGGAGCAAGTCCCTAAATTATCTCATCCTCAAAATCTTCAAAATTTGCCCAATATTCTCACAATATTCTACAAAAATAAATAATATTAGGCACAAATATGAATTTATCTCTAAAACTTCCTAACGAACATATTAAAGATAAAAATATGTCATCTAATGCAAAAAAAAAAGGTTTAATGTGCTGAAGGATGGTTAGATGGGCCTTAATTTGTGTCTAATTTGGAGGCCCATCATACCCCCTTATTGAAAGTGTTGTTCATCATCTAAGCAACTTAATGACCTATCTGTGCCTCATTCATGGCCCTTGTGGCCTTCCGAACATCCCAAGATACCTCAGAAGGAATTTTGGCACATCTCCTCTTGATCCATCTTCTTCCTCTTCTTCTTATGTAGATCCATCCTTTTCTCCAATTTCTAATTAGGCTTGTGATTGGGTCTTAAGAAAAGTCTCTCTGTCTATGTCCACAGAGTTTTCCCATGAATCAAGTGTTCAAAAATTCTCCACAACATGTATGATAATTGACATCCTTGATGAGTCTGTGGAATATCTTCAATTGAAACCACCCCCCATGATTGTCACTATGATTTTCCAAAGTTTGGCAAACCAATACTCCCAATCTGCTACAGGGGTAAAAGAGCAGTTTTATCCATATCGGTTAGAGGAAGGAAAACTTCATAATCAACTAAAAAATAATTCAATTTCCTTTCTTATCTTGCTTAACTCAAAAGAAGCATTCACATTTAGTTTTTTTTTTTTATAAACTGCTATCAAAATTTTGTTACATGATGCATTTATGAAGGAATGAGAGGTTTTGTAGGTTTCTTGTTGATGGATGGAAGAGAAAAATGTGTACTTACCCTTCTCTTAGATGTCCCTCTTCAAAACTAAGATTTTCATGACAAATTTGCTCAAAATTAGGCTTTTTGTAGCTCTTTGGACTTGGGCCTATAGCAAATCTGTCCCTTCATGTAGAAACTTTGTCTCTCCCGTAACACCTACTCTATCTCCTGTAGCAGTTGGTTATGATATTGTAGCACTTTCTTTTCAACCTTTAAACACCTCTATAATAGCCTAGGGAACCCTTGATGGTGGATGGCTTGACTATCAATGATGTAGTTAGACTCCCTTACCATTTTGGGAATGAAATCTTGGTACAAATAAAGTTCATACTTATCCTTTTATTCTTCTTGTGGTATTGGGATTGGTGTGTTCGGTGAGGTGTCCCCCACCTACCACCTATGTATTCCCCTTATAGACACGCTGGTCCACTCATATTTATCACCCTTCTTTTTATTCATTTTCCACATTGCATGAGTGAGGGAGTTAGCTAGACTTAACTGTTCAAGGGTGGTTGAGACTATTTTTCACTTTCATCCCACAAAACCTTCTCTCTTGTGAGTTGACAACAAATTTTTAACCATAATATGCTCAAGAGAAGAGGTGAAGAATATTGCATGCCTATGCCTACTTGATGGTATCTAGTTGCCTTGATGTTTGCATGCTGCTTCAAAAATGGTGGTTGATCTGCTGACTATTTGGAGTCGCCATTTTCCATGCTAGGTGCTTCATGCTCTGGCCTTGCTTTGAAAAAAATATTTTAATATTTTTTTATAGATGTATGATTGAGAAAAATCTGTTGATGGTTCTTCAAATGGTGGATCGATTTGTTGTTTTTAGATATGAATATTGACCCTATAGCAACTCCTCAAGAGTTTTGTGGCTTCCCAATATAACAAACAGGGTCCTTAAATGCTTCAGAATGGCTAAGTCTTCACTTTGGTGCTGCAACAATCCTCTGTCTATGATCTTGTTGGATCTGTGCAGACTGCTACAAGATTGATCTCCTTCTTGTAGTAGTCACACAATCCCTCCCCAAAACCTCATTCAAACCTTATGTTGCTTCAAGAAATACATTCAGTGACTTGGATGAATCATGGTGAGCCTAGGGACAAGAACACAAACTTTGATTATGGTGAAAGCTTGTGAAGAAGGGGTGAAGGCAAAGTCTCTTTTCTTTATTTTTTTTCATGAACAGAGGTGGAATCTTGAGAAGAATTTGGTTAAATGGAGTGGATGAGAGGTGAAGGAGGTTTGATGAACCTCTCCTGACATTTCCCAAGGGAAAACATGATTTTTGATACATTTTTCTAAGCAGATCTTACTCCTATAGAAAATATGGCCACTCTTGTAGCAATTTTGGAATTCTCATGTAGTAGAATTGTTTTATCCATATCTCTCAAATGGTAGATTTTATTGACCTACAATTTGGTGATCATGTTTTCATCATCCTTATTCATCTATACATAAAATATCTTGGCCAATGGATGCATGAATCTCGAAAAAAAAAATGGTTGTAGGTGACAGAGGCCAATTTCTCGAAAAGTGTGCATTGGAATTTACTGAAATTACTTGAGGACATTACCATCATCCATATGCATCTCCCCGTGAAATAACTCAGTTGATGGATGCACGCTTTTCTAGATATGGTAAAAACAATTTCTTCCCTGTGTGTGTTTGGCATCCTGTAGCAAAACATAACCTTCTTATCGCATTTTAGGACAATGAGGAAAATAAATGGGAAAGGCTTGGGACTGATGGGTGGATGTTGGAAATGGATGAGGGTGATGGATTGACATGTCCTTGGTCCTTCTTAAGTAGTTTTCACAGAAAGTAAAAAGCCCAAGGTTGATTGTTTTTGACATTTTGCTTGCCTCTTTGCTCATTTCTTTCTTTTTCTCCTTTTGTGGCGCTGACCTGTTTCTTTTCCTTATGCAAGTGGAGGAGTACCTACATGTAAATACATATGTGCAATTGGAAAAATATAGTTTTTTTTTTTTGTTTTATTTTTTTCCTCTATTTTTTTTTCATTTTGTTTATGCCTACTAGTTGCCTTATTGAGGTTTTTAACTAGTAGGTTTGCCTAGGCACCTTAAAGGAGGTTTTCACCTAGTATATTTTCCTTTTTTTTCCCTTTTTCTTCCTAACCCACTCACTACCTCAAGGAGGTTTTCAATTAGTGATCTAATCTTAGGTGCCTCAAAGGATGTTTTCACATAAGATTTTATTTTTCTTATTTTATTTTCTTATTATTATTTTTTCCTATTTTTTAATTTCTTTTTTCTATCCTACTATACTTGAAAAAAACAAAATCTCTTTCAAGTATAGGAATACTTATAATGGATCCATGTGCACATCAAGATGATAGATAAAATTGTGTGTGGTCTTGAAAGATATGCTTTGACATGTACCTGAATATGAGAGACCGAATGCTTTAACTGAGATGCGATCAGGAATTGTTGAAGAAGAGTGTGGTGCTACAACTTAATGATTGTCTGGAACCATATTTCAATTTAGTTGTGATGCCCTTGGTTTGCTTGCTCATCTCGATCATTCTTCATGTATTCTTTTTCTATGCCATTCAAATCTTATACTTTTTGTCGAATATTCCCTTGCACACATAAAGGATCTTATGGTAAGCATAACAAAAAATCTTCAATCTTAGGCTCCAATGGTTCCATAAAATGTGATACACGATTCTTCTATATTTTCTTCTTTTAGATGTTGTTCTTCAATGACATCAGGAAAATCTATTTTTTTTGAAATATTCTTCCTGAGCTAACATGAATACCATTTATATGAAGAGAAGTTGTTTGTAAGTGTTGTACCTCAACATCGTAAGTGGGTTGAGTTACTTCATTGTTTAGGTTTGGAAATGGTGGTACATGTGGTTGAGTGGGAGTGGATTTTTGTGATGGATGTGGTTGGTGTTGTGGTTGTGGTGGAGGTGGATGGTAGGGATAACATGGACTTAAGTATGGAGGATATTGAGGAAAATATTGAGGATATTGTGGATTTCTCCCATTAGGTTCTTGCCAACATTTTATGCAAGATTGGTTTTGGGCTTGAGATGGCCAAGGTTGAAATGGAAAGCGTGTGTTCCAATTACTTAGAGATGGATGTGCATAACCTTGAAATTGTGAATTAAGTCCTTGCATCATATCAAGTTGACTAGGCTTCCATGGTTTTCTTTGAGCTACACAACATAGTTGCTTTGGTGATTGAATTTCTCCATTGTCCTCTTGGTAAACTTCAACCTCGATAACAATGGGAAATAATTAGTAGCATGTGATTATGCATAGATAACACAAATATAAACATTCCCTTTTTCCTCATTTTGCGTTCCTAACATTTCTACTTGTTCACTTAGATTGCCAAGGATTTTTTTTTTTTTTTTTTTTTTAAGTTATCAAGCTTTTTTCTAAGTTCATCTTGACTTATCGATATTGATGTTTATTACTTACTCTTGGCCTTCCTCTTGGTATATGCTTGCATGTTTCACAAATTTTTTCAAATGATAATAGGTATACATCACGTCTACTGATGAGATCAAGGAGATCAATCCACTCGTCCCTAATTGTTCCAAGTAAGAGGGTTTTTAGTGTGTCAGATCCTAAATGATGTAAGTTTTCCCTCTTAACATTATGTTATGAAACCAGCTCAAGAGAAGATAGAAAAGATAGATCAACGCCTTAGAATTCAGCCTCTTTGAGGGAGCAACCTCCTTCACATTACATAAATGAACAATTCTTTGATGATACAAATGAAAAGACCTCCTTTCTATATATAGGAGTCTAAGGGGTCATAACATAATCAGAGCCGACATAACAATAATAATGTAAGGGCACAATAATAACAATAGTGGGCTTCTATGGGGCACAATAGTAACAATATGGGCACTACATGGGTACATAAATATAATAAGTGGGTTATACTAATAACAATAAGGGGTTACACTAGTAGTATAGGGGCCTAACATGCCCCTCTCCTTCAAAAAGCGTTGTCCTCAATGCTTGAGTAGTTCTTGATGTTTCTGTATAAAATTCTTGTCCTCCCATGTGGAATATTCAGTGGGTAAGTTCTTCCACTTGATGAGATACTCTGAAATTGATCGATTTCGTAGCAATCATATATATTTCTGTGACTGCTCCAGGTTCCAATATGATTTTTCCTTCCTCTTTAATTTCTTGCAATATTGTTTGAATTGGGATCTTTTGCAACTTTTGAATAAGTGGCCATACTTCTTCGTCCTTCTTCCGTTCATCCCTTGCTTCGTTTATCCAATCTTGTTGGATAATATAAATAGCACAAAATAATGCTTCCACATCCTCATCCTTGAAGAGTCTTCCCATTTGGTAAGGTCGCCATTTTTTAAGTGCCTGTTGTTTCGTTTGATTTTGCACCGAAGTGGCGTTATCCTTTAAAAGTTGGAGAACTTGTTGTTGATGTTTGATGTGACCTTTCATTGCTTGAACCTTTTTCTTCTTGATATGTCCTTCTATCTCTAGAGTTTGAGGAGTGGTAATTTCTTCCAATCCTTTACAAGATATGGTCGGATTTATTTCTTGATGCTCGATGTGATCTTTCACTTCTTGAACATTTTTCTTCCTTATATGTCCTTCTATCTTGATAGTTTGAGGAGTGGTAATTTCGAACAATGAATTACAAGATATGGTTGGATTCATTTCTTCTTTCTCGATGTGATCTTTCACTTCTTGCACCTTTTTCTTATTGATATGTCCTTCTATCTTGAGAGTTTGAGGAGTGGTAATTCTTGCCAATTCTTTACAAGATATGGTCTGATTCATTTCTTCTTTCTCTAGGGTGGGGTCCTGGCGTATATCTTCTCCTTTTGTTGTTTCTTGATCCTTTTCTTCCTCCTCTTCATATTCTATGTAAAATAATTTCTTCTCAGCACACTTATGATCTTTAGTGCATTTGCTATCACAATTGTAACAAAGCCCTTTTTCTCTTTTTTCTTCCAATTGTTGTGGTGTAACCCTTGTAGGTTGTGGAAGGTTAGGAGAAACAACACTTCCATATTTATAGTTGTGAGGGGTACACTTCGTGGTTTCCATAATTTTTCTTTCCACTATGTCACAAAGCCCTTTTACTCTTTCCAATTGTTGTGGTGTTGCTCTAAAGAAGGTTTTGCTCTTTGTATCCTCATAATGTGCTACCATTTCCTCCGTGAAAATTGACCACGTAACAAGTTGTTTACGAGAACAAAGCCCTTTGTACCATAAAAATTGATCTGGTTCTAAATATGAAGATGCAATACATACCTTTTGTAACAGTTGTACACCATGTATATCAAAATATTGCTCCATCTAAAGTATCCAATTTACCGGATCCTTGCCATCAAACTTCCTCATCTTGCTTTTTCTTGATTTTAGGAGCTCTACCTTGAAACGACTGTAACTCTGTACTTTCGGATCTTTAAGTTCTGAAATTGTGACCTATAGTAGCCCTCTGTGTTCTCTTTCCAATGCCACCAGTCTGATCCAAATTGGATTCTCCAAGAAATAATTATGCACAATCTCCCAAGATGACCTGATTATAAACTAGTTCAGTAGAGCGAAGTTGTATGACGTGCCACGAGTCACTGTTTCAACCTTTGGATCTGAAACATTCATACAAGAAACTAAAGTCCGTCCCCTTTCTGTACCTTCTTACGAAATTTCAATCCGATCCTCAGAGAGAAAGTTATGACACTTTTCCCCAGGTCACCTGTTTTGAATGTAATTCAGGAGTCTGGAAAAAGACCAACTTCCTCAGATCATATCTCTGCAAATATCGCGCGAAAAGCTCTGAAATTTGGACCTAAGGTTAAGAAAGATTTCTTCTCAAATGGGTTTTTTTTGTGACTTCTGAAACATCACAGGAAAAACGTTATATCGAAAATGCCATGATGACCTGTTTGGAGCAGCGAAACCCTAGAATCCAAAGCTCTGATACCAAATGTTATGAAACCAGCTCAAGAAAAGATATAAAAGATAGATCAACGCCTTAGAATTCAGTCTCTTCGAGGGGGAAACCTCCTTTACATTACATAAATGAACAATTCTTCGATGATACAAATGAAAAGACCTCCTTTCTATATATAGGAGTCTAAGGGGTCATAACATAATCAGAGCCGACATAACAATAATAATGTAAGGGCACAATAATAACAATACTGGGCTTCTATGGAGCACAATAGTAACAATATGGGCACTACATGGGTACATCAATATAATAAGTGGGTTATACTAATAACAATAAGGGGTTACACAAGTAGTATAGGGGCCTAACACAATACATAAATATGTCTATTAGATCCTCATGGTTCTCATCTTACTTTTGATTCATTTTAAATATTTATTCTTTAAGATCATTATATTTATATTTTTCTAACAATATCTTTTGCATATCATCCCATGATCTTATTGAATTAGTTCCTAAACTCATGAACCATTTAAGAGCTCTATCCTTCAGTGTTTCTGGAAACAATCTAAGTTTTTGAGTGTTTAATAAGTAATGATAAGATCTACAAAGGATTTCAAATTCAAAGAGAAAGATTTCCGGATCCTCTGACTTCATACCATGGAAGTTGGGAAGGAAAAATGGAGGGATGTTCTTCATATGAACAATGATACCAGTATCTTGAATGGGAAATCCAAGAGGATCTTCCTCATTATCATCATCTCCATCCATTTATTCTACGTTCTCTTCCACCTCCTATTCGTCTATCTACAAAATTGGATGGCGATGTGGCTCTTACTGCACCACGTGATCAAATGGGGGGTTGCGGTATTGAATAATTTTTTAGTTTTTAAATTTTTTCAAATGAAAATGCTAATGCAATTTTTTTTTAAATGAAATATACCTAAAGCATTTTTCTTTTGCTTTTCTGCAGAAAATAAAAGAAATGAATCAACTAGGGAAGAAAACAATGCATGCTTTGACACCTCCCTGGAAACGGTGCGAAAAAGTGACGAATCTCAGTATTGCAACAAGAATGTTGCAACTCCAAAGGCTACCAACATAAATTATCAACCTGGGGTTCGTACAAATGTAAAAGGTGTGGAAACTATATGTGAAATATGCAATATGTCCTTCTTTCGTTGATCTGATGCAATGAAGTGAATGCCATGAAATCCAAGCCTAAAATAATTGCAGAAATGGAAAGTAAACCTAATTACCTCTGCAGAGAGGAAAATCTAGTTACTTTTGAAAAATGGAAAGGCTATTCTACTTTGCATGAATGTAAATGTTAATCCTATTTGTAGAAATGTAAACATTAACCTATTTGCAGAGTGTGAATGGTACATCAAAAGGAAGCCTAGTCTATGCAATAGAAATAACAATGTTGGAAATGGAAACCATAGCTTAAGATGTATGAAAAAAAATGAAATCATTCTTCAATCACTGCATTCAAGATAGATTTTGTCAACAAAGTTCATAAGGTGCTTCATAAAGTAATCATGAAAATCATCATTATGCTCTTCAAGTCATGAATCTGTCCACTAACCATAACTGCAAAGGTGAATTGAAATGGAGAAGAGGCAAGGATTAAGAGGTTTTTGGTCTTACTCAATCATGGTTTTTGAGCCTAGGGGTAATTATTCAAGCCTAAGGGACAAAAACCAAGCTTTTGGAGCATATATGGTTAAGTTTACATGTGCTACAGGAGGTGCTAAAGGAGGCCCTGTTTTGCTACAGGATAACTTGCTGAATGCCCAAGTGAATCAAACGAAAATGATATGGGGAAAATTTTGTTATTAAGTAGGATGTCTTAGGACTCCATTCCAAGTAGAATCACTCCAAAATACCCTTGTTAACACATGCTAAAAAATAACAGAAAATTACTACTCTAAAAACTGGAAATTCAAGAACTAGTGAGCTAGTTAACCTACCAAATGCCTAGCCTAATAAAGTGAAAATGCTATGGGGTAAATTTTTCTATTAAATTGAATTTTTTATGACCCAATACAAGTGGAATCAACTCAAAGTAAGTTCATTAGCACATTCTAAAAAATAACAGAAAATTAGTACTATTTTGCTACAAGGGACCAGAAATTATAGATTTGTGAACTAGTAGACCAATCCAAGTAGCCCAATGATGAATATGAATTTTCAAAGATATTACAAGGATGAATCATTCTTGTGAATTTGTAAATAACTTAAAAAAAAACTCTCTTCAATAATTTAACCAATGTAACCTACAACAAAAATGGCATGAATAGTAAATGCAAAAATAAGAGATGCAAGTGAAAAAGACATTCAAAGGAAATAAAGAAATTCTACAAGATGGCTCTGGGGGTCCTATGATGGAAAAGTCCAAATAAACTCAGAGTCATATGAAGGAAACCGAGATTTAGAAGCTAAAAATGGCACCATACTTCATTATTTGAATCAATCCAAGTACATCCTTTCTAGAAATGAAAGTGGAGCTACTAAATAACAAGTTTTCTCCACAAGAAGACTGAGAAATACTTGTGCATAGAGGAAAATTCGAATTGGTAATTATAAAAAAATGATGGGGAAGCATTCTTCTTGAAATGAGGAAGTATTCCCCTCCAAAATCCCTCAAATAGTGGATTTGGTTCTCAACACTAGGAATCTACATTAAATGAAATGGAACATATTCCTAGATTTTCTCAATATTTGGAGATCCAGAACGTGTTCAATAATTTCATCATATCATGTTCATTTATTATCCTATATTGGTCCTCTTGTAGCAGGGAGAGAGTCCCTAAATTATCTCACCCTCCAAATCTTCATAATCTGCCCAATATTCTCACAATATTCTACAAAAATAAATAATATTAGTAACACATATGAAATTATCTCTAAACCTTCCTAATGAAAATATTAAAGCTAAAAGTATGTCATATAATGAAAAAGAGAGGTTTAATGTACTAAAGGATGGTCAGATGCACCTTAATTTATGCCTAATTTGGAAGCCCATCAATCCTCAAGGGAAAGAAAACCACCATATTGATACTTTTCTTGTCTTCTTCTTATTAATATTCAATCTTTGTTTTACATAAAAATGCTAGCCTCCACTAGCTAGGATAAACTACTTCTTCAAAATAGATTCGCTAGCCCCAATTAACTAGGAAGCTCAAACTCACTCTACATCATTTGCTGGCCCCTACCATTTAGGAATCCCCAACTCCCTATCCATAAATTTGTTGGCCACTACTAGCTAGGAAGTCCCAACTCCCTATTTTAGCAAGCCACCACTTTCCAAAGGCCCCAACCTCCACAAACACTATGAACCATGATTGTATTCATTTTTATACTGGGTCCTCTTGTGCAACAATAACACAACAACAAACTTCTTGCAATCAACATAATCAATAGTATGAAAAACTCACAACCATACTTTAAGGAGAATAATATATCTCCATGATATCAACAACAATACATGCCCTTACTTGGTCATACAACTACAACTAAAATGATACACTACAACTACAACGATGTATTAAAACTTTGCAGTATTATCCCTAGATCTGATGATTGCTACACATATATTTACTCAAATTCATTACACACGACAACTAAAATAAGTTCCAACCATCGCATGATATATTTATACTATTTTTTCCCTCATCAAATTGCACCAAATCAACACATTAATTATATTCCATTTGTCTTGATGACCATATCAAATAGGTCCTGATCAACATGTTACCATTCACACCAAATACCAGGGGAATTCCTGTGGTTTTTATTTTCCTTATGCAAACCCATAGACGTTGTTTACCCACACACAATTTGGGTTGCAAATGTTGTTAATGCTTTGGAAATATGGGTTACTATGATCCAATTGGATATTAGTGGCCACCCACCTATTCCACTTGGGTCCCCACCATTGTCTCTTTCACTTTTTCAGTGTCTTTAATTGTATCACCATTTACTATTTGTGGCATTTTTTCGGGTTCAAAACTTTCGAAGCCGTTTTGAGATGCTAAACAACATTTTTTGGGAAACTGAGCAAACAAAATGCTTGGAACAATTTCATTCAAAAGTTGTGTTCCTTGCATATATCTTTCTAACGAGGGTTTGTGCATGTTAAACAGAGATGGTATGCCAAAGTTACGACCCTGGGAAGTTGATGTACCAATTTACTCAAACGGGGCCCATAGTTTGACGCTTCATCTCCTAGGGTTATGTTTTTGGATGTTTAGGGTTTTCCATTGTTTCTAAACAATAAATAGGCCGTTGAGCCTCATTGTAACATAGTTGAAAGGCATGTAACCGCCACATCTCTCCTTAGAGGTAAGCTACCATCGCCCGAGCTAGTTTTATTTCCTTTCTGTTTGTAAGCATATTTCAGTATTTGATATTAATGAAATGAAGTGTTATTTCTGTTGCATCTCTGTATTTATGGTTATTTTTGTAATTTATTGCGTTCCTATTTAAGTTCAGATTAGTGGTATCATAGTGCTCTTCTCTTTCTCTGTTTTTATTTGCATGTTCCCAACGAGGTCGAGATATAAGGAGTTAGGGCTCAAACTGGTCGAACCTTTGCAAGACCAGCCTTGCAAATCCCAACAGCCTCCCATGGTAGAAGAGAAGAAATACAAGGGGGGTAGGAGATCCTTTCAAAATCTTGCCCGAAGAAGCCCTCGAGTGATAGAGGAATGTGATGATGGACAACTTTACCAAGATCCTTCAGTGCCCACCCAAAGGCGATGCATCTCCTTCCAGCAGCTACTTTGGAAGTGCCACACCCCTTAAGGTACAAGTTAACTTTAACATCCCCATATTTCAAGGTCAGATAGATGTGGACATTGTAGATAAATGATTAAATATAATAGAAGGATATATTTTTGTTCATGATTTTTTCGGTCGGGAAAATATTACTTTTCCACTTCTTAAAGTCGCCCCCACATCAAGGATTGGTGGGAAACATACTGTGAGAAGAAGGAAGAAAGTACACCCTCACTATTTTCAGCCACACCCACTTGGAATTCGTTTTGTGATTCCATCAAGGATTAGTACTACCCTATTGGGAGCTATGAGGATAAATACATAAAGTGGACCATGTTGCGGCAATGAAGGGGCCAAGACATGCCAAAGTTTACCAATGTTTTTCATACCATTTTCATGAATTTGGGTATCAAGGAAT
Organism: Pinus tabuliformis; assembly: GCA_031772625.1. Lineage (NCBI taxonomy): Eukaryota > Viridiplantae > Streptophyta > Pinopsida > Pinales > Pinaceae > Pinus > Pinus tabuliformis. The sequence continues at coordinate 483,987,097 of CM062814.1, read as the reverse complement.
CTAAGCGACATTTGGTACTCAAGTACCATGACTTCCTACATAGGTACATCCAGGACATGATGGAGTTTCTAAACATCTCCTCGCTTGAAACAACATACCGATTTGTTGTCAATATTGAGCAGATGTTTAAACAAAAGAAGCAATACTTTGGATCTGCAAATCCGAAAAAAGGGAAAGGTGCCCCCAAATCATAGAGAAAAGAAAAAAGCCAAGGCAGGGAAATCCAGGACAACCCGCCAAAGTCCCAAGAAAATAACAACACCACAATGACCTAGCCAAGATAAAATTCATTCAGGATTAGCCAGTCCCAACCACTCTAAGAGAGCTCTGCAGATTTTTGGGTCTTGCCAATTTATACCATAGGTTCACGTTGGGGTTCTCTCATATCACTTGTCCTTTAAGTCATGTCACCAAGGGTGGAGCAAAAGAAAATTTATTTTGTTTTGAAACCCAATAGAAGGCATTTTCCGAGTGGAAGCAACACCTTTGCTATGCACTAGTGCTCAAATTACCAGACCTGCAACAACCATTTGAGATTGAGACAGATGTCTCCGACTATGCTATTGATGCAGTTCTTACTTGGAAGGGGCATCTAGTGGCTTACCACAGTGATACTCTTTTAGAAATAGTCCAAAAGTATCCCACTTATGACAAAGAAATGTATTACATTGTGTAGGTCTGTCGTTAATGGAAGCATTACATTCTGGGGAAGGAAATAGTCATCCACACAGACCAACGACCCCTAAAATTCAAACAGACACAAGAGAAGTTGAATAATGATTTCCATGAGAAATGGTCCACATACTTGTGGCAGTTCCATTTGAACATTAAGTGCAAGAATTACAACACTAATACTATTGCAGACTTCCTCAGCTAACAACCAGTCACGAAACTAATCACTGTGCTTGATTCCTATGGGAATGAGACTTTGGGGTGGCTGCATCTTTACAAGAGTGATCCAGAATTCGGTAGGACTTACCAGACACTCCTGGAGGGTAAGAAAGTTCCAAATTTTCACCTCCAAGATGCACTATTTTTCCTCCTATGACACAAATGTGTTCCTTAAAGTGAGTGTTCCAAGATGATTTGGGAGGCGCACTATAGTTGGGTCGATGGACATTTCGAATTAGAGAAAACAATGACAGTACTCCAGAAATATTTTTATTAGCCAAAACTTTGTCGAGATGTTGGGAAGTACATTCGATCCTCCATTGCCTACACCATTTCCAAATATAGACCTACAAGGTCCATATACTCCTCTGCCTACTCCTAGTCGACCTTGGGAATCCATCTCCATAGATTACATGTAGTCCTTCCTTCTAATAAGCATGAAAATGACTACGTTTTCATGTTTGTCGACAGATTCCATAAGATGGCCATTATGGCGGCCTACAAGAAGAGTATAATAGCAGAGGCCACTGCTAATCTCTTCTTTGACCGAATGTGGGTATGCTTTGGGATCCCATAGTCCATTGTCTCAGATCGGGACAACAGATTCCTAAGTGCATTTTGGTCAAGTCTTTGGTCGATGCTAGATACCAAACTTACTTAGTCCACCACTTTCCACCCCCAAACTTATGGCCAAATAGAGGTCATCAACAGGATGATTGTACACATTATGCGCATGTACAACTCGAAGCATCCGCGAACATGGGATGCAATTCTCCCCTATGTCTAGCACAGCTACAACAGAGCTCTCCATAGCTCAAAAGGACACAACCCCTTTCAGGTAGGGTTGGAATTTTAGCCATTATGTCCCATTGATATGGTCATACCATTTGCAGCCACTTAGGCAGATTTTTATCATGTCCAGTCTGAAGTCGACAAGGCTAACAACTTCATTGATTGCATTCAACAAATCTGCCAGCAAGTCCATGATATATTGGACAAAGCCAATGCTAAGTACAAATGGGCAACAAAGTTTGGCTACATTTGCAGAAGCAACACCTCACTAGACCCCATCGCAAGATTTTCCACTCTAATATGGGCCATACACCATTAATGATCTGAAAATGGGGCACTTAGGCTTCTTTTCCAACTTACAAGAACCTCTCCCACTTCCAAAGCTTAAATATTCCCAAGTCTTATTGATTAACCAATGTGGAATTAATAAGTGCTTGAAAATATAGGTGTATGCTGGTATTTGTTTTTAACTGATTATATGTTGTAATTTAGTGTGTTCAAATTGTAGAAATTTTGAATAATATATCACTTATTCACAAAGATTATCCTGATTATACACTATTTGCGGAATGCATGCATAATACATAACCTCCTCTACGTTGATCATCAATTTTGCAGAATTAAGAAACAATCGCATGCGCACATTGAAACATCAATCACACATATCAACACAGTATGTACTGGGGAAAGCATACAGCTGAAAATCCCCAACTATCTGTATATTATAATGATAGAGAATGTGTAACAATACATAGTACAATACTCCTCACAAGTACTCAGTACTATCTCCACCTGCTATACACAAACTAGTTCAGATCTGAATCAAGTCACAGGTTCAAATCTCCTCCGCTGTCTGCCTGCCTCTACTGCGCAATCCAATGTGAGAATAGGAATGATCCAAGCTCGTTTTCCTTATCTTGTACTGCGCAATCCTCATTGGCAATCTCCATCATTGATTGTGCAAATCTCATGCACAACTATAGTCACAACTGATAGTAGTCTCCACTGAACTGTCCATGCACTGAGTTAACTGATGTATTCTTTAGTTGCTTTATGAGTTAATAATTAGTGAATTAATTAACAATTATTCACATCACTCATCACTAGTGTATTCTGCAATTAGACTAAATACAACTAGTTCAACTAAGTCAAACTGAACACAACTCCATCAACTCCTCAATCAACTCCACCAAACTCAATCACTTGAGTTCTAACTAAATTCCATCATGCAATAGCTCAAATGACCCATAAGAAAAGCGTATTTCCTTCTGGCAGTTGCATGTGCCACATCCGTAGCTCGAACTGAAGTGCTCCAAGAGGATAAGATAATGTTTATAGTCCAAATATTACTAAGAGCTAATAATATTCCACTGTTCTATCTTTAGCCTGGCAGTCTAAAAATAGACTCCACCCATATGTCTAAAAATAGAAGTCCATCTATTTTTACCAACATGACCAATCATCCACAAATAGCATCCTGCAACTCATAGACCATGATCCATATGTCTAAAAATAGACTTTGCGCCAAAAATAGCCTGCGGGCCCACTTAGTGAAGGCGACTTCTTTTCACTAAGCTCCATCATCTTGTTGCCTTTTCAACACTCCCTCTCAACAAGATATGGATTATCTGCAACCCCTATCCTGCAACTTTGGAATGTTTTGCATGCAACACATTTGCCCAGTCCACTTGCTCCAACAACACTTGGAACAAAAGCACTCCCAACTGACCACTTTGTTGGGCTAGGAACATACTCTGATGCTGAAGCTCTACCTGCTGCTGACAAGTTCTCCCTCTCTGACATCTACGCTACTGCAACATCTCCATGCATCTCGCACCATTGCACACTTCTCTGTGCCACCTAGCACTGTGCAAAACACTTGTGCCTCTTGCATTACTGCAGCCTGCTAGCTATGCACTATCCGGGGATTCCCTGCACTGTCGCTCTCTCTGCCACTCTGTCTCTACCCAATCAGTAAGTTCCTACTACTCCACATCAGGGCTCCCATAGCAAGGTCTCATCCAAGAGGTTGGGTACCTCAAGGATCCTGCCCCTCCTCCTTGGGACGATCACTCTAAATCGCCCCACCTCCTACCTGGAGGTATGGCTGCATGTGATCCCTCAGCCCACCTGGCTCGAAGTTTCCACCTACTGGAGGTCTCTGCATGAGTAGATGTCTCTACTCGATCTCCTCTCAACTTCCCTTGTTTTGAATGCTCCACAACTTCTTGAAGCTGCTGCACCAATCGTGGCTCCTCCATAATCGTCTGAGATTTCTTCTGGCTCTGCATGTTGAGAGGTAATATATGCTCCCTCTCAACCACCAAGTCTCCATCAGTTGCCTCACTGCTCAAGGCTTTGCATGCATCTTGAACCTCAAGAGCATACAGGTTCTTGACCCATGAACCAATCTGCTTCACCTGTCTAGTGATGATGTGTCTAAGGAAAACCTTTCCCTAACTCAAGACTACATCATAGCCTCTGTCATCCAGCATCGTGATCGACACCAAGTTTCTCTTCAGTCCTGGTACATACTTGACATCGGTCAAGGTAAGGCGAGCTCCATGCTCCCTCTGAATAATAACTGTGCCTACACCTAAGACACTATACTTCTCATCATTACCCATCGCTATGAGTATCTGGAGATCTTTCTCCTCCAAAGTACTGAACAAAATCTTGTCACCGGTCATGTGGAAAGAAGCTCCACTGTCAAGAAACCAACCACTTCCCATCATGGATGAAACCATGCATGCAAAGAGTGTGAAATCCAACTCAAACTGTGAAGCAAGTGCCTCGCCTTCAGATCCTTCCCCGGATCCCTTCTTGGATTTCCTCCATGGACAATTTGAAGCATAATGGCCCATCTCATGAAAACGAAAGCATCACAATTTTGATTTTTCAACCTTCTTCCCATCATTGGAAGAACTGGATTCAGAAAGAGAACCCTTCTCCTTCTCCTTCTTTTCTTTGGTAGCCAAAGTGCAATTTTCTTCATCAGATGCCTTTGATGAAGATTTGTCCCTGGTATTCCGCCTGATCTCCTCTTGCACAAGATCAGACCAAAGTCTCTCCCATCCTGGCAATTTCTCCTAACCATTGACAGAGTCCTGATAGGAATGCCAACTCTTTGGAAGACCAAGGAGAGCCAAGCTCACCAAGTCCTCATCATCGACAGTCACCCTCACACTTCCCAGCTCATCCCGGCATTGGGTGAACTTCGTGAGATACTTGGGCATATTGTCTCCATTCTCACACTTAATGTTTCTGAGTTTATCCTTGAGCACCAACTTCCTCTGGTTGCTCTTGCTTTGGAATAAATCTGTCAACACTTTCCACATCAAGTATGGAGAAGTCTTTCCATGCAGGCTGGATATAATGTGATCCTTCATGCCCTCCAACAGAATCCTTCGACACTTTGCTGTCTTATTTTGCCAAGCATCAATGTGAGCAGCATCAGTAGGCTTTGGGACCTCATCCTCTATGAAATCCTTCAACCCATTGTCATCTAACACCGCCTCCATCCTGTCTTTCCATGGAATATAATTCAAGCTTCCTTCAAGGGCATACTCCAATCGCAATCTGTTGAAAGACATTTCAACTTTGACACCAAGAAACCACTGCTGCAAATTCGAATTCCGCCAGCTCAAAACTCAACCGCTTCTGATCTAAAATTCGTGAGAAAAAAGTATTTCTTGTACAAAGATTGATTGTATGGGCATTTACCTGATATCTCACCTTCCAAAAGAAGGATGAATCCAGAGGCTACCTGGCCCGATTACAGACTCTGCCTGAAGAAATAAAATGTAATCACTTTTTGAATAATAGATATGATGATCAACTCTGCTTTGATACCATGTAGAAATTTTGAATAATATAACACTTATTCACATATATTATCCTGATTAAACACTATTTGCGGAATGCATGCATAATACATAACCTCCTCTACGTTGATCATCAATTTTGCAGAATTAAGAAACAATTGCATGTGCACATTGAAACATCAATCACACATATCAACACAGTATGTATTGGGGAAAGCATACAGCTGAAAACCTCCAACTATCTATATATTATAATGATAGAGAACATGTAACAATACACAGTACAATACTCCTCACAAGTACTCAGTACTATCTCCACCTGCTACACACAAACTAGCTCAGATCTGAATCAAGTCACAGGTTCAAATCTCCTTTGCTGTCTGCCTGCCTCTACTGCGCAATCCAATGTGAGAATAGGAATGATCCAAGCTCGTTTTCCTTAGCTTGTACTGCACAATCCTCATTGGCAATCTCCATCATTGATTGTGCAAATCTCATGCATAGCTATAGTCACAACTGATAGTAGTCTCCATTGAACTGTCCATGCACTGAGTTAACTGATGTATTCTTTAGTTGCTTTATGAGTTAATAATTAGTGAATTAATTAACAATTAATTCACATCACTCATCACTAGCGTATTCTGCAATTATACTAAATACAACTAGTTCAACTAAGTCAAACTGAACACAACTCCATCAACTCCTCAATCAACTCCACCAAACTCAACCACTTGAGTTCTAACTGAAGTCCATCATGCAATAGCTCAACTGACCCATAAGAAAAGCGTATTTCCTTTTGGCATTTGCATGTGCCATATCCGTAGCTCGAACTGAAGTGCTCCAAGAGGATAAGATAATGTTTATAGTCCAAATATTATTAAGAGCTAATAATATTCGACTGTTCTATTTTTAGCCTGACAGTCTAAAATTAGACTCCGCCCATATGTCTAAAAATAGAAGTCCATCTATTTTTACCAACATGACCAATCATCCACAAATAGCATCCTGCAACTCATAGACCATGATCCATATGTCTAAAAATAGACTTTGCACCAAAAATAGCCTACGGGCCCACTTAGTGAAGGCGACTTCTTTTCACTAAGCTCCATCATCTTGTTGCCTTTTCAACACAAACTGATATATAAATAAATATAATAGTAAATAAAGCAGCAGAGACAATGCAGCAATAAAACACACACAAAATAGCAATATTAATTTAGATTTCACCCAAAACTCTTGGGCTACGTCTCCTTGAGCTCTAGTCAACTTGACTAGGTTCTTTAGGATTATGGCAGGTCCTTTTACAAGCTCTTAGCTCAACTCCACTGTTTTACACAGGAACAATGGGCTCAGAACACCATCTCTCCCTGGCTCTTGAAGCTCTCGGCTTTCTGGCTCTCGGCTCTGGCTCTTGGCTCTTGGCTCTGGCTCTTGGCTCTGGCTCTTCGGCTCTAGCTTCTTTGGCTCTCTGCAATTTACAGCTCTCTGGATTTTCACTTGAACTCCAAGTGACTCCCTTGGCTGCTTTGCGCTTCAGCTTTTGCTTTCTATGCTGCTTGTTTTCATTCCCTCTGCTCAATTGAGCTCTCTCTGCTCTCAATTGCCCTAGCTTCATACTTTGGCTTAGCTCTTTGCGCTCCTGTCTCAGCGTTTCTTATTATTTTATTTTTCTGTCATTCTGTAGCTTTTAGCCAATCAGCACTGTCCATTCATTTTCCCTCTCGAGCTATCTTGCTTTCGGCCTCTGTCTGCTTGAATCCCTCTTCTGAGCATTAGCAATCATGGCATAACGTCTTCAGGGGAGGTGGCCACCTGTTCTACAACGGAAAAGTGCATCGGGCCTTTGAAATCCCTGAAATAGCCATTCTCTGTTTACATAGATAAATGCATTAAAACATTGCAAAATCCCACAAAACGGCCCATATGGGACTTGAAACGATATATAATTTCATTCACAGACCCTTTCGGGTCCGGTTTTCATCGCATCGATGCTTCCCTTCGTATTTTGTTTAACAAACGAAATATGTGAAATACATAGCAAAATGCCATTAGGCAGATTTAAAAATACCTCGAATATCACCTAATAGCCCCGTCTGGTCTAGCCATCGCATCACACACACACACACACACACACACACACACATATCTCTCTCTCTCTCTCTCTCGATATATATATATATATATATATATAACAGCCTCGATCCTTTGCAATGTTTCGACGCAATATTGCGACATCGTAATTGCATATCACATGGGCTTGGGGTTCCCATATGGCATGGCCGATGCCAATGCTGATTGCGATCTACCGATATCGACGATCGCGATATTGTGCATCGTAGGGTCCCGCCTTTGCCTCGTGGCATCACCGATTGTGATTCACCGGTTTTGGCGATCGATGACATCACATATCGCAATATCGCATTGCCTGGGACCTTTGCCTTGGTTATACACCACCTGCCTCTAATCCAACCTGCTAATCCAATCATCGGAGGTCACTGATCAGGGGTGCCTTCTGCCCGACCTTAAGTCCTCCTCTTTGCCTCATGCGATGCGATTTTCTCTTATAAGGGTTTTTTGCCATTTTTAGGGGTTTCTACCTCTTTTTTCAAAGAAACTGGGCATCTTCTGCATGCGATAACTTCTGCATCCTAAGTCCATTTTATCCCATTCAAGTTGCAGTAGATTTATAAGGGAAAGATCTCTGCAATGGGGCTATTTTCAGGAACTTCCTTGGACTTTCATTTTTCCTCTATGAGGACCACTAGGCTTAGGAGTCTATCCAAAATTTTGGATCATGCCTTCCCACTAAGAGAACTTTTGGTCTCCAAAAGACTAATATACTGATCTGAACAGTACTTGAGAGTAACAACACCCTCTTCTTTCAGCCTCCATACACTTTCATTGCATAGTTCCCTTAACCAAAGTTTCTGACCACTTCCCTTCTAGATGGGCTAGTCTTCCCGGGAAGAACTGTCTTCCTCCTTGCCTTCTTGTAGAACTTCTGCTGAAATGGTTATAGAAGGTAGTTTGAACTTCTATGCCTTGATCATTGATTCGAGGTGGCTCAAACAAATGTGAAGTGCACCTGCTCCAAAAACTCTCATTTATACCTGTTTGAAGAGCTACCAACAACAATTGTTAACAACAACAGGCATACAGACAACAACTGGATGGACTAAACTCCTGCTTCAATAAAAGAAATAGATTTCAGATCTTGTGAACACCTCCATGTCTTACATCTACATACAAATGATGGACTAGACAACAGACCCACAAAACATGCCTTTAAAACAAATGACCCTTCAAGTCAAGCATGTAGAAAAAGACCATTAGAACTCTTTTCAAAAGATGAAACATTTCATCACTATTCTCCATCTTGGAGACCAAATCAACTTTTCTCAAGTCAATATTGCATTTATGTTTAAAGCAATCAGCCCTTCAAGTTAATTACACACACATGTTCAAATACAAGGAAAACATCAACATCCCTGTGTTCATGCATCTCATGCTCATGCATGCATTTCATCCTTCAACTTTCGCTTAAGCACACTGTACTTTCGAAGCTAAAACGAAATATAATTTCGCAGCAACAAAGTGAGTCTCCTACTCAACCTTTTTCCATTCACCATCTTGGCAGAAACCCGCAACTTGCATCTCATCAATAAAGAAATGCGAATAGATGCATCAATAGACATGCAACCTTAATTGGAAAAGAACTCTAACCATTTCTTACCAATCTAGTTCAAAGGTATTTCCTTTGTTTGCACATTAGCATCAACATGTGAATCATTCTGAGACACATCATTCATGGAAACTTCCTTTCCATTTCTGCCATCTTTTCTTTCCACTTTCTTCAACTTTTGTGGAAGCATTGTTGGATTCAGAGTCCAGCACCTTTCAGCAAGATGTCCTTGTTTATGGCAGTAAGTGCACTAGATTTGCATCCTCTTGATAGCATGATTTGCCTTGTCCAATGGACCTTTGGTTGCTTGCTTCTTTTCCTTCAAAAGTTTCCTGTATGTGGCCATTCCTTTCCAACATCTAGAAACATGATGGTTATCCAAACTACAAAAGGAACATGCAATTCTTTTCCAATGCTTATGGGGAAATTTACCATGCTTTGCAAAATCAAAAGGAATATGATTAGAACAAGATTTATACCTACCTCATTCACATTTATTGCCTTCATGAGGAGGTGAAGCAAATGAAGAAGTGGCTCCCTTTGGAACACCATCAATCTCTTCAAGGCTGTTAGAGTTTCCACAACTCTCTGGTTCAAGTGTGTGCTTCTGAACACCTGCATCCTGCAAATGATGTTTCAAGCCATTGCATTCCTCTTGAATACAACCTTCACACTTCTGAGGTAGAGGACATGAAATGAAACTCCTTCTTGGGACTGTTTCAATGGCCTTCATGGCAGCTTTGGAACTCTGTCCATAAGACTGTCCATAGCCAAGACCCAAATACTTAGGCCTTTCTTCAACCATTATTGGTTCAACAATACCTTATGCATGCTTTCCCAAGACCTTTCCTTCATAGCCCATCTTGGACATTAGCTTGGAACCTATGCCTCTAGTATGTTTTTCAAAAGAACCAATATAAGCATTCTTAGAAGAATTTGAAGACAAATTGGAATGGTTTACCTCTTCTTCAAGCTGATATTTGACCAAGGCTTCTTTGGTAGCAAAGAGCTGGGACTCCAACTCGTGCATCCTCTTCAGGTTCATATTTGCAATATGAAATTGGCTCTCCATTTCTTGCAGTTTGTCAGAAAGCATCTACTTCTCTTCCTCCACGAAATTCAACTGCTCTCTAAGTACGCCGCTCTTCCATCCATCCTCATACATTTATCTCACCTTGCCCATCATAATGAACAAGTCTTTCTTTATGTCTTCATCAAAGAGTCTTGTGATGCAAGAGGAATTTGAGGATACACTTGTAGAAGTTTTCATTATGCCAATGAACAAAGAACTTAAAAAACAAGATTAATAAAGAGCTTATTTCAGCAACCTTTTGCAACAAACCTCTTGTGCTTTAAGGACTACCTTGAGGTCCCTTGGGATAGAAGAATGCCTTTAGCCCTTTTTCCTATTTGTCCTTCCTAGACTGAGCTAGCAACAACTTTCCCTTCACCTCTGCAAACTCAGAAAATAGTCAGTTTGCAAACCAAGCATACAACCAACCTATTGCTATTTACACACCCTTTAGACAAGCAATCTTTGCTTTGTTAATCAAGCATTCTGATAATACCTTCTTTGAAGGTGGGGTTAACCAAACTTAGCCTCTGATACCACATGATCTGAAAATGGGGCACTTAGGCTTCTTGTCCAACTTACAAGAACATCTCCCACTTCCAAAGCTTAAATATTCCTAAGTCTTATTGATTAACCAATGCGGAATTAAGAAATGCTTGTTTTTAACTAATTATATGCTGTAATTTAGTGTTCTCAAACTGATATATAAATACATATAGTAGTAAATAAAGCAGCAGAGACAATGCAACAATAAAACACACACAGAACAACAATATTAATTTGGAGTTCACCCAAAACTCTTGGGCTACGTCTCCTTGAGCTCTAGTCAACTTGACTAGGCTCTCTAGGATTATGGCAAGTCCTTTTACAAGCTCTTGGCTCAACTTCACTGTTTTACATAGGAAAAATGGGCTTTAAACACCATCTCTCCCTGGCTCTTGAAGCTATCCGCTTTCTGGCTCTCGGCTCTCACTCTGGCTCTTGGCTCTGGCTCTTCGGCTTTGGCTTCTTTGCCTCTCTACAATTTACAGCTCTGGCTTTTCAATTGAACTCCAAGTGACTCCCTTCGCTACTTTGCACTTCAGCTTTTGCTTTCTGCGTTGCTTGTTTTCATTCCCACTACTCAATTGAGCTCGCTCTACTCTCAATTTCCCTAGCTTTTTGTGCTCCTGTCTCAACGCTCCTTATTATTTTTTTTTTCTATCATTCTGTGGCTTTTAGCCAATTGACACTGTCTGTTCATTTTCCCTCTCGGGCACTTTTTCTTCCAACCTATGTCTGCTCAAATCCCTCTTCTAAGTGTTAGCAATCATGGCATAACGTCTTCAGGGGAGGTGGCCAAATATTCTACAACGGAAAAGTGCATTGGGCCTTTGAAATCCTTGAAACAACCATTCTCTATTTACACAGAGAAATGCATTAAAACATTGCAAAATCCCGCAAAACAGCCCATATCGGACTTGAAACTATATATAATTTCATTCACAAACCCTATCGGGTCTTGTTTTCATCGAATCAGTGCTTCCTTTCGTATTTCGTTTTTCAAACGAAATATGTGAAATACATAGCAAAATGCTGTTAGGCAATTTAAAAGTACATCAACTATCACCTATAGCCCCTTCGAGTCTGGCCATCGCATCACACACACACACACACACACACACACACACACACACACACACACATATATAACGACCCTGCTCCTTTGCAATGTTCCTTCGCAATATTGCGACATCGCAATCACGTATCGCATGGGCCTAGGGTTCCCATATGGCATGGCCGATGCCGACGTTGATTGTGATCCACCAATATCGGCGATCACGATATCGCATGTTGCGGGGTCTTGCCTTTGCCTCATGGCATCACCGATTGCGATTCATCGATTTCGGCGATTGGAGACATCGCATATCGCAATATCGCATTGCCCGAGACCTTTGCCTTAGGTATACACCGCTTGCCTCCTATCCGACCCACCGATACATTCATCAGAGGTCGCTGATCTGGGGCACCTTCCGCCCAACCTTAAGTCCTCCTCTTTGCCTCATGCGATGCGATTTTCCCTCATAAGGGTTTTTTGCCATTTTTAGGGGTTTTTGCCTCTTTTTTCAAAGAAATTGGGCATCTTCTGCATGTGATAACTTCTGCATCCTAAGTCCATTTTAGCCCATTCAAGTTGCAATAGATTTAGAAGGAAAAGATCTCTGCAATGGGGCTATTTCTAGGAACTTCCTTGGACTTTCATTTTTCCTCTATGAGGACCACTAGACTTAGGAGTCTATCCAAAAATCAATTTTTGATCAATCACCAAGGTTGTAGGGGACAATTCCTTCGAGCTCACCATTCCACCTTTCCTTTGTCTACACCCAATGTTCAATGTAGACCGTCTTCGACCATACTTTCCACCATTGCTGGGCACATCTAACAATGTAGAACAACTCACACCAAGAGAGCTAAACATGAATTGCATGGAACATGCCACAACTGATCAGATCATGGAAACAAATGAAGAACACTCACCAGTAGAAGATCCAACTATATTAGGTTGTCAAAGCAGGCCAACTCCTGCACCAAAGCAAGTGGCTCACCAGGGACCAAGTTCAGCAAAAGTTTCTACATCTCACGGAGGCACTCAATGCAATGGGAACCATTGCTTCCTAAGGGGGTAGGAGTGATCTAGGTAGATATTGGTGGCCAACCAATTAATCCACTTGGGTCCTCACCACTCTCTCTTTCATTTTTTCCGTTTCCTTAATTGTAGCACAATTTACTATTTTTTGCAGTTTTTCGGGTCCTAAACTTTCGGAGCTGTTTTGAGGCCCTAAACGAATTTTTTTGGGAAAACCAAGAAAACATGTCCCATTGATTGATTTTTCATTCTAAATTTGTGTTCCTCAGATAGATATTTCTATCGAGGCATTGTGAGCGTCAAATGAAGATCGTATGCCAAAATTACGACCCGGGAAGTTGATGTACCAATTTACCCAAACAAGGCCCATAGTTTGGTGCTTCATCTCCTAGGGTTAGGATTTTGGATGTTTAGGGTTTCCCATTGTTTCTAAATAATAAATAGGCCTCCAAGCCTCATTGTAACACAATTGAGAGGCATTTAGCCGCCACATCTCTCCTAAGAGATAAGTTACCATTGTCCAAGCTAGTTTTATTTCCATTCTATTTGTAAGCATATTTCAGTATTTGATATTAATGAAATGAAGTGTTATTTATGATGCATATATGTATTTATGGTTATTTCTATAATTTTTTTCGTTCCTGTTTAAGTTCGGATCATACTAACATAGATAACCCATGTCTAATTGGCAATTGTTACGTAATTTGGAGAAACTAAAAAATCTTCACCCATATCTGCAACATCTCCTCAATACTGCATCATCACACTAGAAGGAATAATTCTAATCATTTGTGACATTGTCCAAACAATTGCAACCATGATTTACTATCAAATTAAACCAAACATATCTACCACACACCCACATCAGGTTACTTGTCATCAGAGGCACATTAATCCTTCAAGACCTATAGTAAACAATCCAAAGCATAAAATCTACAGGTTGACATCAATGCCAACCAAAAAATATTATTGCCAACAACTTATGAGTGGTATCCATCTTCAGAATCCTATTCCTTAATAAAATTCCATACCACAACGATCTAAACCACTTCCAAATTATTCGGATCTTGGGGCGTAAGATCTTAGAACCTTGAATGTTAAGAGAGGAGGAAAAAAAATGTATAACTACAACTTAACTAATCACAAAAGAATTAAAATACATATAAGTTTTGAATCCATCCCAACATGTGAAAGGAAAGATAACCACTTATTAAATGACAGAAACATTTTACCATTACATTATAGTGGACCAATTTCTCCTTTGGAAAAGGTGAGACCAATTATTTATAGTAGTTTCGATGTCTTCTTGATTTACAATACCATGGGTAAATAACATGGGTGGATGCCACTTTCCATTCAGATCAATCATCCTCCCTTAGGAAGCAATGGTCTCCATTGCGTCAAGTTCCCTCATGAGAAGCTTTTGTTGAATATGACATAATGAAGAGAAGGGTTTTGTGTGTTGGCCCATAATAGTGGGTTTGTGGGTGACCCGTAACCATGATGAATGAAGGTCTAAGGATAGAGTTACCTAGTAATGCTTATGGGCCAATTGTGATACTAATAATGTAGGACCTATAAAATGGACTTCGATGGAAAGGGTTTTTTGTGTTTGACCCATAACTGTGGGTTTTTGGGTGAGACATAACCATGATAAATGAAGGTCCAAGGATAAAGATACCCCATAATGCTTGTGGTCCAACTGTGATACTGACAACATATGTCCTAGTAGATGGAATTATGGAAATGGTTTTGTGTGGTTGACCCATAACCATGGGTTTGTGGGTGACCCATAACCATGATGAAAGAAGGTACGTAGATAAAGCTACCTTGTAATGATTGTAGGCCAACTATGATATTGACAATGTATGGCCTAATGAATGGACCTAGAGATAGTTCGCTTGCTAATCTACCAAGGTATGGTAGAAATCTGGTGGCTTATATTTGTAAGTTCTCACTATCTAATGAGAGATTATAAATAATTCCATTTTAGTATCCTTGTGTTTGGCCCATTATTATAGCTCCAAATATCACCCTTGGTATTTTTGATGCTTGGTTTACGGCCTAGGGCAACCCCTCCTTCCAGACTTGGTCCAAATATTTTAAAAACAATGTTTTACTCCCTGTACGCTACTTTTCCCTATGATAAAAGCATGTACACACAGGTCAGTTAATGCCCAACTCGCATATATGTGTTAAAAAACTTAAAAAAAATAAATTTCCTTAACTATGGGTGGAGTTCACGGGTTTTACCTGTTGATTACCTCTTAGTGCCCATGGCCCAACTGTTTCCCAACTAAAAAACTAATTGGGAGAAGTATAAATAGTCTTCTATGGGAAGGCCTTAAGGAGGAGAGAAGAGATAGAATTACTATACTGAGATTATCCTTGACCAAGCCTGAAGTATCTCTATGCTTCAAGCACTTCCCCAAGTTCGTGAAACCCTTGTTTCCTTGGGTGTTGATATTCTACCACTTGCTTGAGATATCATGGTATTGGTTATGGAAGGAGTCTGTTGAAGACTGGCACTGGACGAACTTGGATGATAGTTCTGCTTGAAGCCGGAAGAATAAGACTAAGGTGAACTCTTTCCGTATCTGTTATAGCTTTCTACAATAAAAAGAAACACTATCTTGTTCTTGAGATTGACTTTGTTTATGCATTAGATATTGTTGTTGTAATTCAAGTATGAATGATTATTTTGATGTATAACTAACCATTTTCTTATGTGATATAAAGTTGTTTTCATTAAAATTATTTATCTATATGCTACTATGTGTATTCGAATTGGTTGATTCACAGATTCAAAGATCATCAGGAATTGCAGAGGGTCTGAACCCTGCTGGAACTACCCAAACGAAGGACATCCGGGTATGATTGTTATCGCATAGTTTGTTTATATAAGCATGTTTCTTGAGTTGTATGCGTGTTTTTTACTGTAGATTGCTTTTTCTCTGTTGGGGTTCCAACCCAAAACCCTAGGGTACTTATTCCCGTAACAAAATTGGCGACTCCACTGGGGATAACAATCTTGTTATTCCTAGTTTGGGTTGTTCAGTGTTAGTCAGGGCTTAGTTCTTTGTTTTCTTGCTGTGACAATATTGCCTGCTCCTGTAGGAACTCAGACCTCAAGTCTAATCTTTTTGATTAGGCCTTGTTTTTTATTTTTCTTGCAAAACTTAGTATACGCACCTTTGTCTGTTTACAGTAGTGTACACACTCTTGTTTCTTTGAAGTGAACCCGCGTATACACGAGTTGCCTTTGTCAGAAGCGCATGTACATGCAACTGTGCCTGAACATAGTCGCATATACCATTTTTGAATGCTTTTTTCAAATCTTTCCGCCTAGAAAGATTTGTTTCTTGGTTTGTTTGGTTTCTAAGTGGTCAGTTTCTGTCTTTAGAATTTAATTATCCAGTGAGCTTACTATTTTCAATTCTCTTCTGCTTTGAAAAGTTTTTGGCCTAGGTTTGATTTTGAGCGAGTTTTACGATTTGTGTTTTGATACACAAGACTTCTTATAGAAGTTCTTGGTTGTTCTGGTCCTCTGGAACAACAGATTGTTTTCAATCTTTGTGTCAAGCTTGATTATTGGTCTACTTTCTTTGCTTTCCATCATTTTGTGGCCTTACACCTTTTCTTGCTTTTTGAAAGTTTCTTTTTGATGAATTTGAAAGTGTTTCTTTCCTGACTTCTTGGTCAGTTTCTCAAAGCTCTTTTGCCGCTTTTGGATCGTTTAGTGCAAGTTGAAGCCCTTTTTTGTTCAAGTTTTCATTCGTGTCGAATTGGTAACTTACAAAGTTTCCTTGTGCTTTGGTTTCGGTCTTTGAGTCTTTGGTGGCATTTAGAGTGCTTTCAAAAAGTTGTTTTGATTATTTCTTGAAAAAGAAAAAGTCTTAAAAAACATTTTTTTTCTTTTCTTTAGCCAAGTTTTTGGTTCCTTTCTCATTTTTTGAAAGTGAATTATGATCTTTTGTGATCCATCCTTCTTGTTTGGAGAGAATTTTTGCATTCAAAATTTATATTATCTTCAATACTTAAGTTGGATTATTAATGCTTATAAACAATTGCTTTCGTTTTTAGAGTGATTTATGATCTTGCATCTTCATTACACCTTGCATTAGGATAGTTTGCATTGTTAAAGCATTAGTAATCTTTTTAGTTTTTGCGTGTGTGAGGTGTGTTGCAAGCAAAGAAAAGAAAAGAAACAAAAAAGTTTTCTACTTTCTAGAAGTTTCGTAGAACCCACATAGAGATCTCTTTTCATCGAAGGAAAAACGATTGCATTCATGTAGTTACTTTTTCATTGATTTTGGTTTAGTCATACACACATCATTGGTTTCACTTCCATATTGTCCCTTTGACTTAAAATAACAACCACTTAAAATCAAGCGCTTAATAAAATAAACTAGAACTTTTTGTATTGTCATCAGAATACACCAACAAGTTTTAGGTTTATTTAGGGCCTTGGATTAGGCGAGAGGAGAGATAACACTCCAAGGCTGCTCTAAATTGTAAAACATAGAAGTTTGATTAAAGAGAAAATCCAATACCATTAGGGAGACCGGGAAAGCTCTATGACTGGGAGTAAAGCACGAGGGTTAGTGAAGATAAGGACGAGAGATACCCCCTCTATTACTTGTCGGATCCTACCTCACGACTATTCCGCCTGGCTTCTAATACGAGTTGGTGTCCATAGTTTCCTATCCTAGGAATCTACACAGGTGGCTGCAGAGGGGAATCTCGTGGCACCTGAGGTTGACGTTGCATCACATTCAGTAGTACTTCTGGAGGGCACCCTTGCGAAGCTTGGGCGCTTGCACCGGCAAAAGCTGTTGTCTGGAGGTCAGTGTAACTACCTCTGATACCTTCATTGGTAGGCCTGGGTCGTCATTATCCTAGACTATCTTCGGAAGGTCCCTTACATCACTTTCTTGTATTTTGGTGTCCGTTCCTCATCACCTGGAGTGGAAATACTTGGAAGTTGCTTGATTGGTTGTATCTTTAGGGACTTTATAGTCAAGTTCTCTTTGCTCCTTGTATATAGTTGGCTTTAGGTATTTTTGTCTAGTCACTTTTGGACTTTAGATTTTGAGTGACTAACTTACCACTCCATCGATCTTGAAAGGCTTTTGATCGTTCTTTCAAAAGTTGTGGAGTTGCCTCCTCAAGGGCAAAGGTTTTGATTATGCATATATCTTCCTTGAAAAGTCATTTGTACATTCCCATAAGGGAAGGGTTTGTGAATCAGTTAGATATGGCCAATATTCCTATGGAAACCAACCAAGGTACCCTCCCAAAAGGGGATCCTTGTGCTTTTCCTTTCTTTGGAAACGTTGGTACTCCCTTGATGGCCACTTTGAATATTCTTAGATTGAATGTTGGACTACCCATTTGGCTATGGTCCACTCCGAATATTCCGAATTCTCTTGAAGCTTCTCAGTTGAATGCTTTATTTCAGGGGCATCACATGGATGTTAATTGTTCATCTTCTTTCAAAGAGAAATCTAGGATTCCTCTTTCTCCTCCTTCTTGTAATAAGAGATCTAAAAAGAGGAGAAAGAGGAAGACGAAGAAGAAGAATAATTCTATCCATTCATCATCAACCTCTGCTAGTCATGTTGAAGATGAGCCTTCAGCCGCTGCAAGTCATGCTGGGGGCACAAGTCTAGTCATTGTGAGTCATACTAGCAATTCATCATCAACCTCTGCTAGTCATGTTGGAGATGAACCTTCAGCCGCTGCAAGTCATGCTAGGGGCACAAGTCTAGTCACTGCGAGTCATACTAGCAATTCATCATCAACCTCTGCTAATCATGTTGGAGATGAACCTTCAGTCATTGCAAGTCATGCTGGGGGCATGAGTCTAGTCACTGCAAGTCATACTAGCAAAGAGTCACTAACCTCTACAAGTCATGTTCGGGACTCTCCGTGAACCTCTGCAAGTTATGTTCAAGACTCCACAAACCACTGCTAGTCATGTTGGCGGAATGGATGTTGATAAGGAACCTGGGCGTAGAAGTTTTAAACCTAAGTTCTCTTGTAAGATATGCAAGGGAGACCATCTTACTCATTTGTGCCCTGGTATTCCAGAGGTACAAAGGATATGGTCCGAGTCTGAAAGTTCTTATGGATCTTATATGGTTTCTCATCAGTCTCATCAACCATTGGTTGATAATGTGGTTGAGCCAGTGCAATCTCTGGCTGATTACACTCCTCTTTTGGGGGGTGAAGTGCCTAACAAAAGAGTCTATTTGATTTCTAGGATAGAGTCTTCTGGTATAGGGGGTATTTCGGTTTCTTCGAATGTTCCCCCTCCAAGTTCTAAGAGTGTCTCCTTTGATTGGGATAGTCTTATCGACCCTCGTCTTCCTTCTACTGCACCTTTTCAAATAAAGGTCAGAGTTAATTCCACAAACATCTATCAATGTATGGTGGATGAAGGATCCTCTGCAAGTATTATATCCTCTTTGACTTGGAAAGCTTTGGGTTCCCCAAGGTTGTTGATAGCTCAGAGTCAGTTGTTAGCTTATGACGAAGACCTGGTGAATCTATGGGTGTTCTTCCTCAATCGCCGATTACTTTAGGTGGGAAGATTGTCTTAATCGATATGATGGTGGTTGTTAGCCCTTTAGACTTTAATATGCTAATTGGGCGTGATTATGTCTATGCTATGAATGCAGTGGTGTCTTCACTCTTTTGAGTGATGTGTTTTCCTCATAAAGGAATATTCTCACTATTGATAAGCTTGCATATGATAATCACCACCCTAATTCGAATTTACTGCAGAGTACCCCTTGGTTTGTTCCAAGTGTTCAAGTAGACTCTACCCCGCCATGGGTGAATTATGTGGCGTTGAATCCTCAATGTTCAATCGCTTCTCAGAAGGATCCTTTGACCTATTATTCTCCTTCTTGGGACTTGGTTCCAACAGTTGATCGACAGATTCTTCCTATAGCGACATGGGACCCCTTAATTCCCTCTTTTGATCCTTGTAGTTCTCATGATTTCTAAAAACTTGATTTTCCTTCATAGGAGGAACTCTTTGAAGCCATGAGTTTTGACTACCAAAGGAGTCCTTGGTCTGAGCCCTACAAGGGGATTGTCCAGAAGAACTATTATGCGTAAGCCGCAAGGCTACATGGTTCCTTGTACCATATTGTATATATAAGGTACGCATTTTCAAGTTTTGTATTCTATAACACAAGATTTTATCTAAAGTTTATATGTGGGATGTATTAACTTCTTGTCTAGTGTTCCTATTTATGTTTACAGAACTTGGAATATTTCTCCTTTGTAAAATTTTATGGTTGATATGTTCTGACGGGTATTGGTTCTCGAAACTGGCATATAGGCTAGGTTTTTTGACCTGCATTGTGCACTTATATGTTTCCTTTCCCATTTTGGCCTTAGGATTGACCTCACCAAGTTATGGTGCAGAACCTTCTCATTGCTTAGAAGTATCATGACTTGTGTGGTAGAGCCTACATTGGTGCCCTAGATAGTACCTTGTTGTCACTTGGCACCCATGATGATTTTTTGTTCTTAGGCTCGGGAGCCCTTTTTAATCCCACCATGACTTGTGCGTTGAAGACTCATTCTCCTTGCTTCTATGCTTATTTCTGGCCATATACCCTAGAGGTTCCTTCATGCTCAGTTGTGCTGCTGCATTACATTTTGACTATTTGCACCTTTTGGCCTTGAGCCAGCTTCACTTGGACTCGTGTTTAAGCCACATATTTGACCATGTTTTCTGCAAACTCAAACCTGCAATCACTTAGCTTTTGCAACTTGACACAGTCTTTGGCTTGTGGAAGGAACGTCCCTTTGAGTGTTCTTGACCAGTTTCGCCTTCCTGCATTGAGCATAGGATTGTTCCCATCCCAGGAACTAGATCATCTGTTTTACTGAAACTTGTTCTTTCCACTGTACTATAGCATTCTTTTATTCTTTTTCCAGCTTAAAGAAAAAGACAAAAAAAAAATTATATATTCCAAAAAAGAGCGGGAACGAGACAACATTTCCATATATTGTTGGCAGCTAGAGTCAGTTGAGTCAGTTGTGTCGCCCTTGAACAAAGCACTCAAAAGAAAGTCTCTCCTCCATTTTGGGCAGGATTTTGTTTGACTTAGGTATGCCTTAACCTTATTATTGAGTCAGTTCTCCTCCGACTGGTCATCTCTTCTAATCATATGGAGAGTTCACTCATGACTCCTACATGACGAACTTATACAGAGTTATCATATGCTGCCACATAGTCATCATTGAGTCGTGCTTTTGTTCAAGGAAAGTAAGCATGAGTCAGCCTCTCTGCGGTGTCCCTTGACCTATTTTTCAGTCGACCATCCTTGGTTGTCAGTGTCATGTTTTTCATCACATTAGTTATATTGGTCCTTTGCTCATGCTGGTTTGAGAGGGTCTCCATTGACTTCTTGCTAGCAGGTGTTGTCCTTATTGACGACAACATATTGCTCTAAGGGAAGGCCTAGAGCCGCACCCTGGCCCTATTTTCATTATTGATAGGTCACCTTGTGCTCAACATCGATAAGTATTATGGGTCTTTGACTGAGTGGTTTCCCTTGTGTTCAACGTCATCTTTCATTATCACACATTGGGATTCATGCAGTGCCTTGATTTCCATTGGACCCTATTGCTGGATTCCTCGCCTCTGTGTCAGTGTTCATTATTGGTTGGTTCAGAGGGTTTCTATCGTGTGTTAGCTACATCTTGTGTACGTTGGAAACATGCTTCAGTCAGGTTACTACAAATTTTTCGTTCGATTCCTTCCACATTATTGGCCTACGGCTTACACTCACACTAGATTGATGAAGCATGCCCTAATGCCTTCCTTCTAACGAATTTTTTCCTATCGATTACGACTCATTGCTCTGGGGCAAAGATCTAGAGTCCATTTGGTAGTACCTCAGGGTTTGTAGTCATCAGTGGCATATCCTTCGCTATCAACAATGGGAAACCATCATTGTCCCCTGATTGTTAGACTCTTCCAGGTGTTCGACCTTAGCTCATTCATTCGCACTTGTTAGATTGTACTGGGTACCTTGACTCTCATTATCATTATCAGTGAGTAGTCTCGTGTTTGTTAACGGTATAAATCAATGACCGGTAATCAAACGATTTCTCACATGGTCAACTTTAGATCATTTATTCCCATTGTGTAGAAATGTACCACGATGGTCGGTGAAGACCTCGGGTTGCATCAACATTCTTTGGTTCACTTGTCAGTTTCTCCTGTTGCTGCTAGTTGACACCATCAACATTATATGTTGCAGTCCTTCACAACAACATCTTATATGCTGGCATCTGAGTTGTGATGTAGTATCATCTTATTCCATCATGTTCATTTGGTACTATTGGGATCAGTTTTTGACATCAGTGATCAGCTTCATCATTCAGCTTCATTGATCATCTTCTTATATGTGATATTCATACATGTACTTGTTCGATCACGATTAGATGATCCATTATGTACTTTTAGTTCTTTATACTTGTATACATAGTGGATCCGCTTGTACTTGATATGCAACCATTCTTTACTTTCTTTGAGCATGGGTATGCCTGCCTCAGATAGCTGTTTCTTTCTGATCTTTTTTTGATGGCTTGGCAGGCTGAAATTTGGCGAAGTCCTTCTCAGTTTTGATAGGTTTCCTTTCCATATACTTAATACATTTCGGCCATCATGTACCCCTTATAACCTCATATATTAAGGGGCATTTATTATAGCTCCAAATATCACCCTTGGTATTTGTGATGCTTGGTTTATGGCCTAGGGCAACCCCTCCTTCCAAACTTGGTCCAAATATTTTAAAAACAATGTTTTACTCCTGTACGCTACTTTTCCCTATGATAAAAGTGTGTACATGCGGGTTAGTCAATACCCAACCCACGTATATGTGTTAAAACACTTAAAAAAATTAAATTTCCTTAACTATGGGCAGAGTTCACGGGTTTTACCTGTTGATTACCTCCTAGTGCCTGTGGCCCAACTGTTTCCCAACTAAAAAACTAATTGGGAGAAGTATAAATAGACTTCTATGGGAAGGCCTTAAGGAGGAGAGAAGAGATAGAATTACTATACTGAGATTATCCCCTGACCAAGTTTGAAGTATCCCTGTGCTTCAAGCACTTCCCCAAGTTTAGGAAACCCTTGTTTCCTTGAGTGTTGATATTCTCCCACTTGCTTGAGATATCATGGTATTGGTTATGGTTGGATGCTGTTGAAGACTGGGAGTGGATGGACCTAGAGGATGGTTCTTCTTGGATCCGGAAGAAGAAGAATCAGGTGAACTCCTTCCGTATCTGTTATAGCTTTCTACAATAAAAAGAAACACTGTCTTGTTCCTGAGATTGACTTTGTTTATGCATTAGATGTTGTTGTTGTAATTCAAGTATGAATGACTATTTTGATGTATAACTAACCATTTGCTTATATGATATAAGGTTGATTTCATTAAAATGCTTTATCTATATGCTACTATGTGTATTAGAATTGGTTGATTTGCAGATTCAAATATCATCAGGAGTTGTAGAGGGTTTGAATCCTGCTAGAACTACCCAAATGAAGGACATCTGGGTATGATCATTACCACATAGTTTGTTCATATAAGCATGTTGCCTAAGTTGTATGCGTGTTTCTTACTGTAGATTTCTTTTTCTCTGTTGGGGTTCCAGCCCAAAACCCTAGGGTACTTATTCTCGTAACACCCATGCTTCCTGTTAGGGTTCTATAAATATAGTGATCAAGGTATGATTATATTGCCATTTATTTTCATTTTAAGTTGTTTAGCTATTAAAAAGAAAAATAGAAAAATAAGAGAAAGAAAATAAAGAAAAATAAAGAAAAATAAAGAAAAATGAAAAGAGGAATAAAAGAAAAAGCATTTAAAGAAAAATTAATGAAATAAAATCCTTAAAAAAGGTGTGCCAGCCAAAATTCCACCAAAATTACTTTATTTATTATCCTTAAAGCTCGTTTAAAATTAGCAAAGGTGTGTTTTAAAGGGTGAATGAAGCACGACATGATGTTTTGTCATCTTTTAATAAAGAAAGAGTGCTTATGGATGAATGAGATCATCCACACCAAAATCAATGGGAGGGAACGATGTTCAAACCTCCCCCCCGACCTCCAGAAGGTTAATACTGGGGGGGGTCTGAAAAGTGGTGTGTTTGAAACCACTTTTGACCACGTGGCAACCCCACAAACATTTTGGAGGCCTCTCCTCCCTTACCACTTACCACCTGACCCCCCCGAAAACCATTTCCTGTTTGTACTTGCCCCCGCTCCCACTGGCTCCCACTCCACTCATACGTGCCACCACACCACACCCATCCACATCATGCCACCACATGACGCCACACCATCAAATCCCTCCACATCACCTGACCCCCTTACATCACATGACCGTTGGCCAAATTTCCCGCCAACAGTCATGTAAACGTTGGTCATTAACTTCCACCAACGTCTAAAACCATTAATGGCGATGCTCCAAAAAAAATAATTTTATCATTGATTTTCTTCCCCTTTTCCATTTAGAAATCCCACATTACCGAGAATTTTTCCCTTTTCCATTTCATTCTGTTAGTGTAGGTTCACGCCCAAAAAATTTTCAGTGCACCAGTTCCCTCTGTAATTTCCATTCTCTTCTAGTACTAATCAAGTACAAATCGAGTAATTTCCCTTGGGCCATCTCTACAATCTGAAATTTCATCACATAAGGGAAAATAAAAAATGGTGTTCGAGAGTCCAGGCTTACCCTCTGTTCCAACTTTAAATGAGATGCCTTTAGTTGATACACAGTATAAGATAGTGGAAACTCAGTTTGAATTTGATTTATATGAGCTTCATAATTGGGTGAAAAATAAGTTTTTAGATAATAGTGATGACTTAAGTATCTGGGAATCATTTTTACCTCAGTCTACCTTTCCCTATACTCATATTTTCCCAGAGTTTGCTACCTAGTGCCATATGAGGTACCTCCCCAGCTAGAAAGCAGTAATTGCTCAAAACAATGAAAATCTATTCTAAATGACCCTAGAAGCCATTTTTCAAGCCCTTAAGATTAATTATCAAACTTCATTACACCCATTTTCCACTGATACACTCATGGAAATATACAAAAAGCTTACCTTCCTCCAGTGAGCCCATATTTTTGAATGTTTTCTGCCTAAGAATTCTGAATTTCCTAGAACTAATCCCCCATACTCCGCTTCTATTTCCTTGAGATGTCAAGACAAGTTATTTACATGGTTACTTGACTATTATTTTATCCTAAAGACCAATGGATAGATGAAGTAGTGTTAGGTTTCTTGTTAGTGTTTTCAATTGGTCAGAAGCCATCAAACATCTTCAACTACAGTCCATTCCTGTCACCTGTTATTCATGAGCAATTTTTGAAATTTAAAGATGAAGGTACATTCATACACCATTCAGTCCTTGTGTACTTAATGCTATTCTATCAAACATATAGATTCAATTTCCAGTTACAGAAGATGGATGACCAGGGAAGTCCACTATCAATCATTTACTGAACTTCTTTGGTGAGAAGGAATTTAGAAGATTATTCATTCAACAATTTTTTGGATCAATTTTTACATACATCCTTGTGTCTTCTTAGCAGCGATATTATACCAAGAATTTCACCAGAGATCAAGAAGGTTTTGCATCTTACAGAACAAGCTAAAGTTGGAGACTGGTATCTTTACTAGAATTATACAAATATTTGAATCTATGGGTGTGAACTTCCTCCCTAAATATTACTAGTATTTTTACCAGTAAGGATTTTTTCCTTGGAATACATTAGACATATGTTAAATAAGGATGACTTACATTTTGTATCAAACAAAAAGAAGGCACAATTTAAATTGCAGGCACATGTTGGGCCTTATATTGTAAATCCAAGAGTATCATCAAAGGAAGCGGATGAAATAATAAAGCAAATGAAATTTAAGTTAAGTTTCACATGTTCTTATGATCCATTACATATAATTTCAAGACTAAGAGTCGAGCAGAAGACCATACCATATGTACATACACCTAGGCCAGAGATAGAGCAGCATGCCAATCAGGAGCAGTGGATAGAGAACACACTACAGGAGGATGAAGAACAAATTATCAGTCAATCATCTCTACAAATTCCTATTCCAAATGACAAAGAAATCAAGAGACCAAGTGAAAGTATGTCCCCTACAGATTCAGGATCTTAAGCTGTAGACTTTCATGTTTTCAAGAAGAGAAAGAAAGATCCACCGACCAATACTAAGACTAATACTAAAAGTGATGCTCAGATATAAATATTCAAGAGGAATCCTCAGAAGAAAAGGGCTCACATGATAAAGCCATGGTGGTTTTGATAGGTATTCCCACTACTTCATTTCCATATGTTGAGGAGACAACTGAGTGACCTATGTCTTCTACATCTCATATTGCAACACAACAAAGCATTTTTGCTATATATAGGGAGATCAAGAAGAAAAATGGAGCATTTAAGGCTACAACATATTCATAGTTTTGAAAGAAAAATGCTACTACTCAACACATATTTCTATCCACACTAGACATTGAGAAGGGACAATTCAATTGGCCTTCTCGGAACCCATAGGCCAAGTCCCCAAAAGTGTAGAAGACTACAAAGCTTCAGTATTTTCCTTTGACACCAAAAAGGTGCATGCAATTGATAAAATTGATTTGCATAAACATGCAGGCGAAATGATCTATTCAACACTTACAAGTTCAACAATGGCTGTCTCAAAGTTGTAGGCATCTTTGAATAATATGCATTAGCAGCTAAAGGTAGAGCGAATGTCATCTTTGGCCAAAGACACTAGAACTAAAGATTTGGAAGATTTAGTGATTAAAATAGGATATGATCTTAGTAACATCAAGGAAACTAAGGAGATGATTAAAAGTAAAGATGCATATATTCAAGCTCCGAGGAAACAACTCAAGCTTCCAACCACAGAGCACCTTCAGGCCAAAGAAATAACTAATCTAGAGATAGAAAAGGAAAATATTTTCAAATTAATAGTTGAATAGAATGTTTAAAATTTAGAAAATGGAGGAAAACATGGTGGCACTTGTTGGGCATGGAATCCCCCCGAGGCATGTTTTGGGGCTCAAAGCCCATGTTTTGACCGAATAATGTTGTAAAGCCTCGAGAATTGCAGGCGTGGAAGTATGGTAGAGTCATAGGGTTGTCCACCCTAGTTTGTAATGTAATGTCGGCCTACCCATGATTGTATAAATAGATTGAGGCTCTAAGTGTAAAAGGGAAGAGAAAAAGAAGAGTGAAGTAGGAGATAGGAAAGTAGGAGCATAGAGCAAGTGTCTAAGTGTATCTTGGGTCGCAGGGTAGGAAAAGGCTCTACAACTGAGTGCACAGAGGCCTAGTTGTCCGCAACTAAGTGCATGGACCCCTACAGCTGAGTGCGCAAGGTGGAGTCGAGTTTGCAACCAAAGAAGAGAATAATAAATAGAAGTTTTATCTAATTTCTTTGTATTTGTTCTTGAGTTATTACATGTTTGATATCAATTGCAAATATATTGTTTATTTACTGCGCACATTTGTATGAATGATTTATGTTGCTAAGTATATCTTACACATGCAAATAAGCTAAGTTAATCAACTAACGGTGGAATACTAGTAAGGACTTGGGTAATAGCAATGTTCAACCCCCAAGTAGGGCTGCGCGAAGGCCACATCACAGGCTGCAAGTTACGCATAAGTGCACGTAGCGACGTGCACACAGGGCCGAACTGCAAACTACTTGAAACCATCAGACGTCTCCAGGGTGCGGAAACCTGGTTCTAGAACCCTCCCATACTACTTCGAGTGAGACCTCAGTCCACGCTCCATGAACTATTGCCGAAAGGGCCAGTAGTACCGAGATTTGTTTGTCTAAATCAACACCAAACCTGGGTCAAGCCCCAATAAGCCAACAAATGGTTCCATTGCCAGGACTGGGATCTGCATAAGGGATGTCTAATGTCATGTCATTGGAATCTGACAAAGAAAGAAATTGAAGGGTGGCTGGACAGAAAAATTCACGAGTTTGCGGTGCAGGAAAATAGGAATTCGCAAGTATCGAAGGAATAGTGGTTAGAGCACTACTTATATACAGAAATCCATGAAATTTTCTTTGCATCCTTCCCCTCTAAGTTGTATGAGTGGATCGCGAAGCTAGCAAACAGTCAGGGAAGGTGTAGGCTCGACAAACCAATTGTGTGGACTCCAGAATTGGTGCACAGACTAGAAGCATTGGAAGATAAGATCGCGTGCATTGTGGACCATTGGCTCGATCGAATTATAGGGGGGTTTATCACCGAATTCACGGTAGACACGTCAGTCAACTACAACGAGGTAGAACGATGCTTCCTCAAAGGACCACAAGGTAAGTACATTAAATATTTGAACACTTGGATTAAAATGCTACTGTGTGAAAAGCGGGTTATGCGAATAAATTGATGTTTAGGGCCACGTGAAGTGGGAAGATCTACAGAAATGGAAATAGTGAAGAATTAAAGACTAGTCCCTTGATTTCACCTCCGCGAGAAAGCGAGGAAGAGCTCGTGAAAGTTTCACCAAGAAGTGTGATCAGTCTGATAAGGTAGTGAATTCCGCGCATACCACCTCCACCTACACCACCACCGGTTTCACCATCTTCACCCCCATCTCTGCCCACACCACCTCCGCCACCACCACAGTTTAATATGGCGAATGCGATAAAATTTTTGGTGTTCAAAGGAGTAGGGAACGAAGATCGAGACCAATTTTGGTTCGTAGTAAAAGTTGTATGGGAAGCACAAGGAGTCGTGGATGACAATATAAAGAAGGCAACGCTAGTAAGCACATTGGAGGATCACACATTGACATGGTACATTAAGCATTCTAATGACCATACAAATGTGGGGATCATAGATACCTAGGCTGCACTGAAAAGGGAATTTAGCAGGCCAAAATCAGAGACATAGTTGATTATCAGGTTTAAGGAAATCGCGATGCTTCCAGGTGAGACCCTCTAGGAATTGGATCAGAGAATGAAGAGTATGATTCGCAATGCCAACATGACCTTGATGGATGGATAACACCACGCATGGTTTGTAGCGTCACTAACGCCGCATCTAAGGACCGTGTTGTCACAACAGAAGTTATCCACCCAGGCCGAAGCTTTGGAGATTGCAATGAGACTGCACGAGACCCCAATACAAGATCCTAGCCTGGGAGTCCAACAAATCCATGCACAACTGAAAAATTTGTGTCTGGAAATGCAGAGTTTGAAACAGGATAGGACAACTTGCCCAGAAGTGCGCGAGGAGGTATGGTGCATAAAATGCAAAGGCCAGGGGCATGACAAGGACCATTGTCCAGTCTTCATGAACTACCTAGCGGGAGGAGGGCCAATGCCATTGAGACTAGAGGCACAAGCAGGACCGAGTGTGGCACCTACATTATGGTGCGTGATTTGTCAAATAGGAGGGAAGCACACTACAGATAAATGTCACCTATTACAAAAGTATACGTAGATGTCCCAACAGTTGTTCTGTAATTTCTGCAGATCAGTAGGCCATGATGAATGCACCTATAGAAGTTATGAACTAATGATGGATCAGACTCCTGCCTACAGAGTTCAAACTGAAATGCCAGCCCTCGATCAAAATGGAGGAATGGTGCACACTGGATTTCAGGGGTGTGGACGAGGTCGAGGTGGAATGGGACTAGGAAGGGGTTGCGGACAGCTGATTTGTTACAATTGCAGAGGGCTAGGGCATTATGCCCACGATTGTACAAATCCGATGAGAGCATCATGTTTATATTGTACCCAGTTTTATCATGAGACAGAGGACTACCCTACACTGATAGCAAGGTTGCGTGATAAAGGAATACTCCAGCCTCCCCCGACTCAGAACCTACAAATGATGAGGTCTGAGCCGCGTGAAGAGGACCCGAATGTAAACATTGTGCTCTGAAGCGGTATTACGACAGGAGATGACAAGGGTAAGCAACCAAAAGAGAGTGCTTGGGTTCACAAGGCTCCTACAAAGGAACTAGAGTTTGATTTGGAGCGTGCAAAGGAGACATTCATGGAAGCTAAGAAGAGCTTCATGGTGGCCTCCACTTTAGGTAGTAAAGACAAACTAGAACCAAAGATGGATCCATCAATGCTTACTACCTTTTTGGAGACATGCATGAAGCTACTACGCAACAGCAAGGCTGTGAAGGGACTACAGGAACACATCACTAGGTGCGTTGGGTCAGGAGAACCACGTGTAGTCCGAAAGCTCGGGAAGCACACAACGCGAGCAGGAAGGGAGATGAGATTGACTGCGCAAATCGGGGAATATGAAATGGATAAAGTGATTTTGGATCTAGGATAGGATTTGAACATACTGCAAAAGCAGACATGGGAGTGCATGGGCAGGCCAGAGTTGCAATGGTCTCCTATTCAATTGCGAATGGCCAACCAATAGAAGATCTTACCGATGGGAAGATTGCAAGGAATAATGGTAGATATCGAAGGTGCGAGCGCACTTGCAAATTTCGAAGTGATAGAGATTATTGATGACGACAATCCCTATCTTGTGCTACTGGGAATACATTGGGCCACTGATATGAATGGAGTGATAAATCTAAAGAAGCGCAAGATGATTTTTGAAAAAAAAGTCACTGCGAGTAGTGGTACCTTTAGTCCCCACGGAAGGATTGCGCTACACAGAGCCAATGCATGACGACAATAGCGACAAAGATCTAGACTGTATCTGCAAGATAACCACCCTCGAATAGGATTGGGTGAATCCAACTGTGGATGGCAAGATTTCGTTGGAGCGGGAAAGCACTTGCACATCGGATTCGGATGAGGAAATAGAACAGTGGCAGAACCGATTACACGAGGTAACCAAGCTCAATTCCATCATGATGGTAAGATCACTGCACTGCGTGAAAATAGAGGTAATGGATGTGCCCATGTATGATGGGTTGACAGTAGTGGATGTCTTCCTGAACAAATTTGAAAAAGAGGTACTAGAACAGCAGCGGTTTGATGCTCTAAAATGGGTACTTCACGCTACACCCGCAAGATGGTGGGGTATGCATCAGAGGAGTTTTGAGAATTGGTGCAACTGCAGAAGAATGATGCTTATATGTTTTGGAAAGCCTCAGTTATGGATGGAAGATGGATATGATGGATGAAACAGCCTACGCGCCCACCTCTCTAGATGGGTACAGGCATATGGTACGCAACCTGCACGAACTCACACCGTCCTCATGATAGGAAACAGAAACAACAAACAGGAGTAGGCAAGACGAGGGCGCAAATGATGAAGTATGCTAAGACCAAGTGTGGCTAAGATTATACACGGAGAAGCCTTTGACAAGGTGTGCGAAGTGTTGAACACGGTCCACCATGTGAGATGCACTAACCGGGACCTACACATACCAGTTGTTCTATTGGCTTATAGGACCATGTGGAAGACCTTGACCACGCAAGCACTTTCAAAGCTGAAGTATGAAGCAGGGGCTGTAATCCCTATGGATTATGTGAAGCCTAGTCTGCACAAAGTAGCACCCATAGATACGATAGTTTGCAAAGCCCAGAATGAAGGAATCACATAGCTGCGAGAAATAGAACACATAAGACTTGAGGAAGAAATCCGATAGGGACACCTTAGACTTCGCGAATTTGAAAAAGACTGGGTATGGCTAAGGGAGAAAAGCACTTTGATGGACGTGGAGGTTAAGAAGCTGGAAGATCAAATAAAGGAAGCATTTCTTGTCGAAAAACTGAGGGTGGTAAAGCAAGGTGCATACGATCATACTGACAAGTGGGAGAACTATCGCTGTGAACTGGTTAGTCTGCTGCCTTGGCTTAGACCACATATTTCCAAACGTTGTGACCAAGGTAGCGTGTTGCAAATAGTAGAGTGCACGATGCTGACCACAACAATGGAAGGAGGGGATTCCCCGCGAACCATGGTGGAGGATAGGATGGAGCCCCACATGGGTGGTGCGACCACCTGACTAGCCACAGGAAGAACAGTCTTAGCGCTCCAGGTAGTTGAAAGGGAGCGCGGGATTATAAACTATTTTTCCCTGGAGCCGCGCAATATTGGGAAAGCGTGCAGACATAGAGTGTCACAGGGTTCGCGACTGCGCATGGGGCATTGCGCTGCTGTGTAGGTTGGCCAGAAAGTGATTGTTGAAGTCACTATTCATGATGGGATGCTCGACTTAAGGCCAAATGGAGTGGGCGGTGGGCATTTAAGATGCGATTTATGGGCAATATTTGGGAAAATATGCCGCCTAGAAAGCATTAATGGCCTGAAATTGTGGGGAATGGTCGAATTCGAATTCAAAAGACGCTAAAAACATAGAGGGTTGGCCAGCAAACAACACTTGGTCATTTTGGAACTGAGTGCCTGAGTAGAGTATTGAGTAGTGAGAGCCCAATGATAGTTGAGCCCCTGAATTTGCGAGTGACAGACTACAGTCTAGATATGATGACCGCCACTAAGGATGGTTTGGGAATTGAAGAGGTAACCACTGGCGAGGCCGCGTAGACCCCAATGGTGGAGGATGTTCCTGAAGGCACTGGGGTTGTGGCAGAAATTCCAAATCACTGCGAACATCGAGGCCCAATAAAGATAAACAAGCAACGACCCCCGTACGAGTGTCCCCGAGGGATCCACTATGTAGTAAGCTATCAATGGCCGATAAAGGAAAAGTTGTCACGATCGACACAGATGAGGAAGAAGAATATTTACAGGCCCTTATCATCACAACAGAAGAAGACGAAGATATGGAGGAGGATATTCAACCTATACGCTCTGCAAAAAAACTGCCCGCATATGTCCCTTCGTGGAAAGGGAAAACCAAAGTGCCGAAGGACCTGGACGAAACCAAGAGTTCACTCCAGACCTCGCTCCTCCTAGATGGCATTGTGTTTGAGGGCACACACCTAGGCCACATGCCAACCATGAAGTTTGAAGACTGGGACCTCGCTGATCACGAGAAGTTCCCGCACCTAGAGACCGGGAACCTAATGAAGAAAAACACTAAGGGGGCAGTGATAACGTTAGAGCCATGGAAGTGGCTACGTGGTGTGGAGAAGGTTGGGCTACTGAATTTATTATGGATACCACATCTCCACCACATGCCAATCACAATTTTCCTCGTTAGGCAACTACTCTACCTGGTGCATGATGGGTATATAAGGTTGGAAGAGCCTATCCCCATCACGACAGACCTCATTCACCACATTTCTTGGCTCCCCTGCAGAGGAAATGACCCCACAACCATAGCCAAAGGAAAGGGAAATGATTTGGCCCTTGCAAAATCCATGAAGACAAAATACAAGTTGGAGAAGAAGAAGAGGGGCTACGCCATCTCTAGCATCAAGGAAAAAGGGGTACGCATAGCAACCCAACTCCTGGCTGGAAAAGTTATGAGGAAGTGCCACGCTGACGAGGTACCGGTGCCGGTGGTTGCACTACCGAGCAGTGCATGGAGGGGGTCCAGTTCAACTGGTCTGAATTACTTTGCGAGGAATTTTTGCAAAACTGTTGCGAAGCCCAGGAGCAGGGTAAAACCTTCCACTACGTGTGGTCATTGTTATCCATAATGCTCATTCTGGGTGCTCATGGAGATGAGCATTCAGATGTGGATCAATCAGAGGCCGCGCCTATCACCTACGGTGTACAACAGTCTGCAGAGTTTTGTAGAATTCAAAGTTGACATGCATAATGTATACATCAGGGCACGTAAGGATACAATGAAGCAGTGGATGAAGCTCCTGTCTATAGCCACTGACGATGCCATCTTCACTGTCTTGGAGACATGGCCTACAGAATGGTGTGCCCCAGACCTCACAGAACTTGAGAAGATGACAGCGCAAAAGAAGAAGGACGATGCCAAGTTGCGTGTCACACAGTTGGCCGAAAGAAGGCGGTAGGAAACAACAAAATAAGGAAAAGGCAGCGCGAGAAGCGACATAGAAATCCACAGAGCAGAAAAAGGCTGCAGAAGTAGTAGCAGCAGCACAGGTGGCAGAAGAAGCAACAACAAAGGTGGATGAGGACCAAGCAACGTCCTCATAGGGGCAGGAGGCAGAGGAAGCAAAAACAACAGAAAGGAGCTCGGATCCCAGGACCACGTCCACATAATTGAAATGCCCACACATGGCAGAGAGAACATGACCGAGGAAGAAGGTTAAGGCCTCGAAGTTGGCCATTGACCCAATCACCTTAACTGAAGGTGACCTCCATGACATCGGCGAGATGGTTCGCAATGTCACCAATGAGGCCCTTAAGGAGTTTATGCAGGAGCACCAGACTATGTTGGGGGTCTTTAGGGTGCAGCTACAAGAGTTACAGGTGCGGCCCCCTCAGGTGGGTACCCTTTCAACCCACCTCGCAGCAAGATCCTTGGAAACAGAGAAGATGTTGCATGCATGGATGAAAAACACCATAGTGTTACTAGAAGGAGCACTAATAGTAGCAAATGAGACCGACAGATTTGCGGTTAACATGATCAAAGGACTTGGCCTTAATTTGACTGCCCTTCCACGAGAGACACTGCATTTGCTACAGGATGGGATAATGATAGAGCTATGCACTAGGAGAGCTGCGCGATCCAAGTTCTTAGCGAACAAAATATCAACATGGAGTAGCTCAGTCTACATCACAACGAATTGGTGTCACAAAACCAATAGTTGGCACAGGTGGTAAATGACACTTGCCGACGCATCCTGGAGCTGGCCATCCTAGCAGATCTACCAGTAGAGGTATGAATTCAAAGGTTGGCAACTGGAGTCCGCTAGGTTAGAGAAGAAATGACCAAGGTTTAGCTGGATTTGAACCTTCAGATCGCTGAGCTGTGGCTAAAGGTGCAACCTTCCACTCCCCTAGAGGTTCAAGAACAACGCGCTAGTGTTATTGCAATGGGATTGGAAGAAATTGGAGGTGCAGTGCAAGACTGTACCACTTTGTTGGAGCAAGCACTTGAGGTCCTCACAACTTTGCACGAGGACCTAACATGCAGTGCCTAGAGACAGAGGCGTGAGAACTTCAGCAGCAATACGACAGTTTCATAGGAATTGTGTAGATAGTAGTCCTCACTCAGCAACTTGCAAGGATGCAGCAAGCCAAGGCACTGAAGAAATAGGTGGATGCGATGCGGCATAAGGAGGCAGTTCTCAAAGCGCGCGTCCAACCGTGGATTGATGAGGCTTTCACTATCACAACAAACATTAGAGGAAAGCTGGCGCACATACAGGGGATGCACACGTTAATGCAAAGAAGCACCCCAAACACGGAGGTCTCAAAACAAAGGATGCAACAAATTCGGTAAGCAGCGGCACAGTGCGCTGTCGACATCAGCACAGTTTGAGGACAGTTGGGGGAACTCCGTGCTAAGATTGCCACACTAACAGAGTGACTCGAGGGTGAGTCATGATGCTTGTGTTGGGGGGCCGTTGGGCATGGAATCCCCCCCGAGGCATGTTTTGGGGCTCAAAGCCCATGTTTTGACCGAATAATGTTGTAAAGCCCCGCGAATTGCGGGCGCGGAAGTATGTTAGAGTCATAGGGTTGTTCGCCCTAGTTTGTAATGTAATGTCAGCCTACCCATGGTCCGTGGACCATGGGATTGTATAAATAGAGCGAGGCTCTAAGTGTAAAAGGGAAGAGAAAAAGAATAGCGAAGTAGGAGATAGGGAAGTAGGAGCACAGAGAAAGTGTATAAGTGTATCTTGGGTCGTAGGGTAGGAGAAGGCTATGCAGTTGAGTGTGTAGAGGCCTAGTTGTCCGCCGCTGAGTGCGCGTACCCATGCACCTGAGTGCACAGGGTAGAGTCGAGTATGTAACCAAAGAAGAGAATAATAAAGAGAAGTTTTATCCAATTTCTGTGTATCTGTTCTTGAGTTATTACATGTTTGATATCAATTGAAAATATACTATTTATTTACTGCGCGCACTTGTATGAATGATTTATGCTGCTAAGTATATTTTACACATGCAAATAAGCTAAGTTAATCAACTAATGGTGGAACACTAGTAAGGAATTCGGTAATAACAGTGTTTGCCCCTCGAGTACGGTTGCACGAAGGCTGCATCACAGGCTGTGGGGTATGGGTAAGTGCTTGTAGTGACATGTGTGCAGGGTCGAACCACGAACCACTTGAAACCATCAAACATCTCCAGGGTGTGGAAACCTGGTTCTAACACCCTCCCATACTCCTTCGGGTGAGACTTCAGTCCGCGCTTCACGGACTATTGCTAAAAGGGCCAGTAATACTAGGATTTGTTTGGCTAAATCAACTCCAAACCTGGGTCAGGCCCCAATAAGCCAACAACACCGTTAAAATAAAAGGAGCAATTATTAGTTATATGTACATCATCACAATAGGAAGTACAACAAACAATAGAGACATTCAATGTAGATTCTTATGAAAAACTAGTCAAAGCTTTGGGAGAACTATCAATAACAAACAGGGCGAATGAGAAGTTACTAGCATCACAGAAAAAGATGGAGGAAAATAAAATAAAAGATGATAATGCATATCTAGCATAGGTCTAGAGAAATTTCAAACTGACTAAGAAAATTGAGAAATATGAGAATAAAATCTTTAGCAACTCAAATGTTGGCATAGGCCAAGCAAAGTATATGACATAACATCAAAGCCAATGTTAGAGAATTTTGGCCATCATTTCAATTTACTTTTTAGTAGGAGAAGCTAGTAAAAAGGGCCAAAGCAACAATTGAACAAACAAAATCTCAAATTGAGCACAAACTAGTGGAAGCACACATAATTATTAATATGTTGAACTCCAAGGCTAGAGATGAGCTAGAAGAAGTCCAGATTCAAGACAAAACAGACACAATTACGGAAGTAAAGAGGGTTCTAACAAAGAAGAACCTCATGATACAACTGGAGAGTAAATGCAAAGAATTGGAGTTACTATTGATAATATTTAATAGAAAATTTAATGTATTACAAGAGAAAGGACTTCCATCTCTAAAAGCCTCTAATGGAAAATTTCTTCCATTAGAGAATTATCAAGACCAATTATGCAACATAGTTGCAGATACTTCCAAATTCACCAAAGTCAGAGGAACAATAACTGGAGAAGCTTTACAGGAAGGAATACAACCCAACATCTACATTTAGCATGAAGTCCACCATCTATTTCTCAATAATCCATATTTTCAAACATACATAGAGGTAGATGAATGATTTTGAAGCATGGTAAATTTCTCTGTTCCAAGTGAAGACACGTGGGATAAATTATTAGAGCTCATCAAGTAAAACAAATAGAATTCTAGTGATCATAGAAATGAAAAGGATAAGAATCCTATAGATCAGGTGTAGTTAAAGAGGAGCAAGATTATAGCTACAGTCATGAACAACAATCCTCAAATGTGTGCAAAATGTCTAAATCAGTCTAGAACATGCTATAATTTAGTCCTATTTTTGGAATATCTACATTATTTTAGTAGATATTATTTTGTAATAAATTTTATTTTGAAGTCCGAATTAATTCGAGACAAACTCTATAAATATTTTGTAAAAATATTTAGAAAGGGTTGGATTATGCAAGAAGAAAAGTTTTTTATGTGATTGTAAGCAGTATATTTTGAAGTAATCAATTCAGTAATACAAAGGGAATTTGGTTGCGAGATTCTTGAGTCAAGAAAATGGTGATTTTTACCTCTTTGTATATCTCTTTTTCTTTCAAGTTTCACATGAATGTTCCTTCTTAAATTGTTTACAAGAAGATGATGAGTAGAATTTACTTGCAGTACTCTGCTCTAGCTATTTAAGAAATCTTAATGTTTTCCTTCTAATATTAAGTATAGAATTCATCTGTGTATTCTCTATATTTAATTGATCCTAATTCTTATTCATCTCATCCACACCACAACAACTCTATGAGATTCAGGAGTTTACCTACCTCTCCTTGTTTCATTTCCTCTATTTATTTTAATCACTGAAGATTTTATGAAGCCATGCCCAATGGAATTTTCTTACATTTTACAACCAAAAATTTAAAAAACCTATATTGACCTTTCATAACTAGCCTAAGATCTAAACAATAAGATTAAAATCATACAGAGAGACCCCTCTCTGAAGTTGGAAGGGCTAGATCCCAGCTTTAAAAGTGGTTTGTGGTTGCCTCTCCAGTTTCCTTTTTAGCCTAGGAAAATTACGGAGTGCTAACGCTTCCTCTGCAAACTTCTTTGCATATTTAGGATCATCACACATTAAAATGTTATCAATAATGTTCTTAACTTGATTGCCATAACATGATTCCTA
This sequence comes from Pinus tabuliformis, assembly GCA_031772625.1. Classification (NCBI taxonomy): domain Eukaryota; kingdom Viridiplantae; phylum Streptophyta; class Pinopsida; order Pinales; family Pinaceae; genus Pinus; species Pinus tabuliformis. The sequence continues at coordinate 483,948,890 of CM062814.1, read as the reverse complement.
GATATTTGAGATTGGGAAACACATAGAGCTCCAGAGCATCCTTAAACTCATGATTGTTAATCATTGGAGCCTTCCATCTAGTTAGGATTCTTAATTTTCTTAGTCTTCCAGGGTCCTTTATATTATGGATTTGTAATAGTTGGTGTTGTCCCCTCACCATCCTCCTCACCATTCCAATCCTCTAGCTTAGTGGAATTTGGATCCTTGATTATTTTTGGTGGAGATAAGTCTCAATCCTTATATAAACTCCCATATTACTTGTCCTTGTTGTCGATGAGGATGTTATATGTACCATCATGTGAAGAATGAACGTATAAACATGAGTAAGCTGATCTATTTGACATGAAACATATTTTTTGGTAGGATGGTTCTTCCCTTTATATGACATAATGACATGAAATTTTTAGTGTTATAACAACAAATTTCTAGTTCAAACATGATACTATAAGGTGTCTCTCCACTAAATTTCGGTTGGTCAGTTTCAACACTTAAAAAATTTACATAACCAACGCCACAATCAAGATTATTTTCATGCTTAACATAAAATTGAAGAACAAGGGTCCTATCCTTGTTGATAAACTCAGGGTACACAGGTGTGATGACAAAAAATATACGATATGTATGTGTTTATATCCCCTTGACATTTGGATCCCCATTCCATTTACCAATTATGTGCACCCAATCTCCATCCAAGATTTCATGTTTTTTCCAATTAGATTGCACCCAACGACTTTCATAACTATCATTGAAACACTCCTTGAACAAGACTTCGACCAAGATAAAATAAGCGAACAACAACAAGAACCCAACATACAAAGGTGATCATTGGAACACCATTGTCATGGTTATGAAACCACTACTACTACTCTAACCATCTTTTCCATTTTCACTAGTTCACACGAAAACTAGTTCATAGTTGAATAATCTTCTAACTATGTGTTTTTCTTAGGGTTTGGATTTGACCTTCGATGGATGCAACATACCTGCCATATTTGGATCTTCGGCACAAAATAAAATGATACAATTGAAGTTGTTTTGTTTTCGAGGGTTCTTGATCACTTTATCTTGAGATATCAAATATAATGAGTAGGTTGAATTTAAAGCCAAAGGCATACAAAGTGTTAATTTGGCAGCTCAGTGACAAATTCCAATCATGGGACTAGATTCCTCTTTTTTGAGAGGACCAATTTTGACTTTTGAAGCACTTGATTTGGACAAGGGAAACTTTATTTTCGAATTAAATCCCACATGTGCACAAAAGACTGGGTCGACCCAAAAGAGAAATTGGACACCCAAGGATGGCTATAAATACAAGTCAAGTGACCCTCATTTGATGATCATGATGATCACTATTCTTTCTTTGGTTTGGATTGTATGGGTTTGAGGTGGTTCACGGAGATTGGTTCCTATGGGTTCAAATCTCACACATGAGATCTGTGGTTTTGGTTTCCATTTGTAGGGATGACACAAACATTTTTCGATTGAAACCGCAAGCACGTAGGCTCATGGGTGTGGTTGGAGGGTTTCAGTTGAACTCACATACACTCTCTATGAGCAATTGGAAACTAGGGTTTGATTTTTTAGTTGACCACAGAACTCGACAGTTTATCACAAACATTGACAGTTGGTTGTAGGCTTCTGAATCAAGGTTTTGATTTTTAGCAATGTTGGGTTCATCTCATGGATTGTTTTTTGTTGATTTTTCCGGATAGGTTTGTTGTTGAAGATATGGATCATTATACTCTCTATTTGTTGAAACATTCAATGAAAATCTAATAAGAAGAAGAATTTTAAATGGTTTTCCTCGTAGTGGGTGTTTTCCTGGTCTCCGACTAATCCTAGTGTCTCTACGTGTGAATGATTTTCTTCTATTGTTCCTTTATGTTCTGCTACATTGATGATGATATTGTTATTTCTATATAATTGCATATGCTGCAGAATAATGTTGTAAAAATGAATAATGTTATGATTTTGTGGGGTGAATTTATTATGTAAATGTAGAAATTCAATTATCTAAAGCAAAGAAAAATATAACCCTAAGAAAAATTAACATGGTACAAGAGTTGGGCTGAAGAAAAGTCATTAATATCACCCCCATGAAGACACCTTTGATGGAAGCAAGAGGAGACAGAGGAGACCTAAAAGAATACTAAGTTTTGAAGGAAACCTTAGGGAATTTGCTTGTTAGGGCTTGATGGATATTATGAGGTTAGGGTTTGGAAGAAACCTTGGATTATGAAAAATATTTGAGATATGCAATGTAGAAACCCTAGCATAATCAATGTGAATATTTTCTAGCACTTGTGATAGGTTTGATGTAGAACTAGATGGGATAGTCTCAATTATGCTTGGTTTCTCATGAAGTTGGTTGAAATATATGTTGATCTAAAGATGATCAGAGGTTTTCATTGACGTCAACCCAAGTAGCACCAAGGATGACCCTGAAATTACATGGCATATTTGGCATCATCATTCATGGTTTCTCGTCTCATAACCATTATAGGAATACTCTACTCAAAAATATCTTTCTATCGGTATATAGCTCTCCTCGTAATTCCTCACGGTTTGTAAGTTATTCAAGATTGAAGTTAGTAACCCCAATTAGTGGGCTAAAACCCCGTGGGGTTGTGGCATGGAATTTATCATTTATTTTTGTCATTGAATAGTCAATGATTAATAATTTTTTAGGCTCCTAAAATCCCTCCAACATTCTCTATAGAAGCCCCTCTCAACTCTATAAAAAGAAATCTCATATATCCTCCAAAAGGAGCGATCACGGCAGTTTCACTATAAACTTATTTCTGCGAAGTCTTAGATGCTAAAATTAAAACCGATTTGAGCTGAAATCTTGATGAATGTCATGACCAAATTATGATCTTGGTTCGCTGTATTTCCGGAGATATGATCTGTGGAAGTGAGGGTTTTTGCAGGCTCCCGAATTTCATCTCAAAGAGGTGACCTTAGGCAAATAGTCATAACTCTCTCTCTCTCAGAGATGGATTGGAATTCTGTAAAAAGTGGTGGATAGTGCATGGACTATAGTTTTCTGTGTATCAATTTCAGATCCAAAAGAGGAAACAATGACATGTGGCACACTGTACAAGTTATCTCTACTAAACAAGTCCATAATTAGGTCATTGTGAGAGATTGGGCATAACTTTTCCTTGAAGAATCCAAATCGGGTCAGACCTATGGCATTGGAAAGAAGACTCAAAGGGATACTGCAAGACCAAATATCACATATTTAGGATCTGAAATCACAGAGATACATCATATTCAATATCGTGCTCCTAGAAGGAAAAAAAAAACTAGATCAAGTGTTGTCAAGGGTGCAAAGGACTAGACTTTCTAGGGCAGCAAAGAGCAAAGTGAGGCAAAATGATGCAGTAGAGGTAAGCTCCAGGTAAGTATCTTTTGTATATGCATGTTCACCTTTGAATTGCATCAGGTTCTTTGTATTCTAATTTATTGTTTTTGTTTAGCACTGACATATGCTCTGTAGGATGAGGTAAGATTTGCTATTATCATGTAATGGGTATTTCCTTGAAGAATTTTTGCACGTATTATATATTCATCAAGAGAAGAATCAATGCATAATCTAATGTTATGAAGAGTGAGAAAGGATAGCATGACAAGAGCAGAAATCAAGGTGCAAAACAACAACAAGAAGTTCACCACATGAAGTCTTCAAGTGGGCAACACTGCAGTCATTGTACAAATTCATTGTAAAAGCATCAGAAGCTGTACAAGTGTCTATCTACTCAGAGTTGAAGAGTTAGTGTTGGGAGGTCCAGGATCATCATTAGGTGGTTGTGTCATAGTTGGGGTTATGATCTAGTGTGTATTCTTCTTCTACGTCATTATATATCATTGTAAAGTGGACCATTTTCCCTGGTACGAGAGTCCATTCTTCTTTTATTCTTCTATAGGGTGGTGCTAGGCTGGTGCATGAAGTCACCAACTGGTTCAAGCCTGTGAAAAATTCATGGTGGTAGGGTGGTACTAGGGTGAGTTGTAGCTCATTGGGTGTTGGGACATCCGTTCAGTTGACTACTGAAGAATCTCAGGCATTGGAGTGTCCATCCAGTGGGAGCTGGAGAAGAATGATTTTCTAGATTCTAGGAATTTGGAGCTTTCTTTTCAATTGGATTTGAATATTAAAGAATTATTAGAAAAGCATTCAGGTGGTTTTTGTCTCGGAGGGGGTTTCCACCTTAAAAACTGTGTGCATTTGTGTTCCTTTTGTTTACTTCTATCGTTGTACAAACACTGATAATAAGTAAAGATTAACTAGTGCTATGAAACATTAATAATAATACTAGAAAGGAATACTGATTCACCCCTTCCCCTCAGTATTTCCAACAATTGGTATCGGAGCTTGGTTCCTTCAATAACAGTTTAACAAATGGAAGGAGATCATGGAGCATACCAAGAATGGTGTTGTTCAATGAAAATAATTATGCACTATGGAAAGGAAGAATGTAGTTCTATCTCTTGGCAAAAGGTTATGAAGTATGGGACACTATTCAAAATGGCTTTACACAAACTGCGTGTGCACAAGGTAAGAAGAATTTGGTAAATGATGCAAAAGAAAAAAATATTATTATCAGTGGACTTATTGAATCTGATTATCATAAGGTTTTGGGTTGTAAGACCGCCAAAAATGTATGGGACAAGCTTGAGAATATATATGCAGGTGACTCAAATGTCAAAGAAGAAAAGCTTCAAATCTACAAAGAAAAATTTGAGCAACTCAGAATGAAATAAGATGACAACATTGCTGCATACTTCCAACACGTTGATGAAATAACCAACACTCTAGAAGGATTGGGAGAGCCTGTTGACGAGAAGACTATTATATGAAAGATTCTTAGAATGTTACCAGGAAGATTCAACCCAAAGGTATCAGTCTTAGAATACAGTGAAAATATGGCCAAACTCAACAAAGAGGAATTACATGGAGTTCTCATAGCATATGAAATGAGTCTTGATGAAGAGAGGGTACTTCACATCTAGAAACTGTGTTTGTTGCATCTAAGAAAACCAATAAGGACAAACAATCATCAAAGGCAAAGACCTACACCTGCAAGTGTGAATAAAAGGAAGATGATGAAGAAGGTTTTTCATATGGAGAATATGCTTATTTTACGAGAAAACTACAAATTGGAAACAAGAAAGGATTCAAAATGAACTTTCTCTCTAAAGAAGATAGCCCATCATCTGATGAAGACAGTGACAGTGAAGAAGAATCCAATGAGAGAGTACTATTTATGGCCAAGCAGAATAAACAAGAGGTATCAAGCAACGAAGAAGAAGGGTTGACCATAGAAGAATTTTCTAAGGAGGCAATCAAGCTTATAAAAGAGCTCAAGGCTGAGAAGATCCATTGCAATAGTCTTGAAGAACAAGTTCAAGGTCTAAAAATTGAAGTTGAAGAACACAAATGTATTAAAGACTCACTTCAAAAGAAGTTGGAAGAAAGAAACCGAGAAAGGGAAGAATTAGAAGCCGAAGTAGTCTCGTTGCGTAAGGAAGTGAAGAAGGGAAAAATTGTCCAAAACTATGCCAACAACTCAAGGGTGTTGGAAGAAATCAATAATACAACGACACGAGAACTCAAGGGAGAAGTCAAATAGAAGCAACAAGAACTCGACACAACATTTGCAGAGATTAGAAAGATTACACAACAGATGTAGGAAGCAGAAATTGAAAGGAAGGAATTTTATCAAAGATACATATCCGCTGTTGACCAAAAGAAAAATGAATTAGAAACATCTTCAATAGAAATAAGTAGGCTCAGGATTGAAAATGAGAAGCAGAAGGAACAGATACAGGTTCTCAACAGAGAAGTAGAGAAGACCACTCTTCTCAAGCTATAGGTTGAGGAGGCAAAAAAAGAAGGAATATCTTGAAAAGATGGTTTCAAGAATATCTTGCTCAAAAGAAAGAAGAACTTGATGCAACCCATGATGAGATCAAAAAACTCAAGGGATCAAAAAAAGAACACTTACAAGATAAGACAAATGAAGAAGAAAAAATGAAGGAAATTAAAGATGGTAAAGCTCCAGTTGATGAAGGTACAAGCTCCACAGCTTCGCAAGATGATTCTAAGAAGGAAGTTGATCAAAGTGAAAAGCCAAAGAAGAATGTTGCAACTCCAAAGAACAAGACCAAAGAAATCAAGAATAAAGGACCACAACTATCTACAACGCCGCCTTCAAAGGAGAATAAAAAATATTCCAGGTATGTTCGTTTATTTAATGGTTATTTCTTTTATGTGCTAACTATGGACATATGGATAGGGATTGTGAAGTTTTTGACAGGGACAATCATTATCTACAAAACCCTAGGCAAGTTTGCAGGATCATGAGACAGTTTTCACGCTGATTTTGTTAGAAGAGAATACGTGCTAGATGGGAAAAACATTGATTTTTCAAATGCCATAACTATGGCCATAGTGCTCACGGTTGCAGATATCATATGGAATCGCCTATGGAAAACATTGAATGCTTCAAGTGTAATAACTATGGGTACATGGCTAGAGATTGTGGGAATAAGAATGTCTAGAAAAGGAAACAGGCACAGGAAGACAAAGTAGATAACAAGGTTTTAACAGTTATTCTTCCAGGATTTGTAAAAGCAAAAGGTCATGAGGAATTAACAGTTGCTTCAGATAATGACTCAAGTCAAGATGCCCACTAGGTGACTCACTATTTTGAATAATCTAGCTTGTTGACTCCTTAATGTTTGTACAGGATGAGTCTATGCAGCAGTATATGGCACAAGTCTACGATTGAAAGGAAGGTAGTTTGAACAAGATGGTAGTTTCATTAAACGTTCAAGGGGAGAAAAATAGCTGAAGGATTACGGGTTACCAGGAACAAGGAAAGATTAGTTTGCAAAGGATATGCACATGTTGAAGGAATCAATTTTGAAGAAAAATTTTCTCTCATTTCTTTAATGGAAGCTACCAGGATGTTTCTCCCCTATGCATGTTCAAGAAAAATAAAAGTATACCAAATGGATGTTAAGTCAACATTTTTGAATGGTGAATTAGAAGAAGAAGTTTACATCGAACAACCTGAAGGCTTTCTACTAATAAAAAGAAGACTATGTTTGCATGTTAAATAAGGCTCTGTATGATCTCAAGCAAGATCCCAGAGCATGGTATGCTTGTCTTGATGGATATCTACGTCAACAAGGGTTCAAGAAAGGTACTACTGATAGTAATCTTTACATACAAATAGATAAAGATAATTTAACAATCGTTGAGGTATATGTGGATGATATAACCTTTGGTAGTAATGATGATCAACTAAATAATAACTTTGCTACAAATATGCAAAGTGAGTTCGAGATGTCTTTACTTGGTGAGTTGACGTACTTATTAGGGTTTCAAATATCTTAGAAATAGAAAGGAATATTTATATGTCAAGCCAAGTAAATCAAGGAAATGCTCAAGAAATTCAAAATGGAAGATTGCAAACCCGTCCTTACTCCAATGGTAACAAGTTGCAAATTGAGAATAGACGACTCATCTAAGGATGTGGATCATAGGTTGTACAGATCTATGATTGGTAGTCTTCTATATGTAACAACCTCCCAACTAGATGTTATGCAAGCAGTTGGACAAGTAGCAAGATTCCAATCAGCACCAAAAGAATCACATATTATTGTTGTCAAAATAATTCTTCGATATCTAAAGGGCACAATAGAATATGGCTTGTGGTATTCCAAGGGAAAATATCTCATTATTAAAGCCTTTACATATGCAGATTGGGTAGGAAGCGTTGATTATCATGAGAGTACTAGTGGAGCAGCATTCTATCTAGGTGGTTGTCTCGTATCATGGTTGAGCAAAAAGAAAACCTCAATCTCGTTATCTATAGCAGAAGTAGAATATATTGCAACAATAACTTGTTGTACTCAAGTCCTTTGGATGAAACAAACTTTGCAAGATCTTCAAGTACAATTCAATGAGCCTATTCCCATCTTCTGTGATAACACCAGTGCCATTAGCATCAACAAGAATCCTGTCATGCATTCAAAAACAAAACACATTCCAATTAAATATCATTTTGTTAGAGAACAAGTAGCTAAAAAGAATATCAAACTTGAATATGTTGGTACAAAAGAACAAATCATTAATATCTTCACTAATCCTTTACCTCATGAAGAATTTGAATATCTTCACCAGAAGCTTGGGATTCTCCCAAGTTCTCATTAGATTTTCCTTATTCGGAAAATAAAGGGGGAGTGGAAGTGTGTATAGGTCCGCACGATGGTTGTGTGTCATGGGGATTTACCCTTTTCCATTTATTTCAAAGGGGGAGAGAAGGTAGTAGGAAGAGGTGCCCTGATTGCAGGGGGTGTACTTGTGTTGCCATCAATGCCTAAGGGGGAGATTGTTGATCTAAATATGATCTGAGGTTTCCATTGATGTCAACCCAAGTAGCACCAAGGATGACAATAAAATTCCATGACACATTGGGCATCATAATTCATGGTTTCTCATCTCATAACCATTATAGGAATACTCTACTAAAAATATCCTTTTATTGGTATATAGCTCTCCTCGTAATTCCTCATGGTTTGTAAGTTATTCAGGATTGAAGTTAGTAACCCCAATTAGTGGGCTAAAACCCCATGGGGTTGTGGCATGATATTTATCATTTATTTTGGTCATTGAATAGTCAATAATTGATAATTTTTTAAGCTCCTAAAATCCCTCCAACATTCTCTACAGAAGCCCCTCTTAACTCTATAAAAAGAAATCTCATATATCCTCCAAACGAAGTGAACGTGGAATTTTCGCTATAACTTTATTTCTGAGAAGTCTTAGATGCTGAAATTAAAACCCATTTGAGCTAAAATCCTGATGAACATCATGACCACATTTAGATCTTGGTTCACTATATTTTCAGAGATATGATCCGTGGACGTTAGGGTTTTTGCAGGCTCCCGAATTTCATCTTAAAGAGGTGTAATTAGGAAAACCATCATAACTCTCTCTCTAAGAAATGGATTGAAACTATTTGAAAAGTGACAAATAGTGCATGGACTGCAGTTTTGTGTGTATCAATTTAAGATCTGAAAGAGGAAACAGTGACATGTGGCATGCCATACAAGTTCGCTCTATTGAACTAGTCCATAATTAGGTCACTGTGAGAGAATGGGCATAACGTTTCCTTGAAGAATCCAAATCGCCGGGTCAGACCTGTGGAATTGGAAGGATGACTCAGAGGGATACTATAGGACCAAAGATCACATATTGGAGATCTGAAATCACAGAGATACATTAGATTTAATATCATGCTCCTAGAAGGCAAAAAACAAAAAAACTAGATCAAGTGTTGTCAAGGGTTGCAAAGGACCAGACTTTCTAGGGCAGCAAAATGATGTTGCAGAGGTAAGCTCCAGGTAAGTATCTTCTATATATGCATGTTGATCTCTTAATTGCATTAATTTGTTTGTATTCTAATTTGTTGTTTTTGTTTAGCACTGACATATGCTCTGCAAGATGAGGTAAGTTTTGCTATTATCATGTCATGGACATTTCCTTGAAGACTTTTTGCAAGTGTTATATATTCATTGTAGAGCATTGGAAAGGTATGTTTTGATGCATAATTTAGTGATGTTTCAAGCAATGTTTGTAATCCTTTCTTTGTTATAAAGTAAGAAGAATGTAATAAGAATGAGCACGAATGACCAATTATTAATAATTGTCTTCTCTATGCAGAAAATGACAAAAGGAGGAAGACGCAGTGCAAAACTGGAGTTCTATGAGAAGATAACGGTTGTCCCTTCGGAACTAACTAAAGTCCAGACCAGGGCGAGAAAATCTCGGCAAATCAATCTGGGACGAGATAAGGAGCTGTCAGTTCGGAAGACTAGGCAAAGAAAAGAGAGGAGTTAACAGCTTAACAGATCCCTTAGGATCTTTGATCTTGAGGGATCGTTACTTTCAATTATTTTGTTGTCTGGTTAACTCCGCCATCACTAGTATAAAAAGGGTAGCATTGAAGACTTAAAAAAGGCTGATTTTTATCTTGTATCTTTATTCTCTGTTTACAGACTTCACAGTCAGTTGGAACTCAGACTATCGAGTCTCTTTGAGACTTAGTTTTGCTGTACTATCGTTGATGTGTTAATATAATATCTTTGGTATTATTTTCCCTCTGCGTCTGAAGTAAATTCCGGCGGTGTGCCATTGGAAGCTAAGGGCCCGGCTCCAACGGACACTGGCTGATTGTATCATTACAGTTTGGCTTTGTGTGGTTTGTTTATCATCCTTAATAATTTGACATATTTTACATGCTGTTCCATATTCATTCATCAGTAGTTTCCTATTGTAAATCTTTATAACAAGCTCGTATCATATTTCCAGAATTGGTCATATAACGATTATTCTGAGTTGTTCACTCCTGTTACAGAATTTATAAGTGGAATGCTTTAGCTACATATAGTTGGAGTGACGATCATAAGAAAGTGGAATTAATGTTGTAAGTGGACTACTGGTGATCATGTCAGATTATCTGTACATATGATTGACGTTTCCTGTTTATTTGATTTAGTTGACTACTTTTATATATGATTGACGTTTCCTGTTTATGATGGTTTGCTGTTCCATTTGGTTAAGCTGTTTACTTGTATAAAAGATTGCTCTGTCTTTGTGTATAAGTTGATGTAAAGGATTGAGAGTGTTGGACTCGCGAGACTTAGTTTCTTTACTGCTGTTCCTTTTACTGCCGTTCCATTTCTGCATTGTCGTTCCATTTTACTTTCCTGTTGTTCATTTTTACTCGCATTCATTGGTGTGGTGTGAGAGGAGGATCAAGGCTGTCGTGAGACACAGCAGACGCTACTATGCTCCCAGAACCATGATCCATACTCTAAGTTCTTTTCTTTCAAACAGTTTCTAGAGGGATGGGTTATTACTTCCGCACCCTCGACTGGTAAAGTTGCTGCGTGTAATTCCTTTCTGCAAAAGTAATCTAGTCATAGTTTAGCATCCGTTTACTCTTGTATTTCTTAGGCCTATACTACGAAGCATTACTCTGACAAATAGCCTCAAATTGAGATACCCTTTGCAATAACAAAACGCTCCCGGATTGACTTGTAATGTGAGATAACTAGAGGTGAAAAAGGCCCTTGTTACAGCTCTACATTCATCAAGAGAAGAATCAATGCATAATCTAATGTTCTGAAGAGTGAGAAAGGGTAGAATGACAAGAAAAACAATCAAGGTGCAGAAAAACAACAACAATTTCACCACATGAAGTCTTCAAGTGGGCAGCACTGCATACAGTCATTGTAAAAGTATCATTGTATAGAGTCATTGTAAAAGCATCATTGTAAAATTTGTACAAGTGTCTATCTGCAAAGAGTTGAAGAGGCAGTGTTGGGAGGTCTAGGATCATCATTAGGTGGTTGTGTCATAGTTGGGTTTATGGTCTAGTGTGTCTTCTTCTTCTACATTATTCTATATCATTGTAAGGGAGACCATAAGTATGGGAGTCCATTCTTCTTTTATTCTTCTATAGGGTGGTAGGGTGGTGCTAGGCTGGTGCATGAAGTCACCAACTGGTTCAAGCCTGTGAAAACTTCAAGGTGGTAGGGTGGTGCTAGGGTGAGTTGTAGCTCATTGGGTGTTGAGGCATCCATTCAGTTGACTATTGAAGAATCTCAAGCATTGGAGTGTCTATCCAATGGGAGTTGGAGAAGAATGCTTTTATAGATTCTATGAAGTTGGAGCTTTCTTTTCAATTGGAGTTGAAGATTAAAGAACTATTAGAAAAACATTCATGTGGTTTTTGTCTCGGAGGGGGTTTCCACCTTAAAAACTGTGTACATTTGTGTTCCTTTTGTTTACTGCTATCATTGTACAAACACTGATAATAATTGAAGATTAACTAATGTTCTAAAAAATTAATAATAGTACTAATTGAAAGGAATACTGATTCAGCCCCCCTCTCAATATTTCCAACAATATAATGGAGGGAACAATGTTATATGGAAAATGAACAATCATGACCCTTGAAGGCTACTTCAAGAGGGAGATGATCACCTCCCATTGAAGATAAGTAATTTTTTCAATTTGTGTTACTTCATTTTTTCTTTACTTTTAGATTTATTGATTTGATCATTGATTATACTTACTGCATGTATATTTGAGTATTTGGATGCTTCTAAACTCCTAATGAGATATGATAAGTGGGTCCTTCTTCAGGATCATCTGAGGTGTGGGAAAAGATAACTAGTGTAGGAAGAGAAGAGGTACAGTTGCCTATGAAAAGTAAGTGATACAAAGTGCAAAGGTATCTGAATGTTATAAGGCATGTATAGTATATTTTTTTAGCTACAATACTAGATGACAAGGTAAGCCCTAAGGAATGATGGGAATATCACCTTCATTAATGAATCATATATGCATATGAAAGTAAGATTGATTTATGGTACATGTGATATATTGATGCACTTGATATTTGACAAGTATCTTACAATTTAGACATGATGGATTTCTTGATTTTATGAAGAAAGCGAGATACATTGTTTTAATATATGGTGACTTGATACTATTGTTAGTTCTTTTGATAAGCATGATAATATTGATGATAAAAAGTGTAACAATAAGATTGATACTCAGGACCTTCTTGTTAGTTTTCATAAGCTTAGTATGTTTGACAATGTGGTAAATCTAGATGCCTTGTCTTGATGGTTGGATAATGTGATAAAGATGTGATGTTGTGATTATGATCCTTGAAGTATAATTATATTAATTGTTATAATTATTTGACACTAAGCCTTGATGAATGTTTTATGCCATGATGAAGTAGTTGATGTTGATATGCTATGAATATGATGCATAAATGTTTTAAAAACCTGATATTGTTTGACTTCATGACCTAACAGTTTTACTGATGCATGAAAATATTATGATAGATAGGTTGAGTAATTGAATGACGATGACTAAAGTGGCTTCCCATTCAGAGGGAGAAAATCTCCATGAAATATCTACACCTATTATTAATTGCAGAAAATGAATAGATGACACTTGACTATTGGAGGAAGGATTCTAGACATGAATAAACATCTGATGTTGTGGAAAAAGGTTTTTACAAGTTATGATTTTAGTAGAGAAGGGTTCTCCTAGTCTAAGCCCCAACCACATGGAAGAAGGATCAAGGGTGCGGTTGTAAGATTCCCAACCGCATGGAAGAAGCCCTATGGGTGCGGTTGTGCCTCCATGCTAAAGTAACACCCAAACGTGCTCATCTCATAATTAATGATCCCAAACAACATCAGTTCATCCATGCAAGCATATATCATAGAAGAATATCTCAAACCAAAAATTGATCGTCCCATGAAAATATCTCGAAGGGTGCTCGATGACACTCTAGTGTGTATGAAGTGGTTCAATCATGAATTGACACATGTTCTCGACGAAACATATGTCTGGATGGGTGTTAATAAGGAACATTAACGTCTTAATCAATTGTTGGTCTCCAAGCAATTTTTTGCATAACTTATTGAAATTCAATTGGAGTGTCCAAGGATTTTCATTTCCACTTTCCAAAAATTCTTCAATAGCTTCACGATATACATTTTATTTTCCAAAATTTATAACTTAATTCATCATACCAATATTCTTCATTTTGAACTTTAGAAGACAACTCCCTCTTACTTTAATCATCAGAGGCTCATTACCTGTCAAGAATAGACCATCATCATATAAAACCAAAATCAAAGACATACCTTGGACCACTTTGGAGTAGAGTTTTGGATTAGCACATCTTCATGACTTCACTAGGTAACTGTCAATGTAGACATACCAAGCTCGGGAAGCTTGATTCAAACCACACAATGCTACCAGCAAACATTATAATAATCAAACCAATATACTTAGCTTCACACATGTCAATATTGTGCAATCAAATCAACTAAGCCAACTTATCAAGCCTTAGATACCAAATCAAAACTAATATCAAAGCCATAAAAGTTTTTTTCGATATCATTGTGATGGTGCCAAGTAGAGCTCACATCCAACATAGAAGTTACAACCTTATCCATTGTCATGTCAACAACTGTTATTTACCAAGAAATATCAAGCGAAACTTTATCAAGCCATCCTCATGATCATAATATAAATCATTTATGTCACTAGATGCAAATGCATACATTCATTGTGAGATCATTTCAGATTGAATCACAAATGTTTACACTTCAACCAATTTTTCAATATTAATGTTAATCATTGAGAGTCGTTATGCCCATATTGTCAAGTCAAATCAATGTAAATAACCATTTTCAAGTACCAAATTTTATAAAAAATCTAACTTGTTATCACTGTGAATTCAATCAACCCATAAGCCAACGAATATCTAATTCCATAAATTCCAATAAAGGTCATCAATATTAAACCAATAAGCCAAATCTTGTCAAACCCTTCCAATTGTTATCAAATACTGACATATACTAACTTCAATGATTGAATCAAAATAACATAGTGAAATGCAAATTCCAGTCCCATGCAAACACAAGTTTAGTATACATAATCACATTTTCTATAGTAAGTCAAACATTCAAACTTTCAAGCTCATAGGACTTTCTATTATCTGTTCCATATTTGTGGGACTATCATACTCCCGGTGCACTCCTAGTCTTGTGTATAAGGCTTCGATATGCCATGATATTTTGGATGAGAAGTTTGTAGCTTTAAGCACAATTGAGGTTGAGTAGGATGTTTCTAGCATGGCTAGCTATGAGTTAGGTTGAAGAAATGATTTTGGAAAACTATTTTGAACATGCTCTGGATGTGAAAGTGATACATTTCCATAATAGAGAGTGGGATCTGATTGGTAAAGAATCCCATATATAGTTGGGATTGAGATATCTTCATATGTTGAGACAATGTTGTTGTACGATACAAGATTAGGCTTGTGGTTTCTACCTCTGTGAGAGGGATTATGAATAAGGTATCCTTTTTATGATATGTATTCTTTTAACATGATATTTGATTTTATATTCCATATGAATAGGAAAGCAGAGGACTTCTTCTCAAAATAATTGCATAAAGTAGTATGATTGAAGTCTTTAGTGAACTATTTGAGCTGATACTATATGTAAGCATGTTGATATGTTTATGATCTACAGAGAGCAAGACCGATCGAGGACATTGAGCCAACTCTTTCCCCCTTGTCTAAGATCCTAGAGTGAGGAATTGATATGGATGGATCTTAGGGTTGAGAGATCTCTAGACAATATGGTATTACCCCTATCTTTTACCCAAAGGGTGGAAGATGTTGCTCCCCCATCTTGGTCTATGTAGAGTATACCCTAATTGGCATCATACCCACAAGTTTGGCTTATTGGGATTGTCACTCCTTATCTATCCAACAGGTTGAGAGAAAGCTTGAGGGTGTGTGATACTTACCATTGGTAAGTCGAGCATCTCACTCAAGTTGATTATGATGTAGGTGTTCTACCACCTGCTCCGCGGGGTCATTGTTGGGAAGATTAGAAAGTAATAGGATGGTTGTGATCCTTACCTAGTATAACAAGTGGTATCTCACCCATTGATTGCACAATGGGATGATTATTATCCTTGGTTGGTAAGTTGTATCTCTCCTATTGCTTAATTATATGACTTGGGGTGAGAGATTCCCATAGTACCTTCCCCACTATCATAGACATGAGGTGAGAGTGTCCCAAAGGACCCTCCTCATTGTCATTAGATTCTAGGTTGAGAAGGGATCCCTAGTGATAAGTTGTTTGATGTTTCCTAGGTAGTAGAATTGGGCTCCTTGTTAACAGTAATTTTGGGTGGTAGTAGGGGCTCCCTGATGGATAGAGGGTGGTAGCATAGGATCCCCTATGATGTCAATTTCTCCTTATTTTAGATTCGAGAGTGTTCAACATATGAGAAAAGACAAGCAAGAGATGAACAAGGATAAGTAGAGATGAACAAAGATGAGTAGCGATGATATTTGATGATGAGATACTTGAGATGGGACATGATATGATGAAAGGATTGGAATATCTCCCTAGCTAAGAAGGAGTGTTAATTTGGAAGCTTAGTGACAAATTCCAATCATGGGACTAGATTCCTCTTTTTGATAGGACTAATTTTGACTTTGGAAGCACTTGATTTGGACAAGAGAAAGTGTATTTTTGAATTAAATCCCACATGTGCACAAAAGAACAAGTCAGCCCAAAAGATAAATTAGATACCCATGGATGGCTATAAATAAAAGTCAAGTGACCCTCATTTAGACATCATGATGATAATTATTATTTATTTGGTTTGGATTGCACAGGTTTGAGGTGGTTCACGGAGATTGGTTCGTACAAGTCTGAAATTATAGGGTCCAAGTCTCGCACGTGAGATCTAGGGTTTTGGTTTCTAGCTGCAACGATGACACAAGCATTTTTTGGTTACAACGTAGGAAGATAGGCTCATTTGTGTGGTTGGAAAGTTTCGACTGTACACATGTACACTCTATGTGTGGTTGGAAACAAGGGTTTGATTTTTCAGTTGACTATAGTTGATTGCAGAACTTGACAGTTGACCACAAACAATGATAGTTAATGACACACTTCTAAGTTAGGGTTTTGATTACTAGCATTGTTGGGTTCATATCATGGATGTTGTTTAATTGATTTTGTTGGATAGGTTTGTGGTTGAAGATATGGATCATTGTGATGAGCCTCATCATTGGGTAATTATATGGGCCTTAATTCACCTCCTAGCTTAGTCAAACCAACTCTTCTCACAACTTATTACATGTTTTGATTATATTTTGTTTAATGAGATTAGTTAAAGTGAGATATTATGCCTAGTGAACTAATATGCATTGAATGCAAGTTTGGAAGAGAAAATCAAGGAATTTTGGCAATACTAAGGTTTGAAACTTGATTGTGACAAGAGAGAGAGATTGCAGGAGGTAAATCCTCCTCATTTTCTCCTCCCCCATTCGAATATTCCTCCATTAATCCCACTAGCTCGGTGTGCAAGCAACCAAGTCATGAAGATCAGAAGGCAGCCGAGCAAATGATAGACAAAGAGTTAGTTCATCTCGAGTTTGGGACCGAGCATACCTAAATTTAAGGAAGTCATTAGGGACTACATTTGTATAAGTAGAGAGGCCTAGAGCCTCATTAGGATTGAAATTTTGGTTGTAAAAACTCAAGTTATTTTTGAGCTCTAGACTTGTGGAAGACTTTGATGTAAATTTCTGTTTTGATAATAAGAATGAGCTTTTTCTTGATCCAGCATTGAGCTAACTCATAGGGATGAATCTCTTGGGTTAGGGCCCAACCCTAGCAGTAAAGACTCCTCTACTTGTATATGTATGATTAGCTTAGTTTCATAGATTCATGGTTAAACTGTCTTTAGAATTATTTCTTTGCATGTAACATAGATTTGATTAATTGTTTATTAGTTTGCTTCCATTTGTGCCTTACTTCAGCAGTAGGTTATAAGGGGTAAAATAAGTACCACAAAGCTGTTAGTAGGTGTCCTAGCCTCACTTCTTCCTTCTAGGATCATGATTTGAGGAAAAGACCCTTATGCAGCCCCAAAAAGACAGATTTCCATTTCTTTCATAAGATTTAGAGTTTACTGTACTTGAACCAATATTTGATCAGTTTTGCAAGTGTATGATTTCATTGCCATCTCTTCTATCTTCATTATGGAAGTATATCTCATCCATGATTCCATTTTATTCAGCAATTTCCTCATGCATAAGGTAGAAATTTAGTTCATTTAATTCTTCTTTTCTAGCTCATGAGAATTCTTGTTTACATGAATTTTTGGAAATTACACATGTTGGATGTAGAGTAGGTGCTTCAGAAGTAGAAAGAGATCTCATAGCAAGCAACCACCTTCCAACTTCATCCATCCATAGGCATTCCTTGTTTCCATGAAGACCTTTACCAATTTCATCATTTTACATAGAAATTGCCCCAAGCATGTTGAACAAATCCAACCATGTCCTAAACTTGGTTTTGGGTTTTGAGTGATCATAGGCCTTTTCTCACACCATTCAACCACCTTCCCTAAGCCTTCTATCACCTCCAACACCCATAATTTTTCTCTCGGTTGTATCATGCACAAATACAAGGAATCCTGTAGGTTTCTAGTACATCCTGTAGGTTTTCCTGTAGTGGCCTGTTTTGAGGCCGAATTGAGGGAAAACCTCTACGAAGCCACCCAATGTCACCCAAGCGTCTCCAAAAACTTCCAACCATCTCTTAAACCTTCTAGCCATCCACCAACATCCCTAAGCCACCTGCCACATCACCAAAAGAGATTAGCTTGCACACTTGATTTTTCATGAAAAGCATAAAAACACAAAACAAATTTATTACAGTCCTTTACATGCATAACAATGATGTTTGATGTTTTAAACTTCCATTCTTAGGATAGTATAATTTTATTCATGTTAGTTTAGCATTATTGCAAAGCATAGCTCTTAGAAGTTAATTAGGAAATGGTGTGCTTTAGCATTGAATTTCAATCTTTTTCATTATTACAGTAGATCAACTCTCTCTTAGAGTAGATTTCTATTTCTTTCATCAAGGAACCAAGCTTTGTCTAAATCCATAGAAGGCTAGCTTGAAAACTCTAGTGGTCTCTCACCAGCTGAATAGTGACAAAAGGTAGAACCATCACTTTTACTTGTGTATACAACACTGTCACCTCCAAGTTTGTATGAACCCTGGGTTGATAAAGTAAAGTTGGTAGCCCAGGAGTTGCAGCATTCTTGCTGCAATATTGGTGCTCATCACTTTTTGGCGTCGTTGCCAGGGAGGTGTCTGAGTAATATGTGATTACTGCTTTCTTTCTTCTATTTCTTGTTTCTAATATTCTGCCATTAGTTTCATTTCTGCAAAAGTAATTTAGTTGCTTCCTTTTTCATTCTACATTCTCTGCTTTCCTTTCCATTTTGCAAGTAATATTTCAATTCAGCAATTAGTTTTTCATTTAGTCAGTAGTTTTCATTCAATCTGCAATTTCAGTTCTGCAAAGTACTTCCCAAAGTTTGAAAAAAACACAAAACCAAACCAAAAACATCTCCTTTCATGCCTCGTAGGAATAGGGATAACTTAGGGAAATTTTTGCCAAATACCCCCACTGCATCAAACAACCAACCTTCCCTCTTCTTCGATGGCTGTGAACTAGAGGAACCCTTAGGTGAGCAACCAGACATATTTGAAGAACCTACAGGAGAAGAAGAAGAAGAAGAAGAAGAAGAACCCATTCCTACCGAGCCAATGGTTGAAAACATAAATGACAGTGGGAATAGAGAGAGAGTTGAGGGTGCCTTCCCCATCAGGGAAACCAATTGGGACACTAAGTGTTGGGCCTCCAAAATTTCTTCAAAATGACATCCACTTTCACCTTTATCGCCACTATTTCACTCACATGTCGCAACTCCATAACCATATAACCTTTCATTAGCCACCATTTTCATAAATATATGGGTTAGGATCCCTATTTACCAAAGTTATTTATTTTATGTGTTTAAAGTGAATTTATAATTAAAAACTAGGAAATTAACATGGTTTCATGACATGTGTAGGTCATTTGGAAGCTTCCAAGGCACCCTTATGTGGCCTCCAATGCTCAAATTCGAATTCCTTTCAAAGGAGATTTGGATAAAGGTCAAAGAAGGATATGTGTCCTATTTGGATTGTAACTCTATGAGGTGTCTCATCATTTCTTATTTGGATTAGAACTCTATGAGACACTTAGGGGATATGTGTCGCATTATGAGCTATTTGGTTGTAACTATATGAGATTTTAGTGGATCTTCATTAAATAGTAGTTACTTATGTACTTGTATAAATAGGGGAGCCTCTCCTCTAAAAACTGATGTGTAAAGTGGGGGAAATTCTCATGTTTTTAATAGAGAATTTGGAGCTTATACTTGGAGATTTGAAGATTTAGTGTTTCTTGCATATGGAGCTTCTTCACTTGTCATCCTCATACACCATTGGAATGGCCATCTAATGATTGTGAGATTTAATTGTTTTTATATATTAAAGTTCATTTGCTTTCTTAGTATTAGTTTTAGAATGACTGTGTAATCTTTTCTTTTTTGAAAACATTTCAATAGGAAAGATTTATGTATTTTCCAATTGGATTAAGTTTGAGGCAAGAGCTCATAGTTATTTAGTTTCCTTTCATGTCCCGTTATTTACTTTCTTAGATCAAACTATCAATTCATTGTATAATTGAATAAAAGATCAGGTCAAGAAGTTGACTTCAAATTGGGTGATTGAATGTTCAACCTATGCAATCATTAAGCCTTACTTTTTCATGCTTTTATATTTTCTTTTAAGATCCTCATTTAATTGTATTAATTGATATTCCTAAAGACCATTTTAAGAAATTGATTTAATCATATTTCAAGATTGAATGGTTGAATTTAATACATGCAATTACTGAGTTATTTTCTGCACACTTTATTTGCTTTTCTAGGACATTAGAAGTTAAAGTATAAATATTTGCTTACACATCATCTCGAGAAGGTAACACTTCATAGTTGAATGTTGGAGTAACTAAGTATACATTAGCTATTTTTGATTTCACAGGTTAGTTGAATTTCATTTTCATTATTTGATTTCATAGATTAGATGAATTGGTTTTCGTTATTTTGTAGTTAGATTGATCTAAATTGAAAGACAATTTCTAGCACATACAGTGCATGCATGCTTCACAAGTTTACGAAATCCCCGGGTTGGAAAATCAAATGATAGGCAATCACTTTGCCCCAACATTTTAGTGCCGTTTCCGGGGAAGTGTGCATAGGAACTAACTTCCAGTTTAGAGTGCATGTTATTTGTTTTTGTTTTTACTAACCATTTATGGACAAAGGATCTAGAATGTAGCCCAAAGACTACATTGAGGATGTTGGTGTTGGAAATAATACTGAGGGGGGGGGGGGGTGAATCAGTATTAGTCAAGTCAATAATATTTTTCTTTTTGCATACTCAAATTCATATACCTATTTCAATGAAGGTAGCCCGCGTGTACACGCAACTGTGTTTAAGGAAACTAGTGTAGATCCAACAAACTTATGATTTAGTTAATTCATCATATGTTGATCTTTTAATCAGTGCATCAGTACTTCATTAACCATATAAACAATAACCAGGTGCAGTAAAAATAGAACAAACCATCACACATAAGAAACACACATGAACACCAAGATATAAAGTGGAAACCAATGCAGGACAAAAACCACCTGCTGTTGTATTCTTTTTAATATAAGAAAACCTATTTACAATCTTGTACTAGTGCAGACTCATACCAGTACGCAGGCACCCACTTGCAGAAGGCTACAATCTTCTCTCATTCTCCAGCTACTACTGGAAGGGAGCTACAACCCCCTGGCTCTTGTACTAGCCGATCTGTTTACTAGTACGTAGGTGCCGGTCTACTGAAGGCTCCAACCTTCACTCATTTTCCTACTACTACTGGAAGGGAGCTCCAACCCCCTAGCTCTTGTACTGGCTGATATGTTTACTAGTCATATGTACCGACCTACAAAAGGCTACGCCCTTCTATCTTCCTCCAGGGACCACGTTTCATAAACTTTCAGATTGGATACTCCTGGAACACAACATCATAATCTGAAGGCCACGTTTCATCCAATTTTCATACTGGACCCATCAACAACATTGAAGTTCAAAATCAATCACCACTACAATACAACCATTACATTAACCAATCATTTAATACTTAATCATCAACCTTTGAATCACCCATAACTGAATCATTGAAGGCCTGTCATCAAAAAACAGTCACTAGAACACAGAGAAGAACCCAAAACTCTGCAAGACCCACTAGAACCAACTGCAAATTCAGATATCATATTTCATCATGTATACACTAATCTGATGAGCCAAACCAGCGTGTATACATGCTTTTTCCAAAGCGAACCCACGTACAAATCTGCAAATATTTACTCATAACTTTGTAGCTATTCCAAACATTAGTCATACCCAGATCATAACATTTAGAGAATAAAATATGCATCAGTAATTCAGATCTAGTCTATCCATGATCAAACAACATAATGATAATACATTCCAAGCCTTAAGATCCCGATCCATCATCCATCATCATCCACATAGGTGCATCCTTAGTTCAAATCATGCAAAGCATCACAAACCCATAACCTGCATACTTGATCTCACACTTCATCAAATGTTCAATACTTGCACACCTTGCACCCCTTGGCCTAATGATCTTCTCCTCCTCATATAGTTTTAGGCCTTTCAATAGCATGGACCAAAACCACTTAGGACCAATACCTTGGATCCAATACTTGGGGTCAATACCTTGGACCAAATACCATGGACCAATATCATGGATCAAAATACCATGGACCAAATACCTAGGACCAAAACTTAGTTTTCCAAGATATACATGATTTTCATTCTATAAAAGTGCGTGCATGTGTTATACGTGCCTTTTTGTCTGTTAACCTGCGTGTATATGCTCCTTTGTCAAGGTGAACTTGTGTATACCTCTCTTTCTTCATTCCCTGTAGTTTGATCATTAATTCTTTGCTATTGACTTGCTGCATTGTGATCTGTCATTTGAGTGAGTTTCCATCAAGGAAAACACTTGTATCATAATGCCAATAATCTCCCCCTTTGGACTTGATGGAAACAATAACACCAAGTCACTCTCCCCCTTTGACATAAAGGGCAAAGGGCGGACCAAGACATTTTCCTTTTATGATATACATTATGCTATCCATGCTCCCCCTAAGTACATGCTAAAATCTCTGATTGGGCTCCCCCTTTGTACAGGCTTAGATGCACCAAACCATCCATTCTCCCCCTGAGCACATGTAGAGTCTGCAAAAATATTTTTTTAAAAGAATAACATGACTTTATAACTCAACTAAGTGAGTATGAACTTCCTATCACCAATGACTCATACATGCATCAATCTCCCAACCAAGTGGGGATATACCAAATTTGACTCATCTACCCAACCAAGTGGGGATATACCAATTGTTTATACATGTAAGAAACATTACATTATCCATCCCATGCATAGTGGGGTTACAAATTACATCATATGACTCATGGGTCTTTAAAAGATATACATGACATTTTTAACAAAGACCAAAGACCTAACAAGACCATGATAGTCATCAGAAACTATCATACACCGTATATGATCTACACCATAAGCAATTGTCAACAACATCCAAACCTGTAACCTACAATACCATTCTCTTGGCCAACCAACAATAATATGCCACTTAAATGATTATCCATGAATCTGATCTGAATTCCAACAATGTGACGCCAAGTATCATAGCAAGATCTATCATTTAGCCACATAAGAATCATCAGCAAAGACTTTTAACCATAATGCCAAAAATGCATTATTCAAATAATATGCTCCCCTTGAACCTGTTCCATCTGTTCACTGTCAGATCTGATCATGCATATATCAACAAGAAGTATCAAGGCATCATCATCAATTAGATATACATCAAGTACTTCTAAATAACCTCTTATGAATACCAATGCATTTCCACACATCATCAACAGATTGTAACCATCATCAAACAAAGCAAATAATTGACTGAACCATATCAGACGCTTTTTCCTGAGTCTGTCCCACTACTTTTCCTCAAATCATCCTATACGCGACTGTGTAGCTTCGAACTCACGTATATATACAACTTCTCTTCACGAAACTTGCATATGAGATTTAGAGCATTGAAGTTTCACACTTTCAGCTCCCTTTGAATCTGTCATGTCTGTACACTGTGCCATGCCACATTTTTATGACTGTACTTCCTTCTTCTTCCATATCTTCGAATGTGATGATGTTTTCTCCTTTTGGAATGGTGTCCAAAATCTTCTCCTACTTTCCTTTGCTATATGTCCAAGCTTGTTACATGCATAACATCTTACATGTTTCATATTCCTTATATAGCAGTTAATGGCTGTGTGACCAAACATATTACAAGAAAAACAATATCCCTTAAAGTACCTAGAAGCTGATGATCTTTCTATGTGACGGCCTTGAACCATTCTACTTCTGCATCTTGCTGCAACATGTCCAAGATTATGACATACATAACACTCAACATTATTCATCTGAGAAAATAACCGACTATCACTTCTGTTAGTGTCAGTCTTTGAAGCCTTCCTCCAGTGATCAAATATGCTCTTACACAAGTGATTTTACGGTGTCAAGGTCAAATTTTATCATTTCAGTGAGTCTTCAAGTAAAATTTGGTCACTAGGCATTAGGCCTAGGATTTGCTTTCACTCCTTTCAAAGTTGTCTAGATGTCAGTCAATGTCACCATTCAGCTGAGTCTAACATCATTCAGAGGGTTTTCATCATCATGTCAAGTTCCATTGGGTCATTTCACACCTTGTTCATGTTTCAGTTGTGCCAAGACAAGGTTCATTTCCCTCTCCTAGGGTTTTGAAGCTAATTTCTCTTAGATGGTAAAATCATCGGAAAAAATTGTATCCTGATGTTCATACACCTTTCCCTATCCATAATGTACCTTATCAAACTCTTCCCATCACTGATATCCCTCAAATTCCTCATTTTCGCACAAACCCTAGTTTCTTGCTACAACCGGGCAATTTTCCATGGTTGGGCCTGTGTTTTTCCTTTTTGGACCCCTTCCCCTCACTCAATTTCTGAGATTCCACTTTCCCCTACTTCCTAACATCCCTCCATACCTCCCAAAATTTCCTCAAGAATTTAGAAGCTCCCTATCCCCTTCATTTCGCTTCATTTCGGCAAATCCCTTGTCCCACACATCGGGATATGTTTCACTCAAATGATGTTTTTGAGCAATCAAAGATGAATTCAGGAAAATGGAGAGAGGTTTTTGTCCACAACAGACCAAGGAAGAAAAACCTCCTTCAATTTTTACACAAGTGTCATGGGTTTGAAGAAATATCACAAATACAATTGTCTCGGGAGAATTGATGCATCTCTGGAGCGACCTTGGGAAAATCAAGTTTTCTACTAGCTTGGTTGGCCAAATGACTTTCTTGATGAGCCAAATGATAACTAGAGACAAGTAGATTTCCATTGAGCTATCATGAGCTCAATTTGGAGTTGAGGAAGGCATTAAAAAGTTGATTGTAACAACACTCTGCCTTTAGGCAGCCTCATTTGGCACAGTTCGACCAGTCTTGGGATATTTGATATTTGACAGGGAAAATGAAATGAAAATTGCAAAATTCCAGTTGGGTTGGAAAGTATACAGGATAGGATTTTGAAAGAGCTATCACAAGATTAATTTAAGATTGAGGAAGGCATTCAAAAGTTGACTGCAACAGC
This sequence comes from Pinus tabuliformis, assembly GCA_031772625.1. Classification (NCBI taxonomy): domain Eukaryota; kingdom Viridiplantae; phylum Streptophyta; class Pinopsida; order Pinales; family Pinaceae; genus Pinus; species Pinus tabuliformis. The sequence continues at coordinate 483,923,540 of CM062814.1, read as the reverse complement.
ACTTTGCCTTGAGGCAGCCTCAGTTGACACAGTTCGACCAGTCTTAGGAGATTTGATTTTTGAAAAAGTAAATAAACTCCAAATCAAACAATTCTGGTGGGGTTGGAAAGTAGACTCAAAGAAATTTCCAACAAGCTATCCTACGCTCAATTTGGACATCAGGAAGGCCTCCAACAATCACCTGGAAAAGAGCGCGACGCACAGGAGGAGGAGAGCGATGGTTTTATAAATATTTTCACTCCATATGGTCAGTTATACAAGTGGCAAAGGAAGGCAAAGGGTCACCCAAGCCATTTGTCATGTTTGCGAAGCTGTACCTATAGCTGATGCCTAGCTCTCCACCTTCATTTCGTGACCCTTGGGCGTTCTATCTTGTCATGGCACATTGTATATATTGTATGCAAACCATTTGCAAACCAATTTTGGGTTGGTTGGCTTGTAACTTTTGGGAGACTGTGGGAAGGAACTTTGTTTCTTCACTATGTATGTTTGATAGAGAATTAATGAAAGGCAGTAGCTCTGTTTCATGAGATTCTTGTGGTTGTGAGTGTAGCAAGTGTATTTCTTATGTGTTCATATGTATTTAGTTATGTTTCATAATTCATTTCATGCTCATTTCCAGTGAAATTTTTCGAATGAGATTAGGTAGAATTCAATTTTATTGCTCTACCTGTGGGAAAATTTCATGTTAGTGTTCATTCTTCTGTTGAAAAGGATTCATGTGGTCCATGCCCTTTTCACCCTCTTAATCAATCTCTCCATTCCGCCATATCTTAAAACTAAATTGCTATGCTTTCCGCCTACCTTGCCTCACGAAATAATATGTTCCTTTATGTTAAGTTCTCTGTTCATTGAGGTCCAGTGGTCCCATAACATCCCAGAAACACAGTCATTCATAAAAATCACTTCTTGTTTCCATATTCACTTACTAGCCTAAGATAAATTGTTCGTTTGAAAGTCATCTCATTCCTTTTCGTTCATCTATTCACTGAGTGTGACTCGGAGAGAGCCCTCTCCTGTTCTGGTAGGGCTAGCTACCAGACTGAGCGTGGTTTGTGGTTACCCTAATTTTTGCCTTCCTTCAGCGTGAGGCGGATTTAGGTGCTAACAACTTCCATAGTTTGGAGTAAAAGATTTTATTTGAAGGATATCTTTTCTTGGTTGTTGATGGGTCTGACCTCTTATCTCCTTATTGAGCATTTCAGGTCTTGCATTAGAGTTCCTTGCCTCACCCTGTGAGCTAGATTCACCTTCAACAGATTCATAAAAACCAAGGCTAGCTTTGATAGCAGGAGATCTTTGACTACTAAGAATATCATCGAAAATCTTAGCATTGCTTGAAATCGTAAAAGTTTGTCCTTTTCTTCTAATTTACCTTTTAAGATATTTACCTCAACCTGATGTTTTTCTTCCTTTTCTAGATATTGCTTCCTCAGGATTTCTTCAGTTTTTACTCCTTCTTCCACTTGTTGCCTTAGTTTGAGAATCTCATTTTCTTGTTCTTTATCTACTTGAGGTAGTTCTTCATTCTGCTTATTTTTTAATGATATCACTTCATCCTACAGCATTTGACATACTTTGAAGGCACACTCCAGCTGAGCTTTTAATCTGGTAACTTCTTCTTTGAGGGCACACTCCCTTTTGTTAAATAGATCTTGTTGATCTCTGATTTTATCTGATGCTTCTTCAACCTGAGGTGATTCAGAATCTGAATCCTTGCTTCTCCTGCTATCAATGTTCCTTTGAGTTGTGTTCTTCTTCTAAGGTGCTTTCTTCTTTAGCTTCTTTCCCATTGTTTCTACGGATCTCCTTCAAGCTATCAAGCTTCTACCAAAGGACCTGCTTTGATACCAATTGTTGGAAATAATACTGAGGGGCAGGGGGTGAATCAATATTTGTCAAGTCAATAAGATTTTTCTTTTTGTATACTCAAATTCATATACGGTATTTCAATGAAGGTAACCCGCGTGTACATGCAATTGTGTTTAAGGAAACTAGCGTATATCCAACAAACTTATGATTTAATTAATTCATCATATGTTGATCTTTTAATCAGTGCATGAGTACTCCATTAACCATATAAACAATAATTAGGTGCAGTAAAAATAGAATAGACCATCACACATAAGAAACACACATGAACACCAAGATATAAGGTGGAAACCCAATGCGGGACAAAAACCACCTGCTGTTGTCTTCTTTTTAATATAAGAAAACCTGTTTACAATCTTGTACTGGCGCAGACTCATACCAGTACGCAAGCACCCACCTATAGAAGGCTACAAACTTCTCTCGTTCTCCAAATACTACTAGAAAGGAGCTACAACCCCTTGGCTCTTGTACTAGTCGATCTGTTTACTAGTACGTAGGCACCGACCTACTGAAGGCTCCAACCTTCACTCGTTTTCTAGCTACTACTGGAAGGGAGCTCCAATCCACTGGCTCTTGTACTAGCTGATATGTTTACCAGTACATAGGTACTGGCCTACAGAAGGCTACGACCTTCTCTCTTCCTCCAGGGACCATCTTTCATAAATTTTTAGAATGGATACTCCTAAAACACAACACCATAATCTGAAGGCCACGTTTCATCCAATTTTCATACTGGACCCATCAACAACATTGAAGCTCGAAGTCAATCACGACTGCAATACAACTATTGCATTAACCAATCATTGAATACTCAATCATCAATCTCTAAATCACCCATAACTGAATCACTGAAGGCCTGTAATCAAAACACAGTCACTAGAACACAGCGCAGGACCCAGAACTCTACAACACCCACTAGAACCAACTGCAAATTCAGATATCATATTTCATCATGTATGCACTACTCTGATGAGTCGAACCAGCATATATACACATTTTTTCCAAAGTGAACCCGTGTACAGATATGCAAATATTTACTCATAACTTTGGAGCTATTCCAAACATCAGTCATACCCAGATCATAACATTTAGAGAATAAAATATGTGTCAGTAATTCAGATCTAGTCTATCCATGATCAAACAACATAATGATAATACACTCCAAGCCTTAAGATCCCAATCCATCATCCATCATCATCCACATAGGTGCATCCTTAGTTCAAATCAGGCAAAGCATCACAAACCCATAACCTACATACTTGATCTCACACTTCGTCAGATGTTCAATACTTGCACACCTTGCACCCCTTGGCCTAATGATCTTCTCCTCCTTATATAGTTTTAGGCCTTTCAATACCATGGACCAAAAGTAGTTGGGACTAATACCTTAGACCCAATACCTGGGGTCAATACCTCTGACCAAATACCATGAACCAATACCATGGATCAAAATACCATGGACCAAATACCTTGGACCAAAACATAGTTTTCCAAGATATACACGCTTTTAATTCTGTGAAAGTGCATGCATATGTTATACACACCTTTTGGTCTGTTAATCCACGTGTATATGCTCCTTTGTCAAGGCGAACTTGCGTATACATCTCTTTCTTCATTCTCTGTAGTCTGATCATTAATTCTTTACTATTGACCTACTGCACTATGATCTGTCATCTGAGTGAGTTGCCATCAAGGATAACACCTGTATCATAATTCCAACAGTTGGGTTGTGTTATATTCATTGCACAAATAGCCCACGTAGTTAACCGAGGGGTTAGGAGGGGGGCGAAGGCCCCCCTTCATTGCGTTGATTGTGTAGCAGGGGGAGTCACAGGGGGTTTGAGGGGTACAGGTAACCCCACTCTATGGGATAAATTCCTCAATCAATGGAGAAACTGTTGCATGTCTTCACATAGACTTCATGTTTCATTTTATCCAACTAATTAACTCAAGATGCATTAATTAATTATTTTACAAACAACTGCTCAGATCAAATTCGAATTTTACTTCTCAATTTTAGTTCAAGGACTAACTAAAATTAGAATCTATCCCGAAATGCTATTTATAGCAATTCTATTTTTAGCACTTCCATTTTTCATTCCTTGTTGCTATGTCCAACACTGGTACCCGAATTGCTATTTATAGCAATGCTGTTTTTAGGATTTCTTATTGCCATTTTCAACAATCCACCATTGCGCTGTCGTAGTAGTCTCCAATCTTCGTGAATTTGGGTTCTGCCTCCATACCAATGTTTACTTGTTTCATTTTTAATGATGCGGTTATATCAAGGTTCTCAATCTGCGGTCCTTGAACCTCGCAGTGACCTTCTGTTTCCGGAATGCTAATCTTCCACGGATCCTCATCCTCTTCTTCAGCAGTTACATTATAACATTCCAGTGTGCGACTCAGCTGAGTAGACCATTCAGGCTAAGTTAGGTCTAAAGGATCCCATGGTATCCTAAATATTGTTTCTTTCACTTCTTGTAGCACCTCATCAATGCTTTCAAACCCGTCCTCAAAACTGAGTGTCATCATGAATCCTTCACGTAGGATATCCCATTCGCCTGTCCCATGGCGGGGCTCTATTTCTATATACAAATTCATTGGGATAACATCTAGGGTATGTGTTGGCATTAATGTTTCTGGTATGGCTATATGTTACAAATGTTGTACTTGATGGCAACACCCGTGGAAAGGCTCTCAATATGTTGAAAATTAAGAAGTACGCAGGAGATCAGTTCAGAAGGTGCGTACCCGCAGGTACACCGTGAGGGGACCGCGGCTAGACACGCAGGTCAGCCATTCAGGAGGTGCGTACCCCCAGTGCACTCATTTCAAGGCAGAGAAAAGCACACGTGGGGTTTCTTATGTTTAACCCTTGGTATTTAGCCGACGGTATTTGTGTTATTATGGTTTTGGCTCGTGGTATTGATCCATGATTTTAGGAGGAGCTTGCCTATATAAAGCAAAGGAGATCACTTGGCTAAGTATCTTTTGCAATTGAATATCTTAAGATCTAAAATATAGGGTTATGGTCTTAAAAGCTTGATCTATATGTAAGAGAAGTTGAAAGCGAATCTGTGAAGGGTGATTTCTCGAGCGCGTGATCAGATCTGAGCATCTGACTAACTGTGCCACACTGGGAGACTTCCAATTCGGCCCTAATCAGAAGTACGCAGGTGTTTTTACGGTATAGGTGCGTGGGTACGCAGAGCAGAAACAAGAGATATGCGTGGGTACGCAGAGCAGAAACAGGAGAGCTGCGTAGGTACGCAGAGTAGAAGAAGGTTCAGGTGCATACGCACAGTAAAAGTACGCGGCGCGATAATGTCTCTGGGTGCGTACCTGCAGTAACAGTACGCGGCGCGATAGTGTCTATGGGTGCGTACCTACAGTAACAGCACGCAGCGCGGTTGAAGAAACAGTGCGTGGACACACAGTGCGGCAGAAGGGCCTCTGCGGGTATACCCAGGGGAGCAGAAGGTGAACTGCGTATGCACGCAGAACAGAGAAAGAAAAACTGCGTATCTGTCTTAAGACATTTTGTTTGGCTGTATTTTTCTGTTGATAAGGTGTTCTGGGTTTGGTTCTATTATTGTTGATCTGGTTACTACAGTTGACTGGGTGATTTTCTTATACTTGATGATCATTTGATGTTTATGGATCCAGTTTGAAATTTTATGAAAAGTGGTCCTTGTAAGAAAAGAAGTAGGGGGTTGTAGCTCCCTTCCAAGAGAGATTGGAAAACGAGAGAGAGTTGTAGCTCTCTGCAGGTTGCAGCCTGCGTACTGGTAAAGGACTGCACCAGTACGAAACCATTGTAAAAGGAGTTTCTAATTTGAAAGAAGATAAAGACATATTGCAGCAGGTGGTTTTCACCCACATTGGGTTTCCACCTTATATCTGGTGTTCTTTGGTGTGACTATCTGCTTTTCTTGTTCATGCTCATTATTTTATGGTACTGATATGCAAAAATAATTTAAAGCATAATTAAAGAAGATTTGTTAAAAGTACTTGATAATACTGATTCACCCCCCCTCTCAGTATTATTTCCAACAATTGGTATCAGAGCAGGTCCTTCAGAGAAGCTTGATCGCTTGAAGGAAGATCATTCATCATGAGCAACTATGAGAGGGAAGCATCAATCAGACCACCAATTTTTGATGGGACAAACTTCAATTATTGGAAGGTAAGAGTTACTGCCTATCTTCAATCTCTTGGTACAGAAGTTTGGGATATCATAGATACAGGATATGCTTTTCCTTCAACTACTCCTACAGATGCGGCCGAAAAGAAGAAATATGAAACAAATGCTAAAGCAGTCAATACTTTGTTGGGATGCTTATCTCAAATAGAATTCGTAAAGGTTATGCAATATAAATCCGCAAAAGAAATATGGGACAAGATTGTCTTGAGCTACGAAGGAGATGAACAGGTAAAGCGTGCTAAACTTCAAACTCTCAGGATTCAGTATGAGAATCTCAGGATGTATAATGATGAAAGTGTGGCTAACTATTTTCTTTGGGTAGATGAGATTGTTAATTGCATGAAAATTTTGGGTGAAGAAATAAAAGAGGCTATTGTGGTTGAAAAAGTTCTAAGATCATTGTCCCCCAAGTTTGAATCTAAAGTATCTGCAATAGAAGAAAAGGAAAATCTACGAATTCTTACTATGTCTCAGCTTCACAGAATTCTAACTGCTTATGAAATGAGAAAGGGAGGTCCTTCAGACAGAAGAGAAGCTGCTTTCAAGGCTTCAGGCAAAGGAGATTATTATGAAGTGAGTCACGTCCCAGAAGAAGAAGAAGAAGAATCAAATTTTGTCAGAAATCTTCAAAGGGGTTCTGGAAGGTTCAGAGGTAAGTTACCTTTTAAATGCTTTGCTTGTGGAAGAGTAGGTCATTATGCTGCAAAATGTCCTTATAAGGATAAAGGAAAGGAACCTGCTAGATGGAACAAGAAACAGAGTGCAAATAAGAAAATCTACTACACTCATGAAGATAGTGATGGTCTATCAAACAGTGATGAAGATGAACGAGGTAATGAATATAAATTGTTAATGGCATTTGAAGATGATGATTATATGGATGCCATAGATGTGGATAACCTTTATGAAGAAATTACTAGACTCAAGAGATGTATAGAAGAAAAGAATATGATTATTGATACTCTACAATTTCAAATTGATGAAAAGGAAAAACATCTTGAAAAACTAGAAGGTGAAATTTTTGGTATTAGAAAAGAGATTGAGAAAACAAAAGCTATTAATCTTAAGTTTGTCAAAGGATCTGAAACTTTGGATGAGATTATCAATGTGTAGCGGTCTCCACTAAGCAAGACAGGTCTGGGCTATAATGGAGAAACTTCTCAAGCATCCACCTCAAAAAGTTATCTTGATGCAGCAAGAAGAAATGAGCAAAAGCACAATGAAGACCATCAGGTAAAGCAGGGACGAATTGCAAACAGAGACTATCAGGGGCAATCCGTCTTAAGGGTGAACAAAAGCTACAACCAGCCACAGGTAAAATCTTCTCAATTTGGTTCAAGAATGGATGACAATAGAAATTACAATCATTTGGCTGGTAGATTTGATAACCGCAGAAGTTTCTTCAATGGACAATGCTTTTCTTGCCATAACTTTGGCCACAAAGCAGCTCAATGTGTTGCATATAAAACGATCATGATGAGAGAAGCTCAAAAACAAAGAAGTATGACCGGGATTACAAAAAGAACCTATAACAACTTTTCGGTTCTTGAAAATGATGTTGAATGTTCTATTTGCAATAACTTTGGTCATGAAGATTCTGAATGCAGGAGCAGGTTTCAGCAGAAAAAGGAACAAGCCTCAAGCACCAAAACATGGAGAATAAAGGAACCACAAACAGAAAGATGTGGGATATCATTTTATGCAGAGGGACAGGAAAATATATGGTACATTGACAGTGGATGTTCGAAGCATATGACAGGTGATAAAGAAAAACTGGAGTCATATTCTGCTCTAGAAAAAGGAAAGAAAGTTTCTTTTGGAAATGATACTCCTGCAACTATAAAAGGAAAAGGCATTGCTCAGTTAAAAGAAAAGGTCAAGGCTGGAAATGTTTTGTATGTAGATGGATTGAAGCATAATCTTCTAAGTGTCAGCCAGATGTGCGATCAAAGAACCGAGGTGATATTCAGATCAAATGGATGTCTTGTTCGAGATCTGGATACAGGTAAAACAGTGATCAAAGGTAAAAGAACTCCAAATAATATGTACATATTTGAAGAAGGACAACAACAATGCTATCTGAGCAAGGATGATGAGCACTGGTTATGGCATCGGAGATTGGGGCATCTAAGCTTTTCACAAATAAGGAAAGCATGTAAATATCAGGGAGTTCGCGATCTTCCAGATATCAAAATTCCTGACAACACCATATGCAAATCATGTCAGTTTGGAAAACAAACCAGAACTAACTTTCCAGAGAAGGAAGGATCAGCTAGCATGCCTCTTCAGCTAGTACATACAGATACATGCGGTCCATTCATGAAAATAAGACCTCGAGGAGAAGAATACTTGATATTATTCATTGACGATTTCTCCAGGTTTGTCTGGTTAGGACTTATGAAGCATAAAGATGAAGCATTCGAAAAATTCAAATCTTTCAAAGCCTTGGTTGAAAATGAATCAGGACACAAAATTAAGTGCCTCAGATTCGACAGAGGTGGGGAGTTTATCTCAAATGAATTTTTCGATTTCTGTGAAGAACATGGGATAAGAAGAGAATTCTCTACAGCTAGAACTCCTCAGCAAAATGGAGTTGTGGAAAGAATGAACAGAACAGTCCAACAAATGGCTCGTGCTATGCTTGATGAGTTAGGAACTCCCGCAACTTTCTGGGGTGAAGCTGCACATGCTGCGGTTGTTATTCTCAACATGAAAAATGTTCGGGTGAACAGCACTCAAACTCCTCATGAGCTCTGGAGTGGTAAGACTCCTTCAGTAAAGCACTTCAAAATCTTTGGGAGCAAATGCTATATCAAGAATACTGATGAGCAGCTTGGAAAACTTGAACCTAGAGAAAATGAAGGCATTCTTCTTGGTTACTCTCCACATAGCAAAGCATACAAATGCTACAATAAAAGACTTAGCAGAATTGTTGACAGCATTGATGTAGTGGTTGACGAGAAGGGATACATTCCTAGGCAAGTACATCATGAAGACATCGAAGAAGATGAAGGCTACCCTCAACGACAGAATGATGAAGAAGAAGAACCTCAAGAAGAACCTGAAGAAGAACTAGAGGAGCAGACAAGAATAGAAGAAAAGACTCCATCCAGATATGTTCAGAAGAATCATCCAGAATCTCAGATTATGGGGCAGAAAGAAGAAGGTGTACAAACAAGAAGAACAGTTACAGAAGCTTCAAGCTATTTGGCATTACTCTCCTCTACTGAACCACAAAATGTGAAAGAGGCATGCAAAGATGAATGTTGGGTGAAAGCAATGGATGAAGAACTTGAGCAGATCGAAAAGAACAACACTTGGGAGCTGGTTCCTAGACCAAAGGATAAGAATGTTATCGGAACAAAATGGGTCTTCAAAAATAAATTGAATGAAAATGGAGAAGTAATTAGAAACAAGGCCAGACTTGTTTGTAAAGGGTATGCGCAGCAAGAAGGAATAGACTTTGAAGAAAACTTTGCTCCTATTGCAAGACTTGAGGCCATCCGAATGTTCCTTGCTCTTTCAAGTTTTCAAAACTTCAAAGTATTTCAAATGGACGTGAAATCAGCCTTTCTGAATGGAGACTTGGAAGAAGAAGTATACATTGAGCAGCCAGATGGTTTCATTCTTGGAAATGATCCAAATCTTGTATGCAGATTGAAAAAGGCTCTCTATGGTCTCAAACAAGCTCCAAGGGCTTGGTACTATCATTTGGACAAATATCTTCATCAACAAGGTTTTTCAAAAGGACCAGCAGATAGCAATCTTTATATAAAAGTTGAAAATGACAAATTGCTAATACTTGTTGTGTATGTAGATGACATTATCTTTGGCAGCAATGAAGAAGCTATGAGTCAAAGCTTTGCCTTGGTCATGCAGAAAGAATTTGAAATGTCCTTGCTGGGAGAACTGACATATTTCCTTGGTTTGCAAATCCAACAAAAGGAAGGAGGAATCTTTTTGTCTCAAACCAAGTATCTCAAACAGATTTTGAAGAAATATGGCATGGAAGATGCAAAACCAGTATGTACACCCATGGTCACAGGATGTAGCCTCAGTGCAAATGATGAATCTGCAGCAGTACATCAACCAACCTACAGATCTATGATTGGAAGTCTACTTTATATGACAGGTACCCAACCGGACATCATGCATGCAGTTGGAATAGTTGGAAGATTTTAGGCAAATCCGAAGGAGACTCATCTTCAGGCAGTGAAGAGAATTTTCAAATATCTTCAAGGGACTCAAAATTATGGTTTATGGTATCCTAGAGATACAAATCTCACACTTCATGCTTATACAGATGCCGATTGGGCCGGAAGCGTGGATGACAGGAAGAGCACAAGTGTTGGCGCATTCTTTATGGGTTCCAGACTAGTATCTTGGTTCAGCAAGAAACAGAGTTCGATTGCCTTATCTACAGCTGAAGCAGAATATGTTGCTACTGCAACTTGCTGCACTCAACTCCTTTGGATGATGCAGACCTTGCAGGATTTTCAAATCACTTGTACACCACCTATCTCCATATTATGTGATAACACAAGTGCAATCAGCATCTCAAAGAACCCAGTCATGCATTCAAAAACCAAGCACATACCAATCAAGTATCGTTTTCTTCGGGAACAAGTGCTTGAACAGAAGGTCAAGTTGGAGTATGTTCCTTCTAAGGAACAAGTTGCTGATATACTCACCAAACCATTGCCGAGGGAGACTTTTGAATACCTTAGGCAAAAGCTGGGGGTTGTTGATGCATCATCTTGTTGTTGAATCTCTTCTGATTGTTGGTTGTACGGGAATATGCGTACATGTGCTGGGTTGCGGATTGGTTGAAGATCAAATAACACTGGTTTAGGGGGAGCTTATAATGCATTTTTGGCATTATGGAGGATGTACAGAAGGCAATCATGGATGCTGATCTGAATATTACTGCAATATGTCTCTATCTCTTTCATGGTCATTTATGGTGTTTGGTGGATTATGTTTCTTCTTTACAGATCGGGTTCATATTCAGGGGGAGCATGTTCTTAGGGGGAGCATAACCCTTTGCCCTTGATGTCAAAGGGGGAGAATGACGCTGAAGTTTTGAGGTTGCCATCAAGTCCAAAGGGGGAGATTGTTGGCATTAATGTTTCTGGTATGGCTATATGTTACAAATGTTGTACTTGATGGCAACACCCGTGGCAAGGCTCTCAATATGTTGAAAATTAAGAAGTACGCAGGAGATCAGTTCAGAAGGTGCGTACCCGCAGGTACACTGTGAGGGGACCATGGCCAGACATGCAGGTCAGCCGTTCAGGAGGTGCGTACCCCCAGTGCACTCATTTCAAGGCAGAGAAAAGCACACGTGGGGTTTCTTATGTTTAACCCTTGGTATTTAGCCGACGGTATTTGTGTTATTATGGTTTTGGCTCGTGGTATTGATCCATGATTTTAGGAGGAGCTTGCCTATATAAAGCAAAGGAGATCACTTGGCTAAGTATCTTTTGCAATTGAATATCTTAAGATCTGAAATATTGGGTTATGGTCTTAAAAGCTTGATCTATATGTAAGAGAAGTTGAAAGCGAATCTGTGAAGGGTGATCTCTCGAGCGCATGATCAGATCTGAGCATCTGACTAACTGTGCCACACTGGTAGACTGCCAATTCGGCCCTAATCAGAAGTACGCAGGTGTTTTTACGGTACAGGTGCGTGGGTACGCAGAGCAGAAACAGGAGATCTGCGTGGGTACGCAGAGCAGAAACAGGAGAGCTGCGTAGGTACGCAGAGCAGAAGAAGGTTCAGGTGCGTACGCACAGTAAAAGTACGCGGCGCGATAGTGTCTCTGGGTGCGTACCTGCAGTAACAGTACGCGGCGCGATAGTGTCTCTGGGTGCGTACCTGCAGTAACAGTACGCAGCGCGGTTGAAGAAATAGTGCGTGGACACGCAGTGCGGCAGAAGGGCCTCTGCGGGTATACGCAGGGGAGCAGAAGGTGAACTGCGTACGCACGCAGACCAGAGAAAGAAAAACTACGTATCTGTCTTAAGACATTTTGTTTGGCTGTGTTTTTCTGTTGATAAGGTGTTCTGGGTTTGGTTCTATTATTGTTGATCTGGTTACTACAGTTGACTGGGTGATTTTCTTATACTTGATGATCATTTGATGTTTATGGATCCAGTTTGAAATTTTATGAAAAGTGGTCCTTGTAAGAAAAGAAGTAGGGGGTTGTAGCTCCCTTCCAGGAGAGACTGGAAAACAAGAGAGAGTTGTAGCTCTCTGCAGGTTGCAGCCTGCGTACTGGTAAAGGACTACACCAGTACGAAACCATTGTAAAAGGAGTTTCTAATTTGAAAGAAGATAGAGACATATTGCAGCAGGTGGTTTTCACCCACATTGGGTTTCCACCTTATATCTGGTGTTCTTTGGTGTGACTATCTGCTTTTCTTGTTCATGCTCATTATTTATTTCGAACAGTATGATAGAACAGGTGCACCCACTCAGGTTGGGGCTTTTCTCCATAAGCTTGGGTCCATTTGGCTAGATGCGTGCGTGGATCGTCTTGCCCATCATACTATTGGGTTGTGTTATATTCTTCCCATGACTAGCCCATGTAGTTAACCGGGGGGTTAGAAGGGAGCGGAGCCCCCCCTTCGTTGCACCGATTGCATAGCAGGGGGGTCACAGGGGGTTTGAGGGGTCCAGGTAACCCCCCTCTATGGGGTCTGGGGCAGTGCCCCAAAAAATTTTGTTTTTTGGAACCTATGTTAGGTTGGGCGGACCTACCTATGGTTTTGTGCATGATTTTCACACATGGTTTTGGACACGATGGTTTTCGGTCTATGGTTTTGGACGCGATGGTTTTCGGTCCATGTTATTGGATGCTTTGGCATGTATAAAGATGTATTGTAACCTTGAAAGGAACATAATGAAAAATCAAGCTGGTAGTCCTTGTTTTGGGATCGAGGGGAAAATATCTGTGTATATGTGTTTTATGTGTTATGCTCTCACATTGTTTATTTTCTGTGTTTTAGAATTCGTATGCAGGTAATTTCTGTACAGGGTTAAAACCTTCATTTGGTATCAGAGCAGTTTTGGCTTCAAGGTGATGCCTTTGTGGCTGAGGGGTTTTGCTTGGGCTTGTGGTAGACCTTGTTCAGTGGGAGATCTACGAGATTGATTCTGATGGTGAAAGAAGATAGCGAGCAGTGGAAAGATAGAGATCGAGAAATTTAATGGTCAGAGTTTTGAGTTGTGGAAACTCAAGATGGAGGATCTGTTGGTGGATAAATATAAGTGGATCGTGGTAGATCCGGGTACTAAACCAACGGGAGTGTCCGATGAACAATGGAGGAAGTTGGATCAGAAGGAAAAGAGCACAATACGATTATGTGTCTTAGATTTAGTATTGTTGAATGTATCAGGGGAAGCTACAATGAAGGCATTGTGGGAAAAATTAGGGACTTTGTACTAATCTAAGTCTCTGGTGAATAAAATGTTCCTATGGAAAAAGCTGTATAACCTGAGGATGAAAGATGGAGACTCGGTGACAGAGCATCTAAATGTGTTTAATACTGTGGTAAGTCATTTATCGTCTGTTGATATCAAAATTTCAGATGAAGATAAGTGCATTAGTTTTTTGTGTTCTCTACCAAATTCGTGGGATAGTCTGGTTATTGCAATAGGTAGCATTGCAACTACCTTACAGTTTGATGAAATAGTCTCATCCTTGTTGACGGAGGAGATGAGACGGAAAAATATGGAGAGCCAGGATGGTGATTCCTTATCTGTACGAGGATGGTCCCAGAACAAAAAAAAAAATAAGTCATTGAGTGGGAGATCTAAATCTAGAGGGAGATCTAAATCTCCAGGAAAACCTGTAAAGGTGGTGTGCTGGAAATGTGGAAAGGAAGGGCACTATAAAAGGGACTGTAAATCTAAAGCTCCTGAAAAAGGAAAGTGATCTGATGATGCTACTTCTACAGAGGCGAAAACCACCTCAGATGAAGGTGGGGATGTGTACTTGGCTTTTTCAAGTACACATGTAGATCATGAGGCATGGTTGATTGACTCAGGTGCATCCTTTCACTTCACTCCTCAAAGAGAGTGATTCTGCGAGTATGAGAAATACGATGGTGGTGATGTCTTCTTAGGGCATGATAGGAAGGCTAGAATTGTTGGTCGCAGAAAAGTAAAGTTGAGGTGGAAAGGTTAGAACACTTCCAGGTGTTTTGCATATTCCTGCATTGGCTAGAAGTCTGATTTTTGTAAGCAAGCTAGATGCTGTAGGTGTAAAAACAATGTTTGAGAAGGATACCTACAAGATGGTTCGGGGAGCACTGGTATTGATGCAGGGAGTTCGAATTGGAACTCTATACAAGCTGCAAGGTAGCACTGTTGTTGATGGGTGCAACAGTTCTGTGTTTCCTAAAAGTGGAGCAGAAAATCTAGTGGTCTCTGCAAAGAAGACCATGCTGTGGCATCAAAGGCTTGGACATATTGGAGAGAAGGGCCTTCGAATACTTCATGGTAAAGGTATGGTAGAAGGTATGAGTAATAGCTCTATAGATTTTGATTTCTGTAAAAATTGTGTATATGGGAAGCAGAATCGGGTGAGTTTCCCCTCTGGTGGTGCGAGCGTGAAACAGATATTAGAGCTTGTGCACAATGATGTGTTTGGACCTGTGAAGGTTCCATCACCGGCTAAGTCTGTGTACTATGTATCATTTGTAGATGACTTCTCAATGAATACATGGATATATTTCCTTAAGAAGAAATCTGAAGTCTTTGACAGGTTTAAAGAATTTAAGGCACTGGTGGAAAACCAGACAGAGAAGAAGATAAAGGTGCTGAGGACAGATAATGGTGGAGAGTTTTGCAGTAAGGAATTTGAAGAATTCTGTAAGAAGTGTGGTATAGCACGGAGAAGACTACTCCATATACACCTCAAAAATATGAAGTTGCAGAAAGAATGAATAAGACATTGATGGAAAGGGCAAGGAGCATGCTCAGTGGTGCTGAGTTAGGACAAGAATTCTAGGCAGAGGTAGTGGAGACAACATGTTACCTGGTCAATAGATCACCTTCATTAGCGTTGGAGGATAAGACTCCACAAGAGGTATGGATTGGTAAGAAACCCTCTCTTTCACATCTGAGGGTATTTGGATGTGATGCATATGTACATGTTCCAAAGGAGAAACGAACCAAGTTGGATAGTAAATCTAAAAGGTGCATCTTTATTGGGTATAAGGATGGTTTAAAGGGTTATAAGCTTTGGAACCCAGTAACAAGGAAGGTTGTGTATAATAGAGATGTGGTGTTCAGAGAGGTGGAAGATGTTATTAAACATGAAGTCCAGCCAAGGGAACCTGAGAAGATAGAATTTGAGCTAAAGGAGGAAGAATCAAACTCTACAACAGAGGAGGAATCAGAAGATGAAGAGCCACAAACTCTGGGTGTGAGAAGATCAGTTCAAGAAAGAAGGCAGCCAGAATGGTATAGTCCATCTACTTTCTATTCTAATTTTTCTTTATCTATTACTGGTGATGATCCCAGAACTGTGAAGGAAGCAGTAGATTCAGAGGATGGAAAAATTTGGAAAGAGGCCATGGTTGATGAAATGGAATCTTTGCAAAAAAATGAGGCTTGGGATTTGGTGGAGTTGCCGACTACAAGGAAACCCATTGGAAGCAAATGGGTGTTCAAGAAGAAGACAAATGTAGAACTAAAGGTGGAGAAATACAAAGCTTGGTTGGTAGCAAAAGGTTATTCCTAGGTGTTGGGAATTGATTTTGGTGATATTTTGTCTCCTATTGCCAAGGTAGCTTCTATTAGATTACTTTTACCTGTTGCTACTGCTTTTGATTTTGAGGTAGAACAGATGGATGTGAGGACAACATTTCTTCATGGGGATTTGGAAGAGGAGATCTACATGAAGCAACCTGAAGGCTTTGCAATGAAGGGTAAGAAAGAATTGGTATGAAAGTTAAAGGATCTCTGTATGGGTTAAAATAGTCACCAAGGGTGTGGTATTAGAAATTTTATACATTTATACGGGGACATGGCTTCACTAGAAGCAAAGTAGATCACTGTGTGTATTTTAAATTAATTGGTGACCGTGTTATTTATTTGGTCTTGTATGTGGATGATATGTTGCTGGTTGGAAATGACAAAGAAATTATCCAGGATTTGAAGACCCATTTGTCCTCCAAATTCGACATGAAAGATCTTGGTGCTGCAAAGTATATTTTGGGCATGGAAATTAAAAGATATTAGGAAAAGAGGAAGCTCTGATTAAACCAGAGGAAGTATGTCGAGACAGTATTGCAAAGGTTTAATATGCACGATAGTAACTGATGAAGGTTCCTATTCTTGTAGGTGTAAATTTATCTACTGAATAGTGTCCCAAGACACAAGAAGAGGAAGAGGATATGTCCTGTGTTCCATATGCAAGTGCAGTCAATAGCCTGATGTATGTGATGGTCTGTACTAGACCAGACATTGCACATGCAGTGGGAGTATTGAACATGTTTATGTCAAAACCAAGGAAGGAGCATTGGACAACAATGAAGCGGGTTTTCAGGTATTTGCGTGGCACTAATGATTATGGTTTGTGCTACCAAGGAAGACCAGGATTGGATAGATTTTTGGATATCAGTGGCTTTTTTGATGCGGACTGGGCTGGAGATTTAGATCAGAGAAGATCTACAAGTGGGTATGTGTTTAACCTATTTGAAGGTGTAGTCAGTTGGATGAGTAAGAAACAATCTGTAGTGGCAATATCAACTACAGAGGTAGAATGCATGGCAACCACTCATGCAAGTAAGGAAGTAGTTTGGTTGTAGAGATTGTGTTCAAGTATGGGGTTAGTATAGGGCGCTATAAGGATAGACTGTTGAGGAAAATTAATTACCTATCATTTAATTGTCAACGCGGGGGTTTCGTAAAACTTGCGAAGCATGTGTGCACTATATATGCTAGAAATTAACTTTCAATTTAGATCGATCTAACTATGAAACCAAATAATGAAAAACCAAATTCACCTATTCTAATTCAACAATCAACTCAAAATAAATTATAATACTAGTACATCATGCGGAATTGAAATCTTAATCTTTAAATCTTGCAGGAATTGAAAAGCACACCACTATTTAAGAAATGAAAGCAAAAACAATCATTCTTAACCTCTCACACAGGAAAAGATATGAAAGAAAATAAAAATAAATTCTCTTAACTTCTAGGTAAAAATCAAGTAGAAACAATCACTCTTAACCTCTCACACAGGAAAAGATATGAAAGAAAATAAAAACAATTGCTCTTAACTTCTAGGTAGAAAAAAAATAGAAACAATCACTCTTAACCTCTCACATAGGAAAATATATGAAAGAAATAAATCTTAATCTATGAAAGAAATAAATCTAAGTCTATGAAAAACAATAAATCTCACACATTGTTGGTGGCCAATCCAAAAGCATGAGAGATGGCAAGTTGAGAGGCTCCAAATGCAAGCATAACCAAATCAAGGTGAACATCACTCATGAGCATGGTGCCAAATCCAAATTCTATATTCAAAACATGAGCATTTCCCCAACTTTACACATGCCTTCAAAAGAAAAGGCTCTCCTATTTATACAAAAACATAAGAAGCTACCCTATTTAATGAGGATCCACTAAAATCTCATATAGTTACAACCAAATAGCTCATAATGAGACACATATCCCCTAGGTGTCTCATAGAGTTCTAATCTAAATAAAAAATGATGAGACACCTCATAGAGTTACAATCTAAATAGGACACATATACTTCTTTGACCTTTTATCCAAGTCTCCTTTGAAAGGAATTCGAATTTGAGCATTGGAGCACATAAGGGTGCCTTGGAAGCTTCCAAATAACCTACACATGTCGTGACACTCAGGCCACATATATAGATACATGAAACCATGTTAACTTCCTAGTTTTTAATCATAATTTCACTTTAAACACATAAAATAAATAACTTTGGTAAACAAGGATCCTAACCCATATATTTATGAAAATGGTGGCTAATGACAGGTTATATGGCTATGGAGATGTGACATCTGAGTGAAATGGTGGCAATAAAGGTGAAAGTGGATGTCATTTTGAAGACATTTTGGAGGCCCAACAACTGTGACAACGAAAGTGCAATTTTCTTGGCAAAGAACCCTGCTTACCATTCAAAGACAAAGCACATTGATGTTCAGTATCACTTTGTGAGGTATATGATAGAAGACAAAAAGGTGTTGCTGGTAAAGGTGGACACTTTAAAGAATACTGCAGATGCATTGACAAAATCTGTGACCTCTAAGAAGTTCTCTTGGTGTAGATAAAAAATGGGCGTTGTAGGTCTGGAAAAATGGCTAAACTCTCTTGTGGCCCCCTATGGAAAGAAAACAACAAGTGGGAGAATGTTGGGTTGTGTTATATTCTTTCCATGACTAGCCCACGTAGTTAACCGAGCGGTTAGGAGGGGGGTGGAGCCCCCCCTTCGATGCGCCGATTGCGTAGCAGGGGGTTTGAGGGGTGCAGGTAACCCCACTCTTTGGGGTCTGGGACAACGCCCTGGAAAATTTTGGTTTTGGACCCTATGTTAGGTTGGGCGAACCTACCTATGGTTTTGTGCATGATTTTTTCACATGGTTTTGGATGCGATGGTTTTCGATCCATGGTTTTGGACGCGATGGTTTTCGGTCCATGGTATTGGATGCTTCAGCATGTATAAATATGTATTGTAACATTGAAAGGAACATAATGAAAAATCAAACTAGTAGTCTCAGTGTTGGGATCTAGGGGAAAATCTCTATGTATACGGACAAGGGATCTAGAATGCAGCCCAAAGACTACATTGAGGAATGGTATCAAGAAGCGGTTATGCCACAATATTCATCAATTCTTTAAGAGATCCTTGTGAAAAATCTAAAGGTTAAAATGACTTCTCATGTCCTCATACACAATCAGGTACATTTTGAAAATTTATATGTGAACACTTTAGAAAGTCTAATTCGTAAATGGGTCCATTGGAAATATTCATATACTTAAAAATTAAAAAAAAAGGTCTTTCAAGTAGGATAAACTAGGAAATAAAATCAAGCTTGATTGCATTGTTTTTTAGAGTTCTTGATTGCATTTTTTAAAAGTTTTTAGACTTTAAAATCTTCTAGAATTTTATTTATTTTCTTGCATTTCTTCATTAACCTCACAAAAATATTTTCAATAAAAAAAATTATGTTTTGATAATAAAAAATCATATTGGATTTTCAATTAAAAAAAAATAATAATAACATAATTTTTTTTTTATGTTTTTGAATAAGGAAAATGTGGATTTTTTTTCTTTTTTCCTAAAGAAATTGACAATCTAGGTTCTCATGCGACCTACAAGGAAAAAAATATTTTGGCATTAGCTTGGAATCCAAATCCAAAATTCCTCATTTAAAAAAAAAGAATAAAAAGAAATAAAATTAGATCTTGCTTTAAAAACGTTGCATATCTGGCATATCAAAGGTTCAAATGATTCCATTTTGATTCAATATGGATCGGTTATCTTCTGCAAATCTCCTTCCAGAGTCATTTTCAAGTAATGGCATGACCAAACAACTTGCATTGATATGGAGGCAGATTAGAGTGCCCCTTATTGCTCCATTGCTGAGATTTGTTGTTGGTATTTGCTTGATAATGTCTTTAATGAGAAGGTTTCATCATCTCATACCTGTCTCAACCCATGCCTAATATACATCTGAAGGCTTCATCTGAAGGTTGCAAAGCTCAAGGATGCTCCCTCGAGTTCACCCAAATTGCAGATTTGAATGGCGGGCACATTGAGGTATGCATATCTCTGAGAGTCCACCCAAATGAGAGGCAAGGAGCTACTGTGTTGATATCCATACTTAAAGGGCAATCTAATCCTTGGCCTCTTCAATATACAGATGCGTTGTGTGTGTGGTTAATTTCACAGGGATTTATAAATTGATTTGCCTCATCTACAACGTGAAACACCTACCTTTCAATACATTGAGAGGGATATTGAGATTCAGTTCCATAGCCGCTGGCACTCAAATATCCATCTATACGTCCGCCATCAATTGTCGAGACACAACTTAGGCTTCATTTCTAATGAAGTAACTATAGGCGGTTCAGAGAAAAGGCAGTTCTTTATTTGAGATAGAGGTCCTGGATGAACTATTCTTGATGGAAACCAGACTTACCCGTGAATACTTCCGCTCATCCTTATCCATGCTTGGCGGTGGACATGAAAGACCCAGTAGTTACCTGAGCAGAAGAAATGTGTAACAAACTTAAAAATGTCAATTTTAAAACAATATTTCCAGCCAAATGAAAACAAATTTTGGAAAACAGAGACATGGGTTTTTCTCAGAATAGGTCGAATTAAATAACCGAGAAATGGTTTCCTCAATTTTGCAATCATTTGAGAGAAATATGAGATTCTTCGGGACCCTGTTTCGTTGACTGCGTGAGGAAAAATGATTTCTATTTAATACATGGTGAACTGTTTAAACACGACACATTGAAGAGGGAAGAATTAAAATAAAAAAAAAACTTTGCTGGCTGGAATTTCCTTGTCAGTTACAATAAATTCAATGATGGAAACTCCCTGGTGTTGTTCATTGTATTTTGAACTCTTGCAATTATCTTAAGCAGCCCCTTCTCTATTTTGGTTAAATAAAATCCTATGAAAACTAGATTATCGTCGTGGTATATGCTGGTATATCAAATGCACTCAAAATTGTTCATTGAACCCTTGAATGTACGCTTTGGTGTTGAATTGGCTTTGAATTACGTGGTGTATCTTTTCAAGCATTCAAACCATGTATATGCATTGAACTATTATATTGAAGAGCGTGAGTTTGGTTGAATAATTTAATTATATATGTGTTGCATTTGGTTCCATTCAAGGCTACTATGTTTTTTTTAAATGCTATATGGCATATGACATATGTTGGAGTGAATTCATGCCCATGAGGCATTGCAATTATCACTGGATTTTGGCTCTAGTAAACTACAACATTGTTTCTTGCTCTCTGAATTCATTTTTGGTTATTTACTGACTTGGTTTGTTTGTTCAAGATTTTAGCTACAAAAACTATGCACATTCTGTAGCTAAACAATGATTATGTAGTTGAGCAACGATTCTGCAGCTAATTGACAATTCTGCAGCTGAACAATGATTCTGTAGGTAATCGACAATTCTGCAACTGGAAAACAATTCTAAATCTATGCAATTAACTCAATGATTTATTTGTCAAACAATGCATTCTAACCAGAAATTCATGATCAACATGCCATTTCATCTGCTTACATCATATTTCACTATAGCATCATGTTCCCATGCCACATTTTACATGACAATTTTCACTGTTTCATAAAAATTTCAAAACAGTCTAACTTTCTCATACGACATCAGAATTCGATGATTCAAGCATCGTTGGAAAGATATCGATGAGATATACAAAATGAGGAAGCTATTATTAGATTTTGAAATAGTAAATAATGAAGAAATTGCTGAAAAGAAACAACAAGTAACTTGAGGCACTACTTTCGACACAAGTATAAACTCTTTTGGTTTTCTTTCATGAGCTTGTTTAATAGTACCAGTTCTTTTTTTTTTATATGTAAATTTCATTAATGGAGAGATTGATTACCTCTCTATTTTTATAACATTACAATCCATTGGATAAGAAATACTAGTTTTTGTAGGTTCCAGGAGGAAGAATAGATGACCATAAGCAAATAGTGTCTCTCAAAGACCACATTTATTTCACAAGAAAATGATCAGAGTAGTAACAGAGATGAAACATCAATGCATGAGCACATGCTAATGCATATCAGATCCAGCAGTTTCAAGCCTTTCAGATGCTAGTGTTTCCATTGCATCCATACTCCTTCAGTCAATAAAACTTTCATCTCATTTCTTTTGCAGTCACATTGCATTTCACTTAGTCAGTTAATAAAATTCTCATCTCATTTTCCTTCATTGCTCATTTTTATTCATAGAAACTATATTTTCTTGCCTCGCTTTCACTAACTCATAACCCATTTTCGTAAAGACATTCAGCTCGCTTACATGTTGATTTGTCCTTTTACTTTCCATTCACTTGTCATTTTCCTTTCCGTTAAGTAAACCTTGATCCACTACAAAATTTTCCATTCATAGTCCTTCAAAATAATTGTTTCATGCTCATGTTAGATGATGGAGGATTCCTTAAGTCCTTCCTTCTAACAAGCCTTGGCCTATCGACATCGACAAATTATATAGGTCCAAGGCTAGAGTCCTCATTAGTACCTTGAGGCTTGTATGCCTTAATTGCAGGCTCTCTCACCAACAATCATGGAAATACATCAATGTACCTTGATCATTGGATCTTGCAAGTGGCTTGACATCGACTCATTTATTCACCCTTCATAAGATGTACTTAGGTACCTTGGCACTTGTTGAAATTAATGGTGAGTTTGCCTCGCATTGGTTAACGACATTCATCAATGGTCGGTAATCCAATGACCTCTCTTCATGCTCGACATTGACACATTTATTCGCATGACTAGAGTTGTACCATCATTTTTATAGCGATTGAAGACTACATTTCAGCATTTTGCAGCAGATACAACAGATTTAGCAGTAGAAATAAAGAATCCCATTCACAACCTCATCCACCATTTATGCAACCAAGAAGCAGATGAATTCTATTTTTCATTCCATGATCCAGAAGTAGCCACTCTCTTCAATTTCCATAACTCATGCACATTGAAGGTAAGTGAAGGTATGTGGTTTTCTAATTTTTAGTCATGCAATTCTTTAAAATGCTAAAATTGTAACTTTGGGAAATTCCTCACTTCCTCTTTCACATTGTGATATCTTTAGTTGGGGGGAAGGGACATCATTTCATATTCATATATCATACACAATCATAAATTTTCATTTCATCCTAAAATAATTGTCCTAATCAATTATGATTGCATTATGGTTCAAAAAGTTATATGATTTGCAAATAATGCCTAGATTATGAGCACACCATATGGCTGATTTTAAAGATGCATTCTTAAATATGTTCAATGAATGTTGTTACAACAAAAAGAAACAAGGTATTGAAACACAGGAACCAATACCAATTAGAATTTGGTTGAAACACAAGAACCAACCAAACATGTTGCAATTCAATGTATGACAAGGAATACTTTGCAAAAATAAATAAAATTGTAAAATGCAAAGTTTAAGGACACATGATATAAGCCAAGCTCATTCAAAAGCAAAGATGTTGTAAGCAAATCAAAGGAGTTAATGCAATATTTGCATGAGGGCATGCAATTACTCTAGTTGGGGGGTATGTTGGACCTCCAAAACATCTTCAAAATGACATCCACTTTCACTTTTATCGCCACCATTTCACTCACATGTCGCAACTCCATAACCATATAACCTTTCATTAGCCACCATTTTCATAAATATATGGGTTAGGATCCTTATTTACCAAAGTTATTTATTTTATGTGTTTAAAGTGAATTTATGATTAAAAACTAGGAAATTAACATGGTTTCATGTATCTATATATGTGGCTTGAGTTTCATGATATGTGTAGGTCATTTGGAAGCTTCCAAGGAACCCTTATGTGGCCTCCAATGCTCAAATTCGAATTCCCTTCAAAGGAGATTTGGATAAGTTCAAAGAAGGATATGTGTCCTATTTGGATTGTAACTCTATGAGGTGTCTCATCATTTCTTATATGGATTAGAACTCTATGAGACACTTAGGGGATATGTGTCTCATTATGAGCTATTTGGTTGTAACTATATGAGATTTTAGTGGATCTTCATTAAATAGGGTAGTTACTTATGTACTTGTATAAATAGGGGAGCCTCTCCTTTAAAAATTGATGTGTAAAGTAGGAGAAACGCTCATGTTTTTAATAGAGAATTTGGAGCTTATACTTGGAGATTTGAAGATTTAGTTTTGCTTGCATATGGAGCTCTTCAGTTGCCATCCTCATACACCATTGGAATTTCCATCTAATGATTGTGTATTTTAATTGTTTTTATAGATTAAAGTTAATTTGCTTTCTTAGTATTAGTTTTAGAGTGACTGTGTAATCTTTGCTTTTTTGAAAACATTTCAATAGGAAAGATTTATGTATTTTCCAATTGGATTATATTTTAGGCAAGAGCTCATAGTTATTTAGTTTCCTTTCATGTTTTGTTATTTACTTTCTTAGATCAAACTATCAATTCATTGTATGATTAAATAAAATATCAGGCCAAGAAGGTGACTTCAAATTGGGTGATTGAATGTTCAACCTATGCAATCATTGAGCTTTACTTTTTCATGCTTTTATATTTGTTTTTAAGATCCTCATTTAATTGCATTAACTGATATTCCTAAAGATCATTTTAAGAAATTGATTTAATCATATTTCAAGATTGAATGGTTGAATATTTAATACATGCAATTACCGAGTTATTTTCTGCACACTTTACTTGCTTTTCTAGGAAAATAAAAGTTAAAGTATATATAGTTGCTTACACATCATCTCAAGAAGGTAGCACTTCATAATTGAATGCTGGAGTAACTAAGTATACATTAGATGTTTTTGATTTCACATGTTAGTTGAATTTCATTTTCATTATTTGATTTCATAGATTATATGAATTGGTTTTCGTTATTTTGTAGTTAGATTGATCTAAACTGAAAGACAATTTCTAGCACATACAGTGCACACATGCTTCACAAGTTTACGAAACCCCCAAGTTGACAAATTAAATGATAGGCAATCACTTTTCCCCAACACTAAGATGAAAAATATAAGCCCCTCTGCCCTTCCTCATTTCCATGGCCTGACCACAGAAGATCCCAACACTTTCCTATTTGAGTTTGTTGTTATATGCCAAACCTAGGACTACACAAATGATGAGCAGAAGTTGAAACTATTTCCATCTACCCTCAAGGATGTAGCTTTGCACTAGTTCATGGGTTTACCTATGGATATGATCACAACTTGGGATCAGATGCAGCAAGACTTCAAAAAATTTTATCGAGACTACTGTAGGTCTAAAGATACTAAAGAGGAAATTTTTAGGATGACCTTAGGTAATGATGAATCCCTAGACAGTTATGAAGAAAGATTCCAGCTTAGTTATAAAATGTCCAGGTGCACACTTGATCCTAAGTCACTAAAGATGGTCCTACTTAGAGGAGTAAGGGAATACCTTTTAGATACCCTACACTTGTTAGCAGGAGGAGATATATACCAGTTACCCTATGCGGATATCAAGGCTATCTTTAGAAACCATTTTAGGGCAGCTAGGAAAAATGGTAGGGGAAGTCAACCTATGGTTAATACATCCTCTTCCGATTCATCCATCAAGGGTGAAATTGGAAACATGTTGGAAGATTTCA
The DNA here is from genome assembly GCA_031772625.1 of Pinus tabuliformis. Taxonomy (NCBI): domain Eukaryota; kingdom Viridiplantae; phylum Streptophyta; class Pinopsida; order Pinales; family Pinaceae; genus Pinus; species Pinus tabuliformis. The sequence continues at coordinate 483,898,066 of CM062814.1, read as the reverse complement.
AGAGTGAGAGGTTGCAAACCCTTGCCTTACAGATGGACACTATCAACATTAGGAGAAAGTAGGAGGAAGTAGAGAGAGCCTTGGCCATTTTCTATCCTAGATGCACTAGGAGTCACCCTAGGAATGAATGTCCATTGAATTCTATTGAAAGTTTCTCAGCCTGTGAAGAAAACCACTCCGCAGACAAGTTCCCTTCTTTGCCTGGACTCAAAGATGTATATAAGGAGTTGAAGGGGTCACTGAGAAGCTCTGCTACATAAACCAAACGAGACCTCATGGGCCTAGGCCATACCAGCAGGGCATGCAAGAGTCATCCCACGCATATTAAAGCCCCAACCAGACCACATCCATACCTTCTTGGGGATCCCCCGCTCATCCTTCCTAGTCTACACCTCCTCCTTGGTCCTTTTCATCTCAGTATCATTCCCAGCCAGCCATTTCAACCATATGCTCTACCATAACCTCAGTGGAATGCACCGCCCCAGGGGTGGAGGCCCAGTACAACATGATTTATTGCCTTCACCACCTGCCCAACCATAGCTGTTACACTCTACTCCATCTAAACAACCCCATATGCCTGCCCAGCCAAATCCGAACCTGAACAACAGATAGGCACAACAAGTATACAATGGAGAGACATCATATCCATCTTATGCTGTGGAGATCTATGAAATTAACCTGAGATTTGGGAGAGTTCTCCCAGATAACCAACATCCACCTCCACCTAGGGAGGTTGAACAAGAAAGAGAGGAAAACATTCTTAAAGTAAATCCAACCTTTCCTCAGAGATTAACTCAACCACTCTAGCCTACACCAGAAGATACTGAACTTCTAGGAGAATTGAAAAACCTATGTGTCAAGATTCCACTTCTCCAAGCCATTAAAGATGTACCTATTTACAACAAGTTTATTAAGGATAAGTGCTTCAAGCATCCAGGGAGGCGAAGAAGAGATGCCCCTACCATTAATGTCATTGGATAGTTGTCCGACATAATGTTGGGGCAGGAAATATGTCCAAAGTATTTGGACCCTGGGAACCCTGTAGTAGATGTTCACATCAATGACATCGTTGTCCCACACACTTTAATCGATCTTGGGGCTTCCATTAATGCGATGACCAAGGACACCATGATCAAGCTCAAGCTCAACCTCCAAGGTTCATTGAGAAAGACCACAACAGTCCTGCAACTTGTAGACCACTCCATACTGACCCCTGAGGGGCTTGTAGATGATGTGATGGTCTCTATTAACTCTTGGGAGTACCTTGTAGATTTTCTAGTTCTCCAGACTAAGGCTAAGCTTACTGGTTACCCTCTCATCCTTGGGAAGTCCTGGTTGGCCATTGCCGATGCTTACACTAGATACAGAGCTAGGAATATTACCATCAAGAATGGGCATATGTCCAAGCAGTTAGTCCTATACCCTCCTGCTCAGCCATCTCTAGAACATGATTTAACTTTATGGTTGGAAGAGGAGGAAGAAGATGAAGTTTATTCTGCCCAACTGTATACCTTAGAAACAACCATGGGAGGAGGACAACATGATGAAGATGATTTGATTGAACACCTACTCGAAAGTCCAACTCCCAGTACATTGTCCCTAGAAGAAGTAGTAGACAACATGATGAAGATGATTTGATTGAACACCTACTCCAAAGTCCAACTCCCAGTACATTGTCCCTAGAAGTAGTAAAGGAAAGCCATAACAACCATCCAATTGATCTTTACTTGGCCAATTCCAATCCTCTTCATGTCAAAACCATATAATTCGGCCCTGAGAGAACTTTGAAAATCAATCCATCTCTTTCTGTTCTCCAAGAGAAGAAGTTGTGCAACATGCTAAAGGAACATCTGGATGCCTTCACTTGGAGTTATAAAGAAATGAAGGGATTACACCCCTCAGTGTGTACTCACCACATTTACTTCAAAGAAGGTTGTAAGCCAGTCCGAAAACCCCAAAGGAGGATGAATCCAACTCTTAAAGATATAGTCAAAGAAGAACTGCAAAAATTGCTAGATGTAGGATTCATTTATCCTATTTCTGATAGTGAGTGGGCATCTCCTTTGGTGTTCGTTCCCAAGAAAAATGATAAGTGAAGGATTTGTATCAAATAAAGGGAGTTGAACAAAGCCACAAAGAAGGAACATTTCCCTCTACCTTTCATCGACTAAGTGCTAGATTCCTTAATAGGGAAAAAGTTTTTCTCTTTCCTAGATGGATTCAGTGAGTATAATCAAATCCAGATCAGCCCAGAGGACCAGGATAAAACCACCTTCACTTGTCCTTGGGGCACTTTTTCCTATAGGGTCCTTCCTTTTGGCCTATATAATGCTCCTGCCACTTTCCAGAGAGCAGCCCTAAGTATCTTTGTTGAGTTAGTCCATGATGTAGTAGAAATTTATATGGATGATTTTACACCTTATGGATGTGATTTCCAGGAGGCTCTGTCCAACCTAGGTAAAGTACTGCACAAATGCATTGAAATGAACCTGTCTCTTAGTCTCGAAAAATGTGAATTCTTGATGACTGTAGGGATCGTACTGGGTCATTCAATATCTCAGCAAGGACTGCAGCTGAACCCAAACAAAATGGCTATCATCCAAAGGGTCCCACCTCCTCAAAAGTAGAGGGATGTCAGAAGTTTCCTCGGGTTAGCTAGATACTAACAAAGGTTCATAAAGGACTTCAACAAGTTGGCTTCTCCTTTATTTGGGTTGTTGGCCAAAGACTCTGAGTTTATATGGTTAAAAAGATGTCAAGAGGCCTTGGACATCCTGAAGAATAGGTTAACCACTATACCGATTATTCGAGGCCCAAACTAGGCCCGTCCTTTTCATATTCATGTTGATGCCTCATACAAAACCATAGGAGCAGCCCTAGGTCGTATAGATGAAAAATTGCCTTATTCCTTTTACTTTATCAGTAAGAATATGTCAAAGGCCGAACTGAACTACATAGTGACCGAAAAGGAGCTCCTGGCTATTGTGCATTAATTGAACAAATTTAGGCATTATATTATAGGCTATCAAACATTTGTCCATACTTACCATGTTGCAATCAAATATTTTAATGAATAAACCTGATTTGAATGCTCGTATTATAAGATGGTTACTTTTATTACAGCAGTTTGATCTAACTATTGCTGATAAAACTGGCAAGGAAAATGTTGTTGCAGACTTTTTGTCCAGATTAACTCTGCTGGTAGGTGAGGAGGGAATGGTTGATGACCAGTTACTGGATGAGCACTTGTTTGCCATTTTAGTTCTCTCTCCATGGTTTGCTGACATAGAAAACTATTTGGTATCTACATAGTTCCCACCGAACTTGTCCTCCAAATAAAAAATCAATATTATAAGGAAGAGTGACCCCTTCACTTCGATTGGGAGAAATCTCTTCAAACTTGGCCCAGGTCAAATCCTGAGAAGGTGTGTCAGGAAGGAGGAAGCCTTTGAAATCCTTCTAACATGTCATGATGGGCCTTGTGGAGGTCACTTTGTAGCGAAGAGGACAACATTCAAAGTGTTACAAGTAGGCTATTATTGGCCCACTCTTCATCAGGATGTGAAAATATATACTAGTCATCGTGATCAGTGCCAAAGGATGGGAAAGCCTACTCCAAGGGACGAAATTCCTTTATAGCCTCAAGTGACTTTCGAGCCATTTGACAAGTGGGGCATGGACTTCATTGGACCTATTGACCCTCCTTCTAAACAAAAACAATACATCATTGTGTGCACTGACTATCTAACTAAGTGGGTTGAAACCAAGGCAATTAAGGCAACAATAGAGGAGAAGGTAGTTGAGTTCTTAAGGGAGAATGTATTTTACAAATTTGGGTATCCTAGAGAGCTGGTCATTGATCAAGGCAGCCATTTTACCTCCAACATGATTGAAGACTTTCTCATCCAGCACAAGATCAAGGATATAACCTCCACTCCCTATCACCCATAAGCTAATGGACAAGTGGAGGTGACCAACAAAGTGTTGGAGGGAATCTTGACCAAAGTGGTTAACAACAGTAGGAAAGATTGGACAAATAGACTAGTTGAGGCCACCTAGGCCTATAATACCACCTAGAAGACCACCACTAGATTCACACCCTATGAGATGATCTATGGGAAAAAGGCCCTGATATCCATTGAGTTTGAGTATAACACATTAAGGATGGCAGCCCAACTAGATCTAGATCTCAATAATGCATAAAATGAGAGATTTCTCCAGTTGAATGGTTTAGATGAGTTCAAAATGTAGGCCCTCCTACACATAGAGGTAACCCAACTTCAGAGGAAGATCTAGCATGATAAGAACATCAAGGATAAGCAATTTCAAGAAGGTGATTGGGATTTTTTATATGATTCCAGATATAAAGACTTTAAGGGCAAGTTAAGGACAGGATGGCTAGGGCCTTATGTTATATAAAGATGTCATGATAATGGTTTAGTGCGGGTCAGAACCATAGATACAGAGGCCATTCCTTTACTTTTTAATGGACACAGATTAAAAGTTTACAAAAGACCATTGTCAAAATAAGAGTTCATTGATGGTATCAATAAAACAATGATGGTATTGGAGCAAGTCTCAGCTCCTGCCTCATCAAGTCACGGAGAAGAAAAAGATAAGGAGACTCAGGTGAAAACCTCCATGAGGCACTCGAGTCCCAATAATGGGTTGAAAACCTCTTGGGGTGGCCCAATGGTGTTAGAAAAAAAAGAGAAAAAAAAAGAAGAGAAAATGAAAAGATCTTTGGCTAAAAACCTCTCTTGCGGTGCCCAGGGAAAACAGCTAGGATGAAAACCTCTTAGAGGTAGAGTAGTTGTTTTCAAAAAAGAAAAAGAAAAAAAGAGAAAAAAATCATGAAAATTTCTATTTGCAGGTCAGCAAGGAGGATGATCAGAGAACATAGGAGAATAAAAAAGGAACCTATTCCACTCCCATGTTTATTTTTCCACCCATTGTCATTCATCACTCCATCATTTATTTCATTTTTTTTCTATCATTTGCTTCAGTTTACAAGGGGACTGTGTTTTCTACAGGATCCCCGGTAAACCTATAGGATCCCCTGAAAACCTACATGATGATCCTATTGGAATTACGGTCGCTTGGGAATCCTACAGAAAGTGACCCTAGGATGCGCAATTGACCTACCATGTCAAAATAATAACATCCCTACATCACAACTTCATTAACATACCTGTCTCCACTTTCATCACCCCTGCATTCACCACTAAAAAAATCAGTTTAATATATATATATATATTTCATAGTCTTCAAGAGAAAACACAAAGAGAAAAAATGAAACAGAGAGCAGAAGGGAGCAACACCTAAGTATTTCTCATTCTCCACACTCCTAGTCTTCCTCTCAATCCATGTCATCATCCTCAAAATCCCAACAGAAGAAATGATTAGAAATTCTGAGGGAGAAGAAGCTACAGGACATCCTGGAGGAAACCCTGCAGCAGTCTATCCCATAGGATACAAGTCATGATTGCAGCAAGCTTCCAGCATGAAGATCCAAGGGAAGAAAAAGCTCCAGAGTAGCAACAACACCATCATCTTCAACACCAGGTACCTACACATCAATGGAACCATAAAAAAAAAAAAAAAGAAGAAGAAAGGAGAAATAGCATGCAACCAACACAGAACAAGCACCTCAGGTCTTCAACAGCTGCAATAAGGTATTAGCACCATAGGTAAGTATCTCGCTTCACTCTCTCATTGCATAATGTAGTAAAAATATATAAAGGTTACGAGAAAGTTGGTTTATAAGAGAAAGGTGGCCAGTTAACTTGGCCACCTTCGTTTAGTCAACAAAGACAAAAAAATTGGTCCTCCCACATGTGGCAGCAATCAAGTCAAGAAAAGAAAGGAGAAGGACCAAAGAAATTAAGGCTACGGATGCATGAAGTGGGAGTTTATTATGAGGAGAGGAGGATGACGAGGTGGTAGTGGGGACCAATGGTCCAAAAATGGAAGACGTACCTCGACTGCTAGCACACCACCTCACCCAACTCGACCATAAGAGGAAATAATTATTGATCCTCATGCACTCATATATTCATTTCCTCGAGGCTCACTTTAGCAAAGTCGCTCTCCTACCTAGGCAACCTATAGAAGAGGAAAATTCCATATTTCTCCTACGCAGGACTTCCTACAGGATTACACAGGAAATCCTATAGGATCGCACATGAATCCTATAGGATATAGACAGATAGTCTACAGGATTGGCCGAGAGGAGTTTCAGAGGGGAAAACACAGGGGTTGGCTACAACAAACACTATGAGGAGGTAGGCTCTATAATTACTTCCCTTTTTCAAAGAGAATTGAATAGAAAATCCCCTAGTATTGAGTGAATTTGGCAGCTGTGTAAGGGAATTGTCTCCACAGTTCTTTTAGTTATTTACTTCTACATTTAAAAATTGTATCAACCATCTTAACTCCTCAAAATTCACCAACCAAAATGACAAGGAGTTTTAATAGAAGGGATTCCATTAACACTATGAGAATCCACCAACACCTCAGGTGTTATAAATCCTCACAAGGCATAATTGGATGGGGTATTTTGAAAAATTAAGAGGGTATGATGATGAAGTGTCCCAAGATTTTCCTCTCTCCCGCATTCCACTGACTAGAGTCCATGCCACTGTTGTGGTGACAAGCCTCTCCATAGAGCTCGCCCTTGAACTCAAAAGTAGAATTACCACATTTCCCCTAGGAGTGCCTTGGAGAAGGGAAGACAAGGGAGATAGCCAGACTACCAAGAAGAAATTCTTTTTAGAGGGTGAGGAGTCCATTGAGGAAAATAATGGAATAAGGAGAACAAGCCTACCATATCCCTGCAATGAAGTGAGATACCACCTTATCAAATACATATCATGTGAGGGTAGGTATAGTGTGGTTTATGAATATCACTTTAGGCTTCTTGAATAATTGAGGTTTGGAGCAGAAACACCTCCTCACCATAGGCTCATGATACCATACTTCCTTCTACAATCATTGATAGACAGAAGCATAAAGGTGTAGGAGGGAAACCCCCAGCAGTTAGCTCACCATGGATTAATTAGAATCATTATAGAAGATGCCCTCCACAACCTCAAAATTCTTATCCAATGGTCAATTTTCAAAGACGTGCAAACAGAGGAGGATATCAAAGTCCTCATATATGATGTTAGTCCTCTTGTCAGTGAGAAGGATGAAGATGAGATAGACGAGGAGAGAGATGAGGAAGAGAAAGAGGATGATGAAGAAACAAAAGAAGATGACAAAGAGGAAACTGATAAACAAGATGAGGATCTACAAGGAGAAGGAGAAGGGAAATACATAGGAGAAAAGGGCAATGGGAAAGAGGGGGTAGAAGACAAGGAGGAGTCACCTAGGGTGTCTCCCGAACCCACTGAGAGAGAAGTAGCAGCTGCCCTAACTACTCTTAGCACCCCTATCAAACAAAAAGGAAAAAAGAAAGAGGCATACCCCCTTATATTTCAGAACAAGGAAGAGCACAAGGATAAGGTAGGGGAAACCCAAAACTCCAACCAAGATTCCCATTGTAATTGAGGACTCACCTAAACAGCAAGAGAAAATGCCTCCTCCTATGAAAACTCAAGAAAGAGGATCCTTAGCACAAACCTCCCCTAAGTCTCCTATCACCTATGTAAGAAGGCTTGTAACTAGATCCACCTCATTGAAAGGAAAATAAATCCCACAGGATACATAGCATGACCTATAGGAAGCATAAGCAGTCCTACAGGAGACTCCGCTAAACCTACAGGAGAATAAAAAATTGGATAAGGAGGGAAGCTTATAGCAAGAAACTAAAGAAGAGGACCCAGAGCTAAGGGAACCTAGCCCCCAACCTAACCTTGACTCCTATTATAGATTTATTGAAGGGGGCAGGGTCATTCCACAAAAAATTGTTATTCCATTATTCTTTGAGCTTGAGAAGGAGAGAGCTAGAAATCATAGATGGATGCAAATTGCCAAGTACAAGGGGGTGGAGGAAATTGGTCACATAGAGGAGAAGCTCAAGGAGATGGGCAGAGAACTAAGTAGCTTAAGAGATAGAGAGGCCATAATAAAAAATCTGTTAAAGACAGAAAATGCATGGTTGAAAGGACAACTGCAAGAAATAGAGAATCAATTGGCATCCATGGCCAGTCTCTCTTTGGAAGCAATCTAGTGCAGGATGCAAGCTAAATCCTATGCCCTATACCTTAAGGAACAGTGGCTTCAGTTCCAAATTAAGACCCTAGCACAGAGAGGCACTATGCCATTTTAGGATTATAAATAGTTCATTGATCTTTGTGATCAAAGTACATTGGAATATAGGGCCAAGATGTCTGAGTTCTATTTGCATAACATGGCCTTAACAAACATGAATGTATGGGACCCTAATGCCAAGCTAGGATATTTATAGTTGATGGCTTTGGCATCATGGATGAACCATGAGGAAGAAAGGGCTATAGAAATGAAGAAGATATTGGAAAGAGAACAAACAAAACCTCTTATGATTAGAGTTGAGCAATCCAATCCAATGGCCCTCATCAGTACACATAATTTAATTGCAAATGATCCTTAGCTTGCACCCAGGTATCTTGTTGCCCAAGAGAAAGAAATTACATATTTTGAGGACATGTTTAGGTTGTTAGGGGATGACAACATGCAAGCTTTCCTGAGGAGATGGGACACATTGCCATACCGTTTAAAGATAAGAGACTACCACTCTCCTCAAAGAATGACAGAAGCACTGAACATGACACCCATGTACAAGTAATCTATTCAAAGGCTCAAATTCAATTGGATTGGCTTGAGACTCAGTTCACCACTACTCTTAGGGATGCTAGAAGGAAGGAAGGAATAAGTAGAAAGGAGGTAGTGGGAGGAGGTAGAAAATAAGGCAGGCTCCTATGCACAAGAAGAGGAAACCACAACAAAGGCATGGGATGTTAGGGAGGCCACTAGAGATATGAAAGACATGGATATTGATTGAGTTACTCAGAGGATGAGCAACACTTTTAGTACGGGTGATGATGAGCCTCATCATTGGGTAATTATATGGGCCTTAATTCACCTCCTAGCTTAGTCAAACCAACTCTTCTCACAACTTATTACATGTTTTGATTATATTTTGTTTAATGAGATGAGTTAAAGTGAGATATTATGCCTAGTGAACTAATATGAACTGAATGTAGGTTTGGAAGAGAAAATAAAGTAATTTTGGCAAGAATAAGATTTGAGACTCGAATGGGACAAGGGAGAGAGATTGTAGGAGGTAAATCCTCCTCATTTACTCCTCCCCCATTTGAATATTCCTCCATTAATCCCACCAACTTGGAGTGCAAGTAGCCAAGTCATGAAGATCAAAAGGTAGCCGAGCAAGTGATAGACAAAGAGTTAGTTCATCTCGAGTTTGGGAGCCGAGCCTCCCTAAATTTAAGGAAGTCATTGGGGAATTCAGTTGTATAAGTAGAGAGGCCTAGAGCCTCATTAGGATTCAAATTTTGGTTGTAAAAACTCTAGTTATTTTCGAGCTCCAGACTTGTGGAAGACTTTGATGTAATTTTTTGTTTTGGTAATAAGAATGAGCTTTTTATGATCCAGCACTGAGTTAACTTAAAGGGCTGAAGCTCTTGGGTTAGGGCCCAACCCTAGCAGCAAAGGCTCCTCTTCTTGTATTTGTATGCTTAGCTTAGTTTCATAGATTCATGGTTAAACTATCTTTAGAAGTATTTCATTGCAAGTAGTGTAGATTTGATTAATTGTTTATTAGTTTGCTTCCATTTGTGCCTTACTTTAGTAGTAGGTTAGAAGGGATAAAATAAGCACCACAAAGTTGTCAGTAGGTGTCCTGGCCTCACTTCTTCCTTCTGGGATCATGATTTGAGGAAAAGACCCTTATGCAACCCCAAAAAGACAAATTTCCATTTCTTTCATAAGATTTAGAGTTTACTGTACTTGAACCAACATTTGATCAGTTTTGCAAGTGTAGGATTTCATTGCGATCTCTTCTATCTTCAATATGGAAGTATATCTCATCTATGATTCCATTTTATTCAGCAATTTCCTCATGCATAAGGTAGATAGTTCGTTCATTAAATTATGATTTTCTAGCTCATGAGAATTTTTCTTTTTTTACATGAATTTTTGGAAATTACACATGTTTGATGTAGATCAGGTGCTTTAGAAGTAGAAAGTGATCTCATAGCAAGCAACCACCTTCCAACTTCATCCACCCATAGGCATTCCTTATTTTCATCAAGACCTTCACCAATTTCATCATTTTACATAGAAATTCCCCCAAGCATGTTGAACAAATCCAACCATCTCCTAAACTTGGCTTTGGGTTCTAAGTGATCCTAGGACTTTTCTCACTCCATTCCACCCATCAATCACCTTCCATAAGCATTCCATCACCTCTAACACCCATCGTGTTTCTCTCAGCTTTATCATGTAGAAATACAGGGAATCCTGTAGGTTTCTAGTATATTCTGTAGGTTTTCCTGTAGTGGCCTGTTTTGAGGCCAAATTGAGGGAAAACCTTTAGGAAGCCACCCAAGGTCACCCAAGGGTCTCTAAAACCTTCCAACCATCTCCTGAACCTTCCAACCATCCACTAGCATCCCTAAGCCACCTGCCACATCACGAAAAGAGATTAGCTTGCACACTTGTTTTTCATGAAAAGCGTAAAAAGACAAAAAATATTTATTACAGTCCTTTACATGCATAACAATGATGTTTGATGTTTTTAACTTCCATGCTTAGGATAGTAGCATTTTGTTCATGTAAATTTAGAATTACTGCAAAGCATATCTCTTAGGAGTTAATTAGGAAATGGTGTGCCCTAGCATTGAATTTCATTCTTTTTCATTGTTACAGTAGATCAACTCTCTCTTAGAGTAGATTTCTATTTTTTTCATCAAGGAACCAAGCTTCTTCTGAATCCATAGAAGTTTGGCTTGAAAACCATAGTGGTCTCTATGCAGTTGAACAGTGACAAAAGGAAGAACCATCACTTTTACTCGTGTATACAAAACTGTCACCTCCAAGTTTGTACAAACCCTGGGTTGATAAAGTATGTAGAAATTTTGAATAATAAACACATATTCAATGGAGATTATACTGATCATGTACTATTACAGAATACATACACAATACATAAGATCCTCTATGTTGATCATCAATTTAGCAGCATCAATAACAATAAAACATCAAGAGCATGCACACATTAACACAGTATGTAACCCGAGGAAGCTTACAGTTGAAAACCCCACACTATCTGTATATTAATGATTGAGAACATGTAACATTACAAATTACAATGCTTATCACAAGAAATCCAGTACCAGCTCCACCTGTTACACACAATACAGCTCAGATCTGATCTCCAAATCTATTCCACTGCTTGCCTGCCTCCACTGCTCAATACCTGCTCAAGAATGAATGAGAATGGATTAACCAAACTCGTATTTACCTCCAAAGAATCACTCACACTGGGAAAGACGTGAGCAGAGGCTATAATACTGGGCATTTACTGGGCAATACTCATTGGCATACTCAATCCCTTGATTGTGCAAATCCTCATGCACAACTATAGTCACAACTGATAGCAATCTGATCCTCTAACACCTGTCCCTGCTGAACTGAACATGCACTGACATGCAACTAAGTTAACCGATGTATTATATAGTTGCATTATGAGTTAATAATTATTTTAACAAATCATCATTAGTCTATTTGTAGTTAGACTAATTACAACTAGTTTAACCAAGTCAAACTGAAGACAACTCCATCAACTCCACAATCAACTCCACCAAACTCAACTGATTGATTTCTAACTGAAGTCATGCATGCAACAACTCAACTAACCCACAAAGAAAGTGTACTTCCTTCTGATAGCTACATGTGCCACATCTGTAGCTCAAACTGAAGTGCTCCAAGAGAATAAGATCAAGTTTATAGTCCAAATATTATTATGAGACAATAATATTTGACTTTTCTATTTTTGACAGCCAGTCTAAAAATAGACTTTGATCACTCCTGCTGTGATCACTCCTATTGTGATCATCCCTGCTGTGGTCACTCTTGCTGTGATCATCCCTGCTGTGATCCAAAAATAGAACTTGCGCCATAATTTGCCTGCGGGCCCACTTAGTGAAGGCGACTCTTTTCACTAAGCTCCATCATCTTGTTGCAATCTCAACACTCCCTCTCGACAAGATATGGATTATCAACAACCCCTATCTTGCCTCGGTGGTATTCAAATTTGCTCTTGGTGAGAGCCTTCATCAGAATATCAACATCCTGATCCTTTGTTGGAATGTATGAAAGCAACATGATCCTCTGCTGCACACAATCTCTGATATGATGGTACCTGATGTCAATATGCTTAGATCTATCATGAAATATAGGATTAGCCGAGAGTTTAATGCAACTATAGTTATCACAGTAAATCACAGTACGATCCAAATGAGAACCGAACAAACCAACCAGGATCTTCCTCATCCATATAGCCTCGCATGAAGCCAAACTTGCTGCCATATACTCGGCCTCTGCTGAATTGAGTGCCACGGATCTCTGCTTCCTGTTGTACCAAGAAACTGTTGTCGATCCAATACTGAAGACCCCTCCTGATGTGCTCTTTCTGTCCATTGGGCTCCCTACCCAATCTGCATCCGTGAAGCCACATAGCTTCACCTCATCCTCCTGTCTGTACCACAATCCATATCCTGATGTGCCTCTCAAATAACGCAATACATGCTTGCCCGCCTTCCAGAAGAGCTTGGTAGGCTTAACCATAGCTTGTGAAAGATGGTTAACTGCATAGCATATATTAGGTCGTGTATTGACCAAATACATCAGCGACCCCACCAACTGTCGATAAACAGTGGCATCCACTTCTTCTCCCGAAGTGGAATCCTCCTTCCTCCAACCTCCAGGAAGAGGAGTATCATTAGGCTTGCAGCCATGCATGTTGAACTTCTCCAGTACCTCCCGAGCATACTTGCCCTGAGAAAAAAACAGTCCACCACTGCGCTGCCATATTTCCAATCCTAGGAAATAGTGAAGGAGGCCCAAGTCCTTCATCTCAAACTCCTTAGCAAGATCATCCTTGCATGAAAGTATCAACAGCTCATCACCCGTTAGAATCAAATCATCAACATACAATACAATGATAAGCAAATTACCCTCCACCACAATCTGGTATAGGTTAGGATCCGCCTCGCTCTTGGAGAATCCAAGTCGTGTGAAATAGCTGTCTGTCCGTGTGTACCAAGCACGTGGTGCTTGCTTCAACCCATACAACACTCTCTTGAGCCTGCACACATGCGACTCACTGCTGAAGACCTCAAAGCCTTCGGGATGCTCAATGTACACCTCCTCCTCAATGACTCCATTGAGGAACGCAGTCTTCGCATCCATATGATGAATGTGCAATCCCATCTGCGCTGAGAGAGCAAGAATCGTCCGTATGGAAGAATACCTTGCGACAGGTGCAAAGGTCTCCTCATAATCGATCCCCTCTATTTGTGAAAAGCCTCCGGCAAAAAATCTTGCCTTGTACTTCTCCACACTCCCGTCAGCTGCCTGCTTAACTTTGTAGATCCATCTCGAACCCACCACTAATTTTCCTTCCGGTCTAGGAACAATCTCCCTGTTTCTGAAAATAGAATCATACTCTTCCACCATGGCATCTACCCATGCGGGATCCTCCACAGCTTCCTCAAAAGAGGATGGCTCAATCACAACACACTTGCTCATAAGAGACATGTATCCAGTGTACCGATCAAGTGATTGTCTCTGCCTGTGTTGGGATGTAGGTGGTCATACAACTTTCTCTGCATCTTGAGCCAGTCGCTCAGCTTCTGTCAAGCGCTTTCGCCCTCTGATGGTTGGCACTCCATGAGTGGTCTCTTCCACTCCATGAACCTCGTCCTGTGGCTGATCCACATCCTGAAGCTCATCCTTAGGAACTAATAGCTCCTCATCTACATGCAAGTGTCACTCCCTCTCAAGCGAACACTTCATGGCTTTCTCCTCCTGAAATTTGATATCCCGTCGCACAACAGTTTTACCACTGTCTGGAAAATACACACGATAGTTGTGGGGCATATCAGTGTACCCCACAAATATCCCAACCTCTACGGTCAGCTCCAACTTCTTCCTAGCATCCTTCGTCACATGCATGTAAACGTTAGCACCAAAAATCCTCAAATGAGAAAGATCAGGCTTCTTACCAAAATAAGCCTCCTCGGGTGTACTTATGCCAAGTATCCTATGAGGACAACGGTTCTGCACATAAACTACTGTATTACATGCTTCCGCCCACAAGTGAAGGGGTAGGCCCTGATCATGCAACATTTCCCATGCAACACCCACAATCGTTCTGTTCTTCCACTGAGCTACCCCGTTCTGCTGTGGGTTATGGGGAGCTATGAGCTCTCTTCGAATCCCTTCTTCCTTGTAAAAATCCTTGAACTCGTCTGAGATGTATTCACAACCATTATCGCTCCTAAGAGCTTTCACCTTCTTCCCTGACTCCTTCTTGACCAATGCTTTAAATTCACTGAACTTTGAATATGTCTCTCTCTTCTTCTGCATGAAGAAGATCCAGTACTTACGAGAGAAATCAATAATCATCAACAAAAATCACATAATACCTGTATTTAGCGGTGGAAGCAACTGAGAAAGGTCCACACACGTCTGTGTGAATTCTCTCAAGGATCGTCGTGGCGAGTATCCTTCTCATGAAAGGTGGCTTTCACAAACTTCCCCAAAGTACACCCCTTGCACTGATCTGACTGCGCAAGAGTGCCTTTAGGAAGCCCTGTAGTGATCTGTTGTAGTATCTTCAAGGCTCCATGGTGAAGGTGACCCAATCTCTTGTGCCACAACTCGCCATCATCCCGGCTCACCAATCCTTCTACCTTGCCTGCCATTACTGCGCATCCATCTACATGCAACTGATAAAGGTTCCTCACTCGAACCCCTATCTTCCGGGTCTCACCAGTTGTCTTGCTGCGTAGGAAATCTTTTCCCTTGCTGAAAACAACATCATACCCCTTGTCTTCTAACATCACCACAGAGGTAAGATTCTTCTTCAATCCTAGAACATGCATGACTTCCTTCAATACGAAGGGTTTACCAAACTCCATCTCAAAGGAGATGGTACTGATACTGATCACACTGTATCTACCATCATCGCCCATATCGATGTGCACTCCAAGATCTTTTTCCTCTAGATCAGAAAACAAATCTCGATCTCCCGTCATGTGAAAAGACGCACCACTGTCCAAGAACCATACCGATCCCATCACACTTGATACCAAGCATGCGATCAATGAAAAATCAAGCTCAAACTGCGAGGCTAGAGCCTCTCCTACTGCAGATCCAGCAGCCTGCTTGTTCTTCTTCTTCTGCGGATAATTTGTTGCATAGTGTCCGTGTTGGTGACATTGAAAACACTTCACCTTGGACATGTCCTACTTCTTGCCTTTCGCACCAGACTGAGAAGCTTTATTGTTCTTCCCTTTCTTTGCTTTGGCAGCCAAAGCGCAACTTTCTTCATCAGCTCCCTTTGACGAAGATCCGTCCCTGGTACTCCGCCTGATCTCCTCCTGCACAAGATCTGACCACAGTCTTTCCCTTCATGGCAATTTCTCCTGACCATTGACAGAGTCCTGATAGGAATGCCAACTCTTTGGAAGACCAAGGAGAGCCAATCTCACCAAGTCCTCATCATTGACAGTAATCCCCACACTTCCTAGCTCATCTCGACACTAAGTGAACCTCGTGAGATACTTGGGCATACTGTCACCCTTCTCGCATTTGATGCTTCTGAGTTTATATTTGAGCACCAGCTTCCTCTGATCGCTCTTGCTTTGGAATAGATCTATTAAAGCCTTCCATATCAGATATGGAGAAGTCTTTCCATGCAGGCTAGACACAATGTGATCCTTCACTCCCTCCAACAGAATCCTTCGACATTTTGCGGTCTTCTTTTGCCAAGCATCAGCTTGAGTAGCATCAGTAGGCTTTGGGACATCCGTCTCTATGAACTCCTTCAGCCTGTTATCATCCAATACTTCCTCCATCCTATCCTTCCATGCAATATAGTTTGAGCTGCCCTCAAGAGCATACTCCAATCGCAATCCGTTGAAGGACATTGCTGCGTTGCCACCAAGAAAAAACTGCTGCAAATTCGAATTCCACCAGCTTCAAACTCAACCACCTCGGATCTAAGATTCGTGAGAACACAATATTTCTCGTATAGAGATTGACTGTATGGGCATTCATCGGATATATCACCTTCCAAAGGAAGGATGAATCCAGAGGATACCTGGCACGATTACAGACTCTGCCTGAAGAAATGGAATGTAAACACTTCCTGAATAGTAGATCTGATGATCAACAGCTCTGGTACCATGTAGAAATTTTGAATAATAAACACATATTCAATGGAGATTATCCTGATCATGTAATATTGCAGAATACATACACAATACATAAGCTCCTCTATGTTGATCATCAATTTAGTAGCATCAATAACAATAAAACATCAAGAGCATGCACACATTAACACAGTATGTAACCCGGGGAAAGCTTACAGCTGAAAACCCCACACTATCTGTATATTAATGATTGAGAACATGTAACATTACAAAGTACAATTCTTATCACAAAAAATCCAGTACCAGCTCCACCTGTTACACACAATACAGCTCAAATCTGATCTCCAAATCTATTCCACTGCTTGCCTGCCTCCACTGCTCAATACCTGCTCAAGAATGAATGAGAATGGATTAACCAAACTCATATTTACCTCCAAAGAATCACTCACACTGGGAAAGATGTGAGCATACTCTGTAATACTAGACATTTATTGGGCAATACTCATTGGCATACTCAATCCCTTGATTGTGCAAATCCTCATGCACAACTATAGTCATAACTGATAGCAATCTGATCCTCTAACACCTATCCCTGCTGAACTGAACATGCACTGACATGCAACTGAGTTAACTGATGTATTCTATAGTTGCATTATGAGTTAATAATTAGTTTAACAACTCATCATTAGTCTATTTGCAATTAGACTAATTACAACTAGTTTAACCAAGTCAAACTGAACACAACTCCATCAACTCCACAATCAACTCCACCAAACTCAACTGATTGAGTTCTAACTGAAGTCATGCATGCAACAACTCAAATGACCCACAAAGAAAGCGTACTTCCTTCTGACAGCTGCATGTGCCACATCTGTAGCTCAAACTGAAGTGCTCCAAGAGAATAAGATCAAGTTTATAGTCCAAATATTATTATGAGACAATAATATTTGACTTTCCTATTTTTGACAGCCAGTCTAAAAATAGACTTTGATCACTCCTGCTGTGATCACTCCTGCTGTGATCATCCCTGCTGTGGTCACTCCTACTTTGATCATCATTGCTGTGATCCAAAAATAGAACTTGCGCCATAATTTTCCTGCGGGCCCACTTAGTGAAGGCGACTCTTTTCACTAAGCTCCATCATCTTGTTGCAATCTCAACAAAGTAAAGCCGGTAGCCTAGGAGTTGTAGTATTCTTGTTGCAATATTGGTGCTCATCACATTGTACCCTCCCTTTGTTGAAACATTCAATGATAATCTAATAAGAAGAAGAATTTGAAAGGGTTTTCCCCATAGTGGGTTTTATCCTAGCCTTTGAACAATCCTAGTGTCTCTATGTGTAAATGCTTTTCTTCTCTTGTTCCTTTATGTTTCATTACATTGATGATGATATTATTCTTTATATATAATTGCATATGCTTCTGAATAATGTTTTAAAACTGAATAATTTTATGATGCTATGGGGTGAATTTAATATGTAAATGAAGGAATGTAATTATCTAAAGCAAGGAACAATATAGACCTAATACAAATTAATATAGAGGGGTTGAAAATGTCAATTGAAACTTAATATCTGTTGCAACAAGTTGAATTGAGAAGAGAGGAGTAGCTGGAGACTCAATCAGGTGAGAGGCTGAATGTCATGAAAAATCCTAGGAGGATCCAAATATGTTGCAGAGTTGATGTGTCGAACTGGTTAAGCATGGAGAAGGGAGTGAGTTTGTCATTCACTGATGACATTATGAGTCTCCACTTAAACCAATTGAGATTGATAGCTTGTTGGTGGAATTGTGTGTAGTTTCTCTAAGGTTTTATTTGAAGGTGGCTCGACTACATGGAGAATACTTTCTAGTGGACTTAGCTTCAGATGTAATGTGGGCTCAAGATGAGTTAAGGATATAGTTTCTCATGGGTTGGAGGATAGGGGAATCCATTGGCTCTATTAGTAGCCTCCACTTGATGTTGCCTACAACATTTATGATTATAAGAAGAGGAACCTTGCTATGTTTGAATTCATGTATTTAACATAGTAGCACTTTTGAGAAACTACTACCATTATGGATTGATCTCTAACATGATTTCACTAATATTGGAGCGAATTTGCAGGTTTTAAGATAAAACCCTTTTTCATTGGTTAGTAAGCACATAAAATTGGAAGTACTACAAAAGAGCATTAAAATAAACAATAATTTTCCAGTCCCTTCTCCAAATGCAAAACAAAGGATTATGAGAAGATATAAGAACTTCCACTGGAAACCCTTAAATCTCTAATTTCCATGGAGTCATAACCCACTCTGATACCACTTATCTAGATCTTAGGGGATAAAATCCCGAATCCATGAATGTTGAGAGAGGAGGAGGAAAAATATATATATAACTACAATGAAACTAATCATAAAGAAATGAATGGAAAATATGTATTGAATCCATCCCAACATGTGAAAGGAAAGATAACCATTCAAGATAAACATTTATTAAATGAGAGAAACCTTTTACCATTACATTGTGGTGGACCAATCTATCCTTTTACAAGGTGAGGCCCATTATTTATAGTATTTTTGATTCCTTATTGAGTTACAATACCATTGATGGATGGTTAAATACCATGGGTGGATGTAGATTTCTGATTTAGATCACTAAACCTACGCAAAATTACAAGATTTGTTATCCTTGAAAAACCTATGTATTAAAGAGAATAAATGAGAAGGTATGTTAGTAGGAATGAACTCTAACTTGTTCTGAATGAAATACCATCTACTTTAGGCCATCCCATATTAACTCTAAATTACTTCCCACAACCATATATTATGTGTAAGGAGATTTTGGACCATTAATATGACATTAACCACTATTAACAAAACTCTCCAATATCTTTTGATAAGGCTTGTGTGAAATGTTGCCTAGAGTTTGGTATAATTCACTAGAGTTGGAAATGGATAATACACCCCCCTGCTTGTTGATAATAATATAGATTGCAAACTACATGCATTATTTTCCATCTTATCTATTGAGGCATTGAGAAATTGCAAGACATGGAAGAATTCCATGGAAGCGAAACTTTCCACTATCCTTTATGCTTTATATACTATCCTTCTTAGAGGTTTCTTGAGTTAGTAATCTATAGAACATGTGTTAAATAATTTCCATAATTCACCATAATTATATAATTGGAGGAACTTGTTACTTGTGCAATAAAAGAATCAAGGCATGCCACTATGTGTCGAGATAAAGTGACTGCTAATTTTTTATTATCAATCATAACATTAATCCTTTTTTTTTAATATGCATTATTCAACAGTGTGGGGAGTTGATTGAGCTTATGTGACATTTCATTAAAACATTATTGTGAAACGAGAATATATGTGTACCAAATAACATGAAAATTGATGATTTGTAGTGTGCAAAAGAAGTGTACAGAGAGGGAACATGTGCATAGGTGTGGACGTGGGGGAATAAAATTTCTTGACCACATAGATCTCTTATGCACATCATTCAATATGCTAAGAGTAAATGCTATTAAGCACTTGAACGATGTTCTGATTATACATTGATTTACTGAAAAAATGCTGAGAAAACTTATATTTAATGGAAGCATACCTTTGTATGATTAACCCATAACTAATTTTTTAATATGCGGTGATTTGCGTCTTGGGAAGTTGGTTGAGTTTATGTGACATTTCTCCAAAATGTTACTACATAATATTAAAATATGTGTGTCAAATAATGTCAAAATTGACCTTTTTGCAATATGCAAAAGAAGTGTACAAAGGGAGAATGTGTGCAGAGGTGCCAAAGTAGAGGGATAAAGGTTCTCCTGCACATATGCCTCTTCTGCAAATCCTTTATTCTGCACACTAAAAATTTAAAATCTTTCCATTCTACAGAGTCAAGTTACAAAACTAGTTTTAAAATGCCAATTTAAAATTAGTTTCAAAGTTATGAATTTAGTTAATTGTAGGATTAAACATTATTTATGTTTTAGTATATGCTACTCCACAATGCGAGCAATTGATTGAGCTTGAGTGACATTTCGCCAAAACGTTTCCACAGAAAAAGAAAATATTTGTGTAAAATACCATGAAAGTTAACATTTTATAGCGTGCATGAGAAGTGTGTGGATGGAGAGCCTATGTGGAGGTGCAAATGTTTCTGATTAAAGGTTCTCCCACACATATTCCTCTTTTTCACATTGTTTCAAACTTCTAGAATGAATACCAAGCACAAATCCCTTTGCACCTTATTGATCTGTTTAGAAATAGTGAATAGTACACAATGTTTTAGAGTAAATGATATCAAGCATTCGAACAATGCACTATTTATGTTAGGGTTAAGCCTTAATTTATTTTAAATTTGCAGTGATCTAGACCGTGAAAGGTTTTTTGATGTGGTGATATCTTTCGGAGTCATCGCATTCATGTTTATTTGTTATCAATGTTTCGAACCAACCTCTGTGGTCCATCATCAGGATCAGATGAATGAAAAAGTTTGAGATGAATAGGGTAATAAATAGAGGGGAGGGTTGGGTTGGGAATGGATGGAGCCGACATTTTAGAAAATGGTATGAAATAGATCAAGTTATTATTTAATTAATTTTTGTTAATGAATATTAAATTTTTATTAATGAATATTAAATATTAGATAATTATATTGTTTAGTTATTGAATAAATGATTATAATTTAAATGTTGTGACATAATAAATCTACTAATTTATAGTTTTTGCACAATTAATTGGTCTATGTTAATTACAAATTTTTAATGACAAATTCTTAGTGATGATAATAATGCTTTAAATATTGTATGATTTAAAATGTTAAGTACTTATTAAAATATCATCATTAGAACTAACTTATTCCTATCTGTCTAATTAATTGAAATTTTATTTGTTTTTAAAAATAGTAGTTAGAATTTAATGTTTTAATGATTGTTGTTTTATCTTAATTAATAGTTATTGAGATTATTTAGTTAGTGATGCTCTTTAGTCTTAATGCTCTCTCTCTCTCTCTCTCTCTCTCTCTCTCTCTCTATATATATATATTACTAATTATTATTTATTGTTTCGTAAAGATTTAAAGGCTACTTAAGTCAGCTAATGTTTTATTAAAATTACAATAAATTAAAGATATAAAGTGTTACTTAATACCTTCTTGCTTATTATTGTTATTCAAATATTTATTTTATTATTATTAAAATAATTGTATTATTATAATTAAATGTTGTGACCTAATAAATCCACTAACTTATAGTTTTTGCACCATTAATTGGTTTATATTAATTACAAAATTTTATGATAATAATGTTTTAATTATTGTATGTTTTAAAAATGTCAAGAACTTATTAAAATGTCATGATTAAAACTAACTTATTTTTATATGTCTAATTAATTGAAATTTTAATTAAAACATAATGATTAAAACTAACTATTTCCTATATGTCTAATTAATTGAAATTTTATTATTTTCAAAATAATAGTTAGAATTTTAATGTTTCAATGATTATTTTTTTTTTTTTTAAATAGTTGTTGAGATTATTTAGTTAGTGATGCTCCTTAGTCCTAATGCTTCTAGCCCATGTTATATCTATATTATTTATTATTTATTCTCTATTGTTTTGTAAAGATTTAAAGGCTACTTAAGTTAGCTAAAGTTTAATTAAAATTAAAATTAAAATAAATTCAAGATATAAAGAATTACTTAATACCTTCTTGATTATTATTGTTATTCAAATATTTATTTTATTATTATTCAAATAATTATGTTATTATAATAAATTATAGGGTAGGTATACTAAAGGAAGACCAACTGATGATGGGGTCGGGAACAGCTAGGATAAGGTGGACTCTCTAGTTAGAGTAGGAATCCAATTATCACTTATTTTCCAATCCTCATCGTGGTTGAGGTTGTTAGGGTGTTTTACTATTTCAATAGCTTCTCTAAATTTTCTATGGTGATGATGATCGATGATTGGTTTTACTAGAGTGCTTGGCCAAGGTTGAGGTTTTGGAACGGTTATGCTTGATGTCAGCAGCATGTTCTTGAATCCTAGTTAATATAGATTGTCTGGTCTCACCAATGTAGGCTTTACCACAAGAACAATGAGCCACATAAACCCCTTTGTGGTGTATAGGATCAATAGGATCTTTTACCGATTTGAGACAATTGCTAATGGTATTCATGGGTTTGAAGGTGGTTTTTATATTATTCCTTTTTAGAATGTAAGAAATCCTATCTGTGGTGCCTAGAATGTAGGGATGGTGAACCTTAACAACACAATCATCCATAGGTAGTTTTTTTATGGGATTCTCTGCTTTCTTGAAAGCTTTGATTCATTGGTGTCTTCTATACCCATTCTTTTTAAAAACATCCAAGAGGTGGTTCTTTTCTTGAGAAAAATGTTCATGATTAGAAATGCGCATGGCCTTAGTTGCTAGAGTGTTAATAACCCCTAGTTTCTGAGCGGAATGATGGTGGGAGTTGGAATGCAGGTAATGTTCTGTGTGGGTTTTCTTACGATAGACCTGGTGAGAAATTGAGCCATCCTAGTTTCCCTTGATTAAGATGTCAAGAAAGGGAAGGATTCCATTCTCTTCCACTTCCATTGTAAACTGGATAGAATTTGATTGATCGTTTGCCATTTTTCCACAACATTGTTACAAAATTTCAATATATCTATGTCAAAAAACATGAAAATTAGTCTTTTGCACTGTACAGGGGGAATGCATGCAAAGGTGTGAAAATGCAAAAACAAAGGTTCTCTTCCACAATGTGTCAAAGGGAAATGCATGTCGAGATGTGGAATGTGCTATGTTATTCCACATACTAAAAATTTAAAAAATGTCTACCATATCTATTCAAGTTACGAAATTGGGTCACAAAGATAGTTAATCATCTACCCTTATTATGCATCCAATATACATGTAAACCAACCTTTTCACGCACCAAAATTTAACAAACCAAAACCCCTAATTAATTGATTAATGTGTAGTATGTTGCAGAAGAGAAGTGTGTGGAAGAATTGCGTAGAGGGAGAATGTATGTGGAAGTGTCGAACATTGCAGAAGAAAGTTTGTGTTCCTTGTTTCGCACACTCATTCTCTCACACAAAAATTCTTCCTTACACAAATTAAAAACACATTCCATTCAAATATTGGGTAATAAGTGTTCAATTCACAAATTTGAAATCACTAATGCACGTAATATTCAGGAAACTTGAATACTAAGATTCACTAATTCTATTTTAGTAGTAAAACATTGGGTAGTAGGAAAACAAGCTCATAGAGTAAATGTTATTAAGCATTTGAATGATGTCCAAATTATGAATTTATCCACGAAATAAATCTTGAAAAGAATTACATTCATTGGCAGGGGAGATTTATTTAATCAAACATTGTTTTGTGTCTTTGTATAAATTGTTTAAGATTTGTCTCCCAAATCAAACATTGGGTTTGAACTAACATAGAAAATAACATTCCCCTAAACAAATAATACCCCAATGGAATAAAATAAATGTTTAAACATCATTGTATCATTACCTAAATCTAAATAGAATCTGAGTTAGGATATTAATAAAATAGTATGTTGATAAATTTATAAAGCATGCCAAACACAGTAATCATGAAACATAATCCTATGATTTGGACTATCTCGAGTAGGAATTTAAGAAAAATGGATATGATTCATAGTCATTGATATTTGAACAATCTTTTATGATTGTAGACAAGGAAAATCAATACTAGCGAGATTGATAATGACTAGTGGTCAATGAATACCATTAAAATCGATATAAATAAAGTGTCCTTTTAGAACTTTGATGTCAATTCATGATCTAGATGACTTATGGCCCCCAACACACTATATGTAGGCTAGTTGGGTATGAAATTGTTTCTAAAGTAGATGGGAAAGTGGTTTGCGTCGTTCATTCTAAAATTGACGAGTGTTACCAACATTTGATTTATCATATGTTTATTGTTTTTTGAATCTTATTGTAGGCCCATTAGCATTGAACTCATTTCTAAAAGCTCTAGGAAATTGATTTGCTTCATTTATTTTGAAATTGGAAAGTGTTATCAATATTTTTTTATCATATGTTTATGTTTTTTTAAATTTTCTAAGTCTTGTTGGTATCTTCATTGTTGGAAATATTTTTTAGTGAAATGCATTTTGATTTTTTTTGTTTTACTTCAACATTACATTAAATGGAAACTCTCTCAGTATTTTGTGAGATGAATTCGATATTCTTAGCATTATTGATTTGGAGTTGTACTAGACTCTATCATGGTAGTTCCAGAGAACTACTAATCTGAACTGGTGGAGGGAGGGTCGTGCTTTTTCGCTCAGAATACCACCCTTTAATTGTTACTATTGCAATGATAATAGTGAGACAAATGGTCAAAGGGAGCAGTGGTAGAAGCATGCATGAAGTGTACATGTCATTAGCCAAGATATATTAATGCTAAGCCATGATATCTTAATGCTCAACCCATATATCTTAATATTAATGAATAGCTTATTAGAACTTCAGTAAAGGTTTGGGAAGCTGAAAGATGAATTCGACACCATAAGAACATAATTAAAAGAGCTCCAATAAAACATGAATGGAGAAAATAGACCTCCATTATCGTAGCACAATAAGGAGGAGTGCCAGCCTCGAGGAACCATCGTTGACTAATAAAAAAACCATTACAAAATTTTGCTACTTGCTCAACTAATTTTGAAATTCAGTATATGCTAAAGCCTTTTTTTGCAATTTTCTAGAAACAATAAAACAAATAATTTTTCAAAAAATATAGTTTAATAGCTAAATAAACTCACATCATCTATACTATGACATGTTCATGGGACGTAAATTTTGTAAATTATGCCAAATTGAATCATTAGACTAATGTAAATGTTATGTGTTAAAGTATTTGTTGTCGTTTTCAAATCAAAATGTATAATTGAAAACATATGAATCTTGTTCCTCCTTTAGGAAAAGTTACATGCTAAAATTAACTTGTCTTATTTCATCGTTTAAGAATCCATGTGTGATGGAAAAGTTTATGCAAACATAAAATATGCGTGAAGGATTTTTTTTCTAATATTGTTTCACTAATCACAGGAATTGAAAATTTGATGAATGAATAAAATAATGCAAGAAATCATGTTGCAAAAAAATCAAACATGACATAGGACACTCACCTAGCTACACATTATATAGTATGAATGTTAGAGTACATATAATGTAAGTAAATACCATAATACAAAACATGGAACCTAAACAAATAAATTCATTGAAATATGTCTTACACAATGTTAAGAGCCATATATCATGTAACCATATGATGAAATCATATATCAACCATCTAGCAGACCAGAAAATATTTCCATAAATTGTCAAATCCTTCAATCAGAAAGTAGAAGATGGAGTTAATATTTTAATTGCGGAGGTACCAAGGTGCAAAAGTGTGGACCCCCTCGTCCCCCCAACCTCTCTACTAGTCAATGATAATTCAATCTTACTAGAACTGGTAACAAGGATATCCACACCTTCCATAGAACACTTCTTGATTTTCATAACTCAATAATAATATAGGTTCATGAAGTTGACCGTGTTATACCATCTATTTTCCAGACAAAGCCCTTCTGCGGACATAAGCAATCTCCCTAGGTTCAATGGCTTAACCTAGAAACAAAAAAAAAAGCTACACTATCTTTCCCTAGAGATATTCAAAGTATAAGAAGAAAAATTACTTGACGTTCAAAAGATTTCATCTCCTCTTTATTTACTCACTCCAGTTCCAACTTTAACTCTCAAAAGAAGAACCTACAAAATAGCTAAGCCAAGCAAACAAATCGAGATATAAAACACAATATATTCAAGTAACTCTAAATAAGAGATCATGGAACCTTATTATACCCATGTATAATAAAAGACATGATGTATGGGAAAAAAATGCACTTTGTATTAATGATAACAAAGAAATATTACAACCCTTTTTGAGGCCTTGATGTTGCAAATCTCTCCCAACCTTCTCATCCTTTCTTTGCCACAATGATAAATCCTTTAATCTCACTAATGCATAAGGATGCATTATGGACCTCCAAACTCAAACTAATAGGATAAGGGAAAAATTAGAGTCTCCAAAAGCTAACCCAGACTCTATAGTAGGTATTTATTTTATAGGGAAAATGAGGTAGTTTTAGATCCACCATACTAGGGATCCACTTTAAAAGGAGATAGGTTCCATGAAATGAATTCATTCCCAAATATTCTAGGGGGTGAGGCTTCGAAATTATATTTATTTTTCCTCATTTCCATGTGTCATTGAACTTTTGGTAAAGGCAACAAACACTAATCAACATGAGTTACATGTATGCAACATGCACCATTACAAGTACTAATGGAGAAAGGTGTGATGGACTCTCAAATTTGGGTTTCTGAACCAATGTAATTTAGGATTTGTTATAGACATTTTTGGGCATTGCAACCCCAATCATAAATTTCCATAAACCAAGGGCTCTTAGGTCCCTAAAAGTGTTGTTCCAACCCCTAAAAGAACAAGGTCAGCTTATTACATCTTCTCCCAGAAGTTCTCCATGAAAAACTACTCAGAACTGGTCAAAACTAGACCACCTCACCTGCTCCATGGTCAAAGTGCGCTGCATCCCACTTAAATGCACACGGGAAGTGCGATGCATACTGAAAAGCCCTTCTATGGGCTGTGATGGGTGAGAGTGGACAAATGGTAGGGTCAATCTACAAGGTGGAGGATCATGGAATCTTCCAGAAACTTCTCCTGTGACACTTGCCTCTCTGCATTCGCCCAGGGACGAGTAAGAGATCATCAATCTCCAAGTGGAATCAAGAACTATCAGAGAGAGGACACTAATCAAATCTCAGAAGCTGACTCACCCCCTTGCAAACATCTATACATGGATCCCTCATCCCAGAGATCCAGAGGCTGGAATTTTGTATCTTATAAGGAAGTGTTGCTGGTTTCTTGGTGTAACATCATAATGTTGGGTGATCTAAGCTTTTCATGAGGTGAAGAAGGGCTTTCTTGCTGAGGGGATGACGCTGGGTCAGAACAATTGGTTGTAATCCTCTTTGCTATTCTTGATTATTAATAAAGCTATTCAAGTTTTCCTCCACATTCTTGTATGATTGATGATATATGCATTTGTGTGGCCAATATATATCTAGTACTATATTGTTTATGATAGTAGATCTCTATTCTTGGATAGTGTTATGTTGCTTTGATTCCATAGGTGCTCTTTGAAGCTGGGTAGACGAGGAAGCGAGTGGGAAAGATCTATCAGAAGGGAGAGGAATCAAGCAAGGAACCAAGCGCAAGACATAGGTTGGTCTCCTTTGTTCCCCTCTTATCTACTTCTCATAAAGGAAAACGAAAGTGGTTTTAGTTTGTTTGTTTCTAAGGTAGCTACCAGCCTTAGTGGGACTAGCAGCTCTGCATAGACACTAGATTTCCCGATAACAAAATGTTGACTCCGCTGGGGAGCGAATAGATTGTTTGTTTGTCTATATTTGTTTGCTTTATAAACTTACAGATGGAGCCTGAAGTCAAGCCAGCTAGCCTTCGAACTGCATTTGCTATGAAAGTGCAAAGTAGATCAATGCTGCTTCAGTCTATCTTTGGGTTTTGTTTATGAATTGAACAATCGATTTACAAACTCTCTAATTGCCCTTGTGGTGGCTCTAGTAACCTCCTTAGATCTACCCCTGTGATTTAATTACTGATTATCACTTGCTCGGCCAAAATCCCTGAACTGTGTTGCAAACTGTGATCAAGAACTGGATCAAAAGTCTCACACTGTACCATCGCACCATCTCTTCAAGGATATCATTATGCATCGCACTTCCCATGTGCTATAGGTGGGATGCATACTGGAATCATTGTGTAACAGGTGCGCTAATCAGAAAGGGCTAATTTTTCCTCCAGACTTCGGTTTTTTCACTCTTTTCAGCTCTATTCAGGAGTTTTGCTGCCTGTAGTCAGTATACCTCTGTTGGAAACCCCCTTCCTTGCCATTATTCTACCTCCATTGTGCAAAGAACTGTAAATGTTTTCATGTATTGTGAGCCATTTTCAGTTCTCTTTTACAAAGAAGTAGTGTAATTGAACTGTCGTTTCTTGATCTGGAAGTGTCGCAAGTGTCGTTTTTAGTCATAGAAGAGAATCTGATTGTTCTGACTGTTCTTGATAGTTGATTACACTATTACTCTTGTATTTGATTTGAATTAATAGTTTTTCAAGTGTCGAAAGCAAGTTTTCAATTCCAAATAGCAAAGTGTCGTCATCGTCTTCATTTTGTCTTGAAAAGAAACTTGTTAGTAATGTCGCTTTGAAAAATAATTCAGATTTGGGCTTAGCTTTTTTTTTATTATTCACACTGTTATCACTCAGGTTGTTCCCTGCCTCCTGAAGGGAATATGACCGAGGTAACCACTAACCAATCTTTCAGCTGCAGGTCCTAGCCTACCTGCAACCAGAGAGGGCTCTATCTTAATAATTTAGCTTTGTTTTCGAGTAATTTTAGGCTAGTTATGATATATAGGGTTTTATTTTAAATTTGGTTGGATGATGATTTCAGGAAAAACTGGTATGCAGTCTCAGAACAGTCTAGACTATTGGGAAATGGAGTCAATGATGGTGTACTGCTGAAAGTATTTCTCGGGGAAAAGGTAATGCTACAGAGCCAGACAGGCATCTATGGAACAATTCTTCAAATCTGGGAATCGATGGCATGAAATCAGGGAATGAAAGGCAGTCAAGGATCTTTCACTATACTGATAGAGGGAAAGTGTAAGAATATTATCTAGGAGCAATTAAGAATTCCTAAACAACATTCATAATGAGGGAATTAGTGCAAACATGAGCAATTAAGAATTCATATTTATGACCAATTCTGAAGAAAACACAGTTAGAAACAGAGATTGAGCAGAGGGTGCATTCAAACAAGTCCTGAGCTATTCTTCTTCTCTATTGCTAAGATCATGAAACATATATGTGAATTTTGCAAACACGGAAAAGACAAAACATGGTTTAGGAAAACTTATTGTTCCATTAAACGACACAGGAATTCTGTAGCAGAACGCAGTTCATTACTTTCACATCTAGATAGTGCAGAGACCATGAACTTCACCAGCCATTTGTATTATAAAGTCTGAAAATTTACAGCGCAGCTCTTAGAGAGAAAATCACCAACCCCAAATACGTTTTATGGGGAGGTATATATACAAAAATGAGATACAAAATATCTAGATGATGAGTCTTCATGCAATAAATTACATCGCCAACTCTTCCAAGGAAGTAAATGAAGAATTAAATGCTACAGTTAGTATTGGTGCACTAGCTGTCCTTTATGTCAGAGAAATTTTGACTTTTTTGGACCAACAAATTCGGCTGTGGCTGCGTCTTTAATACGCGTTTGCTGGGTTTTGTTGTCCTGCTGTCTTTGTTGTGTCATCACTTTGCTGTCCTGCTCTTGGCATGGATACTTGGCCTTTCATAAAAATTATTGTCTTCACGCTTTGACTCCTTTTGCTTGCTGTCTTCGTGCTTTAACTGGTGGCCTGTGTACCCAATTTGCTGACCTGTAGATGACCAAAATCTGAAGCTGATTAAAAGAGAGAAAGGACCAAGATTACTTTGGCAAAATCTCCAGCATTGCTTGCCACCAATCTTCTTTAGGTAGTTGATGTCTTTGTATCTTTATTAATGTCTCATCTGCCTCGGTATATCTGTAAAAATTGGGCGGGACCTCAAACAAGTGATTGATCTCATGCTCAATATAAAATAAGTTTTCCAGCTTGTCATAAAGGCTCTGTCTAGATGGAGGCCCTGTTTCCTCTGAGGTACTTGTGGATGTTGTAATCTGATTTGAAATAAAATTATTCATCTTGGTGGCATACTGTTCCCGGGTTAGCAGTCTTCCGACGCTAGTTAACAAGCTGGGTAATCCCCTGTTTTGTAATGCTGCAAGCTTTAGCTTGAAATCATCTACTTCTGCCTGCATTTCCTAACACTTTCTTTCTAGATTTTGCACAAAATTTCTTAGAGTCAGCACCTTTTTTGCTGTCAGAACAATATTTGTCCTGTTACTGATGTCTAATGCCGCCAACTCCTCTTTAGTATGAGTGTTCAGGAAATGAACCATTTTACTGGCCTGCTCAGGCATATTCCCTAGTGCTGATCTAGCCCTTTGATTCTCAAATTGAGCTAGGCTTATCAATTTTATATGTTCATGCATGGTTTGGATCGATTTCCATTGGTGAGTGATTGATTGGCCAATTTTTGCCCACAAAATCTTCTTTATTTCAGCTAGAGTCTTGTCCAAAGTCAACTCCTTCTCCAAGGCTTTTATTTTGTCATTCAAGGCCTTCATCTCCCTTGTTTTTTCAGCTACTGTCATCTTGGACTTATCGTAGCTTACTTCCAGTTTGGCCAACTTTTCCTTGGCCTCTTTCACCTCTGTTGCCTGAATTTCTATCTCCTTGACAGCTTTCATCATTTCTTCCATGCTCATGCTGGACTCAGGTGCTGTTGTTGTCGCTGTTGTAGCATCTGTAGTTGTTGTAGTTGCAGGGATAATAGGAGGGGTCACCGCTGCCTGTGTAGGATGAATAGTAGCAACAGTTGGAGTTGTTTGAGGTGGCTGGGAGGTCGAGTCTCCCTGCTTGGCTTGGACTGTTCTTTCCAATTCTTTCTCCATCTGAATTATTCTTTGGTTCATTCTCATCAGCGGATCCATTGTATCCTCAGCATCTTTTTCTTGTACCAGCTCTGCAGTTTGAGGGTGCATAGTAGAAGGCAACCCCAATTGTTTTCTAAGGGCAACAATATCATCTTTTTTTTTCTTCATAAGGGCTCTAACACCCTTAGGATCCTTAGGATCATGTCCTAGGTCCACAATAATGTCCTCCAATGTTTTTATTCTGTTATCTTTGGCTGAGGAGGACATTCTTTCCAAATCTAGTTGAGTTATTTTATTCTTCAAAGATTCCTTCAATTCATGGGCTAGCATGGCCTTATCTGCTAGAGTGGCATAGACTATCTCACCTGTTTGCTTGTGCAATTCTATTTGGTCCATGGGGTGAATGTCCTTGTCAAGGACCTCTAAATTTGTCTTCACATAATCTGCAGCTAACTGTGGCTGCTGTATCTTCAGCTTGAAATGGCTAAGAATCATCTTTTCTTCTTTGAAGTCATAGGCTGCCATCAATCTTTGTTGTTTGGCAGGTGTTGCCTTGAGGAACTGATCATATAACTGTACTCTTAACAGCTCATTTTGAGCCTTGATTTCCATGAAAGCAGTTTTGATACTAGGTGGACGCTTGCTTTGTTGTGTTGAGGAGGATACCTCCATGCCATGTGGTGAGCTCCAGTATTGTAGCAATAATGCTACAACTCCTGGGGCTTCCTGTCTCTCATTTTATCAACCCGGTAGTTCGTACAAACTTGGAAGCGATGGTGCTATATGCACAAGTACTAGCTCTTGTCGCAGCTGTCACTTGGTCAGCTGGCACAAGTCTGCTAGGGCTCAAGCCAACTTCTATAGGCTCTCAGAAGAAGCTTGCCAATTGATGGACGAAAGCTATTCTCAAAGGAAAACTACTCTACTTGACAAAATGGACTGAAAGCAAATCAAAGCATGTAAACCTAGGAAACCCTAATTTAACTAGTCTAACCTCTATAATGCAAAGAATGTGAATGAAACTTCTACCAATGCTGCTGTTACCTCTAATAAGTGGAAATGCATGGATCTAAGCTACTTGCATCATAAAAGACATGTTTTTGTATTTTTCCCTTAAGTGGATGGAATGATTGTGATTTTGTGCTAGCTAGGGTTTGGTTGTGCAGATGGGATGGAGAAGGAAGGAAAGCGTGGGACAGTTTGGGGAGGCTAGGAGAGGTCCCTAGGGATCCTTAGCATCCATCCACAGAGGTTCCTCGCATTCAGATGCTCAGCAACCGAGTGAGTGGCCTCCTACAGGATGTCTGCAGGGGATCCTATAGGATACGCAGAGATTTCTACAGGATGTCTACAAATTGCTACAGGATGACCTACCGTGAGTGTTTGAAGTGATGGACGAGTGATGGAATGGTAGGGGGAGATGTGTAAGGTAGGAATAAGGCTGGTGATGGCTCAGAAGTGGAAGAATACGATGGGAAATGAGTGTAGGGAGTAGGTTGGGAGATAGAGGACTAGGTCAACGAAAGGGCTAGAGAATGAAGCTATGTGAGGAGTGAAAGACTTTGGGAGATAACAGAGCGGAACAGAGGTCAAAGATGTGTTTGCATGCGTGATCAAGATGGAGAATGAGGTAATGGAACGAGAGAGAGCAGTGTAAGTGAAACAAATGCTTATGACTGTCACCAAACCGAAAATGCATCAACCTAAACTACCTGTGCATATAAATTCAATGAACAGCAATCCAAAACGCGAAGGAGAATGTGCATGAAGCTGTGATGAAGGCGTGTGTGCAGGTGTGAATCATGTGGAAAGATCTATCATAACGAGACTATGTTGCAGCATGTATGAAGTGAAGAACTGTGTGTTTTTGTGGCTGGTATAGGCTGCACTCCAATCTCCAAACGGAGATGGCAGTGGAGACTTCCTCAACCTTTTTTGCTGGAGCTCCAATGTATTATCAACCTGCTAATCTAACTAAACAACCGAAAGCAATTCAACCATAAACTAGTCCTATCTATGCTCATGAAAAAGACTAATTCAACAACCTGTAATTCAAATTGCATGTGAAAATGAAAACTCAGAGTGCTGAAACGAAATGCAAACAACACTACAGCAGAGGGGATCTATGGCTCTCAGGTTGGGCCCTAACCTGAGAGCTATAGTCTCCTTAAGAAAACTCAGAGCTAGATCAAAATCTGCCTTCTTTATTCATAATCTGATGTTATGCCAAAACTGGCTTACAACAAGAACTAACACCGAGCTGTGCTCCAAAATTACAATAGTAATGCGAAGGTTTCAACAACCTATCAAAGGCTACGGCCTCTATACTTATGCAAAACAGTGATCCAACAAGTGTCCTTGATTTTAGGAGCTCGGCTGTCCAACTAGAGTTTAACTGTTGATCCTGTAGGATAGTCATAAGTGCTGTTCCTGTAGAACAGTTGTAACTGCTGTTCCTGTAGAACAGCTGGCTGCTTCTAAGCTCGGAGGGGATATGGATTGGAGCTCGGAGTTCTTGGTGGGAATCACGAGGAATGTCCCCAAGACCGTGGACATCCTCTCCTAAAAACCAGCAGTGCCACCTCGTTGTCTCCTTGTCTCCTTTTTCGTTGTCTTTTGCTCCCTTTTAATGCCAAAACCTGGAATCATAATGCATTAGTCACGTAGATAGAGTGCCTACCCTTCTTCCTACAAACAACATGAACAAACTAAGAAATGCATGCATAAGCAATAAAATATGAATGGTTTGAGCAAGTAGAATAGGCCAAAATGAGCCCAAATTGTACCAAAATTGGGGCTCATCATCACCCCCCAGCTGAACCATTTGCTCATCCTTGAGCAACCTTGCTCCTGCTCCTTGTCCTTGGCCGAGGACTCGGGACCGGAACAGGCTCTTTCTTTTCTGCTTTTGATGGCCCTGCCTTCTCTGCCCCTGGTGGTGACGAGGGTGGAACTTCTTCCCTCTTTCCTGTTTCTTTGAGCCGGGCTTCGGAAGGCGATTGGCCTATCTTTCGTGTCCAGGAGGTGATCTTTGGGCTTCCTTTCTCGGGGGTGGCCGGTGTCTTAGAGGGAGTTTGCTTACTGGGTGAAGTAGGAACACTCCCTAAAGTGGTTGTGCTGCTGGGAGGAGGCTGCGGCTTGTCTGTCTTCAT
The DNA here is from genome assembly GCA_031772625.1 of Pinus tabuliformis. Lineage (NCBI taxonomy): Eukaryota > Viridiplantae > Streptophyta > Pinopsida > Pinales > Pinaceae > Pinus > Pinus tabuliformis. Next base: position 483,863,841 of record CM062814.1, on the reverse strand, counting down.
TCTCTGACTTCTCCTGGTCTCGGAAGGTAGAGGGATCTCCCTCTCCCTCTTTTCTTTTGGTTTTGCAGGTGTGCTGAGGGCAGCCAGCGCAGCTGCCACCTCCTTTTCGAGAGGATCAGCTTTCTCTCCCGTGCCTTTTACTTTCCCGGTGCTCCTTGTGGAAGGCCCTTCCCTTTCTATTTTCTGGCTTCCTGTAGAAGACCCTACTTTGTCCACTTTCGGCCCTCCTGTAGAAGATTCTTTCTTTACGCTCTATGGTTTTCTTGTAGAAGACCCCTTCTCTGTTTTTGGGCCTCCTGTAGAAGCCTTCGTCTGCTTTCCTGTAGGTGTTGTTCTTGGGCTTCCTGTAGAAGCCTGCGTTTGTTTTCCTGTAGAGGCTGCTTCCGGGCTTCCTGTAGAAGCTTGTTTTTGCGTTCCTGCAGATGCAACTCTCACCACCTTTTCTTGTTTGGTTGCATGGATTTTGCTTTTGGCTTTGACTGCAGGAGCTGACGAGGTGCTTGGGCTGGCAGGGACCACCTCGGTTTTGACTGCCCTACTTTTCAACCTCTTTTCCCTTGCTGACAGGATGGGGGTGTCCTCTTTTGCTCTGTCATCCTTTCCCTCCTCCTTCTCCTTTCGTTCTTTCTTCTGTGTTGGAGTCGGGATCTTTTGGCTTTTCCCTTTCTTACTCTCGGCTACTGGCTCTTCTTCTTCACCGCTAGAGGATCCCATTTCTTCAAGCAACATTTTTATGTCCCCTTCTCTTGTTAAATTCCTAAATGATTCCCATGCGAGGGGGACTTTATATGAGTGGAGAGCATCCTCCACAAGAAGCTTGACTAACCCATGGTGGGCTACCTGATCTGGAATGCCGTCCTTGAGCTTTGTAGAGCACTCCATCAAGGACTGTAGTAAAAAGTAAGGAATGCTCAGCCTCTGTGCTGCAGGAAGGTCAATCCGGTGTCTTAGTTCATTGAGCAGCCTGAAGTGATACGCATATACGATGCTGTAATGACCCTCACAGGTGATATATTTCATAATTTGCAAACTGACTTCGTTCCATGGTGGCAACAGGCTTGTCCTCCTCACCCCATTTTTGTCCTCTGTGAATGATTCTTCAGGTGGGAAGAACTCCTTCTTGGCTTGCTGGCTTAGCTTTCGTTCTTCTTTATCCCACGGGAGACCCATAGGAAGCTCGATGATTCTACTGATAGACTGCGGGGTGATCTTGAGGCTTAGGCCTCTGAAATTGACTGTGGCCAGCACCTTGGATTTTGGCCTCAGGGCCTGCAAGAATTCCTCGGCCACTTCCTCATCATACCCCTGTAACTTATCACAAAAAAGCATCCATTGTGCTCTGGTGAAGAGCTCTACCACTGCCTGATTTCTTCTTAGTGTATTTGAATCAGTGGGCTCTCGCCTGATAAATCCACCGGGCATGATGGCACAATTTTCTTAACCAGAGGTGGTGATGGTGGAAGAGAGTTTAGTTTCGGTGACAGAGTGCAGAACAATGCGTATAACCCACAAAAATTTTACAACACAGTCTAACCACGCAACAATCCTGTAGAATTGCAGTATGGGCACACAGACAGCAATTTGTCTACTTTCTCATTTACCCAGACAGTAACTGACAATCCTACCACCTTAAATGAGCAATTGCATGAGGAGTCCAGGGTTACCTCGTTACTCGGCCACCTTTTTTACGTGAACACCCGCGTTCCTGTAGAAGACTGCGTTCCTGTAGAGACTGCTTCCTGTAGGACTGCGTTCCTGTAGAAACTGTTCCTGTAGGAGCAGTATGCAAACTTCGGGGAGGACTGCAATTGGACTACGGTTGAGGTGCGCTTCACCGGTGTTCTGGTAGCCGAAAGCTTGGCGTATCAACGTGCCGAGGAAATCAGAAGAGCCACTCAAGCTTTGAAGTGGATGTTGATGAATACATGCGCATAATCTAGCCGATTAGATTTTGAATCGGCGCAGCTCGTGGCGCGGGGGGTGAGCTGTCCCCGCCGGACCGTTGGGCGATGTCACCCATCATTCGCCTACATATTCACTCGCTGCCGCATTCATTCCCACAGATCTGCCGCCGCCCTTTTTGGTTAAACTCGTTTCTCGGTTGACGGGACTATCTTCACGTGCGTGCTGCGTGTTTTCTTTGTCGTGGCTGCCACCCGATCATCCGACTATACCATAACTAGCCGACGTGGCCAGTCAACTGGCCATACGGCTGCTCAACCATTCACTCTTACACCATGCAAACAAATCAAAGTAATATTCATGCGATTTGATGGAGAGAAGGTTGAGACACTTACCTGCGCGCGTCTGCACACGATTTTCAGTTTTTGGACGACGGATCTACCTGCTGCATGCGGCTTACACAGACCCGGAGGCTCATGGTTACAGGTTGCTGACGCTGGAGTGGATGGTTTTGCTTTCATGCGCCCGCGTTTCATCTCGGATGGCGGTGCTGTGGAGGGTATTCACTCGAGCAGGTTGAACTGTTACAGGATCCCCGCGAGGGGTCTCGTCACAGTCCTTTCTCCTTGGGTGCATGCTGCACGCTGGCGGTTCTGGCTTCTCAATCACGATCCCAGCGCTCTTGATGCATATGGTATGAGATCTCGTCATTTGTTACCTTTGGAAATGGCTTGCCCGCGAGAACTCATCGATTCTCTTTGTGGGTGCAGGGACTTGGCCGCATGTCGACACGGGTGGTGGAGCAAGGTAACAGCGTCGTGCATGGGCCCAAAAGAGGCTTGCATGCGTCCACACCAACCCGTAGTCATCAGATCTGCTCATGAAATGCATTCTGGGCCGTTCTGAGCTTCTACAGGAAGTTTCCTGTAGAAATACAGAGCTTCCTGTAGACAGGCAGCTCTTCCTGTAGAAATTTACACCTTCCTGTAGAAAATCGCACCTTCCTGTAGAAAATCTGTGTCTTCCTGTAGGAGACTCAATCTATAATGAAAGTGCATATACCTTGAAGAACATGAGCATTCTTGGAGGAGGTGCTGGTGAGGTGTCCTGGCTGCATGATAAGGACCTTTGACCTTGAGTTGAGAGGCTTCCTCTCCTCCATAGAACACCTGCAATCTGCATGCAAATAACTTATGGATCTTGTTTTTTTTTTTTGTTTTTTTTTTTTTTTTTTTTTGAAAGATAGCAGGGGCGCCTCAAGGAGGTTTTCACCCGTGCCATCTGCCCTGAGCGCCTCAGAGAGGTTTTCGCTCAAGGATCTTTTTCAAAATTTTCCCTTTTTTTTTTTTTTTTTTTTTTTTTTTTAAACAAAAGCAATAGGAGCACCTCAATGAGGTTTTCACCCCTACTACCTGTCTTGGGCGCCTCAGAGAGGTTTTCACCCAAGGATCTTTTTTTTTTTTTTTTTTTTTTTTTTTTTTTTTTTTTTTTTCAGATCTTCTTTCAGGGTGTGCCAGAGGCAGAGGCAGAACCCTTCTCTATGACCAATACAGATTTCTCCACAGTTTTGATAAACTCTTGTCTTGAGAGAGGTCTCCTGTAGATCTTCAATCGATGTCCATTGACAAGCATGGGAATGGCTTCCTCATCAATGGTTCGAATGAGGACAGATCCATTGTCATGGCATTTCTCCACTGTATATGGTCCTAGCCATCTGGTTCTCAACTTCCCCTTGAAATATTTGTATCTGGAATCATACAACAGAGCCCAATCTCCCGGCTGAAATTGCTTGTCATGGAGATGTTGGTCATGCCACACCTTCCTCTGAAGTTGAACCACTTCTGAGTGAAGGAGGGCCTGCATGCGGTGCTCATCCAGTCCATTCAGTAATAACCTTTCTTGCTGTGCATGGCTGAGATCTAGGTCCAGCTGAGCTGCCATCCTCAAAGTGTTATACTCAAACTCAATGGACAACAAAGCTTTCTTCCCATAGACCAGCTCATAAGGTGTGAAGCCGGTGGTGGTCTTCCAAGTGGTGTTGTAAGCCCATGTGGCTTCAACCAGGCGATCTGCCCAATCTTTTCTGCTGCTGCTCACCACTTTGGTCAAGATCCCCTCTAATGCTCTATTGGTGACTTCCACCTGCCCATTTGCTTGAGGATGATAGGGGGTGGAAGTCCTATGCTTGATCTTGTGATGAGCTAGGAGATCTTCAACCAAGTTGGATGTGAACTGGCTCCCTTGATCGGTCACCAGCTCTCTGGGGTAGCCAAACTTGTAGAAGATGTTCTCTCTTAGGAACTCGACCACCTTCTCTTCTGTTGCTGCTTTGATTGCTTTAGTCTCTGCCCACTTTGTCAAGTAGTCAGTACACACAATGATGTAGGATCTCTGCCTCGAAGAGGGATCGATTGGACCCACAAAGTCCATGCCCCACTTCTCAAATGGCTCAAGAGTCACTTGAGGTTGGAGAGGCATCTCATCCCTTTGGGTCGGTTTCCCCATTATTTGGCATTGGTCACACTAGCTGACATATCTTCTGACATCTTGATGAAGTGTGGGCCAATAGTAGCCTGCCTGCAAAATCTTGAAGGCAGTTCTCTTTGCTGCAAAATGTCCTCCACAAGGCCCGTCATGACAGGTGAGGAGGATGTCAAAGACTTCCTCTTCCCTTACACAACGCCTTAAGATCTGATCGGGGCCAAGCTTGAACAGGTTGCCCCCGATCCAAGTAAATGAGGCACTTTTTCTGACGATTCTGCTCTTCTCTTTTGAAGAGAGGTGCGGAGGGAACTGAGCTGAAACAAGGTAGTTTGCTATATCAGCAAACCATGGAGAGAGTACTGAGATAGCAAACAGATGCTCATCAGGCATCTGGTCATCCACCGTCCCATCTTCATCTGCAGACAAATCCAACCTAGATAAAAAGTTAGCAACAACATTTTCTCTACCTGGTTTATCAACAATGGTTAAATCAAACTGCTGCAATAAAAGTAACCATCTAATAATACGAGCATTCACATCTGGTTTATTCATCAAATATCTAATAGCAGCATGGTCAGTATGTACAAATGTTTGATATCCAGTGATATAATGACGGAACTTGTTTAGTGCATGGACTACAGCTAAGAACTCTTTCTCGGTTACAGTGTAATTCAGCTCTACTTTGGACAAGTTTTTGCTAACGAAGTAAATGGCATATGGAAGCTTTTGCTCAACTTGTCCTAAGGCTGCACCTATGGCTTTGTTCGAGGCATCAGTGTGGATGTGGAAAGGTAGGGCCCAGTTTGGACCTCTCAGGATTGGTGCTGACACCAACTTGTCCTTTAACTCATTCAAACTCTTCTGACAATCGTCAGTCCACCTAAACTCCACATCTTTTGCCAATAGGCCAAACAATGGTGAGGCTAACTTGCTGAAGTCCTTAATGAATCTCCTGTATTATCCCGCTAATCCCAAGAAACTCCTAACATCCCTGACCTTTTGGGGAGGTGGAACCTTCTTGATTAGAGCAATTTTGTTGAGATCCACCTGTAACCCTTGGCAAGAGATGGTATGGCCTAGCACGGTCCCTTCAGTCATTAGGAATTCACATTTTTCAGGGCTAAGGGACAAGTTCATCTCGATGCACTTGGTGAGGACTTTTCCCAAGTTGGACAATGCTTCCTGGAAGTTAGCCCCGTAAGGAGTAAAGTCATTCATATAGATTTCTACTGCATCATGGACCAACTCTGAGAAGATGCTCAAGACAGCTCTCTGAAAGGTAGCAGGAGCATTGCATAGTCCAAAGGGAAGGACTCGGTAGGCAAAGGTACCCCAAGGACAAGTGAAGGTGGTCTTATCTTGGTCTTCCGGGCTGATTTGGATTTGATTGTACCCGCTAAACCCATCCAGGAAAGAGAAGAACTTCTTTCCTACCAGTCCATCCAACACTTGATCTATGAAAGGTAGAGGGAAATGGTCTTTCTTGGTAGCTTTGTTCAGCTCACGGTAATCCACACAGATTCTCCACTTCCCATTCTTTTTGGGAACCAACACTAGAGGGGACACCCATTCACTATCTGAGATGGGGTAGATGAATCCGGCATCCAACAGTTTCTGCAATTCTTCCTTGACAATGTCTTTAAGTGCTGGATTCATTCTCCTCTGAGGTTGCCTAACTGGTTTACAATCCTCTTTGATGTATATATGATGGGTACAGACCGAGGGATGGACTCCTTTCATCTCTTTATAACTCCAAGCAAAAGAATCTAGGTGGTTGGCCAACAGACTACACAGCTCCTTTTCCTGGGAAGGAGATAGGGAGGAGCTGATTTTCAATGCTTTCTCAGGGCCGAACTCCACATTCTTAACTCTAGGAGTGACAGGGTTGGTTGTACAAAGATCCACTAAGGTGCTAGCTTGGGCATCCTCCACCAATTTTTCTAAAGGTAGTGCACTGGTAGGTGGGTTTTGGATCAGAGTCTCAATCAAGTCATCCTCGGTTGGGGGGTTTCTTTTAGTGGTATCTAGGGTACACAGAGGTGCTGAATACACCTCGTCTTCTTCTCCTTCCTCCAACCAGAGTGGTAAATCATGCTCTAAAGAAGGTTGGGCAGGAGGGTATAGGACTAGCTGCTTGGACATGGGACCATTTTTGATGGTCATGTTTCCTGCCCGACAACTTATGTAAGCATCTGCAGTAGCTAACCAAGGCCTTCCCAAGATGAGAGGATATCCAGTAAGCTTGGCCTTTGGTTGCAGAACCAGGAAGTCTGCAGGGTATTCCCAAGAATCGATGGAGACCATGACATCCTCCACAATCCCTTCGGGAGTCACGGTGGAGCGGTCTGCTAATTGCAGTACTGTCGAGGTCTTCCTCAAGGAACCCTGAAGATTGAGTTTAAGCATGGTATCCCTGGTCATCACATTGATGGCCGCCCCCAGATCAATCAAGGTGTGGGGGATAATGGTGCCATTGATGTGAACATCTACTACAGGACTTCCAGGATCTAGGTACTTTGGGCAGATGACTTGTCCTAGCATAAGGTCAGACAGTTGTCCTATGACATTGATAGTTGAGGCATCTTTCTTCCATCTGCCTGGGTATTTGAAACACTTCTCCTTAACCAGCTTGTTATATATTGGCACATCCTTGATAGCTTGGAGAAGGGGTATCTTCACACACAACTGCTTGAGCTCTCCCAGAAGCTCATCCTCCTCTGGGTTGGGTTGTGTGGTGGCTGTTAGTCTCTCAGGAAAGGGTGGAATAGGCTTTGGTTCACTCTCCTGATGGTCTTCCTCATCCTCTGGGGGAGGAGGCTGGCGATCTGGAAGAGTCTTTCCAGATCTAAGATTGATCTCCTGGATCTCCACAGCATAAGTAGGGCATGAGGTTTCCCCAGTGTATACCTGCTGGGCCTGTCTATTGTTGGGGTTCGGGTTCGGTTGAGCAGGCATTTGAGGTTGCCTTGGAGGAGCAGGAGGTAATGGTTGTGGTTGAACTGGAGGTGGAGGCAGAATGGCGGGTGGAGTGTTGTACTGAGGCCTCCACCCCGACTGAGGTGCATTCCATTGAGGCTGTGGCTGGGTATGTCAGTGATATGGATGAGAAGTAGGTTGAGTGGGGTACTGAGGTGGATAAGACCATGGAGGAGGCATGGACCATGAAGGATGAGCAGGGGGACCCCAGGAAGGCATAGGAGTTGACTGGTTGGGGTTGTAATAAGCTTGAGATGCCCCTTGCATCCCTTGCTGATAAGGTCTAGATCCTTGTGGCCTCCTTTGGTTGAGGTAATAGAGAGGCTCTGTGGGAGCTTCGGTCCCTTGGTACATGGCTTTAAACCCAGGTAAGGTTGGACACTGATTTGTTGGGTGGTCCTCCCCACAAACGAAACACACTTCAACCGAATGCAATGGGCATTCGTTCTTAGGGTGTCTTCTGGTGCACCTAGGACAGAAGACAGCCAAGGCTCTCTCAGCTTCTTCTCTCTTCTGCTGGATCCTGAATGTGTCCAGCTGCATGGCAATGGTCTGTCTCACCTCACTCTTCAGATCTTCTAATTGGTTTGTAAACTCATGTTTGGAGAAAGGGACACCAGTGGAGAGGAGATTTCCTCTACCTCGTTTCCTAGCTGCCCTGGAATGATTTCTAAACACAGTCTTGATGTCCTCATAAGGCAGTTGGTAAATGTCCCCCCCAGCTAACATGTGAAGGGTGTCTAAGAGATCTTCAGGGACTCCTCGGAGTAGAACCAACTTGAGGGATTCAGGGTCAAGTGTGCACCTGGCCCGCTTATAGCTAAGTTGGAACCTCTCCTCATAATCCTCTAAGGACTCATCATTCCCCATGGTCATCCGAAAGATCTCTCCCTTGGTTTCCTTAGACCTACAGTAATCCCTATACTTGGTATTGAAGGCTTGCTGCATTTGAGCCCAAGTAGCGATGTTATTCCCAGGTAGTCCCATGAACCAGCGTAGTGCTGCATCCTTAAGGGTTGAAGGGAAAAGCTTCAGCTTTTACTCATCTTCAGTATAGTCATAGGTTCTACAAAGGACAACAAACTCAAACAAGAAGGTATCAGGATCCTCAGTGGTCAGTCCATGGAAGTGAGGCAAGGCGGAGGGGCTAATGTTCTTCATTTTCATCTCTCCATTGGTCTCTCGGATGGGGAAAGCTCCTTCTATTCTCTCATCTTCTCTTCTATTATCAGCCATGGCTTCAGATAGATTGGTCTCTAACTCTTCTTCTTCTATAGGGTCTTGGTATATCTCAGGATGTTCACCTATAGGTTCCTCTGGGTCACTGTCACCAAAGAAGAGAGAAGGGTGACTCAGTGATGTGGTGGGGGTGTTTGGTAGGAATTTGCCTGATCTATCTCGGTTCCTACGAGGCATGAAATGGAAAGGACTTTTCTTTTTTTTCTTTTGTGCTTTTGCTTTTTCTTTGGTACCTGCAAAACTGAAACAGAGTGATCTACACTAACTATATTGCTCAAATGAAATTTGCGGAATTGGAAAGCTAATTCTAGTAAAGCAGGAAATATTAATCTAGGAAAGCAGGAAATGCTAATCTATGAAAGCAGGAAATACTAAGCTAGGAAAGCAAGAAATATTAATCTAGGAAAGCAGGAAATGCTAATCTATGAAAGCAGGAAATACTAAGCTAGGAAAGCAAGAAATACTAAGCTAATTTTGCAGAATGGAAATGAAATAAACTACTGAGCAGAAGTAAGAGTACGAAAGTAGAAGAAGAGCAACAATTACTAATACTCTAACGCTTCCCCGGCAACGGCGCCAAAAAGATGTTGAGCTCCAGTATTGTAGCAATAATGCTACAACTCCTGGGGCTTCCTGTCTCTCATTTTATCAACCCGGTAGTTCGTACAAACTTGGAAGCGACGGTGCTATATGCACAAGTACTAGCTCTTGTTGCAGCTGTCACTTGGTCAGCTGGCACAAGTCCGCTAGGGCTCAAGCCAACTTCTATAGGCTCTCAGAAGAAGCTTGCTAATTGATGGACGAAAGCTATTCTCAAAGGAAAACTACTCTACTTGACAAAATGGACTGAAAGCAAATCAAAGCATGTAAACCTAGGAAACCCTAATTTAACTAGTCTAACCTCTATAATGCAAAGAATGTGAATGAAACCTCTACCAATGCTGCTGTTACCTCTAATAAGTGGAAATGCATGGATCTAAGCTACTTGCATCATAAAAGACATGTTTTTGTATTTTTCCCTTAAGTGGATGGAATGATTGTGATTTTGTGCTAGCTAGGGTTTGGTTGTGCAGATGGGATGGAGAAGGAAGGAAAGCGTGGGACAGGTTGGGGAGGCTAGGAGAGGTCCCTAGGGATCCTTAGCATCCATCCACAGAGGTTCCTCGCATTCAGATGCTCAGCAACCGAGTGAGTGGCCTCCTACAGGATGTCTGCAGGGGATCCTACAGGATACGCAGAGATTTCTACAAGATGTCTACAAATTGCTACAGGATGACCTACCGTGAGTGTTTGAAGTGATGGAGGAGTGATGGAATGGTAGGGGGAGATGTGTAAGGTAGGAATAAGGCTGGTGATGGCTCAGAAGTGGAAGAATAGGATGGGAAATGAGTGTAGGGAGTAGATTGGGAGATAGAGGACTAGGTCAACGAAAGGGCTAGAGAATGAAGCTATGTGAGGAGTGAAAGACTTTGGGAGATAACAGAGCGGAACATAGGTCAAAGATGTGTTTGCATGTGTGATCAAGATGGAGAATGAGGTAATGGAACGAGAGAGAGCAGTGTAAGTGAAACAAATGCTTATGACTGTCACCAAACCGAAAATGCATCAACCTAAACTACCTGTGCATATAAATTCAATGAACAGCAATCCAAAACGCGAAGGAGAATGTGCATGAAGCTGTGATGAAGGCGTGTGTGCAGGTGTGAATCATGTGGAAAGATCTATCATAATGAGACTATGTTGCAGCATGTATGAAGTGAAGAACTGCGTGTTTTTGTGGCTGGTATAGGCTGCACTCCAATCTCCAAACGGAGATGGCAGTGGAGACTTCCTCAACCTTTTTTGCTGGAGCTCCAATGTATTATCAACCTGCTAATCTAACCTTTTTTGGGTAGCTTGCGAAGCTGCAGCTGTAGATGGGCCTTCTTTGACTTGTTGTGGCAGCTTAAAAGTTACCTGGTCAAAAGAAGCCAAGTCAAGAGTTTTTTCTAAATCTTTGACATTTTTCTCCATAATTTCTTCTTGGGTAAATTCCTCAGCTAGTGTCCCTGCCACCCACTCATCTTGGTTGGCATATTGTTCAATTTGTGGGAATTTACAATGCTCACAGGCTGTCAGCATATATTTTACTTTTCTGGCACTGATAAATCCCTCTGGGTCATAAGGGACCCACTAGAAACTTCTTTTTAACTTGAATTTCTCCTTCAATATTTGGTCAACATCTTGCCAACCTTCTTTCTTGTTCATAATAAAGGGGCCTAGATGGTCTTTGAATTTCAGGCGAGCTTTCTTCTTGGCACTATGAAAATGAGTGAGATCTAAATTGATGAGTTGCCTGTAATACTCCAAGGCAAACAGTCTCCTTGGTACATATCTTGGGAGCCTGTAAGGACAGAGCTCACAGCCATAGATTCTAATGACAGTGTGATTTTGGTAGAGATACGAATCACCTATTTTGTAATTCTTGGACAGCGGCAAGATCTTCAGCATGTCATATGATAATCTAGGAGGGGGAGTTCTCATTAGGAGACAAGAGACTGGGTAGACAAATTGGTCAATGTACTCACAGTAGGAATATGGAGAGTTTTGAATCTCATGAAAAACTGATGACCAAAAGATAACAAACCTTCTTTCACCCTTTGAATCGAACTTCTTGATGGGACATTGGAAACATTCAGATTGGTAATACATGAATAAATGATAGATATATGATGAATATTTAGAGACTCCCTCCTTATCTAGTTTTACTAGCTGGTCATGTATTTTGTTGGAGATAAATTTGGCATAGTTATACTTGACAGCAGGGGGCTGTCCTGGGCTGTAGGCAGACAGCAGAACTAGCATTGTTTCATCAATGTGCTCACTTGTTTTAAAACCTAGCATAGAGGAAATCATATCTACAAGTAGCTTTCCCACCTCATTGAAGTTGACCTATAGGAATGGAGGTGGCTCAGTAGGTTGGCGATCTGCCCTCATGAATGTCTTGGCAATTCTTGCAATCTCAGAGCTGGAGAGCTTGGAGCCTTCATCCAGCAAGTATTTCATAGAGAAAGGAAACAATAGTTGAGTCTGCTTGAAGTTTAGCATCTGGTTGATAGAGTCAGGAGTAATATGAAAAAGTATGCTCCCAAATGGAGACTTGACAGCTCTATGAGTTGGCTCATAGTTCTTAGCACATAGATGGATAATCTCAGGAAAAATATTAACAGAGGGGAGGAAGTAAAAAGGCAAATTAGACTCCCATATGCCATACATGTCACAGTTGTTTAAAAAACTGTTTCTCAACTGGCAGAAGGTCTGCAAGTGATTCCTGTCCCCAACCAAATCTTGAATGAGGTAATCTTTATCAGCTAGGGGCATTGCTTCAAGCTCTTTGTTGGGTGGGTTCATAGGAGTGATGTTTAAAGCTGTTGGAGTGGCCATTTTGAGGATAATTACTTCTGAGGATTTGCAAATGAGTTGCACAATGAGTTCAAATGAGGCAATAGTCTTCAATATTTGTAACTATAATGGAAAAGGCAAACTTTGCAGAGTTTGGATAAGGCCTTTTTTTTCTCTTTGATAAATTCTCTGGGTTGAAAGACTGTAAGGGCAAATTGCAGAAGGAATGGGGATTATTTCAGCCCAATCACTGAAGTATTTTGCAGCGGAATGTGGCAAAAGGGGATAATGCTGAGCTTTTATGAAGTTCTTGTCGGGAATACGAGCTTAAAAACAGCTTTCAATGGTGAAATTGTAAGTGGGCGCAGGTTTACACAGTTTCTTTTGAGTTGGAGATTTATCAGTGAATTTAGGTAGCATTTGGGTACATGAGTGACTTTAATTTGGGGATTTGCAGGTATTTAAGCAAGTGAAAAGTAGAAAATGGCAAGAACAGGGGTCAACAGATGAAAATTATGCAAATACCTGGTTTTTAGTCGCCAAGGGTGGTCGAGCTGGTACAATGGCAAGCAATGGAGGCGAAATCACAGGCGGAAGCAGCTCAATTGGTTGAATTTGAACTTTGGAGGCAAAATGACATAAAATAGCATGCGTAGCACACCCAACTCGACCAATAAAAATGAACTAAAACAGTCGAATTCGCGTGTTTTTTATAATAATTTGGGACTTTGGCGCTTTCGACGCTTTTTTGGGATGACGTCAGCATGACGTCATCCGGTGGGTAGGGGTATGGCAGGGTGACGTGGCAGAGGACACAGTGGCGGGACGGGAATGCAAGCAGATGAGGTGGTAGTGACACGAGGCAGTGGCGGGTCGACGCGAAGGTGACATCATGGCGACGTGGTGCTGAGGTCACTAGCGGATGGCGGTTTCTGGTTTCATCCTGCACCACCTTTGGGCATAAGCGGTATTGGGGAGGGGGCCTCCGAACATGTAGGGAGGATGACGCGTGGCGAGGGTACGACAGGGAAACCACCCATCCCCCAGACTCTAACCTCTGGCAGATAGGCATATGAAATCGACTGCCCACCGTTGATTTGCGGCTTGGAAGGTCGGACAGAGGACGGGGCGGGCGAAGCGACAGTTGGTTAGGCACGGGACCCGCCCGAATATAAAATGAAAATGTGCCATGGGGGGGGGGGGGTTGAAAACTTAGGTTTATGGGTTTATGTGCGGGGGCAGCGTAGTTTGATGTTTTAAAAAACATTTAACCATTAAACTTTAACAATGAGCGCGAAGAGGAGAAGGGTCATGTTTATAAACAAAGAGGGGGGGACCATGGTTATTAATTTAACCAGAGGTTAAACTAACTCCAGATTTAGGACAAGGAAGGGTTCATAATAGTCCCAAATGGACTATTATTTCCCAAAACTATGTTACATAGCTATAGTGTTATAGGGTAGGATATTTAGTATTTTTTGGGGTTTTTTACATGATTTTTTGTAAAAATAGGGATGGGAACATAGGTTAGGGAGCTATATAAATAAATTAGAAGTTAATATGATTTTGTGGAGTGAAAGTGCAAGGGCATGAAGCTAAGTTTATGAAAGAAAACTTAGATATAAGAAGTGAATGGAATGTGGAGAAATGTTTTTTACACAAGAAATGTGGCTTCTATTTATTGAAGAAAGTCAAAGCTTGACTTAGTGTTTTACAAAAATGAAGTGAAAGCAGGACTTGTTGGGTAGATCCCAAGGTCCTTCAAGGGATGTTAGTGAGTGATTTATGGGGGACTGAAAGGGGAATTAGACATGCTTCCATAGTTATGCCCTCAAACAACTGCTTTGAGATTTCTGTCATTGATGAGATGGACCTTGTTTGACAATATAAAGGTGATCCAAACATTGTTGCTGCAACCTCAAACTACCTACCCAGCCTAATACACCTAGTATTTTTTCTTCCTTTTGAATGGGTGCACTTAGACTTGCAAACCCTGATTTTTCTCTTTTCTTTTGACTGCCCTCCTATCTAAATGTACCCTTATCTCTTCCAAGGGCCCAGATTAAGCAGTTGGGCTCCTTAACTTCTCTACCTAGCTACTTATCTGCCAAGCTTAAGCTATTTGGATAGACATTCTTTCACTATTCTACAACATCAATTTAAACATGGCATGGTCCAGGTTGAACTGTTGGGCCACCCATCAAGTGTGATAACAATAATACTTGCACATTATGGACTTGCAAATAAGATAGTAGTGGAATTTTGACTGGCCACTTTCCTGGTCTTTCTTTGGGGTTCATTTTTATTTTGCTTTCTGACCAATTTACTCTTTTTGCCCTTTTATAATTATTTTAGGGCATACCCTCTTCACATTTTTTAAATCTATCTATCTCTATAGAAAATATGGAACCTTTGCAGCATCAAAGATGAACATATTTGGCACTTCCACTGTCAATCATGAAAAATGAAACCTATTGGTATAGGAACCTAATAGTGGCTCCACTTGGGGATGGCTATTCTAGATGAAAACCCAAGAACAGTAGGTCAGATTGCCTTATTTTTCAATTCTTGTTGCAGTCTGAAACTTCCTTGTCTTGGAGACCATTGATCTGAATCCTTGTAACTTGTATGCAGTATCTTTTTGAGTTGTTCTGTCTGAAATTACAGCTCTGCCTCTTGCTGGTTTCTGTGAGTTCTTATCATCATCTTCATACTTCCAAAGTCCTTTTCTTGATTTCTTATGGTGGACTCAAAATACACATCCAAGGTGGTGTAATCTCCTGATTTCTCTTCAAAATTTGCTGCACTTGATTCCTTATCAAACTGCTATAAATAAAACTGCTAGAAATACAAATATTTATGTACAATATACAGTTATATTGTGTTCATCAAAGGGGATCAAAATAATGTTTGAGCATTCTCCCATTGACTGGGCCTTCTTGAGTATTTGTGCTATCGAAACTCTTCAGAAAATAAGTGTTATTACCTTGTACAACTTGAATAACATATGGTCCCTTCCATAGGAAATCAAACTTGCCATGTTTCCCTTTATCCTCTCTTCTAGAATCCCATCTCAGCACTTTGTTTCCTATGAAGAAATCTTCAGCCTTTGTTCTTTTGTCAAAGATCTTGAGTTTATCTTGTAGAACCTAGGTTCTCTAATATACTTCTTCTCTTGTTTACTGCAAGTGAATAGTTTGATTGATCCTTCTTTGAATATCATTAGGCTCTGCTTGTATTTCTTGTAGTAACTTGATCACAGGGATTCCCAAAGATGAAGGAAATCTTGCTTCCATTCCATAAACTAGTTCATATGGACTTGTACCAATGGATCTTTTAGTGGTCAATATGTCTGCCCATAATGCATTCACCAGTTTTTTATGCCAATTATTTTTATTCTCCTCTAAAACCTTTTTGATGATGTTGATGAGGCTTTTGTTGGATGATTCAGCTAGGCCATTACCTTGAGGGTAATAGGCTGTGGAATGGCCCAAGGTCATGTGGTATTTGTGGCAAAAGTTGATCATTCTTTTGGATTTGAAAGCAGCAGCGTTATCTGTAATAATTTTTTCTGGACAGCCAAACCTTGACAAGATGTTGGTTTCTAAGAATTGCATGATAACAGAGTCATTGGCTTGCCTACAAGGGATGGCTTCTATCCATTTGGTAAAGTAGTCTGTGGTAGTCAAAATCCACCTATGTCTTCTAGAAGATGAAGGGTGGATTTCACCAATGAAGTCTAAACCCCATTGTTGGAATGGTATTTCAGTTGAAATAGGTTTGAGGGGTAAAGGTAACAACTTTCTTTTGCCTTCAAAGGTTTGGCACTTGTGGCATGAGACAACAATTTTTTTCACATCAGCAAACAGGGAGGGCCAATAGAACCTTGCCCTTAGGATTTTATCAGCTGTGGATTTCCAGTATAAGTGTCCTCCACAGTCCCCTACATGAAATTCCTTGAGTACATTGTCAGTTTCATCCAATGTTAGGCAATTAAGCAAAATACCTTCATGAATTCTCCAAAACAATACATTATCCATAATACAAAACTTTGATGCCTTCATTTTTAAGAACCTCTTTTTTGTCCTAGACAACCCTGGAGGAGCTTGTAGGTTTAACAATACAAAACATATGTCAGCATACTAGGGTGATTGTAAAAAGGCTTGATTGATCTGTGGAGTCGCCATCTCCTCTTCGTTGTCCAGTTCATTGATGTCAAGGGCTTGGAAATTGGTTTCAGTCATTAATTTGGCTAGTCCTTGTCCTTTTATCAGTTTTGTAGGCTTGATTTCAATGTCATATTCTAAGATATTGGCAATCCATTTGCCCCTTTTGCCTTCAATTCCTTCTTGAGTTAAAATGTCCTTGACCACTGCATTTGGAACATAGGCTATCACATGTGAGTATAAAATGTAAACTCTGAAATCCTTGATGGCTTTTACAAGGGAATATGCTTGTTTTTCCATGATTTGATATTTTAAGGGAGCATCTCTAAGAGCTTTGCTGAAAAAGGCAATGGGATTCTCACACCCTTGGTCATCTTTTTGCAATAGGACAACATCAATTGTAAGTTCAGAGGCAAAGGAAAAAATGATGAAATTTCTATCAAACTTGGAGCTGGTGAGGACTGGTGTTTTTGTTAGGGCTGTTTTGATGTCCTCAAAGGCTTGTTTGGCTTCCATGGTCCATTTTACTTTAGAATCTTTCTTCAGCATATTGTTTAACAGTCTTATGAGCTCGGCCAAATTAGGGATGAATCTTCTCAAGAAGTTAATCTTCCCTAGAAAAGCTTGTAGTTCTTTGATGTTTTTTGGATGAGGCACTTGAAGGATAGCTTGAATTCTGTCCAGGTCGATCCTAATGCCATCTTTTGAAATGATGTGACCGAGGAGCTTGCCTTCCTCTAGGCCAAACAGTGATTTCTTTGGGTTCAATGATATGCCATATTTTCTGCAAATTAGGAACACTTGCCTTAAATGTTCTAAGTGTTCTTGGTCTGATTTTGAAAAGGCAGTGAGATCATCAAGGTAGATTACTAGGAAATCATGGATTTCTTTGGCAAAGGCTATATCCATTGTTCTTTGAAAAGTGGCCCCTGCATTTTTGAGTCCAAAAGGCATTTTGACATATTTAAAGGTTCCCCAAGGTGTTGTAAAGGCTGTTTTGTCTTGATCATCCGGGTGGACTAAAATCTGATTGAAACTTGAAAATCCATCTAACAATGAAATTCTGGAAGACCCCACTACCCTTTGTAAAATATGATCCATCTTGGGCAAGGGGTAATGGTCCTTGAGAGAGACTTTGTTCAAATTTCTCAAGTCAACACATAATCTTATCTCTCCCGTTTTCTTTCTAGTAGGTACTAGATTTGAAATCCATTCTGAGAACCTGATAGGTGCAATAATTCCAGCATCATACATTCGTTTAACTTCTTTTTCAAACAGGGGAAGGAGGACAAGATTCACCCTTATAAGCTTCTATTTAAAAGGCTTTTGATTCTCTTTCAAACGTATAGTATGTTGGATGACTGAGGTATCATAGGACTTGAGGTCCTCATAGCTCCAGGCAAACACATCTTGGAATTCCTTAAACAAGCCAATGTATTTCAATTTTTGATCAGCAGGCAAGGCTTTGGAGAGTTTTACCATTTTGGGATTTTATGTGGTTCCAATGTTGCAGTCCTCAATTTCAGCATTCATTGGTTGCATTTTCGGCTTCCTTGAAATATCATTCGAATCGAATAAATCCTCCAACGGGGTCAAACCTGTGGGCAGAAAATTGTCTTTTAGTTCCATTACTTTAGCTTTTGCATCAGCTAATTCATCAAGGTCTGTTTGCTTCAGTTCTTGTAAATTTTTTTCATCAAAAATTGTTGGATGCAAGATCAAATTTGTTGTTTCAGCTGATATATTTTGTTCAATTCTGTCCGTCTGTTGTTGATCATCCACAGTGCTAGTATCAATGTTCATGCTAGAGAATTCCTCCTTCAAAATCAAGAAATTATTTGTTTGTGTGTCATTTTCAAATATCTGCCAATTTTTTACATTATCTGGGACAACAGGCCTATGTTTAATTTCAGCAGTGAAATGGTGGTTGGGCTCAAATGGTAGCTTGCAAGTGCTAGCAAAGGTTGCCAAGCTATGTGCATGTAAATTGTGCTTTCTAGGAATTTTAGTTAACTGAGAGTCTAAGAAGGTGTTAAGTATTTCAATCGCTGGCCCTCTGTAAGCCCTCAACCTAGGATCATTTGTGACAAAATTTCCCTTCATCTGTTGTATGATCAGATCTGTATCCCCTAGAATTGAGACTTTGGTTGCACCTAGATATTTGATGAGTTTGAGTCCCAACAGCAGGGCTTCATACTCAACCATATTGTTTGTACATCTGAAATTTAACCTATATGCATGACCTTCAGCATGGTCATTCTGCATGTTGTGTATCCAAACCCCTGCCCCTGCTCCTAATTTGTTTACTGAGCCATCAAACTCTAAGTACCATAATATTTCTTGGTTATGAATTATCTTAAAAGTTTTAGAAGTTTGTTCAATGGGTAGATTTGGATCTTGTATGTCACATGATATATCATTTCCCCTTGTTACATCAATGATAACAACAGTTTTTTGATCTTGAGTATTAAATTGTTCATCCATGCTTTGTATTTGTGGTGCTTCTATGAGTTTGACATCGTTCTTGGGACACATGCCAGCATTATATAAAATGAATGAATCCATGTCGGAATGTGTAGAATAGATGGGGAAGTTTTGGGGTTTTTCTTGACTGCTAACCACATATTTCATTAGTGTTTCACAGTACAATCTCTTTGGCTATCCAAAGACTGAAATAGTGGCATAGGACATGTCTAGTTGCAAAGATCCTTGGAGTTTTGCACCCCAAGATCTTGACAAAAGCATACCATACTTAGGTGGAATGTCAGCTACCACCACATCCATCAGAATTGTTTTGGTTGGGTATTGGACCAAGGAAACACACAAATCTTTAATTAGGCCTAGACACCTGACTTGGCTGGAATCAAATGAAAACAGATATTTGTATGGTCTTGTGATATCTAGGTCTAGTTTTTCCATCACAGATTTAGGCATTAGGTTATGGGAAGCTCCTAAATCAAACATTGCATTGTGTAACACCTTGTCATGAATGTTTAAACTGACATAAAAAGGTGGAACTCCTCCATTCGTTGTTTTTCCATTAACTTCAGGACCAAAAAGTAATTCAGGTTGATCATCTAGAACATTTACAGCATCCCTATTCTCTATTATTTGGAGTGACCTATTGATTCGCTGTCTATATACTTCACGTTTAGCCAACTCAGAGAGAGGAATGGCTATTTTAAGCTTACCAATTTCTACTTCTAGATTGAAGGGTTTCTCCATTTGAGTTCTTGTGTTGTGACCAGCAGACTTTTCTTTTTCGGCTGAATCTTCAGTGATCTTCTCTTGATTTTGAATGTTGTTTTGAGGTACCTCTGTTTTGGAAATATTTTCAGGAATACTATTTGAATTTCCTTTTGTGGGAGGGCATGTAAATGTCCGATTTTTAGTGGGCTATACATCTGATACATCTTCCACAGTAACTTCTTTTGGGTTTGGGTCTGTTTTATCAGAGGATTCTGTGAGAGCAGCTTTATCTTTTACTTTCTTTGGCTGCTTGGTATCCTTGAGCTTGGTAGGTTCAGGCACATCTATGGTTCTACTTCTTAATTTGTACTGTTTATGAACCTCATAGACTGCTGCATCATAGCCTTCTCTAAAATCAAATGACTCTCCTGATTTGGTTTGAAATTGATTGAAATTATGGGCCTCTTGATCTTCTTGTGTTAGAAATACTTGGTGTTCACTGTCCAAACCCATCAAGTTGATGTGAGGGTCCTCTGTTGGTTCACCAGATGTTGAGGCTTCGGCATAGTTTTCTTGAAATGGAGGTCTGATGTTTTGATCAGGGCCAGCCCTCCCAACATTTGGATTTGATTCTTTCTAAAGTTTGGGTTTCTTGTAGTACTTGGTTGACCTTCCCATGATGATTTTCTTTCAATGGTTTCTACTCTATCTCCAAGTCTGTCCATACCTTTGATGATTGCATCCAATTTTTGTTCAAATGCCGAAGGCTCTTCTTTAAAAGTTGTCTTTCTTTCAGCTCTTGCTCGGTTTCATTTAGCAATGAGGTTTGCCTCCACACTGACAGCTATATTCTGCATGTCTGCTAAGGTTTGAGGGGCTCTTTCCCTCAATTGATATGCCATGTCAGAATCAAATCCATCAGGGAATTTGATCAAAGCTAAATCAGGTGGAGGTCTTAGATTTTGAGGTATAGCATTGTAAACATTGTTGAATCTAGTACAATAGTCTAGGACAGTTTCCTGTGGGCCTCTTTTTATAGTGTCATATTCTGATAGGATATGCAGTTGATCTTTCTTCTTTTCCCATCTATTCAAAAAAGACTAATAAAGGGCATCAGGATTGGCTATAGAGTTTGCAACAAGTGGTCTAAACCAAGACCTAACATCGCCAGTTAAACTTTGAACGAAAATCTTCATTCTTACATCATCATCGTCAATTTCATAGTTCTCAAAATAGTCTTGCATTTTCTTTGTATGCTATTGGGCTGTGTAAGAGCCAGTTCTTTCAAAATATGTGATTTTACTCTGATAATCCTGAGGCATAGCCCCTAGATTTGTAGGCAACTATAAAGGAGCATAACTATTTGCCATATTTACAGGGATAAATGGGACAACAGGAAGAAATGGGACAACTGGAACAACAGGGACGGTGGTAGAAATATGTGTTGTGGATGGAGGTGCAGAGAAAGTGCTTTGAGAGGTGGATGAGGAAGAAGGAGAAGTAGGAGCAATGTGAGGATGGACTGAAGGTTTAGCAGGGGTTGGAATATAGTTTTGCTGAACTGTTTCAGGGCTTGAATCAGCAAAATATTCTTGTTCCTCTTGTTTCCTAAGGATCTTTAGGATTAAGCTGGGATTGTAAAAAACAACTGGAGGATCTGGGTCAGGGTTTGACCTGGTATACCAAATTTTTTTCTTTGGAGCCAGCTTCAAAACTGTTTTTGGTATTTTCTGGGAATGTTTTAGAATCATAGTTTTTGCCAATGTTTTACAAGAATTCCTTAGAGATAGGGAGGCTTTGGATTTTCTTTGAATATGTTCAAAATAGGGAAACTGGTCAAATCTATGGAAAAACTGTCTAAATCCTAAAAATTTTAGAAAATGGACAGCAGTGGCAAACAGTCATTCAAGTCCCCAGTGGAGTCGCCAATGATGTTATCACTCAGGTTGTTCCCTGCCTCCTGAAGGGAATATGGCCGAGGTAACCACTAACCAATCTTTCAGCTACAGGTCCTAGCCTACCTGCAACCAGAGAGGGCTCTCTCTTAATAATTTAGCTTTGTTTTGGAGTAATTTCAGGCTAGTTATGATATACAGGGCTTTGTTTTAAATTTGGTTGGATGATGATTTCAGGCAGAACTGGTATGCAGTCTTAGAATGGTCTAGATTATTGGGCAATGGAGTCAATGATGGTGTACTGCTGCAAGTATTTCTCGGGGAAAAGGTAATGCTACAGAGCTAGACAGGCATCTATGGAACAATTCTTCAAATCTGGGAATCGATGGCATGAAATCAAGGAATGAAAGGCAGTCAAGGATCTTTCACTATACTGATAGAGGGAAAGTGTAAGAATATTATCTAGGAGGAATTAAGAATTCCTAAATAGCATTCATAATGAGAGAATCAGTGCAAACATGAGCAATTAAGAATTCATATTTATGACCAATTCTGAAGAAAACACAGTTAGAAACAGAGATTGAGCAGAGGGTGCATTCAAACAAGTCCTGAGCTATTCTTCTTTTGTATTGCTAAGATCATGAAACATATATGTGAATTTTGCAAACACGGAAAAGACAAAACATGGTTTAGGAAAACTTATTGTTCCATTAAACGACACAGGAATTCTGTAGCAGAACGAAGTTCATTACTTTCACATCTAGACAGTGCAGAGACCATGAACTTCACCAGCCATTTGTATTATAAAGTCTGAAAATTTACAGCGCAACTCTTAGAGAGAAAATCACCAACCCCAAATACGTTCTATGGGGAGGTATATATACAAAAATGAGATACAAAATATCTAGATGATGAGTATTCATGCAATAAATTACATCACCAACTCTTCCAAGGAAGTAAATGAAGAATTAAATTCTGCAGTCAGTATTGGTGCACTAGCTGTAGTGATTCCAGCTAGGGTACTAGACTGGACTCTATATTTAATATCGACCAAGGTGCGTAAGCTTAGAGGCGTGGTCTAAAATATATAGACATAAAGAATTACCGCCCAGGTGATTATGAGGTAAATTGCAAGGCTTCTTTACGGAAGACCGTGATATGCAGCCTATCCTTCACACACCTAGATTGCCCTACTGACGTACTTGACTATAATGTTGGTTATGAAATGCATCTATCAAAGCAACCCATGAATCTAAGTCCTGTGTATGACTGTGGCAATGATTCTAACCTCCTTACAGAGGTATCACTCAGAAAACCTTTGCTTGGTAAACACACACAGCATGCAAGATATTTACACTATTAAACTATATAAAAAGAGCATAAATGATCTATAAACTGAAACAGAGTTTATGAGCATGCATCTATAAGTCGCACAAGGACCAAATCCCTTACAAGATTCTTGTTCCAGATCTTAGTGCTGACCATTCAACATAACAATAAACCCTTCAGATGCGCACACCATATACATGTAATGAAACTCAAAACATAAAGGAATCGAAAGCTTATATGACTGCAACCCGTATGCTATGTGAATCAACAGTTATGTAAATCGAAATTATGATGCAACCTGTGTGATACATAAATCGAATCCAATACAACGTTGTGCAAACATATAAATCGAATCTAATACAACGTTGTGCAAATATATATATGTGAACTGAAATGTAACAAAACGAAGAGCAGTATACCAAACGAAGAACGCAGGGCCCGTCCGCGCCTAAGGGTATACTGACTACCACCGTTCAGCAATCAACCAATGCAAAAGGGTATACACACGTTGTGACTGTAAATGGTTCTGTGTATTAACTAAAACTCTGTTCTGAGCAAATGTTTCAACAACTGATTAACCTTCAAAACATTGAACTAACTGTATTTACACATGCGTACATACAGCCATGTCATCAATGCAGTGAATGTACATAGTGTTGTTGCCTCGTTTATTACATAGCTTTTTCAAAATGTTTCCATACCATAAGTTTCAAAAAGAACAAAAATCAAAATGAAAATAGAATGATGCTGTTGCTGCTTTTATGCGCCAGAGTACCCTGCTTTGACTGAAGTTGACCGCATGCATAGGAGGTTCGATTTGGATGGGAGATAGGTGTTTGTCCATCCTTGGACATTCCAATTTTCGCCCATGCTTTTCGTTCTCGCTCATCCGCTGCACCACATGTCAAACGGTAAACTCATTACAGGTTGTGGGTACTTCCTGTAGTCATGTCATCAAAAACCTCTAATTCTGGAACATAAAACCCCTAAATTAATTTCTATGCAATTTAATAACTATAGAACAATTAATAATCAATATTCAAGGATTTTGAGGGATAAATGATGAAAATGTATGGATAAATGATGTGTTTCTGGGAAGGAAAAAGGGTCTTAGGATGATACCAACACTAGCTGTCGTTTATGTCAGAGAAATTTTGACTTTTTTGGACCAACAAAGTCGGCTGTGGCTGCGTCTTTAATATGCGTTTGCTGGGTTTTGCTGTCCTGTTGTCTTTGCTGTGTCATCACTTTGTTGTCCTGCTCTTGGCATGCATACTTGGCCTTTCATAAAAATTTTCGTATTCACGCTTTGACTCCTTTTTCTTGCTGTCTTCGTGCTTTAACCGGTGGCCTGTGTACCCGATTTGCTGACCTGTAGATGACCAAAATATGAAGCTGATTAAAAGAGAGAAAGGACCGAGATTACTTTGGAAAAATCTCCAGCATTGCTTGCCACCAATCTTCTTTAGGCAGTTGATGTCTTTGTATCTTTATTAATGTCTCATCTGCCTCGGTATATCTATAAAAATTGGGCGGGACCTCAAACAAGTGATTGATCTCATGCTCAATATAAAATAAGTTTTCTAGCTTGTCATAAAGGCTCTGTCCAGATGGAGGCCCTGTTTCCTCTGAGGTACTTGTGGATGCTATAATCTGATTTGAAATAAAATTATTCATCCTGGTGGCATACTGTTCCCGTGTTAGCATTCTTCCGGCGCTGGTTAATCCCCTGTTTTGTAATGCTGCAAGATTTAGCTTGAAATCATCTACTTCTGCCTGCATTTCCTGACACTTTCTTTCTAGACTTTGCACAAAATTTCTTAGAGTCAGCACCTTTTTTGCTGTCAGAACAATATCTGTCCTGTTACTGATGTTTAATGCCGCCAACTCCTCTTTAGTATGAGTGTTCAGGAAATGAATCATTTTACTGGCCTGCTCAGGCATATTCCCTAATGCTTCTCTAGCCCTTTGATTCTCAAATTGAGCCAGGCCTATCAATTCTATCTGTTCATGCATGGTTTGGATCGATTTCTATTGGTGAGTAATTGATTGGCCAATTTTGACCCACAAAATCTTCTTTATTTTAGCTAGAGTCTTGTCCAAAGTCAGCTCCTTCTCCAAGGTTTTTATTTTGTCATTCAAGGCCTTCATCTCCCTTGTTTTTTCAGCTACTGTCATCTTGGACTTATCGTAGCTTACTTTCAGTTTGGCCAACTTTTCCCTGGCCTTTTTCACCTCTATTGCCTGAATTTCTAGCTCCTTGACAGCTTTCATCATTTCTTCCATGCTCATGCTAGACTCAGGTGCTGTTGTTGTTGCTGCTGTAGCATCTGTAGTTGTTGTAGTTGTTGGGATAATAGGAGTGGTCAGCGCTGCTTGTGTAGGAGGAATAGTAGCAACAATTGGAGTTGTTTGAGGTGGCTGGGAGGTCGACTCTCCCTGCTTGCCTTCGACTGTTCTTTCCCATTCTTTCTCCATCTGAATTATTCTTTGGTTCATTCTCATCAGCAGATCCATTGTATCCTCAGCATCTTTTTCTTATACTAGCTCTGCAGTTTGAGGGTGCATAGTAGAAGGCAACCCCAATTGTTTTCTAAGGGCAGCAATATCATCTTCATTTTTCTTCATAAGGGCTCTAACACCCTTAGGATCCTTAGGATCATGTCCTAGGTCCACAATAATGTCCTCCAATGTTTTTATTCTGTTATCTTTGGCTGAGGAGGACATTCTTTCCAAATCTAGTTGAGTATTTGTATTCTTCAAAGATTCCTTCAATTCATGGGCCAGCATGGCCTTATCTACTAGAGTGGCATAGACCATCTCACCTGTTTTCTTGTGCAATTCTATTTGGTCCAGGGGGTGAATGTCCTTGGCAAGGACCTAGAAATTTGACTTCACATAATCTGCAGCTGACTGTGGCTGTTGTATCTTCGGCTTGAAATGGCTAAGAATCATATTTTCTTCTTTGAAGTCATAGGCTGCCATCAATCTTTGTTGTTTGGAAGGTGTTGCCTTGAGGAACTGATCATATAACTATACTCTTAACAGCTCATTTTGAGCCTTGATTTTCATGAAAGCAGTTTTGATACTAGGTGGCCGCTTGCTTTGTTGTGTTGAGGAGGATACCTCCATGCCATGCTGCCTCTCTTGCTCTTGCTGGAAAGAGCTAGTAGGTGTCTGCTAGCTTGCTTCCCTTTCTCTCCTTGGACTTTCTAGGACCTCTTCACTAATTTCCTCCTCAATTGGAGGATCAACTCTTTGCCTCTTGGCTTCAGGTTGCTGTGTAGACCCACTAGCAGGTGTGGAGTCTTCTCGGTCTCACTTCTTACCTCTTTCCTCATTAGCAGGAGTTTGTAAAGCTGGCACTTGCAGTGCCTCTGTTTGCTGTGGAGGAGCTTTTTCTTGAGTTTGCTCCTTTGAGGTGGTAGGTTGTTCTGTAACCATTTCTTGCTCTGCATCCATTGGCTCCTTGCCTTTTGCTGTACTTGTTGCTGGTGTAGACCGTTGTTGGGTAGCTTGCGAAGCTGCAACTGTAGATGGGCCTTCTTCGACTTGTTGTGGCAGTTTGAAAGTTACCTGGTCAAAAGAATCCAAGTCAAGAGTTTTTTCTAAATCTTTGACATTTTGCTCCATAATTTCTTCTTGGGTAAATTCCTCAACTAGTGTCCCTGCCACCCACTCATCTTGGTTGGCATATTGTTCAATTTGTGGGAATTTAAAATGCTCATAGGCTGCCAACCTATATTTTACTTTTCTGGCACTGATAAAGCCCTCCGGGTCATAAGGGACCCACCAGAAACTTCTTTTTAACTTGAATTCCTCCTTCAATATTTGGTCAACATCTTGCCAACCTTCTTTCTTGTTCATAATAAAGGGGCCTAGATGGTCTTTGAATTTCAGGTGAGATTTCTTCTTGGCACTATGAAAATGAGTGAGATCTGAATTGATGAGTTGCATGTAATACTCCATGGCAAACAGTCTCATTGGTACATATCTTGGGAGCCTGTAAGGACAGAGCTCACAGCCATAGATTCTAATGACAGTGTGATTTTGGTAGAGATACGAATCACATATTTTGCCATTCTTGGACAGCTGCAAGATCTTCTGCATGTCATATAATAATCTAGGAGGGGGAGTTCTCATTAGGAGACAAGAGACTGGGTAGACAAATTGGTCAATGAACTCACAGTAGGAATATGGAGAGTTTTGAATCTCATGAAAAACTGATGACCAAAAGATAATAGACCTTCTTTCACCCTTTGAATCCAACTCCTTGATGGGACATTGGAAACATTCAGACTGGTAATACATGAATAAATGATAGATATATGATGAATATTTAAAGACTCCCTCCTTATCCAGTTTTACTAGCTGGTCATGTATTTTGTTGGAGATAAATTTGGCATAGTTATACTTGACAGAAGGGAGCTATCCTGGGCTATAGGCAGACAACAAAACCAACAATCTTTCATCAATGTGCTCACTTGTTTTAAAACCTAGCACAGAGGAAATCATATCTACAAGCAGCTTGCCCACCTCATTGAAGTTGACATATAGGAATGGAGGTGGCTCAGTAGGTTGGCGGTCTGCCCTCATGAATGTCTTGGCAATTCTTGCAATCTCAGAGCTAGAGAGCTTGGAGCCTTCATCCAGCAAGTATTTCATAGAGAAAGGAAACAATAGCTGAGTCTGTTTGAAGTTTAGCATCTGGTTGATAGATTCAAGAGTAATATGAAAAAGTATGCTCCCAGATGGAGACTTGACAGCTCCCTGAGTTGGCTCATAGTTCTCAGCACATAGGTGGATAATCTCGGGAAAAATATTAACAGAGGGGAGGAAGTAAAAAGGAAAATTAGACTCCCATATGCCATACATGTCACAGTTGTTTAGAAAACTGTTTCTCAACTGGCAGAAGGTTTGCAGAGTGATTCCTGTCCCCAACCAAATCTTGAATGAGGTAATCTTTATCAGCTAAGGGCATTGCTTCAAGCTCTTTGTTGGGTGGGTTCATAGGAGTGATGTTTAAAGCTATTGGAGTGGCCATTTTGAAATTTTTCTATATTTGTGCTTGGAATAAAGATTAGAGCAATAATAGACTGAGGATAACTGCTTCTGAGGATTTGCAAATGAGTTGCACAATGAGTTCAAATGAGGCAATAGTCTTCAATATCTGTAACTATAATGGAAAAGGCAAACTTTGCAGAGTTTGGATAAGGCCTTTTTTTTTCTCTTTGATAAATTCTCTGGGTTGAAAGACTGTAAGGGCAAATTGCAGAAGGAATGGGGATTATTTCAGCCCAATTACTGAAGTCTTTTGCAGCGGAATGTGGCAAAAGGGGATAATGCTGAGCTTTTATGAAGTTCTTGCCAGGAATACGAGCTTAAAAACAGCTTTCAATGGTGAAATTGTAAGTGGGCGCAGGTTTACACAGTTTCTTTTGAGCTGGAGATTTATTAATGAATTTAGGTAGCATTTGGGTACATGAGTGACTTTAATTTTGGGATTTGCAGGTATTTAAGCAAGTGAAAATGAGAAAATGGCAAGAACAAGGGTAAATAGATGAAAATTAGGCAAATACATAGTTTTTAGTCACCGAGGGTGGTCGAGCTGGTACAATGGAAAGTAATGGAGGCGAAATCGCAAGCAGCAGCAGCTCAATTGGTTGAATTTGAACTTTGGAGGCAAAATGAAATAAAATAGCATGTGCAGCACACCCAACTCGACCAATAAAAATGAACTAAAATGGTCGAATTTGCGTGTTTTTTATAAAAATTTGGAACTTTGTCGCTTTCGGTGCTTTTTTGGGATGACATCAGCATGACGTCATCCGGCGGGTAGGGGTACGACAGGGTGACGTGGCTGCTGACGAGGATGGTGACGCGGCAGAGGACATGGTGGCATGATGGGAACACAATCAGATGAGGTGGCGGTGACACGGGTCATTGACGGGTCGACGCGGAGGTGACGTCATGGCAACGTGGTGCTGACATCACTAGCGGATGGCAGTTTTTGGTTTCATCCTGCACCACCTTTGGGCATAAGCGGTATTGGGGAGGGGGCCTCCGAACACGTAGGGAGGATGATGCGTGGCGAGGGTACGACAGGGAAACCGCCCATCCCCCGGACGCTAACCTCCGGCGGATAGGCATATAAAATCGACCGCCCAACGTTGATCTGCAGCTTGGAAGATTGGACGGAGGACAGGGCGGGTGAAGCGACAGTTGGTTAGGCGCGGGACCCGCCCGAATATAAAATGAAAATGTGCCATGGCGGGGTGTTGTGGCCAGTAACACCCCCCCTTATTCAATTAAGTATCAGCCATGATACTGAATGAATGGGGACCCTTAGTTAATTTTTAGGAAAAGCAAGTTTCCTTTTTTTTTTTTTTTTTTGAAGTCACAATCATACGCTTGGAAAAAGCCTCTTAGATATTTTAACGCCTAAGTCTATGATAAAAGAGAAAACCTTAAGGTCGCATTGCAAAAGATAGGAAACACCTTCATTTCCCTTTTTATGCGCACCATCCTCGTGTTAATAATGACATCGCATCGCAAATTAGTAACGCTCATGAAGAAAAATTAAAGATCTGCTGATCTGCGATAACGCCGATCACTAAATCGCATATCGCAGAAATGAGCCAATCAAGATTTTGTGAACATCAAATTCCTGCGATCTGCGATATTGCGATCGCTGCAATGCCACATCCATGCGATTTGCGATGACACGATTAGCGATCGCGCGACATGCGAGGTTACGTCAGCAAATCATAAATCACTTCGGTATGAATCCCTCGGGCGCGCCATTCAAAGAAAAAGCCACTTACTATAATCTGACCCGAAATCATGCGCTTTTAATGATAGTAAATGAATTAGTTGTCAGTTATTAAATGGATTAAAGACGCGTGCCTTGGTAGAGATTTGCTTCACATAAGGTGGCATATTTGATTTATCTCTTGCATTTAAAACTCTCCCATCATCTTTCTAGATCAGTCATTTCCATTTCACTCGTAACCTGCAGGAACAAAACGCGAAGATGACTCAGACAGAAACGCAAAGCGAAATGGGAAAGAAGAACAAAGCTCAAAGCTCTGAAGCAAGAGAGAAGACCAAGGAGATGGCACCCCTGTACACAGACACAACCTGCAACAAAGACGCAGGGATATCAACATGGGACGGTATGTACAGGCTACTAGAGGAAGAAAAGCCTAGAATAATGAAGGTGACTGCTGTCGCGGGCGCACCACGCTCTTCTGAGGCGTCCTTGGAGGACCTAGCATGTTCATTCCTTCACAGAATAGCGGCAAGACCCAAAATTCTACCATACACAGATATGATCAAGTGGATATTGGATGATGCAGAATTGAAGGGCAGACAATTCAAAGTTCATGGACATGGGCTTGTAGGATCGTTTGCTGCGCAAGATTTGAAGCTGATGTATCATCTTCCTGAACCGCAAGCGACCTATAATGCACAATTCGTTAAGAAGTTCGCGGTGGAGAATCCAGATCTATCAGACACCACTAAAGAATGGTCTAGAAGAGACGAGCAGCTAAAAAAGGATAAAAACGGTATGTACAGCACTAGTTCCCTCACCTCTCCATATTGTTTTGCTGCGGCTATGCTCTGTAGGATATTTGGGATGCCATATATCAACAAGTTTTCATCTGAGTGGCTGCCATTAATTGATGCTGCCACTAATTCCGTCATACTAGATTGGGCCAAAATCCTTTCAGATACTCTATACACGGCTGTTCTCAATTACCGGTCTAGAAGATCCTTCTCTCAAAGGGTCTATCCTCCTTTTTATCTGTCTGCCTATATTATGGATTCTGTTTGTCTTGTATCTAATTTTCCTGCTATGGGTTGGAAATGGACTACCCAAGACCCATTGCCCATCCATGTTTATCATAAGATCTTATGGGATTCCCAGTTTGCCCCTCATTTTTACCAGATTTGCCATGGGGTTATTTTGCCACTATATAGAATGATATACGATAAGGACCCCCCAAGGTGCTCCCCTGAGGCCCAAATTGACATCATCCCTGTTGCAAGATGGTTTGGGGAAGAATGGTTTACTTACATTAGAGTTTTTGGAAGCACTGTACCTCCACATGTCCTACCCCTATATATCCCTGATAAACTTTTGGCCCGGGAAATCGCTTATCAAACCTGTTCTGAAGGCGGCTTAACCAAGGACCTAAAGGACAAGAAGAAGGCCATTTGGCCTCAATTTCCCGTCACTTGTGGGGCCTTCTCTTTGTTCGATGTAGGACACGCTTTTGGCGAGGTGGAGAATGTGACATGTCTTCAATTATTTAAGTTCCCAGCGAGGCCATTCGACCCAAATGATGTGGCCCAAGAATTCACAACGAACGTCAAGATAAGAGTGTTCTCTGGAAAGAAAGATCTGTTTGATGATCTCTTTCAGAGTAAGAGCTCGCTCAAAGAAATTTTGCAAGAAGCTCAGTCGAGGTTGTCTTCAGGTTACCTTTAGAAATTCACGTTATACAGAGAAAGAAGGCTGGCTAGTATTCCACTAGAGAGGCTGCGAATACCTACTGGAGAACCGACTCCGAGCATCAGCCTCAGTGAAAACACCAGCACTTCCAGGTCTAAGTCCAATGCCGCACAAGAAGTATCTGAGCATCCTGAAGAGTCTGGTCACGAGCAAGGAAAAAATGAAGAAACGACCAAAGACACAGCTCAGTCGAGTGCAATGTCTCAGCAGCAAGTTATCGCCTCACCACCAAGAGATGTCCCCCCTCCTGTCATCGAAGCACCTCTTGTCACAACAGAGCTAGATAAAGAGTGGGAAACCTTCAATGAATTAATTAATCTTGAAGGGCAAGTCCCGAAGACACCTGTGAGCAATACACAGGTGGTGCAAGAAGTCGTTTTGACCATGGTCAGTAGCGCCACAGAAGCTGAACACCTTCCTATCGCTCCAACCTCAGAACTTCTACTTAACGTAGAAGAAATTCCCCCACTGGATGTATTCTATAGTCCCCAACACAAAGCAGTTGTAAGGAGACAGAGAAAAAAGAGAAAGCTTGAGAATACGCTGTCTCAAAATGCTGAACATTTGGACGTCTTGTGGAAAGACCCAAATAATAATCCGACCGAAAATCTCACGAAGTTGTCTCAGATTGCAGGAGCATATGCTTCTGCAACTATTGACAAGGCCTCTGAAGTTCAACAACTTTTAAAGGAACAAGAAAATCATATACAACTGCTACAACAACAGTTGCAACAAGCCAACGCGAACACTGAAGCTTCCAGACAGCTCGAAAAGCTACAGGAAGACTTTCAACAGATGCAGATAGGCTATCAAAAAAGTCTTGAAGAAAAAGAAAAACAACTACAGATGGTGCAAGAAATGCATAAAGATGAGCCTAAGCTAGCAGAGTTTATTTCAGAGTCCATCGGCTTGAACGAGCAACTACTGCAGCAACAGGAAGAGTTGGGACGTAAAATATCACAGTGGAGGCACTTTTGTGAGCTGAGCGACAAAATCACCAGTCAGGTGGTGGAATTATGGAACGACTATGATCAGAACGACAAGAAGGTGACAGAATATCTGACTTGGCAAGATGATGAGGAAGTGAAAAGAGCAGGGGCACCCAAGATTAATGAAAATCATAAGGAGCTGCTCTTTAATAAATGGGACGAACAAATCACGCAGGCGGAGCAAGCAGCAGAGACAGCGGTGACACAGGCGAACATTCTTATCGACTGTGTGAATGAAAATTTACACAGGGCCAATTTAATTACAGAGACCACCCCAGGGTACCTACCAAACAAGTTGCAACTGGAGACAGAATGGAGGCAGAAAGCGCAGGCAAAAGGGAAAGCAATCCAAGCATTGGCTAGGCTGAATTGGGAAGGTTACTGGACGTACTTGGTTAAACCGCACAGCCAATGGATGACGGTGAAGTGCATTACAAACGCAGCCGAGAAGGTAGCGCCAGCTCTCATAGATGCCGTTTTCGCAGCCCAGCTCAGTGCATAAATCAGCCAACCAACTCTTCTCAAGCCTATGCTGGACACTTGCAACTTCAAAGACCAAGTTCACAAATGATTTCATTTAGAATGTTGTTTTTTCTCTTTTAACTAGATTAGAAAAAGGACGGTCATTTGAAAACCGTATCCTAAAATTTTGTAATGATACTATTATTAGAATTAGGAAGTAGTATTTTAACCCTTCTCATTGCATTAGAGAAGGGTCCAGAAATTTGTCAAAAACTTGTCCTCAGAACATGCACTTCTGCACCCTCAGAGGAGGTTTTGATGAATGGAAGGATCGAGATTTATTTATGTTTGCATTTTAATGTCTGCTAATGATGTTGCACTTCTGTACTCTTGGTAGATGTTAGAAGTAAGTAGAGATGAATCATTATTGCTTGAAGTTTGTGAGTGAAATCAGTCATAAATGGTACTTTTATCTCTTGATTAATTTCTGCTCATATTCTTAGAGTGATATACAGCTGAGTTGTTTATATGTTAATGTATGAATGTGTGGGTTACCATTTGGCACTTTTGTATGGTGGAGTCATTTGTTTCTGCTTGACATATGAATAACTGATTATGCGATATGCTGTTCACAACTGTTTTGCCTAACTTCTTATGCAGAATGGTTTATCTTAATTGATTTATATTCTTATGATAGCTGAATGATCTTTATTACCAGTTGTTGTATGAAATCTTTTTAGATCGCATAACGAAAGAATTTTACCCCGGGTTAGTATAGATTAGATGTGTTGTTTTTTATTAGATTACAGTAGCATAGAGTCAGTTTAGAGTCTAGAATTAAATTAGCTTAAAATTACCTTTAGATTAGTATCTTCAAAATCTACACACACACACACATCTTTTAGATTGGGAAGCTGGTCCCATTATCCCCAGTCGGACCCGCTACACCAAACAGGCAAGGAGCCGCCAACCAGGTTCCCGACCGGGTGGGTATCCCCCTTGTTGTTGACCCGATCTCCGGGCCCTTCAACATATTTGGCACTAGAAGGAGGGCCTGAGCATAGTGTCTGTTGGAATGTTTTCCAAATTATAAATCTTGAAACAGGATGGCTGCTCATAGAATTCCTATTTGGAGTTGCATCCATGTTCCTACCTCTTCCAACACTCCACCAGATCTGGTAAGTCTCATGTCTCAGGTAAAATTCAACGGTAAGAATAATTCTTCTGCATTTAATCATGCCCTTCAGTTCATTCAAAAAGTTTCGAGTTCTGATATTCAGAGAATTGATGAAGGCGTTTTGTGCAGGATTTTTACTCTTACATTCACAGCGGAAGCTAGAAAATGGTGCAGAACCCTCCCAGTTGCATCAATTCACAGCTGGGACCAATTCGTTAGGACTTTCATCTTGGAATTTGATTGTTATGACTACGACCAGGTATATGATGAAATTGATTATCTACGGAAACAAGATGAACCCGTAAGGGATTTCAATATGCGATTTCATCTTAAATGTCTACAGTGTGATCTCGAGGATGAGCTCACAGATGAAGAATCTTCAGATTATGATGAGTATTCCCTACCTCCTATATCTGACCAAGCAGAAATTAGCTCGACCTTTGTTTCGTTTTCTTCTAATATAGATGAGCATTTCAAGTCAAATACACAAATCATCCATAATGAGGAAAATCTGCAAAGCCTAGGAGTCATGCATGCTCTAATACCAGAAAATAAAGACGAAAATGCTGAAAGGGAAACTACCTTGGAACCAGAAGATGACTCTGACATAAAGTCAGACAATATCATTTCAAATCAACGAATGCCTATGCCAAGGTTAGATCAACCAACTGTTTCTCTTTCAGAAAGTATCAGCACACAAAGGTATGATCTAAAACCCGATGTTTATGATGAATCTGATGAACAAAATTTTTTTCATGATGTTTTTAAATGCATTGTTCCAGATTCACATTTTTCTCTTTATCCCGATGTTTTTAGTGATGACAATGTTTCCCCTCTCAATATCAAGCATATCTCAAAAAACACAGAGGGTTATTCAAACGACTCATCATTAGGTTTTCAAGATAAAGAGACCGCTTTAGCACAGCCTTTGATCAATGACAAACGAGAGCTTCCTGACCTCCCTTGTCTGAAAACATATAATGAAAAAGAGGAACCTAGGGAAATCTGTAGAGTCTTTTGCGATAGTTACTTTGACAATGATGATGTTGTTGAGTTATCTCGAGTAACTCAACTAGGGTCAGATAATAAGGAACATCTTAAATCAGAAATCATATCAGCCGATCCTCATCTCAAAGAAAAAGCTCATTTGAATAATTTTACTATCCAAGACAATACCCCGATCTATGATTCATATCATGAGGAAAGCTCCATCCCTGTTTGCAATCATAACTTAGTTCCAGATTCACAAAACCTGGCCAGTTTTTGTGAGGAGCAAGATGTTACAAGTAAATCCCAGTTGTGCGGTAACACTATTTGTATAAATACCCAATCATTTCTTTCTCACTTGCACTCATTTTGTACAAAATCAGATTTCTTTTTAAATTTTCAAACTTTTGATAGATTATGTTTTAGCGATTTATATATGAGAACTTTCATTTCAAACGAAATCGCTAAAAACTCAGCGTTAACAAACAACAGGTTACAAGACATTGAAACTAAAAAAACATATTCACAATTTGACTTGTTATCCTTCCTATTGAGAGATCATCAATTCATAACAGAAATTCATCCTAATTTTTATGATCCAATAGGTATCCAGTTGGAAAAAAGCTCTCATGAGAAAGGAAAATCAGACAGAATTCCAATTGAGGTTATATGTTCTTATTCCATAGCCAATATTTATGATCCAAGGAAAGTTTGGTTCTTTTTACTCATGCTTGGAAGATTCATACGGCTAGGAATAATAATGAATAGATGGTTCCATTGGAAATTTCATTTCACATAGTTATTTCCTGTATATAGTTAGAATAGGAGTAGGAGTAATTTAGCTAGGTTATTAGGTTTGCTTTTAAATAAATCGATAGGCAAAGTTATTCATATTCTCTACATAACCCTAGGGAATGTTTGCCTCTCATAATAATGTTTGTTTTGGTTAACGGCATTTGGCATTTACTAAAGACGCCTTTTCTCTGTTATTTTTTTTTTGAAACCTCTGCTTCTATGAACAGCAAATCTTTTAGGAATTTGATCTTTATTATCAATAGAACTTTAACCCAGATATGATGATAGTTTCAACTGCCGAAAAATTTGAAGAAAGCTATCTCAGTGAAGGATTTGTTTTAGGTCAGTACAATGAAAGGTATCAATATTAAAATAAAAATTCTCTGTGAAAGCAGCCATTTACCAAAAGCAGCCCTATCATTGTCGTCCAGAACTTTCTTAAGGAAAGAAAATTTGACTTCCTCCCTGCTAAAGGAAAACGCAACATTCAGAGGAATAATCTAAAAAGACACTATATCTCAAAGAATGAGAGGTCTCATCACGAGCCGGCTTATCATGATCACAGATATTATAACTTGCTGACTTTGCCAAAACTGTCTACCAAAACAGGGCAATGGCTCAAGATTGTTGCAATCAAAAGGCAAGGGGTCTCATCACGAGCCAGCTTGTTCAGCAAAAGTGTAAATCAAGTGAATGACTGTGTCATAATTTGGCCACCAAACCAAGACATTGTTCTTTAGAGAATAAAAAAGGAAAAAGTGTCAAAAAAGGATTTTCTCTGAAAAAAGTTGTAAATAACCTTAAGCAGGATAAAGGATCATTGTTGGGTAATAGGTAACCCTGTCGAGGCTATGGACGCCTGCTGGCAGCAGAGGCTCTACCTGTGACAAAGGAGCATATTTAAAAAGGGCTGATACATAGAGAAGACTTTATTTTATATTTTACAAGACCAAGTAACAACTGATTTAAATGCAAAGCACAAGCTGAAGATGCAAGTAATTGAAATAGAAAGAGGTTGAAACGAAACATCATTGATAGTTTGAAGTATCATTTGCTTTTATCTTTTTATAATAAAGTTCAAGTTTTTCTTTAAGAAAATTTTTTCAGGAGTTTCAAAGCGTCAATATAAAAGCAGAGATAACTGGTTCTCCCAGGTGAATCGCCAATTGTTGTGGCCAGCAACACCCCCCTTATTCAATTAAGTATCAGCCATGATACTGAATGAATGGGGACCCTTAGTTAATTTTTAGGAAAAGCAAGAGTTTCTTTTTTTCTTTTTTCTTTTTTTTGAAGTCACAATCATACGCTTGGAAAAATCCTCTTAGATATTTTAAAGCCTAAGTCTATGATAAAAGAGAAAACCTTAAGGTCGCATTGCAAAAGATAGGAAACACCTTCATTTCCCTTTTTATGCGCACCATCCTCGTGTTAATAATGACATCGCATCGCAAATTAGTAACGCTCATGAAGAAAACTTAAAGATCTGTCGATCTGCGATAACACCGATCGCTAAATCGCATATCGCAGAAATGAGCCAGGCAAGATTTTGTGAACATCAAATTCCTGCGATCTGCGATATTGCGATCGCTACAATGCCACATCCATGCGATTTGCGATGACACGATTAGCGATCGCGCGACATGCGAGGTTACGTTAGCAAATCATAAATCACTTCGGTACGAATCCCTCGGGCGCGCCATTCAAAGAAAAAGCCACTTACTATAATCTGACCCGAAATCATGCGCTTTTAATGATAGTAAATGAATTAGTTGTCAGTTATTAAATGGATTAAAGACGCGTGCCTTGGTAGAGATTTTCTTCACATAAGGTGGCATATTTGATTTATCTCTTGCATTTAAAACTCTCCCATCACCTTTCTGGATCAGTCATTTCCATTTCACTCGTAACCTGCAGGAACAAAACACGAAGAAGACTCAGACAGAAACGCAAAGTGAAATGGGAAAGAAGAACAAATCTCAAAGCTCCAAAGCAAGAGAGAAGACCAAGGAGATGGCACCCCTGTACATAGACACAGCCTGCAACAAAGACGCAGGGATATCAACATGGGACGGTATGTACAGGCTGCTAGAGGAAGAAAAGCCTAGAATAATGAAGGTGACTGCTGTCGCGGGCGCACCACGCTCTTCTGAGGCATCCTTGGAGGACCTAGCATGTTCATTCCTTCACAGAATAGAGGCAAGACCCAAAATTCTACCATACACAGATATGATCAAGTGGATATTGGATGATGCAGAATTGAAGGGCAGACAATTCAAAGTTCATGGACATGGGCTTGTAGGATCATTTGCTGCGCAAGATTTGAAGTTGATGTATCATCTTCCTGAACCGCAAGCGACCTATAATGCACAATTCGTTAAGAAGTTTGCGGCGGAGAATCCAGATCTATTAGACACCACTAAAGAATGGTCTAGAAGAGACAAGCTGCTAAAAAAGGATAAAAAAGGTATGTACAGCACTGGTTCCCTCACCTCTCCATATTGTTTTGCTGCGGCTATGCTCTGTAGGATATTTGGGATGCCAGATATCAACAAGTTTTCATCTGAGTGGCTGCCATTAATTGATGCTGCCACTAATTCCGACATCCTAGATTGGGCCAAAATCCTTTCAGATACTCTATACACGACTGTTCTCAATTACCGGTCTAAAAGATCCTTCTCACAAAGGGTCTATCCTCCTTTTTATTTGTCTGCCTATATTATGGATTGTGTTTGTCTTGTATCTAATTTTCCTGCTATGGGTTGGAAATGGACTACCCAAGACCCATTGCCCATCCATGTTTACCATAAGATCTTATGGGATTCCCAGTTTGCCCCTAATTTTTACCAGATTTTCCATGGGGTTATTTTGCCACTATATAGAATGATATACGATAAGGACCCCCCAAGGTGCTCCCCCGAGGCCCAAATTGACATCATCCCCGTCGCAAGATGGTTTGGGGAAGAATGGTTTACTTACATTAGAGTTTTTGGAAGCACTGTACCTCCACATGTCCTACCCCTATATACCGCTGATAAACTTTTGGCCCGGGAAATTGCTTATCAAACCTGTTCTGAAGGCGGCTTAACCAAGGACCTAAAGGACAAGAAGAAGGCCATTTGGCCTCAATTTCCCGTCACTTGTGGGGCCTTCTCTTTGTTCGATGTAGGACACGCTTTTGGCGAGGTGGAGAATGTGACGTGTCTTCAATTATTTAAGTTCCCAGCGAGGCCATTCGACCCAAATGATGTGGCCCAAGAATTCACAACGAACGTCAAGATAAGAGTGTTCTCTGGAAAGAAAGATCTGTTTGATGGTCTCTTTCAGAGTAAGAGCTCGCTCAAAGAAATTTTGCAGGAAGCTCAATCGAGGTTGTCTTCAGGTGACCTCCAGAAATTCACGTTATACAGAGAAAGAAGGCTGGCTAGTATTCCACTAGAGAGGCTGTGAATACCTACTAGAGAACCGACTCCGAGCATCAACCTCAGTGAAAACACCATCACTTCCAGGTCTAAGTCCAACGCCGCACAAGAAGTATCTGAGCATCCTGAAGAGTCTGGTCACGAGCAAGGAAAAAACGAAGAAACGACCAAAGACACAGCTCAGTCGAGTGCAATGTCTCAGCAGCAAGTTATCGCCTCACCACCAAGAGATGTCCCCCCTCCTGTCATCAAAGCACCTCTTGTCACAATAGAGCTAGATAAATAGTGGGAAACCTTCAATGAATTAATTAATCTTGAAGGGCAAGTCCCGAAGACACCTGTGAGCAATACACAGGTGGTGCAAGAAGTCGTTTCGACCATGGTCAGTAGCACCACAGAAGCTGAACACCTTCCTATCGCTCCAACCTCAGAACTTCTACTTAACGTAGAAGAAATTCCCCCACTGGATGTATTCTATAGTCCCCAACACAAAGCAGTTGTAAGGAGACAGAGAAAAAAGAGAAAGCTTGAGAATACGTTGTCTCAAAATGCTGAACATTTGGACGTCTTGTGGAAAGACCCAAATAATAATCCGACCGAAAATCTCACGAAGCTGTCTCAGATTGCAGGAGCATATGCTTCTGCAACTATTGACAAGGCCTCTGAAGTTCAGCAACTTTTAAAGGAACAAGAAAATCATATACAACTGCTACAACAACAGTTGCAACAAGCCAACGCGAACACTGAAGCTTCCAGACAGCTCGAAAAGCTACAGGAAGACTTTCAATAGATGCAGATAGGCTATCAAAAAAGTCTTGAAGAAAAAGAAAAACAACTACAGATGGTGCAAGAAATGCATAAAGATGAGCCTAAGCTGGCAGAGTTAATTTCAGAGTCCATCGGCTTGAACGAGCAACTACTGCAGCAACAGGAAGAGTTGGGACATAAAATATCATAGTGGAGGCACTTTTGTGAGCTTAGCGACAAAATCACCAGTCAGGTGGTGGAATTACGGAACGACTATGATCCGAACGACAAGAAGGTGACAGAATATCTGACTTGGCAAGATGATGAGGAAGGGAAAAGAGCAGGGGCACCCAGGATTAATGAAAATCATAAGGAGCTGCTCTTTAATAAATGGGACGAACAAATCACGCAGGTGGAGCAAGTAGCAGAGACAGCGGTGACACAGGTGAACATTCTTATCGACTGTGTGAATGAAAATTTACATAGGGCCAATTTAATTACAGAGACCACCCCGGGGTACCTACCAAACAAGTTGCAACTGGAGACAGAATGGAGGCAGAAAGCGCAGGCAAAAGGGAAAGCAATCCAAGCATTGGCTAGGCTGAATTGGGAAGGTTACTGGACGTACTTGGTTAAACCGCACAGCCAATGGATGACGGTGAAGTGCATTACAAACACAGCTGAGAAGGTAGCGCCAGCTCTCATAGATGCCGTTTTCGCAGCCCAGCTCAGCGCAGAAATCATCCAGCCGACTCTTCTCAAGCCTATGCTGGACACTTGCAACTTCAAATACCAAGTTCACAAATGATTTCATTTAGAATGTTGTTTTTTCTCTTTTAACTAGATTAGAAAAAGGACGGTCATTTGAAAACCGTATCCTAAAATTTTGTAATGATACTATTATTAGAATTAGGAAGTAGTATTTTAACCCTTCTCATTGCATTAGAGAAGGGTCCAGAAATTTGTCAAAACTTGTCCTCAGAACATGCACTTCTGCACCCTCAGAGGAGGTTTTGATGAATGGAAGGATCGAGATTTATTTATGTTTTCATTTTAATGTCTGCTACTGATGTTGCACTTCTGTACTCTTGGTAGATGTTAGAAGTAAGTAGAGATGAATCATTATTGCTTGAAGTTTGTGAGTGAAATCAGTCATAAATGGTACTTTTATCTCTTGATTAATTTCTGCTCATATTCTTAGAGTGATATGCAGCTGAGTTGTTTATATGTTAATGTATGAATGTGTGGGTTACCATTTGGCACTTTTGTACGGTGGAGTCATTTGTTTGTGCTTGACATATGAGTAACTGATTATGCAATATGTTGTTCACAACTGTTTTGCCTAACTTCTTATGCAGAATGGTTTATCTTAATTGATTTATATTCTTATGATAGCTGAATGATCTTTATTACCAGTTGTTGTATGAAATCTTTTTAAATCGCATAATGAAAGAATTTTACCCCGGGTTAGTATAGATTAGATGTGCTGTTTTTTTTAGATTACAGTAGCATAGAGTCAGTTTAGAGTCTAGAATTAAATTAGCTTAAAATTACCTTTAGATTAGTATCTTCAAAATCTACACACACACACATCTTTTAGATTGGGAAGCTGGTCCCATTATCCCCAGTCGGACCCGCTACACCAAACGGGCAAGGAGCCGCCAACCAGGTTCCCGACCGAGTGGGTATCCCCCTTGTTGTTGACCCGATCTCTGGGCCCTTCAACACAGGGGGGTTGGAAACTTAGGTTTATGATGGTTTATGGGTTTATGTGCGGGGGCAGCGTAGTTTGATGTTTTAAAAAACATTTAACCATTAAACTTTAACAATGAGCGCGAAGAGGAGAAGGGTCATGTTTATAAACAAAGGGGGGGGAACATGGTTATTAATTTAACTAGCGGTTAAACTAACTCCGGATTTAGGACGTGGAAGGGTTCATAATAGTCCCAAATGGACTATTATTTCCCAAAACTATGTTACATAGCTATAGTGCTATAGGGTAGGATATTTAGTATTTTTTGGGGTTTTTTATATGATTTTTTGTAAAAATAGGGATGGGAACATAGGTTAGGGAGCTACATAAATAAACTAGAAGTTAATATGATTTTGTGGAGTGAAAGTGCAGGGGCATGAAGCTAAGTTTATGAAAGAAAACTTAGATATAAGAAGTGAATGGAATGTGGAAAAATGTTTTTTACACAAGAAATGTGGCTTCTTTTTATTGAAGAAAGTCAAAGCTTCACTTAGTATTTTACAAAAATTAAGTGAAAGCGGGACTTGTTGGGTAGATCCCAAGGTCCTTCAGGGGATGTTAGTGAGTGATTTATGGGGGACTGAAAGGGGAATTAGACATGCTTCCATAGTTATGTCGTCAAACAACTGTTTTGAGATTTCTGTCATTGATGAGATGGACCTTGTTTGACAATATAAAGGTGATCCAAACCTTACTGCTGCAACCTCAAACTACCTACCCAGCCTAATACACCTAGTATTTTTTCTTCCTTTTGAATGGGTGCACTTAGACTTGCAAACCCTGATTGTTCTCTTTTCTTTTGACTGCCCTCCTATCTAAATGTACCTTTATCTCTTCCAAGGGCCCAGATTAAGTAGTTGGGCTCCTTAACTTCTCGACCTAGCTACTTATCTGCCAAGCTTAAGCTGTTTGGACAGATATTCTTTCACTGTTCTACAACAATAATTTAAACATGGCATAGTCCAGGTTGAACTTTTGGGCCACCCATCAAGTGTGATAACAACAATACTTGCACATTGTGGACTTGCAAATAAGATAGTAGTGGCATTTTGACTGGCCACTTTCCTGGTCTTTCTTTAGGGTTCATTTTTATTTTTCTTTCTGACCAATTTACTCTTTTTTCCCTTTGATAATTCTTTTAGGGCATACCCTCTTCAAATTTTTTAATTCTGTCTATCTAT
The DNA here is from genome assembly GCA_031772625.1 of Pinus tabuliformis. NCBI lineage: Eukaryota > Viridiplantae > Streptophyta > Pinopsida > Pinales > Pinaceae > Pinus > Pinus tabuliformis. Next base: position 483,821,252 of record CM062814.1, on the reverse strand, counting down.
ATAGAAAAGATGGAACCTTTGCAGCATCAAAGATGAACATATTTGGCACTTCCACTGTCAATCATTAAAAATGAAACCTATTGGTATAGGAACCTAACACACACATTAAGAAGGTTGGAAACAAATACATGCATGTGCATTTGCATTTAGACTATTTGTTGGTTTGATTTAGGACAATGCATATAGTGTGTTCTCTCTGCTCTATGTTGAAAGAATATCGTCTCTCTTTCCTTAGTAGCTAGGATTTTCATTGCAAAAAGAAGAATAAATGATTGTTTATCATCTTAGTTTGCATTTTAGGAATTGTATATCTACATCACGTGGTGAGCCTGAAAGGAAAATTTCTTAAGCAAGATCAACTGTAAAATAAATTTAATGAATCTAAAAACGCTTTGGAACCTAACGCACAACATTTAGAAGTCTAGGCTAGAGACATATTCTGGCGTTGTAAAGCCTGGTAACTGCTGTTTTCATTGCTAGTTGGGTGATTCCTCCACTTTGAGACGATAAGTGCCAGTACGGACTTGTGCTCCCACGTACCGTCGAGTATATATTGGGAGACCACAATAGGCTTTATCCTTTATTCATAGGAAGCCATGTCTGCCGCCCTATCGATCGCAATGCACTGAACACAGCATTCGGGAAGATTAACTACCGTACCGTAAAAGGTATTTTGCATTTTTGCGATTGGTTTGGTAATCCCTCTGTCTAGATTTCCAGAGTAGCCTCTTTCGTTCCTTTTCAGACTCCTTAAAGGAAAAGGTCCATCTGAGCACTTGTCACTTCAAGCTCATTAAAAATCGAAGGTGACTAGAGTCATCTTTTGTTTTTTCTCGACTCTTAAAAATTGAAAAAACAAGTTGTGTCAAAGCGTCTAAAATTCATTTAATTCGGAAACATATTTCCCCTTGATTTTTAGTTGATCGAGTAATCCGCAATCGTGGAAGAAAGTCAATTGAAACCCTGTTGTTCGTGGAGGCTTAAGAGTCAACCGTCTTTGTCTCCAGAATCAAAACTATTACGGACGAAGCGAACTTGTTTAACTCGTTCCAAATCCCCTGGTAAAGTTAAAACAAGTGTTCCAACACCATCAGAGACTTCGGTTAATCCAAACATTTGTGGTATCCCTGCCTTTACAGAAGAAGTTCCGCAGCCACCAAAGGACAGTAGAGCTGATCCTAGTGTGAAGGTAAACACTTGTATTACTGAACCAGCTCCATCTACGGCTGATTCGGAAGGTGTTATTCCCCAAACATCTGTCGCTGTAGATTCTATACCTTCTTCGATACCAGAAATATTTTACGGACCTGACGATCTACCTCTTCCACCTGGTCTGATCGCTATAGAAGAGATTGTGGAGGATCCTCCATCTAGTACTCCATCGCAATTTGGAGTCGGGATCACCCTATATCCTTCTTCATCAGAAATTAGTCTACCATTATTGGAAGCTCTTGTAGAATCGCTAGGAAATCTTTTGGATAGACTAGAAATGTCTGAACAACCGTCGACATCTAGGACTGTGTCATCCGACACAGTAACGGCAGAACTTCCTGCTGTCACTCAAACAATTTTCGCCAGCATACCATCTTTCCCGACTAGCTCTCAATCACTAGATGGGGCCCACTCAGGGGCTATTTCGACAGTATGGTCCGTTCCCGTTTGTTCATCTGGAATAATATCCGAGAACTCTTATGTTGAGTCTCAGCAAATTGATCCTTTACGGTGTCAATTTGGGTAGTCCGGTCCTCAAGGACAAACCATTCCTTTGAGTACCAGATTACCGCTATATGGGGGGCAATATACCCTTTCATTGTCTCCTTCGGGGGGACAACCATACGAGAGTTCACAACAAAATTCAGGTTATGCTGGAATTACATCTAGCGGTTGGGTGCCAATACTGCCTCAACAACCAAGAATTGTATACATGATGCAACAATGTTTACCTATGTCAAATATACCAACTACGCCGGCTATTGCGACGGTGTCGCAAGTACAAGCATTGCCTGTTTTATGCCAACCTCAGGTTTCTCAGGTTGTAATGCAATAGCCTCTTGTCCCTGCGACTCAGCCACAATCGCCAACTAGTGGAATGACACAGGCCCAAACGGGTACGATTACCCCTCATCTTGGTCAAATAGCCAGTATTGGACAAAAACACATGGATTCACAACCATGGCTATTACAATATCAACAACCGCAATTCCAACAAGTTTACCAAGGATCTGAGCAACAAATCTTTGCAAATAGTGGGCAATCGTATATTCAAAACGGTCAAAATCAACCATTCTACAATGGTTATGCCCATCAACCTTATTAGAGTTACCAGCATCAAATGCATTATAATAGTGTGCAAAGACTAACTGCCTAGGTGATTCCATCTTATCCTGGGTATGCTTCACCAAACCTGAATCAACAGTTACCCTTCGTGGTGACTTTAGAGGTACCAGATCTAAATCGTCTAACGAACGATCCAATCACTTACGCCCCTTGGTGGCCAGCGATTCTGCATAAACTTCCATCAGATATTCCTAACTTTAATGGAAATCTGGGTGAAGACCCATCGAATCATGTGATGACATTTCATCTGTGGTGTTCATCAAACACCCTAAACGATGATTCGATTAGGCTTCGCCTCTTTCAGAGAACGTTAACTAGTCCGATAGTAAAATGGTATGTCAAATTACCTAGAGCTTCGTTAGATAACTTCAATACCCTAGCCACAACCTTTTAACCCATTTTCAGTTACCCATAAGGTACGAAACGGGAACAAAACTCCTTACCAATTTCAAACAAACGACGGCCACTCACATATCCGATCATATTCATGAGTGGCGACGTCGTCGTAGAATGGTAAAAACGTATGTTCCTGATCAGCTTTTAGCTGAATGGTTTATTAAGTCATTATTACCTTCCATTACAGAAGATGTGGCAAAAGGAGGAGTCGTCACTAAAGAGCAAGTTATTGCTCATGCGCAATATTTAGACTTGATTTATACTCAGTCTGGCACGCTCTACAATAAAATCCCTGACGCTCCCAGGCCGGAATTTTCCGTTCCTCCTCCTCCTAAATCGAACAATGACTCTCATGTCGGCGATGGCGTGATTGGTACGACAGACACGAAATCAACAAAGGCTACATCTAAAAAGGCCCATAAGATTTCTAGTCAAAATGCAAAAGAAGAACTTCTTGCCTCAGAAGTAAATGCCGTCTCAATTGACAAAGGCAAAGAAACCAAGCAACTAGGAGGCAAGAAGAAAAAAAAAGGGAAGAAGAAGAAACAGGAGGAATCATCACCTGAAAAATCTTCTGCAAACCCTCCTAGAGATAAGAAACCAAATCGTCCATGTCTTATATGTGATGAGGATCATTGGACAAGAGAGTGTCCATATAAAGCTGAGCTTAGAAAATTCTTCAAGAATTCGAAAACCTCGGTGGTATTAACTGATCCATTTCCAAATCCAGGAACAAATCTGGTTGCCAGTGACAATGCTTCCCCGTCCCAAGTGCTGATGTTGTCGGTTTCGAAACAACAAAATGATGCTTTGATAACGACAAGGAATAAAGATTACGGCAATCCACAGCTTTCGAACAACAAGGATAAAGATCAACCTAGTAGTTCGACAACAACTTCGACAGAAGTTGTGCCGCCCATCATTCCAGAGCTGACAATAAAACCGCCAAAGGGAGTAGTACGCAAGTCGACATTTGATCCTCATTCCAGAGCAGCACAACATTATAATATAGTGGAAGATCTGGCCCAATCACCATCCGATATGTCGACACTTGAGGTACTGCAAAATTGCCCCTCCCAAAAGTAGGCTTTATTATTAACAATAGGTGGGATTGACCCAAAGGATTCTAATCTTGTGTCCTTTAATCACAAAGGATATGATCCTCAGTTACCAGCTCAACTAGCTTTCCTCATTCAAGTGAAAGCCCCAAACAAAACTCTTCATCGAAAAATGATTGATGAGGGGGCATCTACATGTATTATGTCAATGAGTTGTTGGAAAACTTTAGGATCTCCAACCTTGTCGCGATCTTCAACGACATTAAAAGCATTTGATGGACGAACATATACCCCATATGGGATTCTAAGTAACTTGCAAGTTGAACGGGGGGAAAAACAGTAGAAATAGATGTTGAAGTAATCGACGGGAACCTCGATTACAACATCCTACTGGGAAGGCCCTGGATATATGCTATGGCTGCAGTTGTGTCGACCTACTTTAGGAAGATCGCATTTCCTTTTCAAGGAGGAATTACAATCGTCGACCAAAAAACATTTCTCCCCAATAGTTCCCAAGTTACGAGAAGCATTTTGATGATCCATGGAAGCCCCCATTCGCTTCAAAATATCGGAGTAGGCCTACTAAAAGACCCTATATTAATGGGGACTTTTTCCCTCCCACCTCCAATCAATCTGGCAGAAGTGGCGACGGTAGGAACCTGCAATATGATATCTTCTATTCAAAAGATCTCAGAAAACGATATTAACATGGATCATCTGCAGGTATTGCCTCCAGGCCCAATAGAAATATTGTAGCAATCAATGTTTTTGGCATTGGAGGCAGACCCGAATCAATGCTCATCAAGCGTTTGGATAGATAGGTCTAAGGAATATGGCACCCCTTCAGATCCTTGGTCGCAAGTGCATTACACCGACGAAGGAATTGTTCATTCAATGATAACTGATGGGGCGCCATGGGAAGACTACCACCATCGTTCCAATCTTTCGGATTGTCAAGAAGATACTCCTAATGACCTTCAACATCCATTAGTTTTTGATTTCCTATCAAATACTATAAACACGGTGGATTCCAAGTGAAACTTTTCCAATATTGAAGAAACTATCGCCATAAATATCTCGACCAAAACAGATGTTGTAGAGAATATTTATGTTGGAAAATGTTGTTCTCCTCCAGAACTGGAAATATACAAAGCTCTTTTTCACGAATTCAGAGATGTCTTTGCTTGGTCATATGATGAAATGCCAGGCATTGACTCGAGTATAGTTGAACATGAAATTAAGATGTATCCAGATGTCAAACCAGTATGACAACGGCTACGGCAGGTGCACCCTAAGAAATCCGCTGCCATCAAGGCAGAAGTTGAAAAACTTCTCCATGTTGGTTTTATTTACCCGGTTCCTCTAACCGATTGGGTATCGAACATTGTTCTTGTAATCAAAAAACAAGGAATGATTAGAGTGTTCGTCGATTATAGGGATGTAAATCAAGCTTGTCCAAAAGACAACTACCGTACACCCTTTATTGACCAGATAATTGATGAATGTGCCGGATGTGAAATCTTTTCATTTATGGATGGATTCTCCAGGTATAATCAAATAAATAATTACCCACAGGAGCAATCAAAGACTGCATTTATTTGTCCGTGGGGCACATTTGCATATTGAAAGTTACCCTTTGGGTTAGAGAACGTAGGGGAAAAATTTCAGAGGGCAATGAATTATGCCTTCCATGACATCAAAAACATCGTTCAACCATATCTCGACGATCATCTGGCTCATTCGCGAAAGCGGACCGATCATCCGCAGCATTTACGAGCAATATTTCTACGTTGCCGACACTACAAGATACGACTCAATCCACACAAATGTGTGTTTTGTGTCAGTTCTGGTTGTTTACTTGGCTTTATAGTCTCAAAGGATGGGATTTGTATCGACCCATGTAAGGTTCAGGCAATCATAAATTTGCCTCCACCTTCAAATTTTCTTTAGATTCAGAAACTCCAAGGGAAAGCAAACTTTCTAAGGAGGTTCATTCCAAATTACGCCGAACTTGCTAAAGGTTATACGTGTCTATTGAAAAAAGAAGCACCCTTTGTCTGGGATCAGGTCGTGCAAGCTTCCTTTTATGCTTTAAAGGAATCCCTAGTGAAAGCATCATTAATTTATGCTCCTGATTATCAAAAAGAATTTAACCTGTATCTCGCTGCAGTAGATACAACCATCGCAATGGTTTTAGTACAAGAAGACAATGGAATTGAACATCCTATATATTGTTTGAGTAGAAACTTAAATGATACAGAAAGCAAATATTCCTATGTTGAAAAGCTGGCTCTTGGAGTTGTTCAAGTGATACAGAGATTTTGACACTATGTCCTCTTTCGAAAAACTACCATTTTGTCAGATTGCAACCCCATGACTTATATATTGTCGCGACAGTTGCTGGGTGGAAAATATTCAAAATGGATAGAAATTCTTCAAGAGTTTGATCTGGAATTTGTAAAGTCCAAATCGAAGAAATCCCTGGTTTTTGTGGAATTACTATGCGATCTCCCATCATTGTCCAACGATGAAACATCCGAAGAAACCATCGTGGATGAATCTTTGTTTCTGATATCTTCAGGCAACCTGTGGTATGGAGATATAATCATCTATCTCCAAACCCAAAAATATAGGTCTAATACCTCTTGCTCAGAAAAAAAACATATTTGATACCAATCAAAAGACTACATGATCGTCGGTGATACGCTTTACCATCGTGGTGTCGATACAGTTCTGAGGAGGTGCCTCACCCATGAGGAAGCCGAAAAAGTCCTGAATGATTGCCATTTAGGCGCGTGTGGGGGGCATCAATCTGGTTACACTACGACGCAAAATTTTTTATGAGCAGGATACTTCTGGCCAACAATGTTCAAAGATTGCATAACCGCAGTCAGAAGTTGCCATGCATGTCAAGTTTTCGATAGCAAAACCAAAAGACCACCCGCACCGCTGCAGCCCATAGTTGCTGCTGGGTCATTCGCCAAATGGGGCATAGATTTTATGACATGTAACCCCACCTCGGCCGGGGGGCATGGGTATATCATAGTCGTGGTAGACTATTTTACCAAATGGGCCGAGGTGATGCCTACATTAAACAACACCAACGAAATAGCCGCCCTTTTCTTTTTCAATCATGTAGTCGCCATATTCGGTGTTCCACATGCCATAGTCATAGATCATGGATCGCATTTTCGCAATCACATGATGGTTGAATTGGCTGCCAAATTGGGGTTGTCTCATGACAACTCTACTCCATATTACCCGCAAGCCAACGGACAAGTTGAAGCAATTAACAAAGTCCTGGAGCGGATGCTACAAAGGATGATTGGAGTCCACAAAAGGAGTTGGCACCTGATCTTGTACTCAGCCTTGTGGGCATATCGAACGTCAGTAAGGAATGCAACTAGGTTTACACCCTTTCAACTGGTGTATGGCCTAGAAGCAATCTTACCAGTTCAGTGTGAAATCTCGTCCCTCAAACTCGCAGTCGACCTTCTCCCCGGAACTTCAGAAGAGGAGGCTCGTTTCTTGGAACTAGTCCAATTGGATGAAACCCATCAAGATGACGCTTTGGCTAACGAAGCCCATAAGAAACGAGTCAAGGTGCAGTTCGACAAGAATGTCAAACCCCGTGTCTTCTCCGAAGGTGACTTGGTCCTACTTTACGACCAGGAATCCGATAAATTGGGAGCAGGTAAATTCAAGTCTTTATGGATGGGCCCCTAAATTATTAAATGTGTATTAGCAAAAGGGGCCTACGAGTTAGTGGATTATGATGGGATTCCACTGGCCCAACCCCGTAACGGGTTGTACCTTAAGAGTTACTACGCATGATTCAATGTAGTAACCCCTATGCTTTTGTTACATTTTTGTTTTCTCTAAGGGTAATTGTTTCGGTCAAGTAATCCACTTTTTACATTTGTTGCAGATGTCAAACCTATTGGAATCTTTTGTTGGATATGCCGACGGAGCGAGTCATAGTTCGCAGAACCTATCTTCTGCGGCCTGGGCCATTTTTGATCCAAGCGGCGAGTTAGTAAGTTTCAGAGGGGTATGTATTGGTCGGTCAACAAATAATATCGCTGAATATAGCGCGTTGATAGAACTCCTCTCTGATGCCATCACACATGGCATACGCCGACTTGTCGTCAGGCTAGACTCACAACTCATCATACTACAACTCACTAGTATCTACTCCGTTCGAAATCCGGATGTCTATCGCATGTTCCTAAGGGTCAAGACTTTGGAAAGGCAATTTGATTTTATTCAATATTAGCATATTTCCAGAAAATTAAACACATTAATAGATTCATTAGCAAATTATGTGTTAGATAGACATTTGCAACATTTATAAAAAGAAGCATTTCATCAGTATTTGCATCAGGATCATGTAACTTAACCAAAATAAAGCTCCGAAAATCAAATATATATATATAACTGTTTATGGTTTACACATAATGTTCTGTAACCAAGACAAAAATTGGTCAGATGACCCAAAACTCAAAACGCTAGGGGGCACCCTAGTCTAATGATGCTTGTGCAATCATGCGTAAAAGCCTAGTCCATCGACTCGGCACACCAGTAGTATGTCGCTGCAACCTCAGAGGTAGCTTGTTAGTCCTCACGTCTAGAATACCAAGAGTGAGGCCTTTGACCTGATCCTGCAATGCTGAAAGAGTCTCGGCCACATCAAGGTCGTGAAGGATAGCCCTTCCCATAGCCTCTCCTGCTGGAGCGGCAGCTGGCACTCTCAGGCGTACTACTAGGCGAACTGGTCCAACATCTGCATGAGCACATGAGTTTTGATTAGTCTTGATAGAAGAAAGCACAAGAAAATTATAAAAGAAACGATAAACAGAGATATGGTCAGAGAATTTACCGAAAAGACCTCACTGCTCGCCAGCCGGTAGTACCGAATCCGGATTACCCCGGAAATCCGTACTAGCATATGGATACTTGGAAAAAACCATCTCCTGACGGTTGAACCACTCGAAGAAGGTATCAGAAAAGGAAACCTGGAACTGACCAGCATGTCTGGCCATAAGGTCGACCCATCTCTGCATCCGTGGCTCAGTCGGTGGAGGTAAACCAAGTGAAACATACTGCGGCTGCATCAGCGGGATCTTTTCCAAGGCAAAAGCGGTCAAAATAGAACCATATCCAAAGTTCTTCAATATTTCACTTTTCACCTTGGTCAGTTTTTCTTTCATCACAGAGAGTACTGCATCACACCAGTTGAACACCTTTGGTTCAAGGCATTCTAAGGCATACTGCATATAAGACCTGTTGGCCACATGAAGAGTCACACTACCAGCCAGTCTAGCAAAAGTGAACAGAATGGTCCCTAAGGACCTGTCAGTGACATCTCAGATATTGATCTTGCCGTCCTTACTCGGCTGAGATCCCTCTTTGCAATACCTGTGAATGTAATCTCTCACAGATTCACCCCCACGAGCCGCACCTGATAATGAGATAGGGGCACCCCACCTCGATAAGCCGGTCAAAAAATAGATGTCCACGACAGTCAAGGGGATGGACTTGCCCCTAATTTGGAACAATTGGGTGGTAGGATTTCATGCATCGAGAAAATATTGCAACAAGTTGATTTGTTGCCTCATGCTAGAGATGCGGAAAAACTTGAATAGGCCATAGTTCCACAGTGCATTTACCGTAACCGGATCATGTAAAGCGAGCATGTCCTCTTCTTCATGCTCATGTTCTCGCCATGTAATAGGCATTTTGCTCCAATGAATCTCTGAAAACAAACAAGAGGAGAGTCAGATCCTGATTTGGTGAAAAACAAGCAAACATTTCCATAAAAAACTATGCACAAATTTCCCTCCTTGCGCCCATCGCACCCCCAGCAGTGTTCTGGGTGGGATGCATGTTGACTGGCCAATGGCCAAGCCAGCATACATCACACCTTTCGATATAGAAGAGGTGCGATGGAGCCAGGGCGAGTTTTTCAAACCCCAGAGGCTCAGAAAAACCAGAAAACATGCTCAGAATTCAAAAAGGAAAGAATGAAACTGAAGAGCTCAAGTTTAGCTCCTACCTAGTCTAGACGGCGCCAAAAATCGTCCACAGAATCTCTCAGAATCAGCTGGTGAAAATCAAGGAGGAAACACCTCCAAAGCTCCAACAAACCAAAGTTCAAATGAAATGGTAAAATGAGAGGTAAAAACCACTTTTAAATTGCTTTTCATGTAATTCAAGTAAAATATTAGTGTTTTGACTCATTTTTCAAACATATATTGTTCATTTCTAACTAGTTTGATGAAGCAATTGAGCAAGCAGTACAACCTTTGAAGGAACAAAAGTTGTCAATGGTAAAATCAAGATAATCAATGACCATTATATCGAGCAGTTTTAACGTGGAATTCAAGCTCGTTAAAAAATAAACATAAGCAATGAGCAAACGTTCCCCCAGAGTTTAAGCTCATTAAAAAATGAACCAATTTCTGGTAAATAACCATCGTGAATGCATTATCATCAGCCTTTGAAGCCTTGGTCGTGTTCTCATCATCACCTCCACTCTGTATTGGCCAATCATTCACCTCCATTTGATTGTTTACCCTTTTTGAGGAACAGCTGCGAAGAGTGATCCTGTTAGCCATCCTTGTGACACTGTTGTGATTGGAAAATTCCAAACCTTACCTGGAATTAGCTGCTACCCGAATTTATCACTCGTTCCTCAAAAAACAAGTCTCCTTCAAGCTCTTTTCATCTGACTCGTAAAATATGAAAAGATTTCCAAGCAATTGGCCTCTCCAGCTCGTTAAAGTGACTGGAAGTGCTATCCCTCCTTTAGATTTTAATATTTTTGGACCTGAGGGATTATTACACAAAAAGATCGAGCGCTTGTTTTGTTCAGCTCATTAAAATTATCGAAAATTCATCCCTTTTGTATTATTTTATACTTTTTCGGACTCAAGGGATTATATGACGAAAAAGGATTATTGGTAGCAAGTCGCTCTTGAACATGACACTTTCACTCCACATCTGAGTCAGGTTGGGTTGTTCCGTTCACTAGTCATATCACCATTGGTCCATCGCACCATCCATATTTGGGGTTAACTCTACCAATCCATCATGTCAGTGTCGCCGATATGTTCAAGAGAAGTTGCTCAGAGAATTCACCTGTGTCTCATCCACTGCAATACATTTACGCTCCATTCTTTCATGACCACCACCCTGAACCTTATGTCATCAGATCGTTTTCACCTCCATTAAAATCATTTGCTCCATTCCGTGTCATTGATGTGGGATTCATTAAGGCCCTCCTATGACAGATCGCTTCTTGTCGACATCAGCTCATTATCCAGGAAGTCGATCTAGGAACAACCCTTTCAGTACTTTGAAGCTTGCATGCCTCAATGGCAAGTTTCTCACTTCCGGCGACAGGTTTACATCAATGGCCTTCGACCGAAAGATTTTGCGTGGTGTTCGACGCCAAGTCCCTTATTCACACCACATGAATTGTACTGTAGTACCTTGAGGGTCATCATCATTATTGGTGATTCCTCTCGTGCCTGTTAACAACTTACATCATTGGCTGGTAATCAGGCGATGTCTTTCCATGTTCGACTCCAGAACATCTCTCACATGGATCGACTTGTACTTTGAGTGAAGATCGAATGAGATTGAAGACCCCGGATCTAGTTTCATCCATCCAGGCTGCGATATATATTCAGGAGAATAAAGACATCAAATGTACATCATTGCTGCACAGATAATCATCCAATCCAACGGATGATGGCTCTACCAGAATCATCAGTCTGCACACAGACGATTGTTTGTCTTATGTACATGAAAATGAATTTATAAAGCTGAGCATGGGAATGCCTGCCTCAACTAGATCATGAAAATGTTATGAAGATAATGTGTTGTATTGTATCTTATTACAGGTTGCTTTCCAGCTCGAAAAAACTTCAGATCCTCATGATAAAGCATTTCACCCGACATCAAAAGATTAACGACCTCATGCTTTAGGGGGCAACTGTTATAGAAATTTTTGGGCACTGCAACCCCAATCATAAATTTCCATAAACCAAGGGCTCTTAGGTCCCTAAAAGTGTTGTTACAACCCCTAAAAGAACAAGGTCAGCTGATTACATCTTCTCCCAAAAGTTCTCCATGAAAAACTACTCAGAACTGGTCAAAACTAGACCATCTCACCTGCTCCATGGTCAAAGTGCGTTGCATTCCACCTAAATGCACACGGGAGGTGTGATGCATACTGAAAATCCCTTCTATGGGGTACGATGGGTGAGAGTGGACAAATGGCAAGGTCAATCTGCAAGGTGGAGGATCATGGAATCTTCCAGAAACTTCTCCTGTGACACTTGCCTCTCTGCATTCGTCCAGGGATGAGTAAGAGATCATCAATCTCCAAGTGGAATCAAGAACTATCAGAGAGAGGACACTAATCAAATATTAGAAGCTGACTCAGCCCCCTTGCAAACATCTATATATGGATCCCTTATCCCAGAGATCCGGAGGCTGGAATTTTGTATCTTGTAAGGAAGTGCTGCTGGTTTCTTGGTGTAACATCATAGTGTTGGGTGATCTAAGCTTTTCATGAGGTGATGAAGGGCTTTCTTGCTGAGGGGATGACGCTGGGTCAAAACAGTTGGTTGTAATACTCTTTGCTATTCTTGATTATTAATAAAGCTATTCAAGTTTTCCTCCACATTCTTGTATGATTGATGATATATGCATTTGTGTGGTCAATATATATTTGGTCCTATATTGTTTATGATAGTAGATCTTTGTTCTTAGATAGTGTTATGCTACTTTGATTCCACAGGTGCTCTTGGAAGCTGGGTAGACGAGGAAGCGAGTGGCAAAGATTTATCAGAAGGGAGAGGAATCAAGCAAGGAACCAAGCGCAAGATAGAGGTTGGTCTCCTTTGTTCCCCTCTTATCTACTTCTCATAAAGGAAAACGAAAGTGGTTTTAGTTTGTTTGTTTCTAAGGTAGCTACCAGCCTTAGTGGGACTAGCAGCTCTGCATAGACACTAGATTTCCTAATAACAGGATTTTCATAACTTTTAGGAATAATTTTTCTTTTGAACTTGTAGGAGATTAATGAAAAGTGCAACAGATGATGAGAGATCCAAGTTTAGAGCCTTTTGAATAAGTGTGAGAAAATAGCCTATAACAGATCGCCCCCTAAAGTATAAAGTTAAAATTTGTGGATGAGGATTGAAGTACTTTACCATGTGAAAAGTATGGATTGAGAGTTGACTAGATTAGATCTTACGATCATAAATTAGCTGTTACAATACATTATCATCATGATATCATCGCTGAGGTAGGCATATCCATACTCAACATGTTGAAATACGACAACAAGAATATTCCAATTTAATTTTTCCTTGAATTAAATTGTGAATTAAAATCGAATTTAGTCTTAACAACTACTTGGAAATAATTAATTAATTAATTTTAAATTAATTAGTTGGAAAAATTCAAGTTAGAAGTATTTCTGAAGTCACGCAAGAGTTATCCCTTAAATTAAGGAGATAAGATTGAGTTATATTTGAGTTGTAATTAGTTAACTCATTTTACTGAGTTAAGTCTAGTTAAATTAGTTCCAAACTGTTTGAGGAACTAATGGTGAGTTTACAGTTAGTTGATGCATGCATGCACTCAACTAGTGCTACTCCAATTAACTGAAGATTCCCTCATCGAAAACTCATGCAGGTCTATTTTGAGAAAGACCCAGTTGAGATTAAAGTAAAGGACAGTGTACTATCAGTTGCATGTGTTTTCTCATGGAGAAAACTCATGCATGCAATCAAGGATTTAATCCTTGAGGATTGCATAGTTTTGAAGGAGGTTTTCCACTTGGTTGAAGGCAAATCATCCACAAGGAACAACAAAAGGAAATAGGAGCTTGGAGGGATGAGAGGAAGGCTGGAGAGAAGCCAAGATTGCCTGTGAGCATCTGTGAGGATTGTACTCAGAGTTGGCTAGCTGTGAGAGTTAAGGCTTTGTATAATTCCTATGTATTTCCACCTTCTATGATAATACAGATAGTGGGGTTTTTAGCTGAGTCTTTCCCCAAATTATTTTCATGTGTATTGTGCCATTGATTCTTCTCCTTCTGGTTATATTGTTCAGCCGAATCTTTAAGCTTCCGCAAATTGATAGTAGAAGTAGGTTATAATATTTTGTTTTGATTTATATTGCATTATTGGGTTAACCTACACAAATTTTCTACATGGTATCAGAGCGATTTGTAGAAACTTTCTACATGGTATCAGAGCTATGAATAGTATACTGAGAATAGAATTCGAAGTTTGAATTTCAGGGTTGTAGGTGCAATCGAATTCATATCATACTTCAAGGTTGACCAATGGCGTTCTATGGCTTGAGACTCAAGTATGCCTTGGAAGGTAGCTCAAATTACATAGCATGGAAAGATAGAGTGGAGGCCATATTAGAAGACAATGGATTGAAGGAATTCATTGATCAAGAAATCCCAAAGCTAGCTTCAACTAATGCACAAGATTTGGCTGAGTGGAAGAAGTGTGTGGCAAAGGCGAGATAGATCATCCTTGAGGGAGTTCGAGACCATATTGTCTCAAGTGTCCATTGGAAGGATACTCCATATTCAATGTGGAAGACATTGGAGGACCTCTACTAGAACAATAGCGACTAAAGGAAATTGGTGCTCAAGGATAAGCTTCAAAGAATCAAGATGGAAAAGGGAAATACTATTTCCACATATATGAACAAGCTCACCACCTGCGGAGATGAGCTTGGCAGTGTGGGAATAACTACTGACGATGATGATAAGGTGAGCCTCACTCTCCTTGGCCTTCCAAAGAGTTGGAATAACTACCAGGACTCTATGAATGGAAGGGAGAAACTGTTGGATTGGGAACAACTGTGGTCAGATCTTATGCAAGAGGAGATTAGGAGGAGCACACGAGATCGTTCTTCATCCAAGAATGATGATGAAGAAAATCTGGCCTTAGTAAGTAAGGAAAGGAAAGGAAAGGGGAAGGCTTCCCATTTAAAATCGAATTCTTCTCATGGAGGGAAGAAGGGTGACATGTCTAAAGTAATATGCTTTAATTTTCACGAGATGAGACATTATGCAACTAATTGCCCATCGAAGAAGTCCAAGAAGGGATCCTCAGAAGGATCGTAAGGTGAGGCATTAGGCTCTCAGCTCGAAATGGACTTTACCCTCATCGCATGCATGGTGTCATCGATGATGGGTTGTGTCTGGTATCCTGATAGTGGAGCCTCATCCCACATAACCGGTGATAAAAGTTTATTCAGTTCCTTGGAAGAGAAAGACCTCAAGATGCACATAGAGATGGGTGACGATGGAAGGTATAGTGTTTCAGGAGTGGGCACAGTTTCTTTTCAGAGGGTGCATGGAGCTCATCTCACCTTAACAGATGTGATGTATGTGCCTGAATTGAAGAAGAACTTGGTATCGGTTGCGATGTTGGAGGAAAAAGGCTACGATGTTGTCTTCAGTGAAGGAAAGGCGTTCTTAAGACACATAGCCATGGGTCAGACCAAGAGGATAGGGATTCAGGTGAAGAATCTCCATAAAATAGAGGTAGATGATTGTGCAACATTGAGTACGAAAGAAAAATTGGTGCAAAGCCAAGACATTGGTGAGTTGTGGCACAGACAGTTGGGTCATTTACATCATGGGGCTTTCAAGATATTGCAGTAGATATCTACAGGACTTCCGAAAGGTAAAATTGAGCAAGTTGACACATGTAAAGGTTGTACCTTGGGAAAGTACACTAAGTCTTCCTTTCATGATCGAGACAGTCGAGCAGAGGCTATCTTAGAGAAAGTTCATACTGATTTGTGTGGACCATTCTCGACGGCATCCACAGTGAAGAAAAGGTATTATGTGATTTTCATTGATGACTATTCTCGTAAATGCTGGATTTATTTCATGCAGAAGAAGGACCAAACTTTCAAAAAGTTTTGTGAGTTCAAAGCTTCGGTTGAGAAAGAGTCAGGGAAGAAGATCAAGGCCTTGAAAAGTGACAGTGGTGGAGAATATGTCTCTCAAGAGTTTAAGGACTTCTGTGTAGTGGAATGAATTAAACGAGAGTTGACGACACCTCATAACCCACAGCAGAATAGGGTGGCCGAGAGGAAGAACAGAACTATTATAGGGGCAACACGGGCAATGTTGCATGACCAAGGCCTACCACTTCACTTGTGGGCTGAGGCATGCAACACATCAGTCTATTTGCATAATAGAAGCCCGCATCTCATAATTGGGATGAAGACACCAGAGGAAGCTTTCTCCGGTACGAGACCAGATGTGGGTCATTTCAGGATTTTTGGCTCATTGGTATATTGCCATGTGACAAAGGATGCACGGAAGAATATTGAGCCGGAAATAGAGTTGGAAATAATTGTGGGGTACACTAATACACCTCACAACTATCGAGTGTACTTGCCTACTAGTCGAAGGATAGTGGTTTGCAGAGATCTCAAGTTTTATGAGCAGAAGGCCATGTGAGTTTCCCTTGAGAGGGAGCTCCAACTACGTGGAGGAACTGTTGGTTCCTAAGGAGGAGGAGCCTCAGACTGATGTGGAGCAGTTGCATGCAGAGGTTCTAGGAGTGGAGACATCCACTCAAGCAGAGTCTTCCAGAGATGGACGAAAGCGCACAAGAGAAGTTGATAGATTGTTGGAGGATGCGAGAGAGAATGTGGGAGCACCATATTCTCGGTACAGACAGAGGAGGTCACCTGAGAGGTACACTGGATACATGGCCCTTGCTAGGGAACATGTTGAGACCAAGCCATATTCCTTTGAGGAAGTAGTGTAGCAGCCGATTTAGGTTGATGCTATGGTGGAGGAGTATGACTCCATAGTTTGTAACAGTGTTTGGGACGTGGTTCTGAGACCAGAGAACAAGTTAGTTGTAAGATTCGTTGGGTTTACAAGGTAAAGCAAGCTATTGATGGTAGAGTGGAGAAGAATAAGGAAAGATTTGTTGCCCGTGGCTTTTCACAGGTCGAGAGGATCATTTTTCTGTAGTATATTTCAACAGAGGAGCAAGATGCTGACATTTTGACAAAGGCATTGTCAAAGTGTAAATTCGAGTTCCATAGAGACAGGATCGGGGTGGCAGATAATCCCTTTCTTGTTGAGAGGGAGTGTTGAAATATGGCAACAAGAATATTCCAATTTAATTTGTCCTTGAATTAAATTGTGAATTAAAATCAAATTTAGTCTTAAAAGCTACTTGGAAATAATTAGTTAATTTATTTTAAATTAATTAGTTGGAGAAATTCAACTTAGAAGTCTTTCTGAGGTCATGCAAGAGTTATCCCTTAAATTAAGGAGACAAGAATGAGTTATATTTGAGTTGCAATTAGTTAACTCATTTTACTAAGTGAAGTCCAGTTAAGTTAGTTCCAAACTATTTGAGGAACTAATGGTGAGTTAACAATCAGTTGATGCATGCATGCACTCAACTAGTGCTACTTCAGTTAACTGAAGATTCCCTCATCAGAAACTCATGCATGTCTATTCTGAGAAAGAACCAGTTGAGATTAAAGTCAAGGATAATGTAATATCAGTTGCATGTGTTTTCTCATGGAAAAAACTCATGCATGCAGTCAAGGATTTAATCCCTGAGGATTGCGCAGTTTTGAAGGAGGTTTTCCACTTGGTTGAAGGCAAATCATCCACAAGGAATAGTGCAAGGAAATAGGAGCTTGGAGGGCAGAGAGGAAGGCTAGAGAGAAGCCAAGATTTCCTGTGAGCATCTGTGAGGATTGTACTGAGAGCTGGCTAGCTGTGAGAGCTAAGGCTTTGAATAATTCCTATGTATTTCCACCTTGTATGATAATATAGATAGTGGGGTTTTTAGCTGAGGCTTTCCCCAAAGTATTTTCATGTGTATTGTGCCATTGATTCTTCTTCTTCTGGTTATATTGTTCAACTCTATCTTTAAGCTTCCACAAATTGATAGTAGAAGTAGGTTATAGTATTCTGCTTTGATTTATATTGCATTATCGGGTTAACCTACACGGAATTTCTACATGGTATTGTAGTGATTTGTAGAAATTTTCTAGACAACATATAAGCCATTTTACATGTCCAATTATCAAAGTCACATCCAGTGATTATGCATTATGGATCCATGCTTGGAGGACTTTATGTATGATGATAGCCATCATACTTCATATATTTGTGTATGAATTCTAAAATTACAGCTCAGATGGATGAAACTAGATCCAGTTTCTTCCATATCATCACTTGATAGTATGAATCTAACCATGTGAACATATGTGTTGAATTCGAACATGGTAGACACCGTATGATTACTGACTAATGATGAAAGTTGTTAATATATGTGAGAGGAACCACCAATAATGATAATGGGCGTCAAGGTACTAAAGCGCAATCTATGAGTTGTGAATAAATGAGCTAAAGTCTAACACCACATAGAATCTTCAGTTGAAGGCCAATGATGAGAAATTATCGCTGAAAGTGAGGAAACTTGCCATTGAGGCATGCAAGTTCCAAGGCACTGATGGGAGTATAGAGATCAAATTCCTAGATAATGTGCTGAAGTCGATAGGAAGTGACCCATCATAGGAGGGCCTTGATCTATCCCCCATCAATGACACAAACTAGATACCGAGATTTGAGACACAATGTGATGATGTAGAGTTTGTTTAGGGATGGATGACATGAAATAAGGCTATAGGTATTGTAGTAGATTTCAACTGACAATGGAATTCGCTTGAAAATATTGGTGACACTTATATGGAATTGGTTGCATTGAATCAAAGACCCATTACGACAACTTTCGATAAGGTGTAATCAACAAGGAGGCAAGAATATTTCCCAACTCAAAATAATCACAGAGGTGAAAGAGTGTTATGTTCAAGATAAACTTATTGCCAATCTGTGTTGGTTCCCCAATTTCCCCACCATTTCTAGGAAGTACCTTGTTGTACAGTATTTTGTCACACTCCCAGTTTCGTAGCCTGAAGTGTCGCACTTTGTGTCATCAATGTTGCAAGTGTCGCAAAGTGATGAAGGCTATAACAAATAATGTATTCACCATGAAACATGTTTGGAACATCCCTGAAGAAAAGGAAGAAAAATTTCCTTGAAAGCATTCTAAAGAGCTTTTTAAAACCTTGTTTTGCAAACACAATGCTACTTTTATAAAAAAAAAAAAATCTATGCTGGTAACCTATGGCATTACACATGTCTACTACTGCAAATGCTAATTTTATCAAGCAAATCCACGTTTTTCCTCTTCAGGCAGTTTTTACCAAAATGGAGGAGAATATTCTCTTACTAGAAGGCTTGAGAACGACGATGTGGTTTCAGGTGAATGAAGATTAGAACAATACCTCCCATTCCCAGTCCTAGATCCTACTTTCATGGATCTATTCCTTGAGATGTGGAACTCCTCCCTATTTCAATGGATCCTCAACTCCCTCTGCTTCCCTATAAATGAATTTCCCACCATCCACTAATGGTTGGATGTTGGTTGGTTGGTTTCCATCCTAGTGCTGAATTGTGCCCAAATGCTTCCCATTTGCAAAGGAGAAAATGTGTATGAAGGCTAAGACTTGGACTTGGAATCTCACTTGAAGGAGGCTTCCAACATCAAGGCTTTATTGGTTGTAATGCTCCCTTTTTCATCCATTAAAAATATACTATATGTTTTCTTTCCATAAATGTGTCAATTATTGTCCATTTATTGTAATGTTCTTGATTTGTTACATAATTTGTATTAGAAAATGTTGTGCTTTGTATAGTTCTGTTGTATCCACTTGATCTTTCTTGTAGACATTCATATACACCAACAATGAGGATAGCATTAGCTTGGAAGCCAAAGAATCAAGGTCGACTTCAAGGGTATTAGCATCAGAGAGAGGTAGGATATCTATCCTCCTTTTCATTTTCTAGTATGAATTAGGAAAGATTGCATGTAGTTGTCTTTTGTAGTTACTAGATCCTCCCATAGGACTAGAGGGATCGTTTCTGTCCACAGAAAGGACTACCTGCACAACAAAATGGCGACTCTGCTGGGGAGTACATAACCCTTCAAGCCTCCTTTGTATTTATTCTCTTTTGATAGGTTTGGCCAACCTCATAGTGATCCATAACTTTGATTGATTATGGATCCAAATTTTGAGAGGTCTGTGGTTTAGAGTGTCAAGTCTAGGTCCTTATTAAACTTTGTTTGTTTTTTCCTAAGCTTTTCTCGCCCAACACGCTTTTTGTGACAAATCATAGCATTGCCAGCATGGAGGTTTCTCATTACAGTCGCGCTAAAGACCTTTTTAGTGTGGATTTTGACCATTACAATAGCATTGGTCCCAAAAGTGAGATTTTTTAGGGTTTTTGACAGAAGATTTGGAATTTATTGATCTCTAAAGTTTTTCTCCTGCTCTGTTTGCATATAATTTTGACTTATTGTTGTTAGATTCTTTGTGGTTTTCTAAAGGTTATTCCATGTTTAAGTAGTGAAAATGAACTTTGATTGAATCTTTGGTTCTTTAGGTAATCAAATTTACTATTTTGTTGCTTGCATGTGTTACCGATTTGCTATCTGATAAGCATTTTTAGCTCTTTTGGAAACTAGAAAGAAATTTCATTTGCATTTGTTAATCCTTCATCTCAAAATTGATCATTACTTCTGGAAATTGCACTAGGTTACATTGTACTAGAAAGGTGTTTTTAAGATTGTCATTGAGCATAGATTACATTGCTTGGTGTTGAAAGCTGTTAAGTGCATCTTCATTCATTAAAAGAGAAAAAAAATCATGTAGGTGAACTTTAGTGAATTGAGATTCATTTACTTTTTTATTGTTGCATTGGAATTGTTCAATTGAAATATCTATTTAGGAAGCTA
This sequence comes from Pinus tabuliformis, assembly GCA_031772625.1. Classification (NCBI taxonomy): domain Eukaryota; kingdom Viridiplantae; phylum Streptophyta; class Pinopsida; order Pinales; family Pinaceae; genus Pinus; species Pinus tabuliformis. The sequence goes on along the minus strand of CM062814.1, from coordinate 483,800,569 downwards.
TTGTTGGTTGCATATTTGATTGTTGCATTAACTTTTGGACTTCTTCGCTACATGAGATAACTTTCATTGAAATGGAAAGAATCATTTTTTCATATTAGTTGCATCGTAGGTGTGTTTAGGTGACATCAATGTTTTAGCCTTGAAACTGAAACATAATTCAAGATCAACTTTCTAATTTATCTCAATTAACCTTAGGAGCATTTGGAACATTAACACAAATGTCTAGAGATCTAGGCTATAGATGTGTTACGACGTTATTAAACGTAGGAGTTGTTGTTGTTTGCCAACATTGCATCTCGGTGGTGAAATCCCATTCCACGTATGGAAGTGTATAGGATCGTTCTACATGCACCTTTGGATATATCGGATGATGCTCCATGCATGAAAAGTATAATGGAAGGCTCTCATCGAATGGTTGCGCATAAGACACAACTACTACAGACTGCACTCCAATGTACCGTCAAGTATATTTTGGGAGTATCCTATTGGTTGGTATCCATCCATAGGTAACCGAGTTTTCCACCTTGTATATTGTGATACACCGAGCACAACATTCAGGGAGATTGGTTGTCATACGTTAAGTCCTCAGTTCGCCAAGGTTTATATTGAAATACATGGTTGCTTGGTAAACCCTTTTTGCTAGTTACCCCTTTCTTTTTTTTATGTCTTTAATTTCTAAAATCGGTTAATTGACCATGAAACAACATCATTCCTATGGAAATATTCAGTAGATATTAGGTTGAGACTAATGGAAATAATTCCTATGTCCACCAATCAAGGAAACCCCTCTGACAGGAATCCTAGTCCTTTTCCTTCTTTTGGGAATGGTGGTGCTCCTTATATGGAAATGTTTTCCCTTCCCATATTTACCATTGGTTTTCTAGTTTGGTTATTTTTGACACCTATGGTTATGAATGTCCAAACTACTTCTCATCTAGGTTCTCCTCCACCTGAACAATATCAACCTCTAGCTAATCCTAAAGTTGACTCGTTGCCTCCTTCGTATGATCGGTCTTATTCCTCTTATTCCTCTTCATCTGGTGAAATCCTGCAAGTTAGTAATCTAGTGGATACAAAGAAGAAGAAAAGGAAGATTAAGAAGAAGAAAAATAAGAAGGGGCACAACCAAGCAACTATTGCTACAGATGAAACTAATGTTGAGAAACCTTCCAATCGGCCCCGCAAAGTGAAGTTCCCTTTCTGGTTATGTAAGGGTGACCACCTTCTTAGAAATTTTCCTAGTATCCCCAAGGTATTAGAAGTGTGGTATACAGGCTCACATCGGCCTTTGTCGTCAACCTCTAGAGATCATGCTAGTTACAAACACTTAACTAGTGATAGTAAGGTCCAACCTCGTCTTTCGGCAGGTTATCAAAAGCTTTCCCCTAATCCTCTAGTAGTTGACCAAGTGATTGATCAGAATTCATCTCTACTCAATCCCACTCTCTTTGAATGTGAATCCCATGTGCCTGTTATCGACCAACCATTGGTTGAGAAAATGGTTGACTCGATTCCAACTTCAGTTGATCATACCATTACTGTAGAGAGTGAACTTCTCACCACTCAGGTCCTTCTTATTTCTTCAGATTCCAATGAATTGGGGGGAAATCCTCCCATTCCCATGGTACATGGGGGTGATCCTCCCATTCCCATAACACAAGGAGGAAATTCTCTCATTCCCAAGGCACCCCCACCAAGTAGTATGGTCACTTCCTTTGATTTGAGTTGACATACAGGATATTGTCTTCCTCCTTATATGCCCTTCTAGATCATAGTACATGCTTATAATATGGTCGTACCTAGCACAATCATAGATCAAGGTGCGTCGGTTAGTAGTCTGTCCTCAACTACATGGAAAGATTTAGGTTCTCCACAACTTGTTCCCATTACCCAAAATATGTTAGCTTTTAATAGAGGAACCAATAAACTGTTAGGGATCCTTCCTAAGTTGCCTATTACTTTGGGAGGAAAAATCATCTATATCGATGTGATTTTTGTCCAAGGCCCTTCGGATTTTATTTTTATCCTTGGCTGTGACCATGTTTATGTTATGGGATCTCCTGTCTCTTAACTCTTTCATGTGACATGTTTCTCGCATGCTGGAAGAATCATGACTATTGACTAGCTTTTATTTTTTGGTCCTAATTTGGCTCCCAATCAACTGTCTTCTAGGCTAAATGGTCCTTGTATGAAAGTGGTATCACCCCCACCATAGGTTAATTATGTGGCCACCTATTCCATACCCACGTCTACTGATGATCTAGTTGGTGATATAGTGCATCATGTACTGGGGTCATTAGATCCTGATCTTTCCATTAAATCCCTTGATATGTATCCCTTCCAGAGCATTGTTCTCCCATTTGATGAGAACCTCTTGGAAGCCATGGCATCTTATGGACCATGATCAAGGTTCCCAAAGCAGATTTTCTTGTCTTGTGTCAAGCCGCATAAAAAATGAATCAAGGATTCTTGGAGCACAATTCCTTTATTGTGTCAAGCTCATTAAGAAATGAAACAAATTCTCGGAGCATATTTCCTTTACTTGTGTCAATCTCTTTAAAAAATGAATCAAGGTTTTTGGAGCAGAGTTCCTTTACTTGTGTCAAGATTGTTAAAAAATGAAAAAAAGTGTCATGAGCACAGTTATTTTACTTGTGTCAAGCTCGTTAAAAAATGAAACAAATTCCTTTCTAATTCGAGTCTTTGATTAGATCTCGTAAATTCCTAGTCGAGTCTTTCACTTGATCTCATAAATGAACCTTCATTGCATCCACCTATTAGTAACCAGTAGTCTACTTAGGTGAATTAAATGAATCTTGGTGGGCATGTACCTCAAATTGAGTCATTATGCTGGGGGCATGCAAACTTATCTCAAGCATAGTTTTTATTTGTTTCAAGTTTGTGTAAAAACGAAACCAAATCCAAGCATAGTTTTTCTTTGTTTCAAGATTGTGTAAAAATGAAACCAATCTCAAGAATAGTTTGTATTCATTTCAAGCTTGTGTTAAAATGAAACCATTGTCATACTACTTCTCGTGATTACCATTTTTATCAACCTGTTTTTGCTATATGAGCCTTGTTTTTTCCATTCCATCGTCACCATCCCTTTGGCCGATCGTATGCTTTCACTTGGTTGTTTTATGCTTACCTAGGGATAATCTGTGATGAGTGGTCTTATTAGCCAGCCTCTTGACCACTACATTTTTTGAGCAGTTCCATCATCATCAGAACTAGTTTCTATCTTTTTATGGCATTCATTCCTCTAGTTGGAGTCCTCTTTAAGCTCTTTTCAAGCTCCAAAGATATGAAAATATTTTTGAGCACACGCCTTTTATAACTAATTAAATTAAATTAAAAGACATCTACTCAGTATAAGTTTAACCCTTTTCCGGCCTAAGATAGAATATCTACGAAAAAACAATACCCTAGTCGAACATGGCTAAGAGGTTCTCTTAAGTATTTTTTTCTACCTTCTCTGATTCAAGAGACTATCTACGAAAAGGGACATTTGGAGTTTTAATTTCCACCTCTTTTTCAAACTCTCTAAACATGAAAAATATGTCAAGTCCCCTCTGTCAAGTTAGCAAAACTAAAGTGATGAAGGATTTGTCACCATGACAAGACCGAGCTACTCCTTCCTGGGGCTCCTTATAAATACTAGGATGGATTCATCCAAAGGATGAACTTATACAATGAGCATATGGTATCATCTTCAAGCTTGAGATTAAAAATAAAGAGGTACTCACTAGAAATAATGGGGAAAATGGAAAGAAACATATATCTTGTATTTTTTATGAAAGGCAGTATGCCGCTCTTGAGCATGACACTTATTTGTATCTCGTGTCGGGTTTGGGGCCATCCTCACTTTGTCACTTGGCTTATTGGGTTTGGGAAATCCATTTTCCTTTCATTTGATTAATCCTATTGTCACCATGACCTCTGATCCTATTTTGAGTCAAATACTGCCAAATTGCAGAGTCATGTCGCCGATATGTTTAAGAGAAGTCCCACCTACAAATTCAAACCACTTATATCATGTTAAATTGTTCTGCATCAATATTGAATCACTCTTTCCAACTCTACAAAATCCTATGTTTTGTGTCGATGATGTGGGAAACATTATGGCCCTCCTTCGATGAATCACTTCCTATTGACTCCAAATCATTATCTGGGAAGATGATCTAGGAACTCCCTTTCAGTACCTTGGAGCTTGCATGCCTCAATGGTAGGTTCTTCAATTTCAACGATAGGTTCACATTACTAGCCTCTAATCGAATTATTCTATGAGTGTTTGACTTCATCTTCATTGTTCACACTCGTGGATTTTGCTATTGTACCTTGATAGCCGTCATCATCATTAGTGGTTTCTCTTGTGCTTGCTAACATTTTACATCATTGATCGGTAATCAGGTGGTTTCTACCATGTTCGATTCCAACCCATTTATTCACATGGTGAGATTCGTACTTTGGTTGGATTGAGATAGAGATGAAGACCCCAGGTTTCATTTGATAAATCCAGGTTAAGTGGAGTTATTAAGTATTCATGATTGTAAACATTATCACTTCTATATGGATGGTTGTGTCCATGCCGTGGATCCATGTATTGTTAGATGCTTACACTTTAGGCATACTTACATTAGAGATGTCAGATATATTGTATTATTTTTTATTTGTAGGTCACTTGACAGTGGTTCTCTAAGTCCTTGCATTTTCTTGTAAAGAACTTCAACCATCACTTCCCATTCTGATTTCATGCTTTAGGGGGCATCTATTATACAATATTTTTTCACACTCCCAGTCTCGTATCCTGAAGTGTTGCACTTTGTGTCGTCAATGTTGCAAGTGTCACAAAGTGATGAAAGTTGTCGCAAACAATGTATTCACCATGAAACATGTTTGGAACATCCCTGAAGAAAAGGAAGAAAAATTTCCTTGAAATCATTCTGAAGAGCTTGTCAAAAAACTTGTTTTGCAAGCCTAGTGCTACTTTTATTAGGAAAATATGTTCTGGTAACCTCTGGCATTACACATGTCTAGCGTTGCCAACACTACTTTTATCAGGAAAATCCACACTGGTCCTCTTTAGGTAGTTTTTATGAAAATGGAGTAGAAGCTTCTCTTACTAGAAGGCTCGAGAACAACGATGTGGTTTTCAGGTGAATGAAGATTGGAAGGAGACCTCCTATTCATAGTCCTCGATCCTACTTTCATGGATCTCTTCCTTGGTATGTGGAACTCCTCCCTCTTTTCATGGATCCTCAACTCCCTCTCCTTCCGTATAAATGAATTTCCCACCATCCACTAATGGTTGGCTGTTGGTTGGTTGGTTGCCATCCTAGTGCTTAATTATGCCCAAATGCTACCCATTTGCAAAGGAGAAAAGGTGTTTGAAGGCTAAAGATTGGACTTGGAATCTCACTTGAAGGAGGCTTCCAACATCAAGGATTTATTGGTTGTAATGCTCCCTTTTTCATCTATTAAAAATACAATATCTCTTTTATTTCCATAAATGTGTCAATTATTGTCCATTTATTGTAATGCTCCTTGATCTGTTACATAATTCGTATTAGAAAATGTTATGCTTTGTATAGTTTTGTTGTCTCCACTTGATCTTTCTTGCAGGCACTCATCTACACCAGCAAAGAGGAGATCGTGATCCTGGAAGCCAAAGAGTCAAGGTCAATATCAAGGGTATTAGCATCAGAGAGAGGTAGGAGAATTATCTTCCTTTGCATTTTCTAGTATGAATTAGGAAAAATGGAAGTAGTTATCTTCTGTAGTTGCTAGATCCTCCCATTGGACTAGAGGGATCATTTCTATCAGCAAAAAGGATTACCTGCACAACATACCTCTTTAATTTTTACAATCTTGAGGAGGATAACATATACTTGGCCTGTAAGATCATCCTTCGAATGAATCCTTTAGAGTATTTTTAATGAACCTTTAGAAGAAGTGGTTCGGTCTTGTCATACTTGACGAGTCCTACGATGTTTATGTTTTAATGAGTCCGATGAAGGGGTAACTCTACTTCTTTCTCGTATTTAGAGAGTTTGGAAAATAGGAAACAAAGAAAACTCCTAGAGTTTCATTTCTAAAAATTTAGTCCCTTAGGCTTGAAAAGCGTAAAAAAATACCCAGGAGAACTCTTTTAGTCATGTTTGACTAAACTATTCCTTTTTCGTAAATGTTCAACCAATTTTGTAAAAGGGGTAAACTTATACTAGGTATGTGTCCTTTCATTTAATTTAATGAGTGAAAAATAAACACATGTACTTAGCAATCTTTCCATATTTTGGGATTCTGAAAAGAGCTTAAAGAGGACTCTATGGGGTTCCTTTTTTGTAAGTTTTAATGATCTTGAAAAAGTGATAAAAGTATGCTCAGTAAGTTATTCTCATGTATTTAGGAGCACGAGAAGGAAAAAAGACTAAGCTGAGTAACACATTCTCATGTATTTATGAGCATGAGAAAGAACAAAGACTAAGCTTGGAATAGGTTTCATTTTTTACATAAGATTCAAACAGATAAAAACTACGCTTGAGACTAGTTTCATTTTACACAAGCTGTAAATGGAGAAAAACTATGCTTTTGATAAGTACATTGTCCCCAACATAACTATAGATGCATGGACCCCCATCTTTGTTTCATTTTCTAACTCTTCTCATGGACCTAGAGGGACCATTGGTTACTGATATAAATATGTTCACAAGGAAGGAAGGAAGATGATCATGTGATATGGGCAGATGAAATGAAGGTTCATCTTTGAGATCAAGTAAAAACAACTAAAATCCAAATTTACAAGATCTAGTCAAAGATTCAAATCAACTGGAGCGAATTTGTTCCATTTTTTAATGAGATTGATGCGATAAAAGAACTACTCTCAAAGGTTTGTTTCGTTTTTATGCGAGCTTGAAACATAAAAGAAACTATGCTCGTGGTTACTTGTTTCAGTTGTTTAACGAGATTGACACAATAAAAGAACTATGCTCAAGGCACTATTTACCTTGATCAGGGCTCCTAAGAGGCCAAGGCTATGGAATAAATAAATATCAATGGCTTGATCATGTCTTCCAAGAGGTTTTCATTAGATGGAAGAACAATGCTCTAGAAGGAATACATATCAATGGAACCAATAGGAGTAGGAAAATTAGGCTCCAATGGCCCCAGTAAATAATTTACCATATCACCTACTAGATCTAGGTTAAAAAAGAGGTCGAGAAAATAGTGAGAGGCTCTTCTTCATCAGTAGGTGGAGGCATGGAACAAGTTGTCACATAATTAAACTTTGATGAGGGGGATACCACTTGCATATGAGGAATGTTTAGGGGAGTCAAATGGTTAGTAGTCAAATCAGGACAAATGAATGAAAGTTGGTCAATAGTCACAATTTTTCCATCATGCAAGAAAGACATCACTTGAAAGAGTGTGGACACAAAAAATTTCATGGCATAATAATTATCTCTCCCAAGGAGTAAATTGAAATCCAATGGGCCTTGGACTACCATAACATCAATATAGATAGTTTTTCCTTCTAAGGTAATAGGAAACTAAGGAAGGATCCATAAAGGTTCACTGGTTCTTCTTTTAAAAGCCAACAAATTCTGAGTAACAGACACAAGATGATGGGAACCTAAAGCTTTCCAAGTAGTTGAGGATAGAATTCTAATAGAATTTCCTTCATCTATAATAATGCAATATATGTTCTTATTAGAAGCCTTCACCATGATTTGGAAGGGAATGTAAGAAGGGAGATGAGGTTTTCTCAATTGATTCCAATCAAAGGATATGACCTCATTACTTGGAAGGGTCTCATGAGAACAGGAGAAATGCCACCTCGTTTGGTGGGATCTAAAGTAACAAAAAGAAGTTGAGTGGTATTAACTGCACTCTCTAAGGGGAGAGTATGATTCACTAAAGATGGAATCAAGTTGACCACTTTCTTAACAATTGGTTGGTTGGAAGATAACTGATGGGATTCACGCTCAGGGAGAGTGACATTGATTGAAGATGGAATTATAACAATCACTTCAAAAACTAATAGAGGATTGGGGGGAAGTTACAATAACTAGTTGGAATTTGCTGTTGAGAAACAGTAAGGTTTTTAAACAATTTGGAGTCTTCAACCATATGAGGGCAAAGGTGGGTTGATGAATCCATTCACGTAACCTACAAGGAAACCTAACTTTACCTTTTTTCTCAAGAACCTTATTATCACTAGTTGATGGTTTGTCACCAGCATGATCTCGATAGGCTGGCGATAAGGGATGATATGAGCTTGTGGACCACACTTCTAATACTTGGGGAATTGTAGGGATATCTCTAACAAGGTGGTCACCCTTACAATCTTGCAAGTGAATTTAATTTTATGAGGCATGTTGGAAGGTTTTTCAACATTATCCACATTCATGGAAATGGTTAGTTGGTTGCCCCCTTGCTTATTTTTCTTCTTCTTCTTCTTCTTAACTTCCTAGTTACTAGCATCAGGAATTTTACCAAGAGAAGAAGAAGAAAGGGAAGAAGAGACAAGGGGTTAAGAAGGTAAAGGGTCAACATTGTTACCAGGAATAGTGTCTATGCAGAACTGCTAATCCCACTAAGGCTGGTAGCTACCTTAGAAACAAACAAACTAAAACTACTGTCGTTTTCCTTTATGAAAGATAGATGAGAGAAGAATAAAGGAGACCAACCTCTGTCTTGCACTTGGTTCCTTGCTCGATTCCTCTCTCCTCTGATAGTCCTTTGCTACTTGCTTTCTTGTATACCCAGCTTTATAGAGTACCTGTAGAATCAAAGCAGCATAACACTATACGAGAACATAGATCTATTATCATAAACAATATGGGATCAGATGTAAATTGACCATACAAATGCATAAAACATAAATCATACAAGAGTATGGAGGAAAAATTGAATAGCTTTATTGATAATCAAGAAAGAGCCAAGAGAATTACAACCAATTGTTCTAACCCAGAATCATCCTCTCAGCAAGTAAGCCCTTCTTCACCTCATGAAAAGCTTAGATCACCCAACACTATGATGTTTCTTCAAGAAACCAACAACAATTCCTTACAAGATGCAAAATTCCAGCCTCTGGATCTCTGGGATGAGGGATCCATATATAGATGTCTACAAGGGAGATGAGTCAGCTTGTAATTTGATTAGTGTCTTCCCTCTGATAGTTCTTGATTCCACTTGGAGATTGATGATCTCTTACTCATCCCTGGTCAAATTCAGATAGGCAAGTGTCACAGGAGACGTTTCTGGAAGATTCCATGCTTCTCCACCTTGCGGATTGACCCTGCCATTTGTCCCTTCTCACCCATTGCACCCCATAGAAGGGATTTTTGAAATGCAACGCACCTACTGTGTGTTTTTAGGTGGGATGCAACGCACTTTGCCTATGGAGCAGGTGAAATGGTCCAGTTTTGACCAGTTCTGAGTAGTTTTTCATGGAGAACTTCTGGGAGATGTTGTAATCAGTTGACCTTGTTCTTTTAGGGGTTGGAACAACACCTTTAGGGACTTAGGAGCCCTTGGTTTATGGACATTTTATGCTTGGGGTTGCAGTGCCCAAAAATGTTTATAACAAACATGAGGTTGGTATTTTTGAGGAGAGCTTTCTTATGAAGCAGTTGAGGCATTCAGAACCAAGGAGGTTGAAAGGAACCATACTGGTAAAACTATTGTAAATCTAGGAAGTGACAACGTAGCCATGTAAGGAGCACAAATATTTCCAAAAGAAGGAAAATGACCAGGATTCTCGTCAAATGGGTGTCCTTGAATGGAAGACTCCAAAATTGTTTCCATTATACTCATCGTAATGTATAATAAGGGTTAAAAAGTGAGAAGTCAATCAAATAGATAGTAATAATGAAAATGGTCACTAGGTATGAAGGGATTATTGGGTTGTGAACTGCAATATATCATTAAGTACGTGTAAGCAATCTCCCTGAATGTTGTGTTTGGTGAATCAAAAACAAAAATGTGATTGAATTAGTTACCTATGGAAGGTTTTCAACCTAGGGGGGACTTCCTATATGCTTGAAGGTACATGGAAACACAGTCTGTGTTAGTGTTGTCAAATGCATAACTATACAATGAGAGCATTATTATATACTCATCATATGCGGAGCACCTTCCTTTATACCCAAAGGTATGTGGAAGAACAATCCTATATACTTCGAAGTTGTGGACAACCGACCATCCCCATAATGTAACGTAGATGGTTAACGACAACACCTATGTTTAGATACATTGGAACACGTCTTCTAACATAGAACAACTATATGTGTTTACTATTTCAAATGCTCCTTAGATTCATTGGTAAATTTTAAACGTTTCTCTTTGATTAAGGTTTTTGTTTGACTGTTAAAGCATAACATTCACTTGAGTTCCTAAAATGCATCTAATATGAGAGAACTCTTTTCAATTTTATGAAGATATAAATAGAAAAAGGGAAGAAGTTCAACACAATGATGCAGAAAACAAAACTTCCAAAGAAAGACCTTCAAATCCACTATTCCAATTTCACAAATTCAAAACCCTAATCAATAAGAATTTTGTATTTTTTAAATTTTCGTAATGTAAAGAAAACTCAAACAATGACTACATTACTAAAAAAGAGAAAATCGAATAGTTAACTACATAACTACGAAATGTCTTTGAAGGAATCAGTAATCAAGCTGAATTGTAAAAGCCTCTAATTGACAAGAAAATAATAATCTCCTACTAAAGAGCAATCAAAATTTAATGCTTGTAGTAAATGTTGGCTTTACAGATTAAGAAGCACACTAGAGACTTAGAAAACTACAACAAATAAGACAAATTATAAAGAAAGAGAGGGGAGCCCTAATTTCTGTATATTCTAGGTATTATTGCACGTAAGATATAAACACTAGTGTGATGGTTCACCCTTAATGAACAGAATAACTATATTGCAGTGCACTATCATTTTTTCATCGCAGTTTAATAGAAGGAAAATTGCACCGAGTCACACATAATAAGAAGGAAAACAACAATGAGTTGCATTATCACTAAAGGACAAGTGTGATGGGAATAATTCACACAAAAATCTAGGAAAAAACCCTTACCAAGCTTGAAATCCAGTTTTCTAAAGACTTCAAATCATATCCTGAACAAGACAAAAAAGGGTTCCTATGAAGGTCCCAAGAGGCCAAGAAAATAAAACCATCGAAGAACATCTTGTTCCCCTGTAGAGTTTCCAAGTTGTTTTCTAGACAAAACCATTCTATAGATAGAAGCCTCTCCCTAGGTTCAATGGCTTAACCTAGAAGAAGGCAAGCAAACTACACTATCCTTCCCTAAAGATATTCAAAGTATAAGAAGAAAAATTACTTGATGTCCACAAGCTTTCCTCTCCTCTTTATGCATTCACTCTAGTTCCAAATTTAACTCTTGAAAGAAGAACCTACAAATTATCCAAGAAAAGAAAAGCGACCGAGATATACCACATGATATATTCAAATAACTCTAAATAAGATATCAATAAAACTTATTATACACATGTATAATCAAAGATGCGATGTATGGGAAAAGCATTGAAATTTGTATTAATGATAACAGAGAGAGATTACGACCCTTATTGAGGCTTTGATGTTTTAAATCTATCCCAACCTTATCATCATTTATTTTGCACAATTATAAAGCCTTCAATCTCACCAATGCATAAAGATGGATTATGGATCTCTAAACTCAAGCTGGCAACATAAGGGATAAATTAGAGTCTCTAAAAGTCAACCTAGACTCTATAGCAAGTAACTATTTCATAGGGAAAATGAGGGAGTTTTAGATCCACTTTGAAAGGAGGAAAGTTCCATGAGATAAGGGATAAAGCATCATTAGTAGGAATTAAAGATTATGTTCAACAAAAAATGGATGAATATTTTCTCGAAGTTTTTAGAGGAGGAAGCTTTGAAATTTTATTTTATATTCTGTCATTTTCAAGTGTTATCACACTTTTGGTAAAGGAAAATTGCATTGATCAATGCAAATTGCACCATCACAAGTAGTAATGGAGCAGGATGAATGTAGTCTCAAATTTAGGTTTTGGACCAATGTAATCCAGGATTCTTATAACTTTTGGGAATAGTTTTTCTTTTGGCTTTGTAGGGATTACTGCAAAGTGTAACAAATGATAGGGGATCTAGGTTTAGGGCCTTTTGACTAAGTGCGACAAAATGGAATGAAACACCATATTTATAATAATGTCATTACAGTGCTTGACAATGTGTTGTAGATCCTAGAGGCAACCTCCGATTTGAGAAGAAGGTCAGTGCCTAGGACATCTTAGAGTCTCTTGAAGATAAATTGGTGCTACTCAAGAGTTAAATGTAAAATGATTTAAATATAGTTCAATTACCTTTATCAGAAGAAAATCACATTTTATACATTGAAAATTTTTCATGCAAAAGACTTAATGTTTAGTTATGGTGGCGTACACACAAATATTTGAGTTTCTTTAACTGTTAAAGTATAGGTGAAAGAATAAATGAAAGAAAGAAAGCTATTGCAGAGGGCTAGGGATAGAATCCTGTGCATGTGTAGTAAATTTCAATAGAATTATAAAGCGACAATGAGGATAATATTAGAAACTATGGAGAACATTTTAAGGCCTTCAATCTCACACACTAAGGTACCACTTTCCATGACATGACATAGATAAATTTGGTATACAAGACTGAATTCCAGTAGCTACAATTACATAATTTCTAGGAGGAAAGAAACACATACGAAGTGATAAACAAAGACATAATCACATACTACACATATTAGTGCTAGGAATCATCAAAAATTTCTTCATTAATCTTCAAGAACATCATGCATCTCATAAGCTTCAAGAATTGCAAAATTTGCATATAATTACAACCTCTGGAATAGAAAATCGAACCCTCTACTACTGAGTTTCTCTTCTCTTTTATTGGGAGAGTACCAACAAAAACATTTAGAAAAATATCTCGAAATGCTACAACTGTCTAAAGTATTCAATTGTGCGAGCATGACAATGGCCTAGATTTCCTAATTATTACATAACAGACTTGATTCCTTCTTGAAAATAAAATATTTATGAAATTGTAATATGATAGAGGTATGTCATAATTTCCAAATCAGAAAAATCTTCAATTCTAGCTCACTTGATCTCTTGAAGTGCACCCATGATCCACTACTCAGACTTGTGGTGTTGACCATTTGATCACATATTTTCCATAGAACTGGATCTAATGTTGGAGTGTGAATAAGAGCAATGTATGTCATCCTTAAATTTTTGAGCTCAGTGTAATTTGACCTGGCCATGAACAAGGTCTTTAGAAGTTGTAGAAACTAGAAATATCTCTGTAGATAGTTTACTATGGTTCTGCCCTTGAGAGTGGAAGTATTTTCATGTGATGAGTCTACCTTTCTCTTGGCCTCAACTAGTAATTGTTCATAATTCTTCCATGGTAGTAGATTTCCTTGGAAATCCCAACAGCTAGGCAATCCTGCTCTAGTTCTCTGGCCAAAGCTAGAGTTGAATGTTGCAACCAATTTTTCTAGCTCATTCACACATTCTTTAGCCCTATCCCTTGCTTCCTTCTTCTGGATAATTTTGGAAACTTCCATGACCACACCTTTCCTGTCAGTGATGTCTATTTCGATCATCTCATTAGATGGCTTATCATTAAGGATCTTGATAAATTCTCAACAGTGTTAGCATTCTTAGCATCCTCTTCCTTGGATGATAGGATAGAGAATTAAATGGTCTTTGTAAACTTCTCCAAATTTGGGGATTGAGAATAAATGAAGGTGTTGTGTACCAATTCTAGGACGACCTCTAAAATTTTCTCCCCAATGGAGGAAATACAATAATTTTTCTCTTTAACATAGGTGGCCATAAGCCAGGATATGAACTCTGGAAAAGGGTATATCATTGGGATAACCAGGTGATACAGTCCCAACTCAACAACTTGAAATGGGTATTTCTTTTCCAGGTAGCAGCCATAGAAGTCAAAAAAAATGTTTGATAGGTTTAGACGGTAAAAGGAATCATGAATTCCCCCCTCTGTGTCCATGAAGGGTTTGGTGTGGACCAAGGATTTTGGCTGTTGTGTTTTCAAGGTTTTTGATGAGTCCTTCTTTAATTTAAGCATGGTGAAAATTTATGCAAGGACATGGAGTCTGTGGATTACCTGGTAAGAGGAGAGAATTAGATATTGAGGGCATATGGAGTCCTTGTGCTAGTTGGCAATTGGGAAGATGTAGTTGCGAATAGGTGGAGTGGCATGACACGAAACAATTTGAATTAAACAAATTTGAATCGCAACAGTAAATTCGCAGGGGTTTGGTTGGGAAAAGGAAGAGGTGATGTGGAGGAGATAGGTTGTAGAGTTGGATTAGGTGAAGAGAAAGGGAGGAGGCTATCCATAAAAAGGTTACACACTCACCTACCATGCTTGCATGGTGGTGGTCCTGACTGTTGACGTATTTAGCATCATGGCCTGACCGGTGGCGAGTGCATCCACATTCCTCTAGCGGGGTACTTGGGTGGGCTTGGATACAAGGCTCAAACCCCCCAAAATTCATCACAACCATTTATTTACAAGATTCACTTGATTTACTATGACTTTTTGGGGGCAAGCACTAGCTCAACAACTCTATTTGTTACCCTTGTCGAAGCTCCTTCTAGGGTGAGGTCGCTCTAGGATGGAATAGGATCCACCCGGTAGGTAACCACTATTTAACCCTTTATACCTTTCAACCAGGGAGAGGCCGATATGCCATCACCTTTTGTACTTTCCCTTATTTTTCCTTCTCGTTCACTATATCTTTATCTAGTGCTCCAAGTACAACAATCCTCATCCAAACCAAGATCCTAATGAACTATAATTACCGATCTTTGATCTCATGAACCAAAAACCCTATGTAATACAATAATTTTACGAAAAAACAGAGAGGGGTACAACATAGACTCCTACTAGGGATAATGCCTTGTTAGCAGGGCATTGATAACCTACATATTAGTGCCTTCAAATTAGGCATGGATTCAAACTATATATACATATACTCAATACCGAAAATCAAAAAAATCACAATGGTATCTACAATGGCTCACTGGTGTTTAAAATGGAGGTGGGTAGATATCTTTAGTGTTGAAAGTAGTGCTCGAGGTACTTCCCATTTATAGGAAGCTAAAACACTCCACCTTTCATATTTTCCAGCAAGAATGTGTTTTTACCTTTGGCTTCAAAATTTTTGAAGGGTCCAAACCACAAAGGATCAAATTTTCCATGTTTCCCTTTGTCTTCTCTCTTGACATCCCATCTAAGCATAAGGTCACTTCATTGGAAAATTATATCCTTTGATTTTTCTTCAAACAAAGCCTTCATCTTGTCTTGGTATTTGATTAGATTCTAAGTCACCTTCTCTATTCTCTCCTATAATTCAACTAACTAGTTTATCCTCCTGGTCAATGGATTAGGCTCCTCTTCTGCATCCTGGATGATTTTTTTCACAGTCATAACCAATTGGGTAGGAAAAATAGCTGCAAATCCATACATCAACTCAAACAAATACTTTCTAGTTGACCACTTAGTGGTTACTCTATTAGCCCACAGTGCAAACTTAAGTTGAGAGTATCAATTCCTCTGATTTGGTGTTATGGTCTTCTTAAGAATTCTGACCAAGGTCTTGTTGGATGATTATGCCAATCCATTCCCCTATGGGTAATAAGTGGTGGAATATCCTAAGATGATGTTATAGTCCTAAAAAAACCTAATAAATGTGGTAGACTTAAACACTTGAGCATTATCAGTAATTATTTTTCTTGGACAACCAAACCTGGCTAGAATTTTTTCCTCCATGAATTTGATGACCACTCTATCAGTTGCATTCTTAGTAGTGAAAACTTCTACCGTGTTAGTGAAGTAGCATGTTGTTGTAAGAATCCACTTATGTTTTCCACTAGATGGTGGATGGATTTCCCTAATGAAGTCTAGCCCCCATTGTCTAAATGACTTCTCCACAAAAACATGAATTAGAGGGAGGGGTGCCAACTTCTGTTTTTCAGCAAAGATTTGGCACTCTATTGTAGTGGTTACAACCACCCTCCAAAATTTTTCCTTAGCCTATTTTGGAGCCTCCCTACCAACCTTGAACATCACTTTGTCTTGCTTCATTAAGTACTCAAGCTTCATGAGTTTTCCTCGCATAAAGGTAGCCTGTCGATCACAGTTGATCCATTCCCTTCATAGCCTGATCACCAGGACTTGGTCCAACTACAGGCTGAGAAACTTCCCCTTGAAAATTGTGCATTCCTTGAGGGCAACTAGCCTTCCCTCCAAGAATTGTGCAATCCTCTTTGACAGCCTGCCAGGCTCCAAGATTGCACAATCCTACTAGCCAACCCTCCCAACAGGATTTGCACAAATTTTCCCAGAAGCAGGTTGTTCAGCCCACAATTTGTGCAAATTTGGGTAGCAGTCAGCTACTCTACCTAGAAATTGTGCAAACCTCCTAGGCAGTCAGCCCAGCTCCTAGCTAGAAATGCACATTTTTCTCCAGCAATCAAGCAGTCTCTTGCATGTGCAGGTGAGTTGACCGGTTCCCTCTGGGACTAAGCAAAACAAACTTGCATGCATGGACTGCTTCTCCCAAGGCAACATGTAAAGGCATCCCTTGTTTCAGGGATCTATGTTTAGTAGTTGGAGGTTACATGCAAGGAGAAATTGAGAAACCTCCCACTAAGAATTGCTTACCCTAGATTTGTGGCATGTGCATCACAACCTCGATGTTATCAAAATCATCAACCGGACACTGCACGGATCATTCCTCATATCAACCTTGAAGCTCTGACATCCCACGTCACATCTAGGAGCAGTCGACACATTCAGCTCAATTGTTTTGGGGTAATCTCGCTTCCCATGCCTTGTGCTCCATTTCTGTCGCTTTTAGTGTTTTCACTTGTGGGAGTACTATTTTCTTTATTTCTTTGAATGCTTCCTTTGTTTACATGTATACTAGCTTGTTCTAGCTCTGTTTCAGTTTTCGTTGCTATCTCACTATTGTCGCATGCATGAAACTATTTTTCACGGACATTTGCCCAATCGGAGAACTACCTCACCCACATGCATGTTGATCTATTTTCTGAATATTTCATTCATGCTTTGCATGCACTGTTAATCACTTCTGCTATCACTTAGTGTCACCATGCATTCATTGACTTACTTGCTTTCAG
Organism: Pinus tabuliformis; assembly: GCA_031772625.1. Lineage (NCBI taxonomy): Eukaryota > Viridiplantae > Streptophyta > Pinopsida > Pinales > Pinaceae > Pinus > Pinus tabuliformis. The sequence continues at coordinate 483,783,342 of CM062814.1, read as the reverse complement.
TTGCCCGTTGGCGAGTTGGGCCAACCTTGGCCCGAGCTCTGCCTTCACCAAGGCTGCATTGCGTGATGTGGGAAAGGAAGGCTCACCTTCCTCTCTAGATTTGTGAATTCCTACCCAGCACTGGCCTCCTGGAATGTTTTAGGCATTTCTAAGGACAATGGCTACTTTGCCCAAGAAATTGCACAAATATGTGCCTGGGCCAACAGTCGTTCCCAGCTGGAATTGCGCATTGCACAATCCCAACACTTAGCAGCCAGACTGGATTCTATATTGCATAGTTCCAGTAGTCATTCAGTCTCCCAGCAGCCTATACTGTGCCTTGTGTAGTCTTGGCAGTCGGTCTCCCTACCTCTTGGCCAAAATTCTGTAACTTTCATGATCATTCACCTAGGTATGTTACAAGTCGGTTCTCATGTTCATTTTGGTTTTCAACTGACATATTTCTTTCCATGAGTGTTGCCATATCTCCAGGTATCACAGGTGTTCATCTGAATCTCAGAAATACATGTACAATGGTTTCCAAGAGAGCAGAGACAAAGACACCATTCAGAGTATGCTTGAAGATGCAGCCGCTTAAGTGTCTATAAACTTGCCTACTCACGAAGACATCAAGTTGTTCGTAGACAAGGACATCAAGCAGTAGCATCATAGTGAGCAGAATCATGAACAATAGTTGAAGGAAACATACCAAATGCAGCGAACACAGTGAATACAACGAATGCAAGAGGAAGGTTGTCGACAACAAAAATATGGAAGAAAGTTGAAATATCAAGAAAATCCACTGATAATGAAAGCAATTTTCAAGACTCAGGCTATGAGGTGATGGAATGACATGAAGATCACGTGAATATAGAGAATGGAATGAAGAAGGAGTCGCATGTGCTGAAGCAGCAACTCAAGGAAGAACTTGAAGCTGCACAGACAGAAGAATGAGCTATAGAAGGATCAGGAACAACAGTTGGCGCAACATGCACTCACAGATGAAACTTCACCCGTACAAGTTAAATATCCATCCTAGTAGCTGACATGTTGCAGACATGGTGAGTAGTGTTTTTGATTGCATGCAATGGATTCAGCACCATGCATGTCGTTGAGTGCATGCATGCAATCCAACCCATTCAACACACTTACCAAGGCAAAGACAAGAAGAAATTCCAGCTGGGGTTGAACATGTACTTGGGCAAGTTGATGTGCATGACCACCAGCACACACTCGAAGATCAGCATGGAAACTATGCATCAATGTGTTACCGGTTCAACCATACCCAAGAAGACCATGTGCATGTTAGCAGATGAGTTGGATGAAGGGGTCGAACCAATGAACTGATTACAATGGAGGCAAGAGTTTGCTTCAGTAAGATGTCACCATGAGGTGCATGCACACCATCATGGATGACTAAGCTTGGAATTAGATCACCACCTTCACCATCACAAGCATGTCACAGAGTTGGTCTCATCACAATGGACCAAGTGTTAGTGATGTCTAGCAAGGATTGCTCAAGCCATGTTGTCTCACATGAGTACATGTGCATTGTAATGTTGAGTCATGTCAAGTGTAATTCAAGTTTCAATGGTTGGATGTAATAGCCATAGAGTAGGTGAAGAGTCATGAGGGTAGTTGAACTGTCACAAAGGGGAATGTCAAGGGTCACCCCACCCTTTGCTATAAATAGTTCCTCATAACTCATTGTAGAGACTTTTGGTTAGCCAAGCTTCTACTAATACTATTTTTAAGAAGGCTTGGATAGTATTGTAACGTGCCTTGGCTTCTCCACTGCACAAAGCTAGTACATCTCTTTGGAGGAGCAGGCAGATGTGGCTGTAACATTTCACTGTTGGGGCTAGTAGGTTTACATGGATGTATTGTATGATTTTGACTTAAACTTCTTTATATAATAAGAGCCAACACATTTTCATGCATATCTTGTTATTGTTGTTGGACTGCTCCAGTTGCTTTAATGATATGTGTTGTTTAACTTACATACTTGTGTATGAACTGATTCACATGCAATTATATGAATCTTGTTGTTAATGTGTTGCATATGTTGTTAATGTTGTCACCGTCCATGTCGACTTGTTTTCCGAACATCAGAGAGACCTTTCACTTGAACCTTGGCTATAACAACCATCACACTCGTCTTGGATTGATCCATGAGTGTTGTACGTGTTATCTTACGTTGTATGATGTGACTTTCACATCCGAGTGGACTGCTCCACCGAATGTGGTGCATGTCCTTTGTGTTGCATATTCCCAACCTAGTTGGGACTGATCTCTTTCAACCTGGAACTCACCTTCACCTCCTTCCCCCTTCGAAGTGTTGGAACATCTCATACACCTTACTTAGATCACTGCATCAATCACACCCTTCCTGTTGATAGAGTTATTCTACTTGCCTCTTTGCAACATTGCAGTCAAGGCATTACCTTACAGCCCACTGGTGGGACTCCTACACCAAACGGTTTGAGGTCTAATTGGGACTTCTTACCGGGGAGATCCCCTTGACATGTTGCCAGGTCCAACATCGTCAACATTTCTGGTTCTAGAAGGAGGGCCTGATGAGAAGTTGCATCCTCTCATCCAGTTTTGAACCTTTTCATATCTTTCATGGAGTCTTGCACTCTTCTTCCCTCGAGGTTTTTTTCAAATCGTGAAGATGTTTCCATATTGGGGAAGATTTTTGATCTCTTGTCCACTCACATGTATGATGGTGAAGGGAAAGTGGTATGGAATGAGAACTTATATAAATTTCTTTTCATGATTTATGAGGAAGATGAGTTTTTTAAGAACAAGTCGATTTTTTGCTTGCATACACACTTCACGAATCTCCATTTCGTTGGGTTCTCAGCCTACCGGCCGACACCATGCACTCATTTGAGAAATTCTGTGATCTCATTGAATACATGTTCTATAATTTTGATCCAGACTATCTTGACCGGAAATTGTTGCAGCAACGGAGGGCTCTGCATGAATCCATTATTGATTTTTGGCAGCGCTTCTGCGACTTGCAGTTTCAAGCTCTGAAGAGCTAGATGAAATTTTCTTATATTTGGGACCAGTTGGAGTATTTCCTTAAGAAATATGCCCGTCCCAAGAGGAAGATTGATATCAAGCCTCACTCAACATTCTTCATTGATGGAACTATGCAATCTCATGTGGGAGCAAGCACTATCTCTACTGACTCTTCGCCTCCCTCTCATTCAACAGCTCCAACACTGCCCAGTGATGTTGAGGATCATGCTCACACACCTGTTCATCCTTCACACTCTCCCAACATCACTCCACTTGATTTTCACATAGATTTGGTTGTGAGTCCTTCAATTTCTCATATGAATTATTTTCTTCGACCTCCATCTTCATACTCAGGTGTTCCTCCAGATGATGTTGTCTTGTGTTCATCCATTTTGGACTCTTCACTTGTTGTGAACGAGGAACAAGCCACTAACGGATTCGGTGTTGCACAACCAACATGCGCTGTCATTCATGAAAAGTATGAGTGGGAGCTTGAACATCAACACTCGATGAAGGATGAATTCCTTCTATCCAAGTCCCCTCTGTTGTTTCCTAACCTCTTTGGTGAACCTGCCATCCATGATTTTTCATGTGTATCTTCATCCATAGATGTACCCATTGTTCATCACTTGCAGGACTCACCAGATGATATTCTGTCATTCGACAATGGAGAGGATAAGTTACTCATTGAAAATCCACTTGATCCTTCATCTGTCTTTTCCAGAAACACAAAGGATGAGTTTGTTCACTTTTCATCTACCCCTCTGTGTGATTCATCCAACCATGAGGATGCCGACCAACATCCTAAATTTTTTGATCTTGGTTGTCATGATCTCTTCACCTCATCATCTGATCATGATGTTGATTCACTCATTGTTAATCCATCTAAGCCACTGGTCTATGAAGATCCATCTATCAATGAAGTCGAAACCCCACAGACCATCTATACACTTGAACTCGAGCTGATGGTTATGTCAGGCCCTCGCTGTCTTGAGGTTGGTCTCGCTTCCGATTAGGAAATTGTTCAAACACTCAAGGCTCCTCATCGCTCATCTGTATGCACTAAAGATCAATACAACACTCAGATTTTACTCCCTCCACTCAAACTACACGATCCCATTGCCTATGCATTGGAGGAGTATTACATTGCAAGCACTTGTGCACGCCGCAACTTATCTTTGTTTCTTTCATTTTCTTGCATGTCATAGTAAAGAGTGTGCTTATGGTTCAAAGTTGCATGTAGTGTCACACAACACCATGATAACTCCTTGTACTGCCTGTCATGCACATGCACTCACTTATGTCCCGTGGGCACTTTGAATCACGAAGTGTCATTGTATTCATTGTTATATCTTTCTTGCTTTTCGGTTCGCACAAATGGGTTTCTCATGGACCAAGCCTTCACCAACATGGGTCTACCAATGTGCCGGTGGCTACATTGGAAGTATCACTTCACATGATTAGGCCCATGTACCGTTAGTGTAGGAGTAGTAGTGTTTGCTTTTAGTTTTTTGCATGCATGCTTGTTTGCTTACATGCTTTGTTTGCTTGTTTGTTTGCTTTCTTGTTTGTTTACTTACTTCGCTTTCATTTTTTCTTTTGCTCTTGCTTTTATTTGTTGATTGTTAGTTCATTCGCTTGTTTCATTCGTGGGTTAGTTCACATGAAACCATGTGTGACTCACGAAACGAGCTGGGTAAAGTGCAAGAGGGCTTGTACAACTATCACTACTTGGTTATTTGTCATCCTGCTCTGTATGATGAACTTGTTACTTTTATTCCATGATACGTCGAAGGAAAATACACACTGTTTGAAGTGAACCTTCGTGAAAACACAACGCTTGTGCACTAACTAGGGTCACCTGCTCTAGTCAGTTGTTTTTTGGTTAAACCTTGTCAACCCAGTCAAGTATAGTAAGGTGAGGGGGGAAACCTTAACAGGCACATCAGAGATACAATAAACTACTTCTTTGCTGGAACAACCTCTTCTTCTCTCAATAACTCGAGATCCCTCTTCTACCTCTGAAATGAATAACTGCTATGCACAGTGAAAAAAAAAAATGAAAAGTCAAAAATTCAAAATGAAAAATGAATAAGGCGAAAGAAGAGAAAGGCTTCCTGTGTAGGGAGGTGATGCAAGAAACTCCACCAGCGTACTGACCAGGCTCATTGGAAATGGATCCATGCTTGTGTTCCTATGTGACTCCATCGGGGTACTGACTAGGCCTGCTAGCAGTGGAGCAACACCAGCGATGCAACTAAGACTCTGACAACTATACTACTTGTGCACCTATATACCCCTTAACCCCAATCGAAACAACTATGTTTTCCTGGATTAGAATGTGTGTCAATCAACCAAGAGTCTGGTAGATGCTACATCTTGCAATCAAGCTAGTGCAAAACCAAGATGAGCTGAGAGTTGAATAATATTTTCGGAGGTGGTAGACTTGCTTTTCACGAACAAGGTCCATTAATAGAGCTGGAGTTCTACCAGTGTGTCGCCAAGTGTTGTAGCGGCTACAACCACCCTCCAAAAATTTTCCTTAACCTGTTTTGGAGCCTCCCTACCAACCTTGCACAACACATTGTCTTGCTTCATCAAGTACTCAAGCTTCATGAGTTTTCCTTGCACAAAGGCAGCCTATCGATCACAGTTGATCCATTCCCCTCACAGGCTGCTCACCAAGACTTGGTCCAACTGCAAGTTGAGCAGCTTCCCCTTGAAAATTACACATTCCTGGAGGGAAACAAGCCTTCCCTCCAGGAATTGTGTAATCCTCTCTTATAACCTGTTAGGCTACAGGATTGGGCAACAGTCAACCCTCCCAGCAGGATTTGCACAAATTTTTCCAGTAGCGGACTTTTCAACCCAAGATTTGTGTAAATCTAGGTAGCACTCAGCTACTCTGCCCAGAAATTATGCAAACCTTCTGGGCAGTTAGCCCAGCTCCGAGCTAGAAATGCGTATTTTTCTCCAACAGTCGAGCAGTCTCTTGCATGTGTAGCTGAGTTGACTGGTTCCCTCTGGGACTGAGCAAAATAGACTTGCATGCATGGGCTACTTCTCCCAAGGCAGCATGCAAAGGAATCCCTTGTTTTAGGGATCTATGTTTAGCAGTTGGAGGTTACATGCAAGGAGAAATTTAAAAACCTCCCACCAAGTGTTACTTCCCCTAGATTTGTGGCATGCGCGTCACAACCTTGATGTTATCAAAACTCATCAACCAGACACTGCAGATCTCATTCCTCACATCAAACTTGCAGCTTTGACATCCCACATCACATCTAGGAGCAGTTGACACATTCAGCTTAGATGTTTTGGGGTAATCTCGCTTCCCATGCCTTGTGCTGCATTTATATCGCTTTTTGTGTTTTCGCTTGTGGGAGTACTGTTTGCTTGATTTCTTTGAACACTTGTTGTCATTTACATGTATACTAGCTTGTACTAGCCCTATTTAAGTTTTCATTGCTATCTCATTGTTGTCACATGCATGAAACTGTTTTTAACGGACGTTCGCCCAATCGGAGAACTGCCTCACCCACATGCATGTTGATTTATTTTCTGAATCTTTCATTCATGCTTTGCATGCACTGTTTATCACTTCTGCTATCACTTAGTGTTGTCATGCATTCATTGACTTACTTGCTTTCAGTTTCCTATCGGCAAGTTAGTCCAACCTTGGCCCAGGCTCTGCCTTCACCAAGGCTGCATTGCATAATCTGGGAAAGGAAGGCTCACCTTCCTCTCCAGATTTGTGCATTCCTACCCAGCATTGGCCTCCTAGAATGTTTTAGGAATTTCTGAGGACAGTGGCTACTTTGCCCAAGAAATTGCAAAAATATGTGCATGGGCCAATAGTCCTTCCCAGCTGGAATTACGCATTGCACAATCCCTATGCTTAGCAGCCAGACTAGATTTTGCATTGCGTAGCTCCAGCAGTCATTTAGTCTCCCAACAGCCTGGAATGTGCCTTGTGCAGTCTTGGTAGTTGGTCTCCTGACCTCCCAACTGAAATTGCGCAACATTCATGATCATTCACCCAAGTATGTTACAAGTCCGTTCTCATGTTCATTTTGGTTTTCAACTGAGAGATTGCTTGACATGAGTGTTGCCATATCTCAAGGTATCGCAGCTATTCATCTGCCTCTCAGCAATATAGGTATAACGGTTTCTAGGAGAGCATAGACAAAGACACCGTTCAGAGCACGCTTGGAGATGCAGTCAATCAAGTGTCTATGAGCTTGCCTACTCACAAAGAAATCAAGTTGTTTGAAGACAAGGACATCAACTAGCATCATCACATCAAGGAGCATCGTGAACAACAGCTGCATGCAATGTACCAAATGCAACAAAAACGGTGAATAAAATGAATGCAAGAGTAAGGTTGTTGACAACACAAAGGTGGAACAAAGTTGCAAGATCAAGCAGATCCACTCATAATGAAAGCAACTTTGGAGACTCAGGCTATGAGGTGACAGTGCGACATGAAGATCATGTGAAGATAGAGAATGGAACAAAGAAGGAGTTGCATGTATCGAAGCAGCAACTCAAGGAAGAAAATGAAGCTGCACAGACAGACGAATGAGTTGTAGTAGGATCAGGAACAACAGTGGGCACAACATGCACTCACAGATGAAACTGCACCTGTACAAGTTAAAGATCCATCCCAAAAACTGACACAGAGCAGACATGGTGATCAGTGTTGTTGATCGCATGCAAGCGATTCAACAACATTCATGTCATTGAGAGCATGCAGCAATCCAACCTATTCAACACACTTACCAAGGCGAAGACAAGAAGCAAGTCCAGCTGGGGTTGAACATGTACTTTGGTAAGTTGATGCGCATGACCACCAATAGACACTTGAAGATCAGCATAGACACTATGCATCAATGTGTTTCTGGTTCCACCATACCCAAGAAGACCATGCGCATGGTAGCAGGTGATTTGGATGAAGGGGCCAAACTAATGCACCGATTGCAACAGAGGCAAGAGTTCGCTTCAGCAAGATGTCACCATGAGGTGAATGCATGCCATCACAGATGACCAAGCTTGGCATCATCTCACCACCTTCACCATCACAAGCATGTAATAGAGTTGATGTCATCATAGTGGGCCGAGTGTCAGTGATGTCTTGCAAGGCTTGTTCAAGCCATGTTGTCTCACATGAGTACATGTGCGTTGTAATGTTGAATCATGTCAAGTGTAAGCCAAGTGTCAATGGTTGGATGTAACAGTCATAGAGTAGGTGAAAAGTCATGAGGGTAGTTGAACTGTCACAAAGGGGAGTGTCAAGGGTCACCCCACCCTTTGCTATAAATAGTCCCTCATAACTCATTGTAGAGGCTTTTGGTCAGCCAAGATTCTAATAAGACTATTTTGAAGAAGGCTTGGAGAGTGTTGTAATGCACCTTGGCTTCTTCACGGTACGGAGCTAGTACATCTCTTTGGAGGAGCAGGCAGATGTGGCTGTAACGTTCCACTGATAGGGCTAGCAGGATTACATGGATGTATTGCATGATTGTGACTTACACTTCTTTATATAATAAGAATCAACACATTTTCATGCATATGTTGTTATTGTGGTGTTGAAACCTCAGATTTCTATTGCTCCAACATGGGGGATAACCACCCAGTCCGGACCTTCAAGACATCTCCTTTTCCATTTGAAGTGGTGGCTTCGACTAGGGATGATGGGACCAGTTTCCTAGTGTGGGTTTTAAAATGAGAGTGGGTGGTTTTCAAGTAATTACAATAAGGATATTGATAGCTAAATGGCCTATTCTATCATGAAAATCTCTAGCTAACTTAATATAATATAAATCCGGGTATTCTGTGTGATATGCGATCTAAAAAGATATATGTTTGACAAGTGATAATAAAGATCAATCATGCATTAAGCAGAGGTGATAACATGTAAAGGTAATTTCTTTGACTAAATAGTTAGTCAAAGAAATGTATAAAATTATATCGCATGTATCTAATGATTATATATGAAAATAAACAATTTCATCTAGGCACCATACAGTAGTGCAATTAACACATAACAGAAAGAACATATCGCATATAAAATTCATGAAAATGAAGTGTTATCACTAATTAAACATAAACAAAACTAATGATACAAGATAGAAGTACCATATGTGTGAAGTTTTGTTCATTTGACTAATTACATAGATCAACTCCTTTCTTCAGATCAAATTATCTTCCAAGTATACAATAGTGCATCAACAAAGGAAAGTAGTCTGATATTTAAAAGAAACAATCATGTTCCATAATTTCATTAAGGCATTCACAAACTTATAGAAGTGCATTCTTTGAAAATGTTTTTGATAAAATTCTGGACCCTTCTCTAAATGCATGAGAAGGGTATAAATATTGTTCTAACTAATGTTCAAAAATAGATTATATAAAAATTTGAGGAGGTTTTAAACAACCTTCCTCCTAACTAGTCAACTAACTCTAAAAATAAAAGTGACTTCATGAGCAAAGGTTATAATGATGACTTGCTGCCTATCACCTTCTCTTTTAAATCGCATATATCAGCCATCAATTTGACTTGAGGAGGTGCCGCAAACTGTGTTCTGACCTGTCTTGCGAAAATAACATCTGTGAGAGGTGGCATCATCCACTAAGTTGAATGGAGTGAGCAGTTGAGGGTCATGATTTGGCTATGTGGCTTGACAAGGTATTGCCAATACACCTCCCAATCAGTGTTTGCTAACTTTGCGATTGCTTCCCTTTAGATTTCCACTCTTTCCTTCCAGATTTTATGCAAGTCATTTAAATCAGGCAGTATTTTTGGGTTACCTTCTTTCACCAAGCTGGTGGCATGAAAAGTGTGGTTTACCACTTTACAATGTTCTTTGACACCCCTACTACTCTTGCCACTGCTAATTCATCTTGCTTGATCCGCACATCCCAATCCGTGAATAGAATTTCCTTATGTGTCTCCTCAATCTTGGGCATATTAGCCCACCTTCCTTCTTTTGTTTCTTGCCATTTGATGAATACTGAGATCCTTGTATTTAGATCATTAAATTCAGTTCTTTGGTCAATAGCCTTATCCATTAACTGGTAATTGGTGATCAGATAATGAGCGATATGCGACATTCTTTGGTGAAATTGTTCTTGCTATTTTGATAGGAGGGAATTTAGCTCTAGTGACTCTTTAATGAATTCATTGACAGTAGGGATCATATTTTTCCATGGCCTCTTGCAATTATTGAACTTGCATGTTCTTCACAAAAATGTCTGCTTCATGGCTTATCTTTAACACTTCCATATTCTGCTGCAATTGAGTGATTTGTTCAACAACTTGCTGGTTCACATTTGTATTTTCAACTTGCAATTGTTGCTCAAGCCGCACTATCTTCTCATCCTTTTCCCTTAAAAAAATATATATCTTGGTACTTTTATCCATGGTGGCAGTTTTATATGCCCCTGTAAACTGTGACAGTCTGGTCAAATTTTCAGCTGGGTTGGAAGGAATATCCTTCCAGACTATGTCCATCAGCTCATTCCCAGGTGGAATCTCGGATGTCTCTACCCTCCTTCTTTTCCTCTACCTCCTTACTACAACCTTGTGAAGTGGGTTGTAGAACACATCTAAAGGATGGATTTTAGTCACCTCTAGGACAATTTCTAATGTGGGAAAAGCAGTAATGATTTATGTTTGCTACAAACTTGTCCCTTGCTCATCCATCGACTCAGATTCTATAATTTTCTGGGTATGTAGAGGAGTGTAATATTCCGTGGTTTCTTGGGCATATGTTGTCTTAGGAGTGTCTTATGTTTTTTTATTGAAATGGTCCCACTCCTACTCCAAACTGCCTCTTTTTATCTCAGAACCAATATCTTTAGTCAGGTCACTTATAACTTGCTTTTCGGCTGACCTCCTACTGGATTCCATTGTATTCTCAGTGTCTTGGGATTTCCCTGTATCTAGTGCTTTCCCTATGTCCACTTGAGACTCTATGCGAGAATTTGGTCCCTCCCTGTTGATGGTCACATTGGGTGTAGGTTTTTCCTCGATTTTTAACAAATGAAGCGGAATTATTTCGAGCCTTTTGTTTTTGAATTCTTGAAAGCTTTCAAAATCTTCAGGACTCATATTTTCCCTTGCCCACTCGAACACTTGTTCAAATGATTCAACTAACTTAAAAGGTCTTAAGAATTATTAGCCTCATGGTTAAAGGGCTTAATCTTTACCACATTAGTAATATTATGCGCTATTTTGTCTAGATCAAATTGTCTTTTCAGCAGAGTATGGAGCTTGAGGTTCTCTAGGCTTAGTGATTCCTTGGCTGCATGGTTAAAATTTTCTAACAAAAAGGAACCACACCGAATGGGAAAAGATGGCCACAATGACTTTTTACTGTTTTTTAGGGCCTTGGTCAAGCCTTTTCCCACAGTTTGGTGGGCTATTTCTCTTGCTAATAGTTTATCAGAGACATACAAAGGGAGGACATGCGGGTCCATTGTACTGCCAAAAACCCTAATGTATGTAAACCATTCTTCAACAAAATACTTGCCTACTACGAGAAGGTCTGTAACAGATTCTTTGGAAAACCTAGGGGCTTTCTTATTAAAAATCAATTGATGCAATGGAAAAATGAGAGCAAGGCATATTTGATAAAAATGGGATATATAATGGGATTCCTAAATCCATTTATGGCTGAGATGGATAGGGTAGGGATCTTGTAAGGTCCATTTCCAACCCATGATTGGAAATTTAGTGCAGAAATAGATGGCATCCATGATGTATGCACTGAAATAAAATGGAGGAAGATTCTCTGTGGAGGATGATCTCTTTTGATGATACTGGGAGATGGTAGTGGCTAGGTTATCAGATAGGATAGTGGCCCAATTCATTATGTGGGAATTTACACAAGAATCAATTAAGGGAATCCATTCTATGGAAAACTTAGCATTATTAAGTAATATGTATAGCCTACATAACATAAGAGTTGCATAGTTGTAGGGGTTTTCTAAGGAGGCTACATGATACATACCTGTTTTATCAAATTTGAACTTGTTCTCTAGTACCCTCCAGCCCTGGATCATCTTGAAAGGTTCTTCATTTTTCTTTGCAAAGTTGGCCAGGTATGACTTGTCATATATGTCCTGAGGGTCAAGTATATGGTACATTTTCTTTAGGTCTTCAGATTTGAATGACCCCATGAGCTCCATCCTCGAGTTCCTAAATTGATTGTCTTCAATATTGATATTTTCCACCACCCACCTAATCATATTGGTATATGGGAGTATTTTCACTCTCGCTCCTATTTTGTGAAGGAAGGAACAAGCAACATCTTTGAATTGGACTCCCGAAGGTTTTATTGAGTCAATTGTTTCGTTTACGACAGTAATTTTGGGTTGCTCATCCTCAAGCCTATTGTATATGACTTCCCATGCTGTCACTCCCCCATCGGCGTTGCAAATTATATCAGAGAATATAGACGACATTTCTAATAGCTCAGACTCTGTAATGCTCTGCTTTTTTTTCTTTTACATCACCTTTCGCAATGACATGTCTTTTGAAGCTTGCTTGAAATGGAAGAGATATATCAGCATAGACAATATATGGAAATTAAGGATGAAAGCTCTCTGAAATGACTTTGAATCGTGGGAGGATTTGAATGAGATATTTAGCGTTAACTAGCCATAACTTGAAACATCAATACCTCTCCTTGGGCTGCTAAACATTAATTATCCTGTCAAACCACTCATTATTATATTAAAACACAGAAAATTCCCACGCTTCATGCTTTATTCACGCATCGCAACTTTTAAACATTGTAATATAGCGTTGCCTGGAGATAATGTGAAATGCAATTGCAAAAATCGCAATATCGCATTTTGCAAATCGTTAAAGGATGACACAATGGCTTGCATTATTTATTTGTGACTCTGTGAAATGCAATTGCATGTTCTTAAGGCGTTCTGATCGAAATATCGCAATAGGGAGTTTCATCACATATCACAATTTGAGATTTACTTAAAGATGTTTATAATTATCACATGGAAAAATGCAAAATGTGATTTGCGATAAAGATCCTAATCTTGGGTTGTTTTCTAAGAGTTTTCAAGGCAATTTCTTAGAGTTAGGATTTATTTTTCAAAGACTAAAAAAATTAAAAAGGGTCTCCATTTATATGTCAAATATCAACTATTATTCGTATAAATATGGGGGGGGGGATTGTTACATAGTATAACATGTGGTTGGATTGCTCTGGTTGCTTTAATGATATGTGTTGTTTAACTTATGTACTTGTGTATGAACTGATTCACATGCAATTATATGGATCGTCTTGTTAATGTTGTCACCGATACTGTAAAATAACAAGCCTTATGCTTGGGAGCCTCTGATGATTTTATAAACGAAGTTCTGAACATGACCGCAATTATAGAAAGACGCGAAAGCACAAATTTATGGAGTCGCTTCTGCGACTGGATCACTAGCACTGAAAATCGTCTTTACATTGGATGGTTCAGTGTCTTGATGATCCCTACCTTATTGACCGCAACATCTGTATTCATTATTTCTTTCATCGACTCAACATCTGGACCTGGACCTAGAGCTGCTCCTGCTTCTAGAACTACTGAAACGAGTGGGGGTCAAAAAATAGGCACTTCAATGACTGCTTAACCATTTCAAGGGGCTTAAACAACCGAAACAACTGCCTCTGCTGCAGGATCTGCTAGATATGGGATTGGAGAACCTTAATAAACAGAACCAACTTCAGAATCACCAAAATCTACTGGTTCATATACTATTCATGCGACTGGATCAACTTCTAGCTATGATATTAGGTATGCTGCTAGTGCTGGTGATCTATATATACTATTGCTGGATCGACTTCTGCATAACTAACTGACTCGACAGGATATACTGCTACTGATTCTGGTGGTTTTACTGATGCTTATGATGGCTTGGATGGCTATGCCAGACATCAAACGAACATTTCACTTGAACCTTGCTATAAAAATCATTACACTTCTCTCGGATTAATCCTTGAGTGTTGTACATGTTATCTTACCTTGTATGATGTGACTATCGCATCCGAGTGGATTGCTCCACCGGAAGTTGTGCATGTCTTTTGTGTTGTGTGTTCCTAGCTGAGTTAGGACTAATCTCTTTCAACTTGGAACTCACCTTCACCTCCTTCCCCCTTCCAAGTGTTGGAACCTCTCATACACCTTCCTTGACTCATTGCATTAGTCACACCCTTGCTGCTGATAGAGTTATTCTACTTGCCTCTGTGTGACACCGCGATCAAGGCAGTACCTTACAACACACTGCTAGGACTCCTACACCAAATGGTCTGAGGTCTAATTGGGACTTCTTACCGGGGAGATCCCCTTGACATGTTGGTAGGTCCAACACCATCAACACACTCTTTGCAAGCTTTCACTCAATCATGCATGTCACCAAATATGTTAGGCCAATAGAATCCATACTTCAAAATCATATGAGTTGTCATTTTCCAGCTGTAGGTGCCTTCCACAAGCACAACAATAATTCATCTATTACCTTGGAAACTTCTTCTTCAACCAAGAAAAGAAACATGAATCCCACGAGCTCCTTCTAATACAATTGACCATTACAAATGAATTTTTTTTGTTCTTGCAACCTTAGTGCTCTATACCTAGTCCTGCTAATCTTAGTTTGGCATTCCAGAAACAACAAATAATGGACAATAGACTTGTACAAATCAAAAATAAAATATTTCATTGCAATTTTTTGTACTTCTCTCCTTGCACCCTCTATCTTGTCCATCCTCTTTGGTTCCAAATTTTTATTTATCAGGTTTATACCTAATTCCTATAAATTTCCCTCTGAAAAAATCTTAGGCAATCCCTAATCTTTTATTTAGTTTGTAGGCTTGATGTTCATGTCATATTCTTGGATTTTTGCTATCCATTTGCCTCTCCTGCCGTCACTGTCTCCTTGTGTGAGGATTTCCTTTAAAACTATTGTAGGAACATACACAATTATCTTAAATTGAAAAATACAAGTGTTGAAATCCTTCAAGGCCTTGACCAGAGCATAGGCTTTATTTTCCAAAATGTCATATTTTAATTTTGCATCCCTCATCAGTTGGCTGAAAAACATAATTGGTTGTTCTTTCTCTTCTTCATTTTTAGGTAATAATACAATTGCAACAATCTTAGCAGATGCAAAAGAAAAGATAAGAAATGGAATTTGATAATTGGGACTAGCTAAGACTGGAGCCTCTCTGAAGGTCCTTTTAATTATAGAAAATGATTCTCTTACCTCTGCAGTCCATTTGACCTCTATATCCTTTTTCAACATGTTGTAATCTCCCTCACAATCTTAGCATAATTTTGTGTTGGATATCATATCACTACTAAGGTGAGGGGGGATGAATCAATAATGATGACTTTTAACTATTTTTCACAATTGTATCTTATGTAGTCATATGAAAACACACATCAATTCACCAGTAAATAAACACTCATCTTTAAAACAACTAAATCAAGGCAATCACATAATCATGCACAATGAACATAAGGATCTCTGGTGGGAAACCCCCTCCGGGTCAAACACCACCGTTTTTTGCTACTGCTGCTCTGCTTCAAATTTTATCAATCAAACAAATCATTTTACCATGGGGGCTTCACTCAATGAACCTCTAACATATCACATACGTTCATGGCATGCTAAACAATACCCTTAATTTGACTACATATTGGAAAATTCCTCTAACAATCACATTATTTAACCCCCTTCCAACAAAAATCTAATACACCTTCCCAATTTAAAAAAACCCCTAATTTCACTAGATATTGTAGGTATCCATTTTTTCATTAACTATGTGATCCATATTTATCCCTGCCAATATAAAAACTCTTTACCCCCTATTATATGCTCAATATATTATGTCATTTTTTCCTCAATATATATCCCCCAATATGAATGCACGTGGTATGGTATTGCTCCCTCAATGAATCCCCCATGCATTGTACATCATCATAGTTTGCTATGTTCAACAAGTAATATTCTCACACTAGATTGACTTTGTGAATACCCATCCACTTGAAGCCTCTACTCCCAACAAACTTTTCCAAACACCCATTGGACTATGAGAATGTTACTTCCTCAATTGAAGCTACTGACCACCATTGGCCCGGAACACCCATCCCTTCTTCACCAAGCTATCTTGATCTATTGATTATTTATGGCCTCATTTCATAATGTTTCAAACTAGACGTCTGCACAAAACAACTTTCTCTCTTTGATAACCTCAATACTTAAAAACTAACTCAAGGACAAACCCCAACATATCAAACCTCAACAACTCAAACTAGCAACATACATAAGATCTGGATTTCTCAATAAATCAAATTGACATGCAAGACCTCACTCATAAAATCATTCTCATAATGCAACATGCAACATGTGCGAGAATTCTGCAACAATAATAACCTCCCTCATGCAACTCCATTAGTAGTACATCAAATCTAACAACATAACTCATCCATAAAAATTTTGAGCAAAGCGTAGAAGTAATACTACAACCATGCACATAAAAATGTTCTCTTTGCAATAAAAAACAACAAACATAAATAATTATTCCATGCAATTCACCATTGATCCTACAATCATGAGAATGATAGCATAACCATAGAAAGATCCATCACTCTAACTCTACACTTAAAACTCTATTGCAATAACTACAATCATATGAATATTTTACCTCTGAATATCCTCTGTTGTAGAGCCTGCAAACTCTATCACAATCAACAGATCGAACTTTGTCTCTCCGAAACAATAGATTGTATCTCCATGAGTCTCCTCACTCTCTGATCTCAGTATATTATGTTTGTGTGTGTACTTCTCTAGAAATTCGACCTTTGTATCATTATCTACTATAGGAGGTTGCCCTCTGCTTTCTACACAAGCCTTTGCTCATCTCACACACCACAATGGTCGATCTGCTCCTCTTTTTAAACAATTTTTGCCACTATCCCCACTACTCACTCCATTAAGACATTCACACTTAAAAATTCATTCTCACATGTTGATTTAGTCAATTAGAAACTTTTATGAAAAATCCTTAAGAAGAACCATCATAAAATCATTTAAATTATCCAAGATGCACAAGGAATGTGGAAAATATTGACTTACAGACATAGCCATAGGAACAACACTGTCAAATTTTGACTGGACTCACCCATAGGCTTGCTTACCAGTGATCAGAGCCTCTCAATCACATGTACAAGCCTGCAAGGGAGCAACTGGGGCAGAGGATCAAGAAAAACATAACAAACTTAATTTAGAACTACCTCCAACTTCTTTCTCAGCATCTCCAACATATGCAAAGCTTTTCCAAGGCATGACAAGTCTCAAAACCAACTTTGCAACCTCCTTTTAAGCTTATACATGATGTAGTCACCATAAGTGTAGAAACTAACTCATGAGTGCATAAACTGTATGAGTGGAGTCAATCATGAAGCTCAGTTATAGAAGGGAACTTGATACATCATGACAAACTATACAACATCTTTACACATCATCAATATTCCAATCCATAAATCAGGAGCATCAAGGGCATTTCAAGGGAAACACAAGGGAAACACCACAAGCATCATATACATGGAGATCTAGTTGGCCAACCAACCATCAAATCCATCAAAGTAACCTTAAATCACCCGCAACATAAAAATTTATCTTAGCAACCATATAAGCCAATACAATCAAGAAATCAAGCGTATGCATATAATCTTCAATATAGTCCTAGATTGAAAATAATGCCAAACATAAATTACTGCAACACTGCACTACCATGTTGACATCAATTCCAACAATCACCTCATCACGACATCAATGCCAACAATGCCAACATTTGACAAAAATATCCTCAAGGAGTCTATCCTCTCTAAGAAGGCATGTATCTCCTTTTTATTTCTTGGAAAAGTGATGGTACTAATTGCTTCTACTATTTTGGGGTCAATTTTCACTCCTTCTCTTGAGACTATATGCCCTAACAATTTTCCTTCTCTGAGGGAAAATTGAGACTTCTTTGGGTTCAATGACAACCCAAATTTCCTACATTTTTCAAATGTTTGCTTTAAATGTTGCAAGTGTTCCTCATCAAACTTTGAGAATACTGTTATGTCATCCAGGTAAATGACTACAAACTGATCTTTCTCCCCAACAAAAGCTATATCCATTTCCCTTTGAAAGGTGGCACCAACATTCATGAGGCCAAAAGGCATTTTGGCATACATGAATGTTCCCCAAGGTGTGGTGAAGGTTGTCTTTTTATGATCCTCAGGGTGCACAACAATTTGGTTGTATCCAGAGAACCCATTGATCATGGAAAATATTGATGACCCCACCACCTTTTGCAAAATATAATCCATCTTGGGAAAGGGGTAATTTTCTTTTAGAGAAGCCTTGTTTAAGTTTCTGAAATCCACACAAAATCAGATCTCTCCATTTTTCTTCTTAACAGAGACCAAGCTAGCTACCCAATTTGAATACCTCATAGGCATAATGATCTTGGCCTGAAGCATATTCTTCACTTCTTTCTCTATCAGGGGAAGAAGAAGGGGATTAATCTACCTGAGTTTTTGTTTGTAAGGTTTGATTCCTGGCTTCAGAGGAATTTTATGCTGAATAATACTAGCATCATATATTTTCAAATCATCATAAGACTAGGAAAAAACATCAGCATACTCCTTGAACAAGTCCACATACCTCAATTTGTATTCTTCTGGGATCCCTTTGGCTAGCTTAACCAATTTAGGTTGTTGTTTTGTGCCAATGTTGTAATCTTTTGTATCTTCCTCATACTCCTTCTTGGATGGTTTAATTACCACATCATTAGTATCAAACAAAATTTCCAATGGAACCAATCCATTTGGGATTATTTTTCCTTTTAATTGCAAAATTTTCTTCCCAGCTATAGATTCATCCCAAGGAACTTGTCATTCGGTTGCTTCAATTTCATCCATATCTTCGTCATCCTAGTCAATCACATAATTGGAAAATTCTCATATCACCTCCATAAACCTCTTAATCTAATATTCATCTTCAAACACCTACCAATATTTCCATTATCTGGTATTGAAGGTCTGTACCTGATCTCAACTTCATATCTAATTAAGGTATTTTTTGGTGGCTTGAAGGTGTTGGATGTTGTTGCTAAGGAATCAACCATTATGCCAGGTAGAAACTGAAGATTAAACACTAAGAATAAATTCCCGATTAGATACCATACTTAATTTATGTAAGATTTCAACCTTGGATTCTTGGTTTGACATTGATTCCTAATTTGTTTTATAATCGATTCAGAATATCCAAAAACTACTAATTCAATTTTCAGATTTTTGGCAGCTTCTAGTCCAACACCAATTCTTCATAATCAACAATGTTATTTTCAGTGTCAAATTCCAACTTATATGAGAGAGGAATGAGGTTACCTTCAGGGGATATCAGCAACACCCCTACTCCATTTCCTTCCTTGGAGTAGGCTCCATCAAAATATAACTTCCAAACACAACCAGCTTTCATTTTCTTATTTACTTGTGAGGGAATATCCACTTGGGTATTTTCCATAAATTCACCATCCGCTTCCAACAATAGACATGAAAAATAATTTTCTTAGCCATGTATTGGAAAATTATTGGGATTATTTCCCTGAGTGACAGTCTTTAAAAATCTAGATTCTTGGTATAGCCTGCGCTCTTCTCCACTAAACGCAGGAATAATAGCATATGCAAGGTATATTTTAATGGATCCTCCAAGTTTCATTCCACATGACCTAGAAAGAAACATACCAAATCTTGTAGCAATGTCTGCAACGATAATATCCATTACCATACTCTTCACGGGAATTTGTGTCAAATTTACCACTAAATTCTTGATCATCCCAAGGCATTTCACTCTTTTGGAATCAAAGGAATATAAATAATTATATGGCCTTATTATCTGTAGGCCCAACTACTCCATGACAGACAAATGCATTAGATTATGAGAGGCTCCTAAATCAAGCATACAATTATGTAGTTGCAGATCATGAATCATTTGAATGTAACATAAAATGGAGGGGTGGAAGTGTCCTTCTCCTCCACATGTAGGCCAAACATCACTACATGCCTCTCTTCCTGTAATTTTAAACTATTTTATGTTGAGCTGACATGAGAGACATCCATGAATTCAAATTTTTTCCTCTTATAGGCAGGTTGTTTCCGCAACTATGCCAAAGGGACATATATCTTCATGTTTTATAGTTCTTTTTGTAAATTGAAAGCAGAAGGATTCTTACTGATCCGAACTTAAACAGGAATGCAACAAATTACAAAGATAACCATAAACACAGATATGCAGCGGAAATAATACTTCATTTCATTAATGTAAAATACTGAAATATGCTTACAAACGGTAATGGAAATAAACTAGCTAGGGCGATGGTAGCTTATCTCTGAGGAGAGATGTGGTGGCTACATGCCTCTGAACTGTGTTACAATGAGGCTCGAAGGCCTATTTATTGTTGAGAAACAATGGAGAACCCTTAACATTCCAAAACCTAACCCTAGAAGATGAAACGCCAAACTGTGGGCCCCGTTTGGGTAAATTGGTACACCAACTTCCTGGGGTCGTAACTTTGGCATACAATCTCCGTTTGATGCGTACAATAGCTCGTTAGAAAGATCTATCCAAGCACTGCCACTTTGGGAGGCAACGTCAGTCCATGGACCCATGTTGCCCCAGATTTCCCAAAAAACGTCGTTTAGGGCCTCAAAACGGCTCCGGAAGTTTAGGACCCGAAAAACTGCTAAAAATAGTAAGTTGTGCTACAATTAAGGAAACTGAAAACGCTGAGAGAAACAATGGTGGGGGTCTAGGTGGACTTGGCAGGTGGCCACCAATATCCACCTGGATCATTCCTCCCCCCTTAGGAAGCAATGGTCCCCATTGCGTTGAGTTCCTCCATGAGATGAGGAAACTTTTGTTGAACTTGTTCCTTGGTGAGCCACTTGCCCTGGTGAAGGAGTTGGCCTGCTTTGACAACTCGATACAGTTGGATATTCTGTTGGCGAGTGTTATTGATCTGTGTATCCATGATCCGATCAGTTGTAGCTTGTTCCATGCAATCTGGATTTAATTCTGTGGGTGTGAGCTATTCTGCAATGTCGGATGTGTCTAGCAATGGTGGAAAGTATGGCCGAAGGCGGTCCACATTGAACACTAGGTGCAGGCCAAGGAATGGGGGAATGCTGAGCTCAAATGCATTGTCTCCCATAGCCTTAGTAATGATGTAAGGACCATATTGTAGTGGTCTCAGTTTCTGATAGGCTCCAGTAAGGCGTTCCTTTTGCAAATGCAACCAGACTTTGTCGCCCACTTGAAACTTGTGTTGCACCCGATGTTGATCATGTCGCTGCTTGTACTTGGCATTTGATTTCTCCAAAATTTCATGGACCTGCTGGCGAATATGTTGGATGCGCTCAATGAAGCTGGTGGCTTTATCTGTTTCGGACTGGACATGAGCTGAATTTATGTGAGTAGCTGCAAGTGGCATGGCCACATCAATGGGGCATAGTGGCTGGAATCCCAAACCCACCTCAAAAGGGCTATGGCCAGTGGAGCTGTGAAGAGCTCGGTTGTAGCTGTGCTGGACATAGGGGAGGCTCTCGTCCCATGTGCATGGATGCTTTGAGTTATACATGCGTAGAATGTGCACAATCATCCTATTGACAACCTCTGTCTGGCCATCAGTTTGAGGATGGAAGGCTGTGGACTTCGTGAGTTTGGTGTCCAGCATTGACCAGAGATTGGACCAAAATGTGCTGAGGAACCGACTGTCCCGATCTCAGATGATAGGCTGTGGGATCCCAAAGTGCACCCACACTCGTTCAAAGAAGAGTTTAGCAGTGGCTTCTGCTGTGATATTCTTCTTGCAGGCTGCCATAATGGCCATCTTCGAGAACCTGTCGACGACCACAAAACATAGTCATTTCCATGCTTAGTGGAAGGAAGGCCTGACATGTAATCCATGGAGATGGATTCCCAAGGTCGAATAGGGGTAGGCAACGGGTTATAGAGGCTGTGCGTCTTGATGGTCAGTTTGGCAATGGCACAGACAGTACATGATCTGATGTACTTCCCAACATCCTGTTGAAGATTTGGCCAATAGAAATAATTTTGTAGTACTGCCACTGTTTTCTCGACCCCGAAATGCCCAGCAGCCCGACTGTAGTGTGCTTCCCAAATCATCTTGGCACGCTCGCTTGAAGGAACACAAAGGTGACTCAGGTGGCATAACAGGGCATCCTGGAGGTGAAAATCTGGAACATGCCGACCCTCCAAGAGTGTCTGGTATGTGTGGCCGAATTCTGGGTCGCTTTTGTAGAGAAGTGGCCAATCAGAAGTCTCGTTCCCACAAGAGTTGAGCACGGTGGTTAACGCCATGATCGGTGGTCGACTGAGGCAATCTGCAACATTATTGGTGTTGCCCTTCTTATACTTGATATTCAAGTGGAACTGTTGCAGGTATGTAGACCACTTCTGATGGCGATCATTCTGCAATTTCCCTTGTGTCATTATGAACTGCAGGGGTCGGTGGTCTGTGTGGATGACCGTTTCCTTCCCCAAAATGTAATGCTTCCATTGTTGGCAGGCCCGTACAATGGAATACATCTCTATATCATAAGTGGGGTACTTCCAGACAGTGTCTGAAAGTGTTTCACTGTGATATGCCACTGGATGTCCATGTTGAGTAAGGACTGCCCCAATAGCATAGTTAGAGGCATCTGTCCCGACCTCAAATGGTTGTTGTAAATCTGGTAACGTGAGCAATGGTGCCGTGCAGAGGCAATCCTTTAACTCTATGAATGCCTTCTGTTGAGATTCAGACCAAAAGAATTTTTATTTTGCCCCTCCCTTGGTGACTTGACTCAAGGGCCAAGTAATATGAGAAAACTCCAACACGAACCTGCAGTAGAAATTGGCAATACCTAGAAAGTTGCGGAGCTCTGTTAGAGTGGTTGGAGATGGCCAATCCCGAATGACTTGGATCTTGGCTGGATCGACATGCACCCCCTGTTCATCAATGATGTATCCCAGATACTGAACCTGGGTCATGCCAAAAGTGCATTTCTCCAAATTGGCACATAGCTTGTGTTGCCGCAGTGTTTGGAGAACCTGTCGGATGTGGTGGAGGTGCTCTTCCCAACTCTGGCTGAAGATCAGAATGTCATCCAAGTATACTACTACAAAGGAGTTGGTGAATGGCTGCAAGATGTCATCCATTAGCCTCATGATGGTTGCAGGAGCATTCGTCAATCCGAAAGGCATAACCAACCATTTGAAAAGGCCCTCCTTGGATTTGAAGGCAGTCTTCCACACATCAGAGGGTTCGATTGGTACCTGGTGATATCCTGACTTCAGATTGATCTTGCTGAAATATTTCGCCCCCTTTAGTTGGTCCAGGAGGTCATCAATCCGCGGGATCAAGTACCTATTACAGACAATGATCTTGTTCAGCGCCCGATAGTCAATACAGAGTCTCCTCGTCCCATCCATCTTCTGTACCAACACGATCGGGCTCCCACAAGGCGATGAACTCGGATGGATGTGACCTTTCTGTAGGAGCTCCTGAATCTGCCTCTTGATTTCATCGTTCTCCAGAACGGAGCACCAATAAATTGGTCCATTGGGCAGCGGCGCACCTGGGGTCAGATCGATGGAGTGCTTGACCTGACAGTGTAGAGGAACCCCTGCAGGGGAGGTGAAGATGTCCTCGTACTCCTCCACAACCTTGTCCATCTATAGTTGTCGTGCAGAGGGACCCCGTCTAGAGGCCGCAGCCACTGTCTTCTTCTTTCCTTGAGGGCGTATCATCAGGAAGACAAATTTCCTAGTTTTGGAAATGATCTTACTGCATTGTTTTGCAGTAATCAAAGAGATGGCGGTAGGTGGTGCTACCTCTAGTATCCTGTAAAACTTATTTCCCAATGTAATAATAACAGCACAGGGCCTTGATTCATACACAGCATGTCGCTTCCACAAGTATGGCTGTCCTAATAATACATCACAAACTTCAAGGGGAGCAATGTCACACAATACCTCATCCATGAACGGCTTGATGTTGTATGGAAGGCAACACTATTGGCTCACACGAAGATCTCGTCCTTGGTGAAGCCACCCAATGGTGTATGGTTGTGGATGTGCTGTGGTCGTTAAGCCCAACCGCTTCACGACCTTTGCCGAAATGAGGTTCTTTTGACTCCCGCTATCAACAATGAACTGTATTGAGGAGCCCTTTACCCACATCTGGGAGTGGAAGAGATGCTCCTCCTCCTCTGGATCTTCGGGTTCATTTTTCTGGATCTTGGCGGTAGCAACAGTGGCGTTGGGATCCGCATCAATGATCTGCTTCCCTTTGTCATTCCCCTTATCGGGTTCTGACTCAGAGTCGGAACATGCATCTGATTCCGAAACCTTTAGCTTAGCCACTAGTGACTGCTTGGCCCGACACTCACTTGTGTTGTGAGTGGAGCTCTTATGGAACTCACACCATTTTCCCGTGTCCTTTTTCAGCTTCGCAGCGCTATTCTTTGCTTACAGCCTCGGCGGGTTGTCTTGGGCTGTCCCGCCTTGGCTTTGTCCTTTGTTCTGTGGTTTAGGGGCACCTTTCCCCTGCTTTGGATTCGCAGATCCAAAGTCTCGGTTCTTTTGTTTAAACTTCTGCTCGACCTTGACGGCATATCGGTATGCTGTGCCGAGCGAGGAGATGTTCAGGAATTGTATTTCTTCCTGGATTTACTTGTGCAGGCAACCACGGTATTTGAGTATCAAATGTTGCTCCGAATCCTTGATACCCAACTTTGTGCGAAGGGTATGGAAAAGATTGGTGAACTCCGGCACGTCTTGGTCCCTTCCCTGCAGCAGCATGGTCCACTTTATGTATTCATCCTCATAGCTTCCGACAGGGTAGTACTGCTCCTTGATGGCATCCCGGAATGAATTCCAGGTGGGTGCGGCTGAAAATAGTGAGCCAGTACTTTCATCCTTCTGCTCGCAGTAGGTTTCCCACTAGTCCTTGACGTGGGGGGCTGCTTTGAGAAGAGCGAAAACAATCTTTTCTCGACTCGAAAATTCATGAACAGAAAAATAACCCTCTAGCAGATTTAACCATTTATCTATGGCATCTGCGTTTAACTGACCCTCGAATATGGGGATTTCAAAATTAACTTGTACCTTAAAGTGCGTGGCGTTTCCAGAGTAGCTGCTGGAAGCCGATGCGTCACTTCTGGGTAGCTGCTGAAGGATCTGGGCAAAGCTGTACATCATTGCGTTCTGTTGTCGCTCGAGGGCTTCTTCGAGCAAGATTTTGATGGGATCCCCTGCCCCCTCGTCTTTCTTCTCATCTGCCATGGGAGGCCATCGGGATTTGCGAGGCTGGCCTTGCAAAGGTTCAACCAGTTCAAGCCCTAACTCCTTATATCCCGACCTTGTTGGGGACATGCAAAGAAAAACAGAGAAAAAACAGACCGCTTTGATACCACTGATGCAGACTTAAACAGGAATGCAACAAATTACAAAGATAACCATAAACACAGATATTCAGCAGAAATAATACTTCATTTCATTAATGTAAAATACTGAAATATGCTTACAAACGGTAATGGAAATAAACTAGCTAGGGCGATGGTAGCTTATCTCTGAGGAGAGATGTGGTGGCTATATGCCTCTGAACTGTGTTACAATGAGGCTCGAAGGCCTATTTATTGTTGAGAAACAATGGAGAACCCTTAACATTCCAAAACCTAACCCTAGAAGATGAAACGCCAAACTGTGGTCCCCGTTTGGGTAAATTGGTACACCAACTTCCGGGGTCGTAACTTTGGCATACGATCTCCGTTTGACGTGTACAATAGCTCGTTAGAAAGATCTATCCGAGAACTACCACTTTGGGAGGAAACATAGGTCCATGGACCCATGTTGTCGCATATTTCCCAAAAAACATCGTTTAGGGCCTCAAAACGGCTCTGGAAGTTCAGGACCCGAAAAACTGCTAAAAATAGTAAGTTGTGCTACAATTAAGGAAACTGAAAATGCTGAGAGAAACAATGGTGGGGGTCTAGGTGGACTTGGCAGGTGGCCACCAATATCCACCTGGATCATTCTTATACACCTTCATTGGCTCAATTGGCTCTCTATTTACTTGATGGACTAGCTTGGTTTGTATTAATATTTTCTCCTTATTTGCATATTCAGACTTGGAATGAATGGGGTTGGAGGTTTCTCCTTTGGTTGGTAATTTTGAGCCGACAGGATTTTTCCCCTTATCAGTTTGTTTGGGGGTGGTAGGATGGATAGTTTCTTCACTTTTTTCTTGTGTTTGAGATATTTTTCTGGACTTCAAATCATATCTCTTATGAAATTCTGCTTCCATAAAACCAATGGATTGCTTGCAATAAACATCTATCTCTTCTTCATCCAATGCAACATTATGATCATCCTCCTCTCCTCGCTGTAGTTCTATTTCATTTTATTCTTCCAAGAGAGTTGAATATTTATTTTCCTGAGCCTCAATAACATATTCAATTCCTTCCTCGAGATCATATTCTATATACAAGGGAGGTTGTATTTGGTTTTGTTGGTGTTTTCTTTCTCTTTGCAATAGTTGTAAAGGAGGTTTCCTAAATTGGAGATTAAAGTTTCTATTGGGGCCTTGTTGTATATGTCAAGGAGGATCTTTGTTCACCAACTCTAATATCACTAACTTGTTTGAGAGGTTCTAATCAACTTATTCATCTCATCCAACTTCTACTCATGAGTATCCCTTGCTTGACGAGGGGAGCTAGCTTCCTCATTTCATCTTCTCCTATCACTATGTTCTTCCTTTCCCTTTAACTTCCCTCTAGATGTGAAGTTTGATTCATCTTCTAGAGAATCAGTATGGATTTGGTCTAGTGTGATGGATTTCCTCTCTTTGAAGATAAACCCGAAATATGACTCAAAGGCTCCAACCAACACCACCTTTTATACTACCTGTGGTGGCTTAATCTTAGCAGACAAGTTGTTATCCAATTTATTAAATATTTTTATAAATTATGTGACATATTCATTGTTCCTTTTCTTTATTGCATTAAATTTATTCAAGAAGTGTCCATGGTATTTCTTCTCCTCCTATTTCTACAAAAAGGTATTCTTTAATTCCTTCCAATTGTTGATTTATTTTTTTGGTAAGGTCTTAAACCATTTTCTAGCGTCCCCATATCAAGGCTAAAAAAATAGCCTCAAGTCTATGTAACAACCCCAGGTTAAAATTTCATGTAATAAAGTTAATAAAGGGAAAATAATACCAAGGTCATGGGACACATATTCCAAGTTGAATGTTGGGAAAAATATCCTAGTGGTCATCACTTGTTTATTATGGCTAAGGAGAAATTGGCAAAGGCAATGGAAAAGGATTTGGAAATGAAAAAAAAGCATTATTAGCATTTTATTTATGAAAAAAAAGGAAATTAGGAATAAATGAAAGTGAAAGGTCATAGGTTGCACGTGAGGAGGAAAATGAAGGAAAATAGAGGAAACTTGACGAAATTAGAGGCTTCAATAATAAAAAGGCATCAGATCATCAATTTGGGGTCTTTTGTTATTTGAGTTTTGGAATCAGTTTTAGATAGGAAACGAGCACCAAGAGGAGAAAGAAATCAAGCAAGTAAAGAAAGGACAAGAAAGAAAAGGAAATCAAGGATCAAGCAAGGAAATTTGGATCAAGTGGCTTCAATGGGAATACTTGCAAGTAATTGGTTTCATGTATGATTTCCTAGATGGTTTTGACATACATGGTACATGCATGTGTGTATTTGGTTCATTTTCTATCATTGGCATGGGTTTTTTTAGATTTGACAGTGGTTCCAGCCTTGCCTTTCCGTTTCTAGATAGCCATGGTGTGATGGGATTCATTCTTAGTTGGAATTTAGATTGTTAGATGGTTTTGGATCTAGGTGAGGTGGTCTCAGGAAAATCCCAAGGGTTGGGGTTGGAGACAGTTTTCTCTAGAAAGCCCTCAACAGGTGGGTGGAGACAAGAAAATTCCTCAAGGGATGTCAAAGGAATTCTGAGGCATCCAATCTCAGTTTGGTTTTGTGATCTTGAGACCAGTTTAGGTGAGATCATGGTATTGTGAGGGTGGACGTGGTTTAACCTCTAGATTCCCTTGGTTTTTTATGCTTTTTTTTATCCCATGACATCCCACATTCATGCTTGGAATATGACATGGGGGTGATTGGCTAAAAGAGAGACTTGGTTTAGCCCAATCTATGGTCGGGTGGTATGTGGAAGTCCTTGACCTAGTTGGCTTTTGCATATGATTGATATGAGTTCTTTTCCCTTGTAACTCATGAGTAATTATACTTTTTATTATTTGGATTTAATGATTATTTTATCATTGTTATTTATTTGGTTATATGTTGGTTATAAGCATGGTTTTATGACAGATTCAAGTTATGGCTCTTATCATGTTTTCATTTTTAAATGAATGATTATTAAATGCATGACCGGTTAGACATTATTGTAGGTATTGAGAGGGAATTAGACCTTCTTGATGATTCTCAAATAATTTTCATATATCTATGTTCAATTATGAATTCATGACCTATAGATTTCATGTTCACCATGTTTTTGACGGAATGCATGTCATGGTCAAGCCTTGTTAGGTCAAATACTTGTCTAAGTTTTGTGTTAATGGATTTGTCTTGGTGTCATTCATTTTTTTGGAAAGTTTCATCAAGTTTTGGGAAGGGGTCCAAAGACAAGCCCTAAAAAAGTGGCT
The DNA here is from genome assembly GCA_031772625.1 of Pinus tabuliformis. NCBI lineage: Eukaryota > Viridiplantae > Streptophyta > Pinopsida > Pinales > Pinaceae > Pinus > Pinus tabuliformis. The sequence continues at coordinate 483,754,510 of CM062814.1, read as the reverse complement.
TAGATTTCGTGGTCACATGCACAAAACTGGCTAAAAGGATTGTAGTCACTCCCTTGTAGGATCATGCATGTGATTGGAAGGTTACAATCAAGTTTAGGGAGTGTTGTGTTAGTGTATGGGAGTCCAAATCATTGAAAAATAAGTTTAACTCATTATGTGAGAACCTGGAAGGGTGGTTTAGTTCTTGGGGGTCCCTATCTCCTGAGGAAGGTCAGCGAGGTTTTACTTTGTCGACTCCATTTTCTTAAGGTGATCTAGGAGGTCAGGCCATGTCATAGTAGCCCTTAGCTCATGTTTACCCCGACAAGTCAATTAATTTGGGTAAATGTCGGAGGTGGCATTATAGACTACATCTAGATGTTCTACATTCAAGTTTTCTAAAAATGCACAAAACATCTCAATATGTTTTTGAGTTGTGACATCATCTTCCCTAGTGAATCTAGGAAAGAGTTTGAGATAGTCTTGGGGCATTGCATTCATAGGTTTCTATAGATTCAAAGGATAATATTTGTTGAGTAAAAATCCAAGGACAACCATATTTTGCAAAGGAGGTTGAAAACTATTTGTTGCAGGGCCTGGATCAGGAGTTGGATGAACGACACTAGATAATATTTGGTGTGATATAGCTGTGGGGTTTTGAGATGGACTAGTAATGAGAATATATTTAACTTCTTCAAATTTTGGGACAATATGAAATGTAAAAGGTTCATAATTGATAGAAACTTCTTCAGTATCTGGTTCTAGAAGCTTAAATTCAAATGGGTAGAAATGCTCTTCTGAGAAATCCAATTTCTTGAATGGAGTCTCAGGATAATTTATCTCAGCTCTATGAGAAAAAAAAGTTGAAAATTATGGGGAAGAACCAAGTGGATCTAGATTTTTGGGGGTTCTTTCTTTCCAAATTCTTCTGGAGATAATTATTCTTGGGTCAAAGATAGGAGGGGTATTTTTTTGACAGGTATTAGAATGAGTATGAGGCTCCTAGAAACCAATATTACAATGTAAAAAATATTTTAAGTGAGTGATCTCAACCCACACTTCCTTTTCTCATCAAACAAAATGAATGCTTAGAAATCATACCTAGGGAAATATATTCTGATTCGTTCCCCGAAAACGATGCTAGAAGATGTTGTAGCTCCTAGAGATAACCTTCGGGTTGAGAAGAAGGTAATTTCCTAGGACATATTAGAGTATATTGAAGATAAATCAGTGCTTCTCAAGAATTAAATGTAAAATGATTTAAATATGGTTCAATTACCTTTCTCAAAAGAAAATCACATTTTATGCATTCACAATTTTTCATTCTAAGGACTCAATGTTCAGTTATGGTGGCCTACACATAGAGAGTGGAGCTTCTTTAACTATTGTAGTATAGGTGAAAGAAGAAATGAAAGAAATAAACCTATTTCAGAAGGATAGGGATAGAATGTTGTGCCTCTACACTAAATTTCAGTAGAACTATAAAGAAACAATGAGGATAAGGTTAGAAACTATGGGCCACAGGTACTGTTTTCCATGACATGACATAGACATATCTGATATACAATACTGAATTCCAACAACCACAATTACATAATTTCTGATAAGAAAGAAACACATATGAAAGTGATAAACAAAGACATAATCACATACTCCACATATCAGTGCTAGGAACCACCAAAAAATTCTCCATTAATCTTCAAGAATAACATACATCTCATAAAGCTTCAGAACTTGCAAAATTTGCAAAGAATTATAGCCTCTGGAATAGAAAATCAAACCCTTTCCTACTGAGTTTCTCTTCCCTTTTATAGTGAGAGCCCCAACAAAAGCCATTACAAAAATATCTTGAAGTGTTATAACTGTATAAGATACTTAGTTGTGTGAGCATTCCAATGGCCTAGCTATCCTAATTATTATATAACAAACTTAATTCCTTCTTGAAAATAAAATATCTACAAAATTGCAGAATGACAAGGGTCTATCATGATTTCCAAATCTGAAAAATATTTAGTTATGGCCCACTTGATCTCTCTAAGACTTGAAAACTCTTTCTTGTTTTTTTAACTATATTTTTTAGCAATATGAGTGGAAAAACATTTTCTTGAAATTGCCTTTGGATTGAAAGATATACTTGAAGAATTTTTTCGTGTACTTAAACGTGTCATATATGTAGTATTCGTAAAAAAATACATGTAAATCATATAAGAAGTGGATAATAACTTTCCATCATTGAAACATTCAAATAAATCTAAGTTTACTATTGTCCTGTCTCGATCGACATTCCTGACATTGATTTCTAGTACATATTGCATCCCTGTCTATGTTGATGAAATTGCAATGGCATCAATTGTGCTAACTGGAAATGGATCTCGATTACATGACAAACTTGCAATCGTCATATTTGGGAAAAATCAATATTCTCTGGAAACAAGACAAATGTTTTCTACAATGCTAGAGCTATTTAGTGAAATAGTTTTCTCACAATCACCACTATCATATTTGTGCTTTGGAATTATTTCAAAATTTCTAATAGAAACACCATCATTTGAAATAAGTTTTTCCTTACATTGTTCGATAAACAATGTTTGAACAAGAAATGTTATTGTCATTTGTGCCTTCTTATCTATCAAATCTACATGGAGTATTAGTCTTGTCTTATTTTATTTGTCCAAAAAAGTTTGATATGTAACTAACACAACACCATGGAAAATGTTTCCTGTTATGTTGTTACTCATGTATTCGATTAATAATTGCATATACTCGATATTTTTTTTCTTAGTCATGAGCATTGAATTGAAATTAATTCAAGAAAAGAAAACAAAATCCGATATACAGTTAGATAAACTTGGATAAAGCTACAATTTGTATTTTTTCCTTTTTTCTTTCAATGCTCCTTTCACTATGTCTCCTATGATATCTTCTTCTATAATTTTTCTCATTTCGATCTCTACTTCTTCATCCATGTCTATCGTCACATCATTGACAATATGTTTATTCGAAATTAGTTCAGAATCTAATAATTTTTTCCTGTTCACAAATACTTCATTGAAATCACTTCTTAAAAGGACATTATAATTGATACTAAGTAATAATTTGGTTATTAAGACAAAACCATATATCACAAAGTCATTTTCAATTTATATTCTAATATCAGGTTCATAATTACTAGATAAAATTTTATTTCTATGCATATAGGTAAAATACTAAATAGATTTCAGTTTCAAAAAATTCTAATTTATAGTTCCTTGTTACATATATTAAATTGAAAAATGAACAAATGTATAATTGCAAAAATGTTTTATGGAAATATTCAATGTACATTTTCCCTTGTAATTGTTATCCTTCATCTAAATCTTTAAGTGTTATATATTTATTGAGAACTGGAAAAACACCATTTTTAATTAAATTATATATAAAAGTAGAGTGAAAAATAGATAGTTGTATAATGTAATAATAAAATGATGATAAATAAAACAAAAACACACCTCTTATCAAAGTTATCACTATCTTTAACTATATTTGTTCTATTTTTGTTCATCTTCCCTTCTCCAAAAATATGAATTAGATCAAATATATATAAATAATAAAAGAGAAATGTTCTAAAATCGCAATACCCAAACAATTTAGACCTAATTGCTACACGAATGTAGCGTATATTGTATAAATGTTTCAAGAACTTGAATATTATCCACTTTTTGAGTTGGAGACACCATTGCTACAAGGTAGTAATGCATATTGTATAAACTCTCTAGAATTCACATACAGAAGGAAGGACACATCACTTCCTTGAAACAAATGCTATGCTTTTTGGACCTGCGTTTGAAATGAGAATCCAGAGAAAATATCTCACATCGTGCAACTACTAGAAGTATCAACATATAACCTGGAGAACAAATCTTTCTGTAACTAGCTCCTTCAAAAAGTAATCGAACATGCATTGGCAACATGTATGCTAAAAAGTGCATGATAAATGATTTTCCAATGCACCTATATACATAATCACTAGAACTAGTCATTACAATTGTCACATTACATTTTAAATTTTCAATATATGTATTAGATACTAAGTAATTTTCATATGTTATTCATGATATCTTATTTTGAATACTTGACCAATGCACATACAGATGGAATAAATAGAATCATTGGTTAGAATCATCAAATTACCTTTTAAAATTTCATGATATGTTTTAGATACTAATCAATGACAATATGTTATTCATGATATGTTATGTAGTAGATGTTAACTAAAAGTAACATGATATAGACATAAACCAAACTTTTCATGCCCCAAAGTTTAATAAGCCAAAATCACTAATTATTAATTAATTAATATTTAGTGTTATGCAGGAGGGAGGTGTGTAGAAGAAGTGTGCTAAGGGGGGATGTATGTAGATGTATGCACATTGCGGTTGAAAGTTTATGTTCCTTGTTTTGAAACCCGTTTTCCCGCACAACACTTGTTCATATGCATTAAAAAGACAATTCATTTAATATTGGATAATAACTATTTAATTGAAAAATGTGAAATCACAAATGCACTTAGTATTCAAGAAGCTCAAATAAAATGAACCCATATTAATAAGCTCCACATTTGAAAAATTAATTGATTAATAAGTGAAAACTGCTAATTAATTGATTAATATGTAGTACGTTGGAATGTATGCGTACGTACGAAATATTGGCAAAGAAATTTTATGTTCCTTGCTCCACACACCTATTTTCCTACACCACTCTTCTTCCTCAGACACTTTAATAACCCAAAACTACTAATTAATTGATCAATATGTAGTGTTATGCAAAAGGGATGTGTGCAGTGGAAGTGTGCAATTAGGGAATATACGCGAAGACACAAACATTGCAAATGAAATTTTATGTTCCTTGTTTTGGACACCTATTATATATTCAAGAAGCTTAAATAAAACAAATCCATATATAGGTAACCAAAACTTTTCATGCCCCAAACTTTAATAAGCCAAAACCAACAATTAGTTGATTAATATGTAATGTTATGCAAGAGGGAGGTGTTAAGCAGTAGAGGTGTGTGGAGGGGGCAAAGTTTCTATTACTTATTTTGAACATCCATTCTCCCACACAACACTTATTCCTCATATACATTACAAATACACTTCATTTAATATTGTATAATAACTATTCAATTGAAAAATGTCAAAACACAAATGCACTTAGTATTTGAGAAACTCAAATAAAATAAGCCCACATCGACATAGTATTTGACACAGTTAATCACCCACCCTTATTTCACACCCTCTATACATGTAACCAAAACTTTCCATGCCCCAAACTTTAAGAAGGCAAAATCGTTAATTAATTGATTAATATGTAGTGTGCGGAAATATAAGCAAAAACAGGGAACATTACGGAAGAAAGTAGCATTTGATAATCGTGAATACCAAGATTCAACATTTCTACTATGATATAAATTTTAAATGATCAAATCCATCACATCATGTTATCAACAAAACATTTTTTCCACGACTCCTTTGCATATTGATATCAAATAAAATGTAATTTATTAATATGTAGTTTTGGTGCTAGAGGGAGATATGCAAAAGAAGTGTGTGAAGGGGGAATTTATGCAGAGATATGGAACATTCTCGAAGAAAGTTTATGCTGATTGCTCTGCATGCCCGTTCCCCTGCACAACACTTCTTCCTCACACATATTAAAACGACACTTTATTTAATATTGGATAATAAGTATTTAGTTCATAAATCCGAGATCACAAATGTACATAATATTCAACAACATTGAATACCAAGACTCATTATTTATACTTTGATACAGTTTTTAAATAATCAAATCTTTTGAACATAGTTTTGAAAACAACACATCTAATCATTGACAAAGCAAGGTTGCCACATCTCCTTTTCATCTCCATATCAAATAAAAGGAGCCCACATCGACATAACTTGATATACACAAAAACCAAACTTTTCATGCCCCAAACTTTAATAAGCCAATACTGCTAATTAATGTTGTTGAGACATATGCAAAAGAAGTCTACAAAGGGGAAATGTATGTATAAATTCAAAGTATTTTGAATCCAATTTTCTATTCCTTGTTCCATACAATCGTTCTCCCACACAACACTTCTTTCTCACATGCATGAAAAGGACACTTCATTTAATATTGGGTAATAAATTTATGCTTAAAGTTAAAATAATTTCATGTCTATGGAAAATAGTTCTCTCTACACTCCATTCATTATACACACATTAATGGCTCCATACACTTTTTCTCCTACACATACCTTCCACACATCCTTCATTCCACACAAATTAATGACTCCATACATTTTCTCTGGCACAGCTCAATTCATAAAAGTTTGAAATGAAAAATAAAATGAAATATGAGGTAAACGCACTAGGAGTCCCTGTGTTAGTGAACGTGTTAGTATCAATGTCTATGGTTCTCCTTCCTCACTTCTACACATGTTCCCCTTCACACAAATCCCATGTCGACATAAGCCAATATACATGGAAACCAAAATTTTGTTGCCCCAAACTTGAATATGCCAATATCACTAATTAATTTTGTTGAGAGATATGCGGAAGAAGTCTTAAATTTTTAAGTTCACCATTTCTTTCACCTATGCACTCTGCACAATGAGATCTTCCTCCGCATATTTGTTCATCTCGCGCCTCCCCCTCCCCTCCCATCACTGATGTAAACAACCTGCAACCACGTTAGTCCTAACATCATTGGGAAGAGCACTAGTAGTGTTAGGCATAACAGTGTTAGTGTCAGAGCACTCACCAACGAAATGGCCACTTACAAAATTTGTCTTTTTTTATTTTATTTTTAAAATGATTTGTCAAATACTTACAAATAGCGAAATAAATTACCCTCCACCAAGGGAATTATGTCACATCAAGGCTCGTCCAATAAATGGAAAATTAAAAATAAGATTTCTAGAAATTAGAAAATTATTTTTGAATTTATGGGAAAATAGAAATATTCAACATTTTTCTAAAACTTTAATTACAAAAACTTGATAACATAATTGAAAATCAACTTACTTTCACTATAAAACAAATGTTAATTTCCTTGACGAGAACTAATAATTTAAAAAAGTTAAACCACACCTAATACATAATAGATGCCACATAATATGAAAAAAACTTCAAAAAGTTGTGTAATCGAATAAATGTGCACAAAAGTTCAAGACTCTCACAACCATGGCTATAATATATGAGAGGAGGCATATCCAGAGTGTAAATAACTATTGTATAATATAAAGGGATATTTGGGAAGGATTATAAAGCATTAGTTGAAAAATTAAGGTTTAAAAGAAGGTTTCTAAGCATGTGTAAAAGACCACCTATGCAATCTTGATTATCCGAGGAGGAGGAGAGCAAGGATCTCACCTCATAATTAAAGGATATGGCTAAAAAATTGTTTAATAAATATCTAAAAGGAGTTGGAATACTTAATATAAAGGACAATAAAGATAAATATTCTTTATTATAAAAATAAATATTTAAAACTCTTTATATATATATATAAAAGTTAATGTCGAAATAAATATTATATTCACAATTGGGAATGCCTCATCTATAACACATAACATACATGTTCACAGTCCCCAACCATTATACATGTAATACAGTGTCAATATTGACTATTGCGAAGTCAAGACCATAAAAAATTAGGTTTATGAAACCATTATATGTTTTGATAAGGGAGAAAGGAAGCTATTTAAGTATTATAGGTTTTGATAAGGGTGAAAGGAAGCTATTTGAGTATTATATGTTTTGATAAGGGAGAAAGGAAGCTATTTAAGTATTCGGTCTAGTGAAGATATAGTGAAGATATATATGTGAAGAAGGAATTAAAAAAAAACAAAACATAAATTGAAAAGATTCAAATTAGGAATATAGATATATGCGTGATTAAAATGGCATTTTGCATATTTTAATAGAAGTTAGTGGTTTCTTCTTATCGGAAGAAGCGCTATTGGAGAGAGAGTTTAATGATTATTTTTTAATAATTAAATGTTGTGTTGTGTACATGACATTGAACAATAATAAATGAATATAAATATTATGAAAGAGTGTGAGCATCTATATGATTTGATATAATATAATTGGAGAGGAAGATGGATATTTCTAGGTAATGTGAGTAGCTCTAACATGAGAATAATGTGATGAAAGGACACATCATAATTAAGGATTTTTAGAATGACATAATTATGATAAAATAAATGTTTACTTTCAAATAATCTTCAATGTTTATCTCTACAATTATCACATGATTCTTGTGGTATTTTTTTAGTATTAATTTTTATTTTTTTTTAAATATAAAAAAATATTTATAAAATAAATTATTTTTTCTTAAATCCATAATATAATTATAAAGTTTCATATAAAATAATTAAATTTTTAAATCCATGAAAGATATATTCTGACAAAGAGAGTATATTTGAAATAGGCTAAAATAATTTGTAATGCTTTTATATACCAGCATTATATAAACTTATATGTAATTTTAAAGAGTATGATAAATTAGAGATTAAATTATTTTTTTATAAAATATCAATAAGAAAAATAATTTAAAAAATAAATCTTTTAATATAATATCATTAAACAAATAAATGTATGGTTCACATGTCGTAGTAAAGAGAATAGACCTTTTATAGGAGATAAAGAAAGGGAATGTTACTTTTAAAATTTGTTTTAAGCAAATTTAATATTAGAGATTTATTCTTAACTTTATTTATAAATAGTGTGTACATAAAAGGATTCTATTTACGACGATTAGTGTTGAAATATTATAAATATCTTTATATATTTTATCCATGTATCCCTGAACTATATTTAGGAGATCATAGATTGTTAGTTGCCTTAATCATAGATTGCTAGCTTTCTTAATCGTAGAAATAAGAATATATAAATATTTACTTAAACGCTCGTTCATTCTTATAGAGTTTTGAAAAGGTGTTTGGGACACATCATCTTTAAAATCCTCCATGTGCAAGACATTTTTAATCACATTTACAAGAAGTTTGTGAAGGGATATTTTACCATAAAAACTATCATATGATATGTTACGCAGTAATTTGTCACTGTCTCCCTGTCAGTCTCCCTACTGTGTCATGAAATCAAATGCACCATGTTCATGCTCTCTAAACTGGCCAAATGACCCACTTTGCCAAAGTTTTTGCTATCAGCGCGACTTTTGGCCAAATAACCGCGCTGATGGGCGCTCCATAACAGACCGAATGCGCTGTCAGCGCGGAAGCACACGTGTTTTCCGCGCTGATCAAATTTCATGAGCCAGCGCATTTGTTATTCATATCTGATCGCGCTGACATGACCTTCTTTGTTATTCAGCTGCAATGTCAGCACTCCAGTGCAGTTATGGACCCGCGCTGATCCAGTTTGGGCGAGTTTGTTCTAACAGCCGGCCTTCCAGATGATTCTAGACCTGGTTGTTGGCCTTGTAAATGTCGCCCTCCTTTCTATGGCATGTCTGTTCGTCATTTGAGCCACCTTCCTTGGAGATAAGCTCATCCTCCCACCATTCATGGAGACTCCTCCTATTTAAACCTCCACCATTGCCATGAGCAGCTAGTTTGGAATAGCTTGGATTGTGTGGAGCTTATAGTGCTCAGATTGCTGCTACTATAGGTAGTTGGTGTGATAAGTGTGGAAGTGTTTGATTGCTTAGGGAAGGTTGTTTTGTGTGGCTTGTGTGAGAGAGAGAGTTTCTTGTCTTGGGAGAATCATTTCCAAAGGTGAATGCTTGAGACACTTGCAGACTGGCCCCTCCTGAGAAGGATACCGACGTCAGAACATTTGGTTGTACTCTTCTCTGCTTGATTAATAATAGATGACTACTATTATTGTTCCATTCTCATTTGTCTATGCAATGGTTAATGTGAATTACATCCTTTCTGACTGATGTATGGTTGCTTTTATTAGATTTCACGCTTGTGTTTGTTTCCTCTTCGTGTGTGCAGGTATCTATTCGCGGAGATCGCGGAGGATTGTGACCGGCCAGGGCGAAGGAGCGAAGGTGGCATCTCTTCATCAAACAATAGCGCTGGAATCCAAGTAGGTGCTCTTTGCCTACCTTTTAATTGCAATTAGGAACTTGCGTAGTAGCATTGACTGATTGTTGCTAGACCCACTCTGGGCTAGTAGGGATCGCCTCTATCCGTAGAGGGGATTTGCCTCTCCAACAATTTGGCGACTACTTGTCTATTCAAGGTTCATCCACAACCCTCTTATTGATTTGCTTGAGGCTTTTTCACTGCTTGTTGCTGGTTGAGTTTTAGTGTCGATTATTGAACCAATTTTTATGATTGATTTGATTTCTTCACTACCAAGCATAGATCACAATTGTTTGGATCGATCAGTTCACACTTGCTTGGTTGTTTAGGTGATTGTTATTGAACCAGTATTCGTATTGTTTCGATTACTTCTCACTACCCAGACACGGATTACAGTTGTTTGGGGTCAACCGGTTCTTTTCACATTTGTTGTGTTTTTCATTGAGTGATCTTATTTCTCTTTACTCAGTGTTGCTGTCTCTCAAAATTCATTTTAAAGTGCATAGTGCCATTGGGAAAGAAATCAAACTAGTATCTTTTGCGTTTAATAGTTAATTGGGAAAAAGAGCATTTCATTGATTTATGTTCTCAAAAGGAAAAATTTTATTTCATTTCCATTAGCTGCATTAGGTTGCTTGTTTGATTGTGTTCGTTTTGTTTGATCAAAAAATTCTTTACCTTCTCATAGCTAGAATTCATCGAACAAAATGATATTCTTTGGCATGTAGTTTGCATCTAGGTAATTGTGAGAGAACACACGATAGGACTTGAAATCGAAACTTAATTCAAGATCAACCACAAAATGAACTGAATTAACCTAAAAACGCATTGGAACTAAACGCAAATATCTAGAGGTCTATGTTAGAGACGTGTTCCGGCGTCTTTAAACATAGTCACTGTTGTTTCACATTATGGTTGGGTGATTCCTCCTTCTGTGACTCGATAGTGGTCTAACACGGACTGTGCTCCCACGTACCGTCGCGTATATAGGGAGACCCCACTAGGCTTTTATCCTTTATCCATATGAAGCCGAGTCTGCCGCCTTGTGAACCGTAACGCACCGAACACAGCATTCGGGAAGATTGACTGCAGTACGGAAAGTCCTTGGCTCTCATACGATTGCTAAGGTGTATAAGCAGTTTTACGGGTCGCCTGGTAAACCCTATACCTAGAGTCTCCAGAGCAGTCACTTTTGATCCTTTTCGGACTCCCTAAATGAAAAGGTGCCTGTGAGCATCTTGTCACTTCGTGCTCATTAAACATTCGAAGGAGACTGGAGTCATCTTTTCGTCCTTTTCTCGACTCTTGAAACATGAAAAGGTCAAGTTTGGTTCTTGTGTCTTAAAATTTATTCGGCCACGATAACATCACCTGGTTAGATCTTGTGTGCGTTAGCTTGAGTAGGTTTCGTTTTCGTTTGCTATGGCAACTTTTCCGGGATTCACTAACCCAGGTTCCCCCTCTGATGGGAACCCAGGACAATTCCCTCCTCTTGGGAATGTTGGTGCTCCGTATATGGCGACGTTGTCCCTACCAGGGTTAACTGTCGGGTTGCCTGTGTGGTTGTTTTCAACCTCTTTGGTCCCTACCGTATCGGCTGTTAGTCCATCAGTCCCTCCACCTGAACAACGTCATGTTGATCCTAAGGTGGATCTCTCCCCTTCGACGCCTACTTCTACGTCGTCCTCTTGTACTTCGCCTGGTGAAATTCTCGATGTGAATAACCAGGTGGCTAAGAAGAAGAAGAGGAAGACCAAGAAGAAGAAGTCCCCTAAGGGAGAGCCTACGCACACAGTCCCCCTCTCAAGTCCAGCTATCCACTCCAGTACACCTGAAGTCGGGTCACCTTCTGCTCCTCCGCGGAAGGTTAAGTTTCCCTGTCGATTATGCAGGCAAGACCATCTGCTTTGTGATTGTCCTGGCATTCCCAGGGTATTAGAAGTTTGGTCTCACGATCCGTCCCGCCCTTCATCGCCCACTGATGATCATGGTGATGCTACCTCATCAGTTGGGAATGGTAAGGAGAAAGGGAAGCTTCGAATCCCCTGTCGACTTTGTGAAGGCAAACATCCCCTTCACCTTTGTCCACTCATGGATAAAGCCTCTGCTGTGTTGGAAAGTCTTGCTGCTCCTCCGAATCCATTTCCCGCTGGTTATCAACGTCTTTCTACAACTGTAGATCGTGCCCCTGTTGACAAAGAGATCGCTTCAGATTCCCCTTTTGTCCTTGCCCCTCTTCCCGAACCTGGCTGTTCCCAGCCTGTTCCAGACCCGTCGTTGGTCGGAAAGGGTGTTGATTCGAGTTCACCTCCTCTCGAGCACTCTGTTTCGGAAGAGCAAAATTCTCATGTTCTTCTTGTCTCCTCAGATTCTCCTGAGCTTGATAAAGGTTCTCCTGAAACCTCTCCGGAGAATTTAGATTCGGTTCTTTCCGAGCAGGGGGGCAACCATATGGTTCCCCCACCAAATAGTTCGGTCATCTCCTTTGATTGGAGTCGTTTGACTGCCCCTCCCCTTCCGTCCCATGTGCCTTTCGGGGTCACTGCCTATGCTTGCAATAAGGCGCTGCCCGGCACTGTGTTAGACGGAGGAGCATCGGTTAGTCTCATGCCCGTTACTACTTGGCGAGCTTTGGGTTCCCCATCGCTTGTACCTGTCGCACCGCATCTCACCGCGTTTGATGGAGGAACGAGTCAGCCATTAGGGATCCTCCCGAAGTTTCCTATTACTTTGGGAGGCAAGACGTTCTATATAGACGTCTCGGTTACCCAAGGTTCTTTAGACTTCAGTCTTCTCCTTGGTCGTGATTATGTGTATGCCATGGGAGCCCTTGTTTCTTCACTTTTCCGTGTGGTCTGCTTTCCACACGACGGAAGAATCGTGACGTTCGATCAATTATCGTTCGTTCGTCCACAAGCCCCTCCAATGCACTCATCCTTCCCTCCTGGCTTTCATCCACAAGTTGCATCTGCCTCGCCGCAAATCAACTACGTGGCTACCCACCCCGTGCCCGCAACCAGTGATGACACCATCGTTCATAGTGTCCTGGGGGCATTAGGTCCTAATTTCCAAGATGTTGGCCTTCCCTCCGGAGCCACTGTCTTGGGGGACTCCACTTCCCGTTCATTATGACGAAGTCTGGATGGAGCACAGTTCCTTGTCTTGTGTCAAGCTCGCTAAACAATGAAACAAGGCGTTCCGAGGACAGTTCTTTTACCTGTGTCAACCTCGTTAAAACAATGAAACATGAGCTCATGCAATTTGAGTGCAATAACCATTTTGTCAACCTTCAACCCATTTTCAATGGCTTGAAGCTTGGGGGGCATGTACCTCGAATTGAGACACGATGCTGGGGGCATGCCCGTTTCCTTTCCCATTAAGCATAGTTTGCATGTATATACATGCCTTTAAGCTTGCATCAAAAATAAAATCCATTGTTCAAAGCATAGTTTGCATACGTGATTATCATGTGTGTTTTTAAGCTTTCATAAAAATAAAATGCATGTGTACATTCCGCAATGGGTCGTTTGTTATGCAGTAAATACACCAGATCACATGAATGTCAAACAATCGCATAGCATATAAAACACATTATCATATGTCAAAGATCCATCCAGAATAAGCATATGTAAATAAGATATTTTCCAAGCATAGTTTGCATGCGTGCTGTGTGTGCTTTTAAGCTTGCATTTAAAACATTAAAATACATGGGTCGTGTGTTGTGCAATTCATACATAAGATTACATTTGTACTGAACATTTGCGCAACACAAACAAAACATCATCACATGTAACAAGATCCATCCAAAAATCGGTATGTATATATATATATATATCGTGTGGCGCACTAAGGTGCTAAAAAATAAGTGTATATGTCAAAAATGGAATCACTGTCCTCAGTACATCCGAGACATATGTCTCTCAAAACATCAGTGGAAATAAACCTAGGCGACTAATGTGCTGGGTTATGCTCTCTGTAGCATACAGCTGCTCGTGCCACCCGCCTCAACATGCGGTGCATCCTGGGTTCCACCCCCACTGTGTCGATCTGATGAGCTATGGGGACCTCCTCGACCCCCTGGTAATCTGTCACCCCCTCCAGTAAACCCTCAAGGTTCCGAGCTACAGTCTCCGACGTGTCAACTCCTGGCGGAACTAGGGCCAGGGCTCCAGCTCCTTGCCCCTCTCTCCGAGCCTCTGGGGCTAGGCCGATGGGTCTAACAGGTCCCACATCTGCACACCGTGACGTCTGTCAAGACATGTACATGAAAAATCAAAAACATTAAAAAACTAAAAAGAGATCAACTGTCATACCTCCATCATCCCAATGCCCTCCCGCGGGCAGTGGCATGTCAGGATCGTTGCGGAAGTCCATACCGGCATATGGCCAGTCCTCTACGAAAATGACCTGCTGGTCCAACCACTCTCGAAAGTACACTCCCCAAGCCACTGGGCGGCCACCACCCCCGCGCGGCATGATACGGGCCCATCGAGTGGCCCTCGTCTCCCGGGGACCTCTAGGTGGATCCACGGCCATGGTCTGTAGCCGTATGGCTGGCACCCGCTCCAGAATGAGTGGGAGTAAGAGCGACCCGTAGCCAAACTGTTTCGTCTCTTCGCGACGACAGTTGCTAAGTTGCCTCTTCATGCTGTTGGTCACCGCCGTTGCCCAGTTGAACACAGTAGGTTGTAAGCACTCGAGAGCTAGCAATAGATGGGTCTTCGAGGCCTCATGGTTGGCCAAGCTCCCCGCTGCCCGGGTCACCATAAAGAGTATGGTACGAAGGACCATATCAGTCACCATGGGAATTGACACCTTTCCACTTCGCGATTTTACTGCCTCTGGACACACTCGAGCCATGAGCTGGTCAAGTGTCTCGCCGCTGGGCCGTTGCCCGTCCATGATAGGCATCACGCCCCGGCACGACAATCCAGTCAAAAAATAAATGTCCATATGGTCAAACTCAATGTCACGGCCTCGGATGGTAAATTTGCCATCTACTGGGTTCCATGCCCTGATCAGGAACTCAAGCAGGTCAGGCTGAGCCCTCAGACGTGGAGTGAGAAAGAATTTCATGAATCCGCACTCCCGCATGGCATTTCGACAATCCGCATTTGCAAAAGCAGCTATATCCTCGACATCATGGGCCCTCTCTTGCCACTGAAAGGCCATTGCGTCCTGCATGAGCATAAAAAAATATTAGAATTCTGACTAATGAGTTTTTTACGTTCAAATCTTAAAAAACAAAATTTTACAGCGTCAGCGCGACTGTTTTTAAAACAGTCACGCTGACCATGGCAGCCCTTTGTTTTTTCCCCAGGTCAGCGCGGAAGAACACGGGTTTTCCGCGCTGACCGGGAAGGTGGTACGTGTAATTTTAATTCGATCAGGGCGGACCCGCGCGGGAAATCCGCGCTGACCGAGAGCGCACCAACGCTCAAAGAATTTGCCTACACGGCCAATTCCCACCATTGAAATGCTCAAAAAAGGACTCAAAATAAAGCGCATGGCAAGGGGAACCTACCTGGAGCAAGCCGTTCGATGAATGGTGTCCGTACGGGGAAGAATTTGCTCCGTCAACTTCGCAGCTTCACAACGTTCTCAAAGGCTCAATATGGTAACAATGGTAAAAATGACTATTTGCCCTTCTATTTATCGTAAAAATGGCTTAATTAACTATATATTTTACAAATGTGGGTTTTTGTCATGCTTTTACCATGCATTTAGCACTTCTGTCAATGTCTTATGCCTTTATGCATGTTTTACTCTGTTTTTAAACATGTCGAACGGATTTATGCGGGTATTTTTTACTGTGCAGGTCCTCAGAAACGGTGAAGTCATAATGGTCCTAAATACACTTGGTCCCAAAAAAATGTCGTCTTTGAGCTCTTTTCCGACATAAATCAAGAAAAGATTGCCGAGCTTCCTTTCGGCTCGTTAAAGGGAATGAGAGGCGGTCATTTTAAGCTCTTTTTCCGAACGTGTAACTTAAAAAGATGGCCGGGTGTTTGTCGTTTCGCACTCGTTATTGGCTCTAAAACGACGTGTTTCCGACCGCTTTTTTACTTTTTCGGGTCGAAGGCACTATTTAAGAAAAGTACTCCTCGATCGTAATGGTCGAGCGGTTCTTTCGAGCATTGTTTTATACTTTTTCGGGCTCGGGAGACACAACTTTACGAAAAAGGACCCCCCTGGAGTTTCCTTTTCCGCTGTCTTTTCAGACTCTCTAAACAAGAAAAGACGCCGAGTTTTTCCTTTGTCAGGCTCGTTAAACACTTGATGACATCGGGCATTGTCGAAATGACACTCCTCAAGCATATGCTATCCCCGTCAAGCTTGTCATCCAAAAATAACCGGGGTACCTGCCAGAAATGGTGGGGAAAATGGAACTGCAATTGTCGCGTCGGCAGTATGTCGCTCTTGAACATGGCACTGGTCTGCATTCGTGTCGGGTGGGGATTTCTCATTTTGTTTCACAACTGACCTCTGTGGGTACGGGTTATCCTATTTGGCCTCTCATTTGCTCATTGCCATCGTCATCATACCCTCTGCTCATTTGATGTCAAATACTGCCAAATCCACTGTCGTGCCGCCAATATGTTCAAGAGAAGTTGACCTCTGCAATAATACAACCTCATCTGCTATCTCACACAAATCATTTTATCTCTGTCTCGTGTCGATGATGTGGGAAACATTATGGCCCACCTTCAATCAAGGTCACTTCCTGTCGACTTCAGCTCATTATCCGGGAAGGTGACTTGGAGACTCCCTTTAGGTGCCTTAGAGCCTGCATGCCTCAATGTCAGGTTCTTCGTGTTCGACGTGAGGTTGTCATCATTGGCCTCCGATCGGATGATTCTGCAGGTGTTCGACACCAGCTCCTTGATTCACATGCCGCAGATTGTACCTATAGTACCTTGAGGACCATTGTCATTATTGGTGGTACCTCTCGCGTCTGTTAACAGTTTTCATCACTGACTGGTAATCAGACGATGTTCATGCATGTTCGACTTCAGCTCATGTATTCACATGCTTGGACTTGTACT
Source organism: Pinus tabuliformis (assembly GCA_031772625.1). Taxonomy (NCBI): domain Eukaryota; kingdom Viridiplantae; phylum Streptophyta; class Pinopsida; order Pinales; family Pinaceae; genus Pinus; species Pinus tabuliformis. Next base: position 483,737,404 of record CM062814.1, on the reverse strand, counting down.
TTGTTCGGGTCGGGACGGAGCGCAAGACCCTGGATCTCTCTCTGTTGTGGTCCAGGTTGCGATTTTGTGGATGATCATTACATGACTCATTGATGGATGGCTGCGCCCATACCTGAGTCTTCATGGATGGCTGCGCCCATACCTGAGTCTTCGGGATGGATGCGACCATACCCTCTTATCTTTATGGTCTCTTCAGCTGGGTGGCTGCGTCCATACCACAGACCTTATTCGTATGTCTTTTGGATGGCTGCGCCCATGCCTAGACTACATGTGATCGAGATATCAGTTGTACATTCATGCGGGTCCTCCTTGGTGATGTTCTGGTTCAGCATTTTTGTAAAGCATTTCACCCCTCCCACTCTCTCGGGCTTCATGCTTTAGGGGGCATCTGTTACGCAGTAATTTGTCACTGTCTCCCTGTCAGTCTCCCTACTGTGTCATGAAATCAAATGCACCATGCTCATGCTCTCTAAACTGGCCAAATGACCCACTTTGCCAAAGTTTTTGCTATTAGCGCGACTTTTGGCCAAATAACCGCGCTGATGGGCGCTCCATAACAGATCGAATGCGCTGTCAGCGTGGAAGCACACGTGTTTTCCGCGCTGATCAAATTTCATGAGCCAGCGCATTTGTTATTCATATCTGATCGCGCTGACATGACCTTCTTTGTTATTCAGTTGCGATGTCAGCACTCCAGTGCAGTTATGGATCCGCGCTAATCCAGTTTGAGCGAGTTTGTTCTAACAGCTGGCCTTCCAGATGATTCTAGACCTGGTTGTTGGCCTTGTACATGTCGCCCTCCTTTCTATGGCATGTCTATTCGTCATTTGAGCCACCTTCCTTGGAGATAAGCTCATCCTCCCACCATTCATGGAGACTCCTTCTCCTATTTAAACCTCCACCATTGCCATGAGCAGCTAGTTTGGAATAGCTTGGATTGTGTGGAGCTTATAGTGCTCAGATTGCTGCTACTATAGGTAGTTGGTGTGATAAGTGTGGAAGTGTTTGATTTCTTAGGGAAGGTTGTTTTGTGTGGCTTGTGTGAGAGAGAGAGTTTCTTGTCTTGGGAGAATCATTTCCAAAGGTGAATGCTTGAGACACTTGCTGACTGGCCCCTCCTGAGAAGGATACCGACGTCAGAACATTTGGTTGTACTCTTCTCTGCTTGATTATTAATAGATGACTACTATTATTGTTCCATTCTCATTTGTCTATGCAATGGTTAATGTGAATTACATCCTTTCTGACTGATGTATGGTTGCTTTTATTATATTTCACGCTTGTGTTTGTTTCCTCTTCGTGTGTGCAGGTATCTATTCGCGGAGATCGCGGAGGATTGTGACCGGCCAGGGCGAAGGAGCGAAGGTGGCATCTCTTCATCAAACAACAGCGCTGGAATCCAAGTAGGTGCTCTTTGCCTACCTTTTAATTGCAATTAGGAACTTGCGTAGTAGCATTGACTGATTGTTGCTAGACCCACTCTGGGCTAGTAGGGATCGCCTCTATCGGTAGAGGGGATTTGCCTCTCCAACATGATACATATACTTTTTAATGATTTATTGAGTGTGAAATCATACCTGAGGCCTTGATTAATAAGTTTATTAGTGAATCCATATTGAGATTTTCATACCAAAGCACAAATTTCCATATGTATGTGTGTTATACAAGGAAATGACCTCCTGATCAACTCAGAGGATAAAGACATGATCATTGAAGGATTGACCAAGTTCACAGGCCTAGTTGTCAACCTAATGTTGTTTAGACACTCTTAACCTATTTTATAAAGCTTCTCAGCAAGCCTAAGGGGGCGTTAGTGCCTAGGGTAACTCTACTTGTCACCTCGGGAATAGCGTTAGTGACCCTACATCAGTTTCTATGGGTCAAAGGAGCAAATTGACTGAGAAAATATCCCTAGATTCTCTCCTATATCAGCTCTTAAAAGCAGGGAAACATACGAACTTGACCTGTTTTGGGGAATTACTAATTCCTAATGGAGTATGCAAACGGGAAAGAGCACAAAGGCATGGAAACATCACTGCTTTTGCCTAATGGAACTCATGAAGCACTTGGAAACCCTAACCCTACATGCTATATATGCAACCCTTGGGCCATTTTGAAAGGGGTCAAACCATTTGAAAGGATTGCCTATTTGATTGTTGAGCAGAGTCTCAGACTGAGGCATTAGAAGAGGTTAAGAAGGGAGAGAGAGAGAGGAGTTGGAGGGGTAAGGGAAGGTTGATGCAACTGATGGTTGTAATCACTCTTTCTACATCAATATAGAACTACAGTTGTGTTGTCCACTCCGTGATGTTGGTAGTATAACTTGTTTATATGTTTATTCAATATCTTTTAGCATGAGTGGCTTAGTTATATGCAACTAGATATCTTTTATATGTTCATGCATTTGTTTATCAAGGTTTTATGCTGTGATATTACGCTTGTCTTTGCTATGTGCAGGTTTTGATCTGGAGCTGGCTCAAGGGTCTTCTGCCTAGCTACATTGCACTCTCCAGTAACACCACATTAAGACTCGAGATAATAATTCCTTCTCGCTTTGATATTCGTTTGTTAAACATAGATATGCATGTATCTTTGTGACAACTGCAACTAATATGACTGTCTGTCGAGGATCCCAGGAAGATCCTTGAGGGTTTTCTACATCACCAAACACCTATGCATTAATCCCTATAGAAAATTTGGCGACTCCACTGGGGACTACACTTAGTTCCTGGTTTTTACCAGAAAGTTCATAGATATCTCTTTCTTCCTGTACTTCTTCATTCCCTTTCTGACCACTCAGGACCATGCAACTCCCTTCTCTCAATGCTCAACCCTAGATCTGATCCCCACAACCCATTTTTTGAGTATTTTTCCTCACTAACACAGGTTACCAGTGAAAACAGTGCTTTATAAAGAACTACGCCCTCACAAAGAGAGCGTTAGTGCTGAAACTAACTCTCTGTAGCCTCTAGTACAGAGCGTTAGTTAGCCATTTATTGATAAATAGCTTACCTTGTGAACTCATGGGTTTGGAAATCTGCTTGTAGACTGATCAGGGATCTGCAACTGCACTTGTTTGACTGATCTGTGTCTTGAACACTTTTTTTTTAAAGAAAATAACTTTACTTCTTAAAGTTTTTGTTTTCATTAAAGAAAAAATACAATTTCTTTTACTATTTTCTGCTTAGCAAGTTAGATCTGCATTATTTGGTTTCAATATTTGTTAGTGAGCATTGAAGTTCTGTCAGTTATGCTAGTGTTTTACTGAATAAGATGCATGGTATAAATATTGATGTATGAATGACTCTACCTTTGTAGGAGCACCTTATTCATCAAAAGCAAAAATTTACAAGCATTGTTTTTGCATGATTTGAGTCAGAGTCCCATATAATTTCATACGTCAACACCCCTACCAAAGACTCTAACAAAGTACATTTAAAATCTACCTAATAAAATCAATCAGCAACTCCTTTTAGAGTAAACACACTTTAGTTTAGGCTAGGATCTTGGGATAGGTAGTGTGAGTTAACTGGCCAAGATCATACACCGAAACTAGTGTCATTAAAGAGAGAAATCCTTCTGCACTCATACTATCCAGGACCACTACAGTAAAAGTGGAACTAAATATGAGACAACATCAGACTATAAGTGAAGGTAGCCTGCCTTTACTTACATCTCCTTTGGGTATTCTATGTACCTGGAATATCAGAGTTGAGTCAGGGACTCAGGTATCCTGCCCACACATCGTATTGCCTGTGACTATGTCCCCCCCCGGTAGTGTCTGTGATTTAAGGTATCCTTAGTGGCCATACTTTTAGGGATGAACACAAGGTGACTGGGGCAGGCTACCCTAGTACCTAACACAGACGAACCTACTCTGTCTTTGGTTTTTGGGAGGGTGCTCATCTTCATGAGAGTACTTGGCACCTTAATCTAAGGTTCGGGTGAAGCTCAAGAGTAATTGTAACTATACATTTGGCTAGATCTCTCTATTATTCATTGTGATACTAGGTTTCATCTCCAGTGATCGATGCTTATTAGACAGGGTCATTTCCCTTTGCTTTTTGATTGATTTCCTTAGTGTATTTTTTATTTTTTAACTGCCAGAGTGTTATCACCGAGACTTTAATAAACATCACTGTAAAATTTACTGATAAAAATTATCACCCACCGTGGCTACATCCGGCCCTCGTCGTCAATCTAGATGGTTGTTAGGACTTCCCCCAATCACTGTGGAGGATCCGTTGAGCTCCAGTGAACCAGATTCCCCATCTTCGAGAAATCAATCTCCGAGATCTAACATAAAATCAGTTTGGACATCCCACGATTCAAGCTTACTGGAGGATTTCTTTATTGAAGGATTTCTTCCTCCATACAATCCTTCGATCATGAATCTATTGGGCCCACTCTTGGTTCCTATTGCATTTGTACCTCCTTTGTCTTCAGTTAGAACATTTCCACCCATCCCGTCAACTACTAACGAGTCGTGGGATTTTGTGGACACTTTTGGTCCACCACCACCTCCCCAGTCGACAGTCAATACCACACCTCTGATGGTGAACCCTGCTATCCCATCTGTCCTAGGTTCAAACCCTATGGTGACACCCACCATGAGTGGAACCTAGTATATTCTAGGTTCCACCCCTTTTGTGTTAGCCCCTGGACCTTTGACAAGTGCTACATATAACGCTCCTTATAACGCTCAATATAGCATGGTTAACACGGGTCCCTTCAACCAACAATATGGTTGGCATCCATTGTATAGTTCTAACCCCCAGATTCAGGTATCTGGGGGCATTGTTCCCAATATGAATATACCGGTCGGGAACGTAATAGTTCCCCCTCCGTTTTCAGGTATGCATGGTCATTGATTGACATGAACCCTCCTTATGTCAGTCAAGGACCTATGGTTAGTTATGTGGCAAGCGGGAACCCTCAACAAGGTCTCAATCAATCCATAGGGGCACCCTACTCACAACCTCAAATGAGTCAAGGGGGCACTCCTTATCCTGGGGGCACTTCTATTCCCCAGCCTAACAATCCTTATGGAAACCCACAGTACAATACCATACCCCAAGGCACTTACTATACCACACAACCTATGTATAATATTGGAAACAACACGATGGGAGGACCGCAGTGATCCTAGAGTCATATGTCATCACCTTGGTCCAATTCGTGGGCATCAAACACCTTTCATTTCTTGGAAAAATTTGATATCCCTGACTTGTACAAAATTACAAATGAGCCCATCTATCATAACTTACTTTGCCTGCCAATCCCGCATAAAATACCGACGGACATCCTGAAGTTCGAAGGGAAACAAGGGGAGGATCCAGGTACACACATCACTACCTATCATCTATGGTGTGTTTCTAACTCCATTGTGGATGATAGTATCCAGCTACATCTATTTCCCCACACCCTTACTAGAAATGCAGCCAAATGGTATATCAATTTACCACGCACGTTAGTCAATACCTTTGGCACTTTATTGATGGAATTCTTAAAGCATTTCCAGTTACCCATCAGCTATGAAACTGGGATAGAACTCCTCACTTCATTACATCAAGATACCACCACCCACATCTCTGATCATTTACATGAATGGAGACGTAGGCGAAGGTTATTCAAATCTCCCCTCCCAGACTATCTTTTAGCGGATTGGTTCTACAAGTATCTACTCCCCCAAATCGCTAAAGATGTCGCCTTAGGTGGTGCAGTCACAGAAGACCAATCCATTCGTCGTGTCGAGCACTTAGATCTGATATATTCACAATGTGGCACTTTATATGACATCATTCCCAATGCCCCTCGCAACTCTAATGCTCTTGCTACTCAGCAACCTAGAGCGCAGGCCGATGGGATTAACGGTGCAACCTCCAGGGTTTTTATAAAACAACTCAGTGGTCACATTGCCTAGATGTCAGTTGACCCCTCTACCAAATCGACTGCTCTTCCTACCACCCAGATAAAATCTGTGCAGTCTACAAATAAACCCAGTGGTAAGAACAAGAAGGATAAGAAAAATACCACTCCTAAAGAGCAGTCAACAAAGCAGCACAACCTAAAGCAGATGGCTGTTGTGCCCTTTGACGATGGAAAGGATAAACCCGCCAGATTCCCTTGCAAAATCTAGGCCGAAGACCACATGACCTATCGCTATCTGTGTCTTCAAGAATGCACATATTTCATTGTTAAAACGGACATTGGAAGGACCCCTGCTGTCCTGAATAACCCTTTCCCTACTCAGCAGTAGCAGTACCTTATCGCAAACCAACCCCAACCCCTGCAAGGGGGAAATGGCAGTTTGCAACATCCTTCAGTTGGTGAAGGACCATCTACCATTTACACCTTTGAAACAGTACCTACAAGCTAGATCCAAATCTTATGGAGCTCCAGTCGCTCATGCAGAGGGTTCCAGAGGAACCCTCGTCAAGTCAAAACCCATCGACGGCTAACGGTCTTCATATCAAAAGGCCGGTTGTTGATCTTGTGATTTTCCCCCCTAAAGGGGCACTTTTTCACACAATGCACCATACATTTGCACATGCCACCCAAAACTACAATACTATAGAAGATTTGGCACAAGCGTCATTGGCTATGTCGACATTCAAAGTATTACAAACTTGTCCAACACAAATGAAAGCTCTTCTTTCGGCTATTGGTGGTATTGACCCTCAGGATTCCATGATTGCAATTTTCGACAAGGAAAAATGTAAACCTCCCCTTTCACACCAGCTTGCATTTCAGGTGCAAATATTTTCTAAAGGAAAAGGAATACATAGAAATGTCATAGACGAAGGTGCTTCAACCTACGTAATGTCGGCTTCATGTTGGCTTGCTTTGGGTTCTCCAACCCTATCCCTGCCGTTGAATTCCCTTAAAGCTTTCGACGACCACACTTTCATCCCAAAAGGTTACCTAGCTAGCTACCCCATCACCTTGAATGGGAAAACGGTAACGGTGGACATCGAAGTTGTAGATAGAAAGCTCGACTATAATCTCTTGTTGGGTCGCAGTTGGACTTATGCCATGACTGCCATTGTGTCTATTGTCTTTCGCATCATCCTATTTCCATTGGATGGAAAGATAGTCACAGTGGACCAGCTGTCCTTTTGCACCCCTGATTATTCCCTGTTACCCAGCGATTTTGTACCCTTAGTGGGTGATGTACCTAACTCTTACATCAGTATCGGTACTAGTCTATTGAAGGGCTCTTCCCTGATGGGTTATTTCCCTCTTCTGCCACCTGTGGTTCCAAATACAGTCAATATGGTTTCATCCATTCCTCACGAACCGACCAATCCTTGGATCCTACCGTCCCCTTCAAACATTGACACTTATAGAGAACAAATGCCGCTGTCACCAACTGAATTGGCCTACCAGGCCATTCAATCTACATCCAAGTCTTTGATCACTTTGGTCACGGCCAAGGGTACCATCGTCCCTCCCATAACTGATCCTTCTTTCGATCTCCTCAATCAAGTCCTACCTACGGATGAAGCTATTAGAGAGATCATGAGTTTAGAAGAGTGACCTTGGGAGGATTCGCACCATCGTGTTTCAATATCTGATTTGAACATGATGCCTCTTCAAATCCTATCATCCAACGCACCTGAAATCATTTCCTCACCTTATACGACTATCTAAACTTTGTACTCGAAAGGAAACATGGGAAATATTTCAAAGACATTGCTCATCGAATATTTCTATCATGATAGGCATCATAGAAAACATCCAGGTTGGAGCAGATTGCAATCCTAAGGAAATTGCAAGCTTCACCTACCTTTTTAAGGAATTCCGCAATGTATTCACTTTGTCTTACAAGGAAATGCCCGACATAGATCCTTCTATCGTCGAGCATGAGATCAAGATATACGACAACGCTAAACATGTCTGCTAAAGGCTTCAACCAGTCCACCCTAGCAAAACGATAACCATCAAGACTGAGGTGGAAATTTTTTTTATGTGATGGTTTCGTCTATCCCATTCCCTTAACGGAATGGGTTTCCAATCTAGTTTTTGTCAATAAGAAACAAGGAACCATTCGTGAATGTGTAGACTATCAGGACTTGAACGCCGTGTGTCCAAAGGATAATTATCTGACACCATTCATCGACCAAATCATAGACAACTACACTGGTTGTGAATCATTCTCATTCATGGATGGTTTCTCAGGTTACAACCAAATTTCTATAAAACTAAAAGACCAACACAAAACTGCCTTCATTTTCCCATGGAAAATCTTTGCCTATCGAAAACTCCCATTTGGTTTAAAGAATGCTGGAGCAACATTTCAAAGGGCCATGGACTACGCATTTCACGATATCATACATATCATTCAAGCTTACTTGGATGACCTTCCAGCCCATTCCAAGAAGCGAGCGCTACACCTAGATCATTTAAGAGTTATCTTTCTTAGGTGTCGGTTTTATAACATAAGTCTGAATCCGCATAAATGCGTTTTATTTTTCGAGTCTGGTAACTTAGATTCATTGTCTCCAAGTAAGGGTTTGGGGTTGATCCCGATAAGGTAAAGGAAATTACTTAATTACCCGAACCACAATCCATTTTGCAGCTCCAATGTTTGCAAGGGAAAGCAAACTTCTTATGATGGTTCATCGTAAACTATGTTGAGTTGACGAAAGGCTTTATGCGCCCACTCAAGAAGGGAGTGTCGTATTTGTGGGATGATTAAGCTCAACGATCATTTGATGCCTTGAAAAAGGAACTTATATTATCCCCACTCCTTAACGCTCCCAACTATGGCCTGACTTTCTTCTATACCTGGCCGCCTCGCTATCCTCTCTAGGAATGGTCTTGGTTCAAACTCATGATGACCGAAGTGAGCATGCGATATATTATCTATTGAAAGGCCTGGCTGGGCCCGAAGTTAGATACTCACATGTGGAAAAGTTTTCCTTGGCAGTTATCTTTGCTGTCAACCGCTTCCGACATTACATACTGCTACGGCAGACTACTGTCATCGCCTTGGAGAATCCCTTAAGACAAATTTTGTCTCTTCAAGTCATTGGAGGGAAATATTCCAAATGGATCGTGATCCTCCAACAATTTCATTTTGTTTTCACTACTGCCAAGGTGAAAAATTCCTTAGTCTTCACCAAACTTTTGTCAGAACTTCCCATTGTCGATCCTAATGAGATAGCCCATGATCCTATTCCGGATGAAGTTGTTTATCGTATCGACACTACTGATCCTTGGTATGGTGACATTCTTGTCTACCTCTAAGCACAACATTTCCACCCTGAGCTATCGTCAGGTGACCGTCGTCGCATCCACCACCAAGCATGGCACTATTTAGTGCTTAACGATACGTTATATCACCATGGTGCTAATGCATTTCTTCGACGTTGCCTCACTCATGAGGAGGCGGAACACATTTTAAATGACTACCATGTTGGGTCATGTGGCGGTCATCTTTCTGGCATATCTACTGCTCAGAAAATTTTTCGCGTAGGCTACTACTCACCGACCTTGTTCAAATATTGTATTAACGCTATCTAGCAATGTGATGATGGAAAAACTGCCTTCTTCTCCAATGCGCAACAAAGCTACAACTTTCTTCCACAGGCACGCCCTGTGGGTTATGGGCCTATGGAATTTGTTTTAATTTCTGCTACGCTTTCTGAAACAAGATCTCAAACCATCTCCACGCCATTAATAGATTATTAGCATTGAAGAATTCAGAGGATCACAACCACAGGATTTTGGACGAATTTAAACCTTAATCTTATTAAAAACGCACACAAATAACGCATGATCTAGAGTACATAAAATACACAGATTTCATTAATGGTTCGAGCTCAAATTTCAACATGGTTCCATGAGCCAAATCACTCTCTTGCTCTTGATGTTACATGGTGTCTGGCCCCCCCTACAAATGCACGAAGACTATATTTTATAACGAATACAATACATCGAATGGATCATTTCAGATCGGTTCTTTTCTCTTAGGATCTCTTGACAAATTCCTAAAATCACTCACAATCTCTTAAAATAGTAATTTCATTAATAAACAATTAACAAATTCATGAGAAAATCTGGTTCTCATGCCACACTGACATTCTGTAAGGTTCACGAATTTCAGTTTTGACTTGGGGTGTTTTTTCTCTTGCATCGGACTTCCAAGGTAAAAAAAAAATTTATGACCTCCTAGTCATATGCTTCTGGCCTTCGTAATAGCTTAACTTGTGAGCTGCAATCAGCCTCTACATTAATAGTCTCCTCTGCTACACGATACCTCACCAAGCTTCTCTCCTTTGAGCTTCATCTTTCAGCATCTCTCTAGTTCTCTCATCTGTGGAACCATATAAGCACTCCTGGCTCTAGGCTACTGTAATCTTCTCACCTTCTTCTACCGCTACCTGCACAAAAATATAAAGACCATATATTTTTAAATTTGCACCTCCTTCTGTAGAATCTTCTTCTGCTCTGTTACCACTTTGATGACGGAAAAACTGCCTTCTTCTCCAATGCGTAGCAAAGCTGCAACTTTCTTCCACACGCACGCCCTGTGGGTTATGGGCCTACAGAATTTGTTTTAATTTATGTTGCTCTTTCTGAAACAATATCTCAAACCATCTCCATGCCATTAATAGATTACTAACATTGAAGAATTCAGAGGATCACAACCACAGGATTTTAGACGAATTTAAACCTTAATCTTATTAAAAACGCACACAAATAACACATGATCCAGAGTACTTAAAATACACAGATTTCATTAATGTTTTGAGCTCGAATTACAACACGCTTCCATGAGCCAGAACACTCTCTCGCTCTTGATGTTACATGGTGTCTGGCCCTCCCTACAAATGCACAAAGATTATATTTTATAACGAATACAAGACGTCGAATGGATCATTTCAGACCCATTCTTTTCTCTTAGGATCTCTTAATAAATTCCTAAAATCACTGACAATCTCTTAAAATAGTAATTTCATTAATAAACAATTAACAAATTCATGAGAAAATCTGGTTCTCATGCCATGCTGACGTTCTGGAAGGTTCACGAATTTCAGTTTTGACTTGGGGTGGTTTTGCTCCTGCATCACAGTGCCATCCTTGTCAAGTGTTTATAAAGAAAATGTGCGCTCCTCTAGCCCTTCTGCACCGGTTATCTCCGTCAGCCCCTTTGCCAAATGGGGAATAGACTTCATAACTTGCAACCCCATTTCCTCTACTAGACACAACTATATTGTCGTAGCTGTGGACTATTTCACGAAATGGGTGGAAGCCCTTCCCACCTTCTGGGCCAATGGAGAAACCACGATGCTATTCATGTTTAATGAAGTCATCTATTGCTTCGGTGTGCCCTGCATAATCATTACAGAACATGGGTCTCATTTTCAGAATCACATGATGTCTGACTTAACATCGCTGCTCGATTTTTGCCAGGATCAATCATCCTCCTACTACCCCCAAGCTAATGGTCAAGTAGAGGCCATCAATGGTGTCTTAGAAACCATGATCCGTATGTTAGTAGGGAATCATAAAACCCAGTGGCATTGAATGTTATATCCTGCGCTATGGGCATATTGAACTTCAGTTAAAATTGCTACAGGCTTCACACCTTTTCAACTAGTTTATGGCCTGGAAGTAGTTTTACCAATCGAGTGTCAGATTCCTTCCTTAAAAATCTCCGTTGAACTCTTTCCCAGAGCTACTGCTGAAGAAGAGAACCTGCTATACCTAAATAAACTGGATGAAACCCGTTGAGATGTCAAATTCACACTTGAAGCCCACAAGCCTCAGCTCAAAGCCCAGTACGAAAAAAAGGTCAAGCCTCGTTCTTACCAGGAGGGAGATCTTGTTTTACTCTATGACCAAAAACATGACCTCTTGGGGGCAAGAACATTTCAACTCTTATGGCTCAGTCCATATGTCGTCAAGAGAGCCCTCTCAAAAGGGGTATATTAACTTCACGACTTGGTAGGAGTCCCACTCGCTAAGCCCCGAAATGAGCTCTATTTGAAAAAGTATTATGCCTAGTACTGCACTAGGCATGTGCTTTGTAATTTTATGTATTTATAAGTTTTTCTTATTTTTTATGTGATTGGATTTTTTGGTATTCATTGAAGTATTTGTCTCATACATATTTCTCGAAATGCAGATGCCTTCATTACCCTTATCATACGTAGGATATGCAGATGGTGCCAGTCATCACACATGGCAGATTGCATCAGCTACTTGGGTCATTTACACACCTGGGTTAGAACTATTTTGTTTCGGGGGAGTCTTTGTTGGTACTACCACCAAAAATATTGCTGAGTACATGTCTATAATTTCACTTCTCACTGAAGCGTCATCAAGGGACATCTCCAATCTGGTAGTCAAGTTAAACACTCAGCTTGTTGTTATGCAATTGACAAATCATTATCACATTCGTAATCCAATCTTGTTAGATCATTATTTAAGGATACGACTCTTGGAATGTCAATTTGAGGTTATCACATATGAACACATTCCTAGAGAATTTGATTCAGTTGTTGATTCATTAGCAAACTATGTGTTAGATTGGCATCTATCTCCTTCACTATAGATACATATATGAAAGTAAATAGTTATACAGTTAAAAATTTACAAAATCACTTAAAAGGCATTTACATCATAAAATACCAAATATATATATATATATATATATATATATATATATATATATATATATATATATATATATATATATATATATATATATTGAATCCAGTCTTTTACATCAAAATATTCCCAAAACTTGGGTGTTTTAAGTACAAAATGGCTACTAAGCCTAGCTATAAACACCCACTGGCTATACCAAAGCGCCTGCTAATAGAGCCTACTGCTCATGAAATGATAACACTGCTCTAGCTATCCTCTGAAGAGGAACCAGAAACCACTCAGGCACATTGACTGTGTGCCACTGCATATGAGCGGGGATATCCCTCATAGGAAGGGGGGGCACACCCATGCTCAAGCCCTCCAGGTTCCTCAGAACCTCGCAAAGACTGTCAGCATCACCCGCCCCATCAAGTAGTTGGCCTCCTTGCCTCACTTGGTGAGGTTCACCTGCAGGTCGTACCGGTGCCACATCTGTGTCAAGCAAAAAGCTTCATGTCAGTACTTGTTCACCCATAAAATCAACAAAAACATAACATAAACATTCAAAAGCTTAAAAATAATTTAATTACTCTCAAAATCATTCTTACCTTGAGGCCCCCAGTTTGTTCCAGGTAGCAGAATCAAGTCAGGGTCACCGGTGAAGTCCATGCCCTCATAGGCATAGTTGTCAATCATCACAATCTGGACACTAAGCCATTCGAAGAAATCTTCTTAAAAAAATGTCGGATAGGTACTCCTCCTGTGTGAGGATCAAGTGATGCCCATCATCCTTGTCTAGGCTCCCTCAGATCAAGGGGACCTAATCTCATCCGCGAGTGCATAACAGGTACGCTATCAAGTATGAATGAGACAATGCGAGTGCCATACCCAAAACTCTGTTGGGTTTGATTATTGCATACAGTTAAATATGCCTTCAAATGATGAAGAACTACCTCGCACCATTTCAATATCTACGGTTGGACACAGTCAACTACAAGCAACAATTGAGCCTTTGTTGCATTGTGGGGACTCTTCAACCCTGCCAAACACATAATCAACCATAAAATGGCCCTCATAGATCTGGACCTAATCCTCTCTATAGGGACTTTGTTGTTGACGAGTCCACTCTCAGGGATATAGTAATATTGAACCAGCTCTAGGGTGGATCGAGGATCAGGCCTACCCCCGGTCAGGTTTGCCCGTGCTCCTCTACATGAAAAATCGGTCAAGAAATATATATCATCTTGTTGGGAGTAGGATCCCCCAAGGGAAGTTTTTGGGCTAAAAGGCCATGTTAAGTCAATTTTTGTAATATAATTGTAAAGACTCTGCATTTTGTGGTCACGGAGTGCAAAGGTGTTATCTGTCAAAAAGGGTAGTCCACCCTTAGTTTTGTAAAGTAAAGTTGGTTATAAGAGACCTACCCATGGTCCACGGACCATGGGATTGTATAAAAAAGAGCTAAGCTCTAAGTAGTTTAGGAAATGAATCGAACATGGAATAAGGTCATAAATTTGAAGCAAGAAGTCTAAGTTTTGGGTTGTAGTGTAGATAGAGGCTCTACAGCTAAGTGCGCAGAGGCCTAGGGTAGAAGTCTATAGTTGAGTGCGCGGACCCCTACAGCTGTGTGGGCAGGGTGAAGAGTGTCTGTAACACTTGGAAGATATTAATAAAATGAGCTATTTTGCAATTTCTTTGTATTTGTTCTATTGATGGGTTTGGATATTTTGTGTATGAATTTCCTTTATTATGCTTATATGATGCGTGAATGAATGCAATTACATGGAGTAATTGAACGCGAATATGAATATCTACTTACGTGGTAATAACTTTGAGTATTTGACAAGATAAATAAATCAGTTAGGACAATTGAGAAATCTACATGGCACGCTACCATAGCAACGTGAAAGTACTTGAGCCACAGGTTAGGGCTGCGAAGGTATTGAAGGCCGGAACAGAGGGTTTGTCTTACAAGGCCTAGAGTGAGACCACCTATGCGAAGGTAGGGATAGAAGAAATCAAACAACATCACAACCATCTTAGGGTGCAGAAAATTGGTTCCAACATCCCCCAATACTGCTTTGGGTGAGACTTTGGTCCGTGCTTCATAGGATGATGCCAAAAGGTCTAGTAGTGTAGGGATTTTTTTGGCTAATTAACATTGAACCTGGGTCAGGCCCCCTCAAGCCAACAAATGATTCCGTTGCTGAGACCAGAATCTACATAAGAGATGTGTGATGTCATATCAATGGAATCCAACTAAGAAGGAGATTAGAGATTGGTTAGATAGAAAGATCCATGAATTCATGGCACAAGAGAATAGAAACGTGTGACTGAAAAAGGAACAGTGGTTGGACAAATACCTATATACAGAGATCCACGAGATCTTTTCCTGTTCCTTCCCTATCGAGCTATACGAGTGGATCGCGAAGCTAGGAGATAGCCAAGGAAGGTGAAAACTTGACGGTCCTATTGTGTCGACCCCAAAGCTAGTGCAAAGGTTGGAAACATCAGAGGATAGGATCGCTCGTGTTTTTTATCACTGGCTTGATCGCGTCATAGGAGGATTTGTGACTGAATTCACGGTCGACACCTCAGTCAGCTACAACGACGTAGAGCGGCGCTTTTTCAAAGGAATGTGAGGTAAGTACGTAAAATCTTTGAATACCTAGACTAAAATGATATTGTGCGAAAAATAGGTTATATAGCTATCTTGATGTTCGGGACTACGCGAAGCGGAAAAACTTACAGGAACGAAGGAAAAAGGGTCTGGAGTATAGTCCCCTGATTTCACCTCTGCGAGGTGATGAAGAAGGGATAATGAAGGTTTCTGTGTGAAGTGCTATTCAGTTAATAAAACAAGGATTCCCGTGAATACCACCTCTACCCACACCACCTCCAACTTCACCACCCTCACCTCCAACTTCACCCATACCACCTCCACCTCCACTGCGGTTCAGTATGGAAAATACAGTGAAGTTTCCTTTGTTCAAAGGCTTGGGAAATGAGGACATGGACCAATTCTGGTTCATTGTTGAGGCTCGTATGGGAAGCTTAAGGTGTTACAGATGATCATATAAAGAAGGCGACAATAGTTAGTGCTCTGAAAGATCGTGCGCTAACCTGGTATATTAAGTACTCTAATGATAACCTGAATGCTAGAGCAGTAGACATCCAGGTAACACTAAATACAGAATTTAGTAGGCCTAAATCTTAGGCACACTCGATTGTGGGATTCAAAGAGATTGCGATGCAATCAGGAGAGATGCCTTGGGAACTAGATCAAAGGCTGAAATGTACAATCCGCGAAGCCAACATGAATTTGACAAATTGACAACATCGTAAGTGGTTTGTGGCTTTGCTACTACCACACTTAAGGAGTGCATTGTTGCATCAGAAGATAACAACTCAGGTAGAGGCCTTGGATATTTCCATGAGACTACATGAAACTCTGATGCAAGATCCTAATCTAGGAGTTCAGCAGATCCATGCGCAGGTGAAGAATCTGTGGCTTGAGATACAAAGTTTGAAGCAAGATACAAAAGTTCGAATAGAGGTACGTGAGGAGGTATGGTGCTTGAAATGAAAGAGTCAGGGTCATGACAAAGACCATTGCTCAGTCTTTGCAAACTATATTGTAGGAGGAGGACCAATGCCTTTAAGGCCAGAAGCTCAAGCAGGACCTAGCGTGGGGCCTACATTATGGTGCGCTATATGCCAGGTAGCCAGAAAACATGCCACCGATGACTATCACTTGCTACAAAAGTTTGTACAGACACTGCAATAGCTATTCTTCAACTTTTGTAGGTCGGTAGTTCATGACGAGCGTACTTGTAGGAGCTATGAACTGATGATGGATAGAACTCCTGCCTATATGGTTCAGGGTGAAATGCAGCCCCTTGACCAAAGCACAGGGATGGCGCGGACAAGATTTCAGGGGCACGGAAGAGGCTGAGGTGGAGGAGGACCTGGTAGAGGTCAAGGACAGTTGATTTTCTACAATTGTGAAGCACCAAGACACTATGCCCATGATTGTACTAATCCAATGCATCCCTCGTGCAATTATTGCACACTGTTTGATCATGAAGCGGAAGAATGTCCTATGCCGATAGCTAGGATATGTAAAAAATGGGTTCTAACACCTCCGCCAACTCAGAACCTGCAGATGATGAGGTCTGAGCTGTGAGAGGAAGATCCAAACGTAAATATAGTGCTCAGGAGTGGAATCGCGACAGGAGATGACAAGGGGAAGTAGATAGAAGATAGTACATGGGCTTGCAAAGCCCTAGCAAAGGAGGCTGAGTTCGATTTGAAGCACGCTTGTGAAGCCTTCATGGAAGCTAAGAAGAGCTTCGCTGAGGCCTCCACCTCAGGAAGCAAGGATAATCCTGAGCAGGAGATGGACACCTCTATGCTCACAAGTTTCCTAGAAACCTGTATGAAGTTACTACGCGACAGTAAGGCTGTGAAAGGGTTTAAATAAATCATCAATAGATGCACTAGAACCACGCTAGGTGAGCCACACGTAGTATGAAAGATTGGCAAGCATAAAACAAGGATGGGATGGAAGATGAGACTGACCACACAGATAGGAGAGTATGAAATGGATCAGGTCATTTTGGACTTGGGGTTAGATGTGAATGTCCTATCAAAACAGACTTGGGATTGAATGGGGAGACCTACGTTGCAATGGTCTCCAATTCAGCTAAGGATGGTGAATCAGCAGAAGATCATCCCCATGGGGCGGCTGCAGGAGGTGACCATGGATATTGAGGGAGCGAGCGTGCTGGCTGACTTTGAAGTAATAGAGATAGTGGATAACAACAATCCCTATCCTGCACTCCTAGGAATTGACTAGGCTACTGATATGAACGGGGTAATCAATCTGAATAAGTGAAAGATGATCTTTGAGAAGAAATCGATGCGCGTAATAGTACCCCTCGATCCTGCTGAAGGGTCGTGCTATACTGAACATGTTCGTGATTATGAGAGTGATGATGACCTGGACTGTATCTATAAGATAACAACATGATACCAAGATTGGGTGAATCCCACCGTGGATGGATGGATTACATGGGATCGCGAGAGTTCCTACACTTTAGACTTCAACGAAGAAATAGAATGCTGACAGAGTCGGTTACATGAAGTAACTACGTTGAATTGCAACATGATGACCCAGTCGTTGCGTTGTGTGTCATCAGAGGTAAGAAATATGCCTACTTATGATGGTCTAAATGAGGTAGATATCTTTTTGGATGCATTTGAAAGGGAGGTACCAGAAAAGTAGCGCTTCTAGGCCTTGGATTGGGCACTGCGCTCTACACCTGCAAGATGGTGGGGCACGCACAAGGGAAGCTTTGATGATTGGCGCGAATGTAGGAGGATGATGAGAACATGATTTGGGAAGCCTAAGATGTGACTGGTAGACATGTATGTGTATGTTTTAACCCTATACAGGAATTACTTGCATACAAATTCTAAAACACAGAAATAAACAATGCGAGAGCATAACACATAAAACACATATACACAGAGATTTCCCCCGGACCCCAAAACCAGGACTACCAGCTTGATTTTTCATTATGTTCCTTTCAATGTTACAATACATATTTATACATGCTGAAGCATCCAATACCATGGACCGAAAACCATCGCATCCAAAATCATGGATTGAAAACCATCGCGTCCAAAACCATGTGTGAAAAACATGCACAAAACCATAGGTAGGTTTGCCCAACCTAATATAGGGTTCAAAAAACAAAATAGTCTGGGGCGCTACCCTAGACCCCATAGAGGGGGGGTTACCTACACCCCTCAAACCCCCTGTAACCCCCCCCGCTATGCAATCGACACAACAAAGAGGGGGCTCTGCCCCCCCTCTAACCCTCGGTTAAGTACGTGGGATAGTTGTGGAAAGAATATAACACAACCTAACATTCTCCCACTTGTTGTTTTCTTTCCATAGGGGGCCACAAGAGAGCTTAGTCATTTATCCAGCCCTACAATGCCCATTGTTTCTCTACACCAAGAAAGCTTCTCAGAGCTCACAGATTTTGTCAATGCATCTGCAGTATTCTTCAAAGTGTCCACCTTTCCCAACAACACCTTTTTGTCTTCTATCATATCCCTCACAAAGTGATACTGAACATCAATGTGCTTTGTCTTTGAATGATATGCAGGGTTCTTTGCCAAGAAAATTGCACTTTATCTGTCACAGTCTATCCTTATAGCTCCCTGTACTAACCCCATACTTGAACACAATGTCTGCAACCAAACTGCTTCCTTTCTTGCATGAGTGGCTGCCATGTATTCTATCTCTGTAGTTGATAGTGCCACTACAGATTGTTTCTTACTAATCCAACTGACTGCACCTCCAAATAGGTTAAACACATACCCACTTGTAGATCTTCTCTGATCCATATCTCTAGCCCAGTCTGCATCAACAAAGCCACAAATATCCAACACTCTGTCCAATCTTGGTCTTCCTTGGTATCACAAACCATAATCACTAATGCCCACGCAAATACCTGAAAACCCACTTCACTGTTGTCTAGTGCTCCTGTTATCGGGAAAACTAGTGTCCATTCAGAGCTGCTAGTCCCACTAAGATGGGTAGCTATCTTAGAAACAAACAAACTAAATTTACTTGTGTCTTCCTTTATGAGAGATAGATGAGAGAGAAGCAAAGAGTGCCAACCTCAGTCTTTCGATTGGCTCCTTGCTTGTTTCCTCCCTCCTTTGATAGAGCTTTTGCCACTCCTTCCTCACTTGTCCCGCTTCAAAGAACACCTGTAGAGTCAAAGCAACATAATACCATCAAAGCATAGAGATCTATAACCATAAACAATATAGGATCAAATGTATATTAACCATAAAAATGCATACACCAACACAAGATTCAAAAATATACAAGAATATGGAGGAAAACTCAAATAGCTTTATTGATAGAAGTAGTAGAAGAGAGGATTACAACCTAGTGGTCTAACCCAACACCATCCTCCCAGCATGAAAGCCCTCTTCACCTCATGTAAACTTTGATCACCCAACAATAAAATGTTTCACTGAGAAACTAACAACACTTCCTTACAAAATACAAAATTCCAGCCTTTTGATCTCTAGGATGAGGGATCCATATATAGATATTTGTAGGTGGGTGAGTCAACTTCTGGGATTTTGATTAGTGTCATTTCTCTGATAGTTCTTGGTTCCACTTGGAGATTTCATGATCTCTTACTCATCCCTGGGTGAATTCAGAGAGGCAAGTGTCAAATGAGCAGTTTCTAGAAGATTCTCTGGGTTTCCACCTAGCAAGCTGCCTCTGCCATTTGTCTGCTCTCGCTCATCGCACCCTACAGAATGGATTTTTAGTATGCATCGCACCCTCTATGTGTAATAGGTGAGATGCATCGCACCCTCAGCATAGAGTAGTCTGTATGTCTAGTTTTGACTAGTTCTGAGTAGTTTTGCAAGGAGAACTTCTGGGATATGATGTAATCAACTGGTCTTGTTCCTTTAGGGTATGAAACAAAATTTTTAGGGGTTTAGAAGCACTTGGTTTATGGACATATTTGATTGGGGTTGCAGTGCCCAAATATGTCTATAACAGTTGCCCCCTAAATCATGAGCTCATCAATCTTCTGATGTCAGGTGAAATGGTTTATCATGAGGATCTGAGGTTTTTCGAACTGGAAGATGACCTATAATAAGATACAATACAGTAAATTATCTTCATAATATTTTCATGATCTAGCTGAGGCGGGCATTCCCATGCTCAACTTTATAAATTCATTTTCATGTACATAGGACAGACAACCATCTGTGTGGCAGACTGATAATTCTGGTAGAGCCATCATCCCTTAGCTTGGATGATTATCTATGTAGCTATGATGTACATTTGATGTCTTTATTTTCCTGAATATATCGCAGCTCGGATGGATGAAGATCCGAGGTCTTCAAACTCGTTCAATCTTCACCCAAAGTACAAGTCAATCCATGTGAAAAGATGTTCTGATGTCGAACAGGGAAAGACATTGCCTGATTACCAGCCATTGATGTAAGTTGTTAACAGGCGCGAGAGGAATCACCGATAATGATGATGACCCTCAAGGTATTGCAGTACAATTTACGCGGTGTGAATACATGAGTTGATGTCGAACACCACGTGAAATCTTTTGGTTGAAGGCCATTGATGTAAACCTGTCGCTGGAAGTGAGAAACTTGCCATTGAGGCATGCAATCTTCAAAGTACTGAAAGGGTTGTTCCTAAGTTGACTTCTTGGATAATGAGTTGATGTCGACAAGAAGTGACCTATTGTAGGAGGGCCTTAATGAATCCCACATCTACGACATGAAATAGAGAAAATGATTTTGTGGAGGTGAAAACGATCTGATGATACAAGGTTCAGGGTGGCGGTCATGAAAGAATGAAGCGTGAAGGTATTGCAGTAGATGAGATGTTAGCTGGGTTGGTGAATTCTCTGAGCAACTTCTCTTGAACATATCGGTGACACTGAAATGGATTGGTAGCGTAAACCCCAAAAGTGGATGGTACGGAGGACCAATGGTGATATGACCGGTGAACGGAATAACCCAACCCGACTCAATCATGGTGATGGAGTGAAAGTGTCATGTTCAAGAGCGACCTACTACCAATGAAGTTCTTCAAGTTTTCTTCCCAATTTTTCCCCAGTCATTGCTGACCAATACCTCTTTATTTTTGTCAAGCTTGAGGAGGATAACATATGCTTGTTCTATAATTTTCCCTTCGGGAAAACCTGTCACTGTGTTTTAACAAGCCTAGTGATAGTGAAACTCATTCTTGTCTGTAATGGACAAGTTTGTCACTATTGTTTTAACGAGTTTAATGACAAAGATAAATCGGTCCTTTTCAATTTTAGAGAGTCTAAAAAGAGATGGAAAGGAAACTCCAGTAATCCTTTTTCATAGTATAATCCCTTAAGTCCGAAAAAGTATAAAATAATACAGAAGGGATGACTTTTCCAATCACTTTAACGAGCTGAAAAAGACAAGCGCTCGATCTTTTTGTGTAATGATCCCTCAGGTCCAAAAAGATTAAAATACAAGAGGGATGGCACTTCCAATCACTTTAATGAGCTGGAGAGGCCAATTGCTCGACAATCTTTTTATATTTTACGAGTCTAAAAAGAGCTTAAAAGAGACTCATTTTTTAGGAACGAGTGATATTTTCGGGTAGCAGTTGGTTCCAGGTAAGCTTTGGAACTTTTCAATCATGGTAGTGTAAAGAAGGTGGCTAATAGAATCACTCGTTGCAATTGTTCCTAAAAAGGGTAAACAATCAAGTGGAGGTGGTTGATCGGCTAAAAAGTGGAGGTGATGGTAACAACACGACCAAGGCCCAAAAGCTGATAGTCATGCGATCACAAAGGTTATTTACCGAAAGGTGGGTTCATTTTTTAATGAGCTTGAACTCTGGGGGAACATATGCTCATAAATAGGTTTATTTTTTAACGAGCTTGAACTTTGTGGAAAAATTGCTCGTGCCAGTCGTATAATAAGGATATCTCTCATCAATAGGTTCATTTTTTAGGGAGCTTGCCCCATGCACAACTTTTCTTCAAAGCAATTTTTATGCAATCTAAGAATGACCCACCTATGAGGTTAAAGGGTTGAGAGCCTACAAACTAAGAAAATATGCCTACAAACTATGAAAATAAAAGGTTATTTTTCACTTGCATGCAAAAGGTTTGCATGCCCCCAAGTATAATGAGAAGTAGAGTTTCCAGGTTACCATATGGAAGTTCTTACATTAAAGCAAGGTCGTTTCGTTCGCATTTGCAGACGAAACACTTCCCTAGCTCTGTCTATCGAAATAGAAAAAGGTGAATGGTGGGAGCTTCCACTCACATAACGTTTGATAAGGGAATCCTTTTCCTGTCTAATCCCATTTTCCTAAAGGACGGGTGTGTCAGACTAGTCATATATCCTACGTGGAAACCTACCTTATATCTAAGGTTTTCCTACCGAAGTAGACCAGGGTGCATGCCCCTTGGGTTTAGTCACATTCACCGAATCACTTGCGCTCATCAGGTGGATGGGCTGGAGGTTGATGAGACATTCCTTGTACAAAAAGACCAGTTAGGGGTGGTATTTGGCTATTAGCCGTGTTTGAACCAGGAAATGAAAGCTAGTCAACGAGCTGGACCATTTTGCCTTCATACAGGAAACACATCACCCTAAAGAGTGGGGAAACAATATCTCCCATGCTATAAATGTAGTCACGTCCAAGGAGTAGATGTAATCTAATGGCCCTTGGACTACCATCATGTTCAGATAAACAATTTTCCTTCTCAAAGTTATAGGCAAATTTGGAAGGATCCCTAATAGTCGACTGGTTCCTTTATTGAAGCCTAACAGATTTCGAATCTCAGGCAGAAGCGATGGCAAACCAAGCGCTTTCCAAGAAGTTGAGGACATGATACTCATGGAGGCCCCTTCATCGATTATTGTACCAGCCATGATCATTCTATAAGCTTGTACTATGATTCAGAATGGTACATTAGATGGTAGGTGGGGTCTCCCTAGTAGATTCCAATTGAAGGAAACGACTAGATTGCTTGGAGGAGGGACCGAATAGATGGCTAGATGACTCTTTGACGAACTTCCTTCCTGCGGTAAAGGAACGGGTAGAATTCCCCTAGGTTCATCAGATTCTATGTTAACAAAAAGAATTTGAACGGTGTCATTCTCATTCTCTTTGGTGACTGTATCATTTGAAGGTGGACCTTCTGAAGACAAGACTGGGTCGACTGCCATCTCAACCTGCTGACTTTGGTCTGGTGTGGACTCAGAGGGTTCATGTTCAATGATAGGTGCTTCTACCGACAACAAAGGTGTGCTAGTCAGATTTTCAACTAGCGATGGACTCGGCAAGAATTTCTTGTATCTAGGAGGAAGCCGCAGTGGTGAAGTAGGACGGTTATCCAAGACTCTTTTAGCTTCATCCAGGAAGGGACAACGGTGGAGGGCATGATCACCTTCACATAGTCTACAAGGAAATTTAGATCTTCCTTTCTTTCCATTGATTTCATTTTCACTAGTTGATGGTGTACTCTCAACATGATCGTCAAAGATTGAAGACACCGGATTGTGCAAGCGGGGAGACCAGTCCCTTAAGATCCGTGGGATGCAAGGACAATCTCGATGATAGTGGTCTCCTTTGCAAATGACACATGGAGATTTAGGTTTGGATGGTGCAGTGTGCGGATTTTCACCAGACGATGCATGGTTTCCCCCCTTTTGCCGTTGGCTTCTTCTTCTCCTCCTCCTTCCCTTTCTTCTTTTTCTCAGTTACTTGGTTCTTAGTTTTATTAGCTTCGCCAAGCGAAGAGGAAAAAGGAGAGGGAGAAATGAATGAAGTAGAAGGTTGGGGGGTAACTCTAGCATCATCTGGTTGCTGATTTGATTGCTCAGGAATCATGGTGTTTTGAACGACAAAGGTCGAGAAAAGTGATACTGGCAAGCCAATTGTAAGTCCTGGAAGGGACAATGTAGCCATATGTGGAGCACCAACATCTCCCCAAGAGGAGAAGGGACTAGGATTCTCCCCAAGGGGAAATCCTTGATTGGTGGACTCCATTTTCTCAACCTAAGACCAACGAGGGAATAGTGATGTTATTTCAATTAAAATAAATTTAATGACGCTTTGACACAACTTGCTTTTTCAATTTTAAAGAGTTGAGAAAAAGCTAAAGATGACTCTAGTCGCCTTCGATTTTTAATGAGCCTGAAGTGACAAGTGCTCAGAGGGACCTTTTCTTTTAAGGAGCTGAAAAGGAACAAAAGTGACTACTCTGGAAATCTAGATAGAGGGATTACCAAACCATTCAAAAAACTGCAGAATACTTTTTATGTATGGCAGTCAATCTTCCCGAATGCTATGTTCAGTGCATTGTGATCGATAGGGCAGCAGACACGGCTTCCTAAGGATAAAGGATATAGCCTATTGTGGTCTCCCAATATATACTCGACGGTACGTGGGAGCACAAGTCTGTACTGGGACTTGTCGTATCAAAGAGGAGGAATCACCCAACCTACGATGAAAACAATAGTTACCAGGTCGGAATACGTCTCTAGCCTAGACTTCTAGATGTTGTGTGTTAGGTTCCAAAGCGTTTTTATGTTCTTTGAAGTTTATTTTACAGTTGATCTTTCTTAAGAAGTTTTCCTTTAAGGTTCACCGCGTGATGTAGATATGCAATTCCTAAATATGCAATCTAAGATGATAAACAGTCATTTACTTTCTTTCTGCAATGAAAATCCTACCTACTAAGGAAAGAGAAATAAAATCCTTTCAACATAGAGCAGAGAGCACACACTAAGATGCACTATCCTAAATCAATTTCCACATGTAGTCTAAATGCAAATGCACATGCATGTATTTGTTTTTTAGTTTCCTTAATGTGTGAATGACAAAAAGAAAACTAAGTACAGATCTAAACTATCTTTCGTCAAAGCAACACTCTAGCAATTTCTTTTCAAAAACGAAAGGAAGATTAAGACGACACTTTCAATTTCGAATTGAAAACTGCTTTCAACACTTCAAAGAATTGATGATTCAAATCAAAATACAATGGAAAAAGTGTAATCAACTATCTAAAAGAGGGAGACTTTACGAAACTCTTTTCCTTGATTGAAAACGACACTTACGACACTTTCAAATCAAAAGACGATAATTCGATTAACTACTGTTTACAAAGGAGAACTATAAATGATGAAAAATACATTAAAAAAAATTCACAATTCCTTATCAATGGAGGCTTAATAATGCAAAGGAAGAGAGTTTCAATAGTGATATACTGATCGTAGACAACAAAGCTACTGAATAAAGTTGAAGACAATGAAGAAAAAACCAAAATCTAAAGGCAGAAACAGTCTCACTCAATCATCGCACCTGTAACACAAGGAAATAGGGATGCATCTCACCTACAACACACGGGAGGTGTGATGCATCCAGGTTACCAATGAGAGACAGTGCGATGGTCCAGGGATGAGACTGAGCTTGGTTTCCACTCACAAGTTCACAGCAAAGTTCAGGGATTTAAGTTGAGCTAATGATAGGCAGTAAACACAAAGTATAGGGGCTGATCTAATGAGGTTATTTGAGCTACCACCAGGGCACTTAGGATGTTTATAAGTCAGTTGTTCAGTTCATAAACAAACCTGGAGATTGACTGAAGTAGTGCTTATCTACTTTGAACTTGCATAACAAATGTAGTTCGAAGGCTAGCTGGCTTAACTTCAGGCTCCGTCTGTAGTTTATAAAGCAAACAAATAGAAACAAACAAACATACTATTCGCTCCCCGGTGGAGTTGTCATTTTGTTATCGGGAAAACTAGTGTCCATTCAGAGCTGCTAGTCCCACTAAGATGGGTAGCTATCCTAGAAACAAACAAACTAAAGTTACTTGTGTCTTCAGTTATGAGAGATAGATGAGAAAGAAGCAGAGAGTACCAACCTCAGTCTTTTGCTTGGCTCCTTGCTTGTTTCCTCCCTCCTTTGATAGAGCTTTTCCCACTCCTTCCTCACTTTTCTCGCTTCAAAGAACACCTGTAGAGTCAAAGTAGCATAATACCATCAAAGAATAGAGATCTATAACCATAAACAATATAGGATTAGATGTATCTTAACCATACAAATGCATACACCAATACAAGATTCAGAAATATACAAGAATATGGAGGAAAACTCAAATAGCTTTATTGATAGAAGTAGTAGAAGAGAGGATTACAACCCAGTGGTCTAACCCAGCGCCATCCTCCCAGAATGAAAGCCCTCTTCACCTCATGAAAAGCTTAGATCACCCAACAATACAATGTTTCATTGAGAAACCAGCAACACTTCCTTACAAAATACAAAATTCGAGCCTTTTGATCTCTAGGATGAGGGATCAATATATAGATATTTGTAGGTGGGTGAGTCAGCTTCTAGGATTTTGATTAGTGTCATTTCTCTGATAGTTCTTGGTTCTACTTGGAGATTTCATGATCTCTTACTCATCCTTGGTCGAATTCAGAGAGGCAAGTGTCAAATGAGTAGTTTCTAGAAGATTCTCTGGGTTTCCACCTAGAAAACTGCCTCTGTCATTTGTCTGCTCTCGCTCATCGCACCCTGCAAAAGGGATTTTTAGTATGCATCGAATCCTATATGTGTAACAGGTGAGATGCATCGCACCCGTAGCATAAAGCAATCTGTATCGTCCATTTTTGACCAGTTCTGAGCAGTTTTTCAAGGAGAACTACTGGGAAATGATGTAATCAGCTGACCTTGTTCTTGTAGGGTATGAAACAACACTTTTAGGTGTTTAGAATCCCTTGGTTTATGGACATATGTGATTGGGGTTGAAATGCCCAAATATGTCTATAATAGCTCCTTCCCTAGTTTTGACATAAACCTACTCAATACTCCCACCGCATGTCAATGTCTGGTCTACTATAGACCATTGCATACAAAAGGCTACTTAATTCACTTTCATATGAAACACGGGACATGTCCTCTTCCTCTTCTTGTGTCTTGGGACATTATTTAGCAGATAACCTCACACCTACAGGAAAAGGAACCTTCACTGGTTTACTATCCTACAAATTAAACCTTTGCAATATTGTCTCTACATACTTCCTCTAGTTTAACTAGAGCTTCCTCTTTGCCCGATCTCTTTTAATTTCCATGCCCAAAATATAGTTTGCAGCACTAAGATCTTTCATGTCGAATTTGGAGGACAATTGGGTCTTCAAATCCTGGATAATTTCCTTGTCATTTCCAACCAGCAACATATCATCCACATACAAGACCAGATAAATAACATGGTCACCAATTAATTTAAAATACACACAGTGATCTGCTTTGCTTCTGGTGAAGTCAAGTCCCCGTATAAATGTATCAAATTTTTAATACCACATCGTTGATGACTGTTTTAACCCATATAGAGACTTCTTTAACTTGCATACCAGTTCTCTTTTACCCTTCATCGCAAAGCCTTCAGGTTGCTTCATGTAGATTTCCTCTTCCAGATCCTCGTGAAGAAATGTTGTATTCACATCCATCTGTTCTACCTCAAAATCAAAAGCAGTAGCAACAGATAAAAGTAATTTAATAGAAGTTACCTTGGCAACAGGAGAAAAAATATCACCAAAATAAATTCCCGACACTTGGAAATAACCTTTTGCTACCAACCGAGCTTTGTATTTCTCCACATTTCCTTCTACATTTGTCTTCTTCTTGAACACCCATTTGATGAAAATGGGTTTCCTTCCAGCCGGCAACTCCACCAGATCCCAAGCCTCATTTTTGTGCAAAGATGTGATTTCATCAACCATGGCCTCTTTCCAAAGGTTTCCATCCTCTGAATCTACTGCTTCCTTCACAGTTCTGGGATCATTGTCAGTAATAGATAAAGCAAAATTTGAATAGAAAGCAGATGGACTATACCTTTCTGGCTGCCTTCTTTCTCAAACTGATCTTCTCACACGCGGAGTTTCTGGCTCTTCATCTTCTGATTCCTCCTCTATTGTAGAGTCTGATTCTTCCTCCTTAAGATAAAATTCTATATTCTCAGGTTCCTTTGGTTGGACTTCATGTTTAATAACATCTTTTACCTCTCTGAACACCACATCTGATCTATACACAACCTTCTTTGTTACTGGGTTCCAAAGCTTATAACCCTTTAAACCATCCTTATACCCAATAAAGATGCACTTTTCAAATTTACTATCCAACTTGGTTCGTTTCTCCTTTTGGAACATGTACATATGCATCACATCCAAATACCCTTAGATGTGAAAGAGAAGGTTTCTTACCAGTCCATACCTCTTGTGGAGTCTTATCCTCCAACGCTGATGAAGGTGATCTGTTGACTAGGTAACATGCTGTCTCCACCACCTCTGCCCAGAATTCCTATCCTAAACTAGCATCACTGAGCATGATTCTTTCCCTTTCCATCAACGTCTTGTTCATTCTTCTGCAACTCCATTTTTCTCAGGTGTGTATGGATTAGTCTTCTGCCATGCTATACCACACTTCTTACAAAATTCTTCAAATTCCTTGCTACAAAACTCTCCACCGTTATCTTTCCTCAACACCTTTATCTTCTTCTCTGTCTGGTTTTCCACCAGAGCCTTAAATTATTTAAACCAGTAAAATACTTCAGATTTCTTCTTAAGGAAATATATCCATGTATTCCTTGAGAAGTCATCTATAAATCATACATAGTACACAAACTTACCTAGTGATGGAACCTTCAAAGGTCAAAACACATCATTGTGCACAAGTTCTAATATATGTTTCACCCTCTTACCACTAGAGGGGAAACTCACCCGATTCTACTTCCCATATACATAATTTTCACAGAATCAAAATCCAGAGAGCTATTACTCATACCTTCTACCATACCTTTACCACTAGATTTTCTGCTCCACTTTCAGGAACCACAGAACTGTTGCACCCATCAACAATAGTGCTACCTTGTAGCTTGTACAGAGTTCCAATCCGAACTCCCCGCATCAATACAAGTGGTCCTCAAACCATCTTGCAGGTATCCTTCTCAAACACTGTTTTTACACCTGCATCATCCAGCTTGCTTACAGAAATTAGATTTCTGGCCAATGCAAGAATATGCAGAACACCCAGAAGTGTTCTAACCCTTCCACCTTGCAACTTCAACTTTACTTTTTCACGACCAACGATTCTAGCCTTCCTATCATCCCCTAAGAAGAAATCACCACCATCGTATTTCTCATACTCACAGAACCACTCTCTATGGGGAGTGAAGTGAAAGGATGCTCCTGAGTCAATCAACCATGCCTCATGATCTACATGTGTACTTGAAGAAGCCAAGTACACATCCCCACCTTCATCTGAGGTGGTTTTTGCCTCTACAAAATGAGCATCATCAGATCCCTTTCCTTTATCAGGAGTTTTAGATTTACAGTTCCTTATGTAGTGCCCTTCCTTTCTGCATTTCCAGCACACCACCTTTATGGGTTTTCCTGGAGATTTAGATCTCCCACTCGACAACTTATTTTTGTTTATGTTCTGGGACCGTCCTCGTACAAACAAGGCATCACCATTCTGGCTCTCCATATTTTTCTGTCTCATCTCCTCCGTCAGCAAGGATGAGACTATTTCATCAAACTACAAGGTAGTTTTATTGCTACCTATTTCAATAACCAGACTATCCCACGAATCTGGTAGAGAACACAACAAACTGATGCACTTGTCTTCATCTAAAATTTTAATATCAACAGATAATAACTGACTTACCACAGTATTAAATGCATTCAAATGCTCTTTCACCGAGTCTCCATCATTTATCATCAGGTTATCCAGCTTTTTTCGCAGGAACAGTTTATTCACCAAAGACTTAGATTGGTACAAAGTCCCTAACTTGTCCCACAATGCCTTCGTCGTAGCTTCCCCTAATACATTCAGAAATACTGAATCTGAGACACAAAATCATATTGTGCTCTTTGCCTTCTGATCCAACTTCTTCCATTCTTCATCAGACACTCATGTTGGTTTAGTACCTAGATCTACCGCAATCCAATGATCTTGATCCACCAACAAATCCTCCATCTTGAGTTTCCACAACTCAAAACTCTGACCATTAAATTTCTCGATCTCTGTCATTCCACTGCGCGCCATCTTCTTTCACCACCAGAATCGATCTCGCAGATCTCCCACTGAACAAGGTCTACCATAGGCCCGAGCGAAACCCCTCAGCAACAAAGGCCTCCCCTTGAAGCTAAAACAGCTCCGGTACCAAACGTAGGTTTTAACCCTGTACATAAATTACCTACATACGAATTCTGAAACACAGAAAATAAACAATGCGAGAGCATAACACATAAAACACATATACATAGATATTTTCCCCTGGATCCCAGAACCGGGACTACCAGCTTGATTTTTCATTATGTTCCTTTCAATGTTACAATACATATTTATAAATGCCGAAGCATCCAATACCATGGATAGTTTTCAGTCCAAAACGATGGACCGAAAACCATCGCATCCAAAACCATGTGCGAAAAACATGCACAAAACCATAGGTAGGTCCACCCAACCTAATATAGGGTCCAAAAAACAAAATTTTCCGGGGCACTACCCCAGACCCCATAGAGGGGGGTTACCTGAACCCCTCAAACCCCCTGTGACCCTGCTGCTACGAAATCGGCGCAACAAAGGGGGGGTTCTGCCCCCCTCTAATCCCCCGATTAACTACGTGGGCTATTCGTGGAAAGAATATAACATAACCCAACAGTATGATGGGCAGGACAATCCACGCACGCATCTAGCCAAATGGACCCAGGCTTATGGAGAAAAGCCCCAACCTGAGTGGGTGCACCTGTTCTATCATCCCTAGATGTTATCCCAATGAATTGGTATATAGAAACAGAGCTCCACCTTGGGACAGGCGAATGGGATATCCTGCGTGAAGGATTCATGATGACATTCAGTTTTGAGGACAGGTTTGAAAGTATTGATGAAGCGCTACAAGAAGTGAAAGCAACAATCTTTAGGATACCATAGGATCCTTTAGACTTGACTCGGCCTGAATGGGCTACTTAGCTGAGTCGTGTGCTGGAATGTTATAATGTAATTGCTGAAGAAGAGGACGAGCATCTGTGGAAGATTAACATTCCGGAAATAGAAGGTCACTGCGAGGTTCAAGGACCACAGATTGAGAACCCTGATATATTCACGCCATTGAAAATGAAACACATAAACATTGGTATGGAGGCAGAACCCAAATTCACAAAGGTTTGAGACTACTAGGATGGCGTGATGGTGGATAAGGTCACTGAACTTCTCTGTGAATACCAAGGCTTATTCCCTACCAAGTTCATAGATCTGAAAGGAATAATCGGGGGCCTAGGAATGATGAAGATCACATTAAAGCCTGAAGCGAAGCTAGTTAAGCAAAGGCCTTACCGTCTCAATTCAAAATATAAGGAGAAGGCCCGCTTAGAGATAGATAAAATGCTTGCGGCAGGCATCATGGAGCCTGTGGAAGAAGCTGATTGGGTAAGCCCCATGGTGGTGCAAGAGAAGAAGCAGAAGGATGAGATAAGGATATGTGTGGATCTCAAAAAATTGAATGACGCTTGTGTGCATGATCCTTTCCTGACTCCATTCACGGATGAATTGTTGGACAATGTAGGTAGCTAGGAAGAATATTCCTTCACTGATGGGTTCTTTGGGTACCACCAAATCAAAATTGTGCCAGAGGATAGGAGAAAGGAAACCTTCGCAACTAAGTGGGGTTGTTTTTAATGCACTGTAATGCCATTTGGAGTGAAGCATGTGCTTGCAATATTTTCGCGCGTGGTTGTTACAGCATTCAAGGAATTTATTCATAAGTTCCTGGAGGTATACTTTGATGATTGGACTGTATTTGGGCTAGTTAAGCACTATGTAGCAAGCTTCTGCCTGATGTTGGATACCTGTCGGAGATACCAAATCACGCTTAATCTCAAGAAGTGTTTGTTCTACATTCCTTTCGGGAACCTATTGGGGCATGTGTTTTGCAGACAAGGACTGATGGTAGACCCCACGAAAATCGCGATGATATTGAACTTAGAAGCACCGAGTAGTGTGAAACAGCTACACGCTACTCTTGGAAATAGTACGGGATATTACATAAAGTTTATCAAAAGCCATGCCCAGATCATTGCGCCTATGGAGAAATTGTTGAAGAAGGATGTCATGTTCTACTGGAATGATGACTGTAAGAAGAGCTTGGATATATTGAAATAAAAGATGGTTACCGCACCAATTCTAGTCTTCCTAGACTAGAAGAAAGAGTTTCATGTACATGTCAACGTGTTATGTATAGCGCTGGGAGCAGTACTGACACAGGCTGGTGGAGAAGGCTTGGACCATCCTATCATGTTCGCAAGCTGCAAATTATCCATAACAGAGAAGAACTATTCCACCACTGAGCGTGAGGGGCTAGCTATGGTGTATGCGCTCCAGAAGTATAGGCACTACTTGCTAGGAGGCCATTTTAAGATGTATACGGATCACTCTGCACTGAAGTACCTGGTCAATAAGCGTGTGTTGGGGGGCTGAATATACAAATGGCTCTTATTGTTCCAAGAGTATGATTTTGAAGTTGCTGTGAAGCCTGGACGATTGAACACGGGACTAGACCATCTGTTGCGCATCGAAAGAAGGGAGGAACCTACTAACTTTGAAGAAGGATTGCCTGACGCGTAGCTATTTGTAGTGCATGTCGTGGATGGTCATTTTGAAGATATAATCCACTTCCTGACAACAGGAACTGCATTGGAAGGATACACTGTCCAGCAAAAGAAGGAATTAGTGGTGTGCGCAATTGATTTCTCTGTCATTGCTCAACATCTATACAAGATGGGGATTGATGAGATATTGTGACGATATGTACCTGAGTTCGAAAGAAGCATAATCCTCATGGACACTTATGGGGGCACTGCAGGAGGACATTATGTAGGGAGAGCAACCATGCAGAAGATTTTAAACACAGGGTTGTGGTGGCCAACCCTTCATCAGGATTCAAAAGCATATTGCAAGGAGTGTGACATATGTCAAAGAACGGGCAGACCATCACAAAGGGATGAAATGCATTTGAATCCACAAACGACATTGCAACCCTTCGAGAAGTGGGCGATAGATTTTGTAGGACCCATTCAGCCACAAGGGAAGACAGAAGCAAGGTACATCATCACTGCAACAGAGTATTTGACTCGTGGGGTAGAAGTGCAGCCAGTGAAGGATTACACAGGCATGACTACCGCGAAGTTCCTATTTGAGCATGTACTAACACGATTTGGATGTCGGAAGATCTTGATGAGCGATCATGGTACGCACTTCCTGAATGAGACTATTAGCACACTAACGGAGGAATTTCAGGTATATCACCAGAAGAGCACACCTTATCACCCACAAGCTAACGAGACAGTGGAGGTGTTCAGAAAAGTGCTAAAAAATGTGCTAAACAAGGTTTTCAATGCTCAGTGAGGTGATTGGGACCTACGCATACCTGCAGTACTGTGGGCTTATCGAATGACATGCAAGATGTTGATGGGACAAACCCCTTTTAGGCTTGTCTATGTGTGGAGGCCATAATGCCTATGGAATACATTGTTCCTAGTCTATGCATAGCAGTGCTCATAGGTATGATGGATCGCAGAGCCCTGGAGGAGAGGCTCGCGCAGCTGGATGAGCTCGAAGAAGAAAGATGTTTGGCCTGCTTTCACCAGCAGGTCCAAAAGCAGCGCGAAAAGGAATGGCATGATCGACACATCAAGCTGTGCACATTTAAGGTAAATAACCTGGTTTTGTTATATGATATTACATTTGATAAATTTCTAGGGAAATTCAGGATGCACTGGTTAGGGCCTTATGTTATTGAGGAGATTACCGACGGAGGAGCGGTACGACTGGTTAAGTTAAATGGATAACCCTTCCCAGGAAAGGTGAATGGAAGTCGCTTGAAGCCATACACTGGCAGTCTAGCCATGTGACTAAATGAAAGTAGCATAGTCTTAGTGCTCCTAGTAGCTGAAAGGAGGCATGAGACTATAAACTACACTACCCGGCGTGGGGAGTTGCGCGATTGGAAGATGGTGCGAAGCATGTACATGTCACTAGGTCTGCGGAAGCGCTGAGGGAGCTACACTACCCAGGGAGAAATCACGCAGGTCAGTTGGAAAGTGACCGTTAAAGTCACTATTCATGAAAAGACAGTAGAATTGAGACCAAATCAAGCAGTCGGCCGGCATTTAAGATGAAATTTATGGCTTACATCCTTGAAAATCTGCTGCCAATCTGGCATTAATGAACCGATTTTGGGGGGAATGGTCAAATTTGAATTCAAAATGCCCTATAAATTACAATTGGTTATCCAGGGAAAACACTTGCCATTTTGAGTATTCAACAGTTGAGCTCTCAAGCGCCTATGAATCGTGAGAAATACAAGCTTCTGATAGTTTCTGGGCTATTTGTGACTTTGCTAGCGGACACACATGAATTCTTGTGGAAGATCATGTCAGCGCCTCCAGAAGTTATCAATACACAACAAGTAGTAGAGGAGTCGGCACAGGAAATGGAGAGAGAGGTCGATGTAGCTGCCTCGGAATTGGCCAAAGCATTGGCAGAGGTCCCTAAATCCCCGAGAACATTGAGACCGAAGCCAACCCCAACCAAGGAGACCATGAAAGACAAGAAGGGAAAGCAGCCTTCCATACTAGTGCATGTGTTGCGAAGATGAAAACCCACCAAAGCCCACTGCCCAGGAGAAAGACAAGGCTATAAACCTAGAATCAAAAGAGGAGGATATCAAAGACATCCCCATGGACGATGAGGATGTGGGAGTGGAAATAGAGGAGGTTGAAGCCTAGGGTGTGGACCCTATTACACAGTTGTTAGAGTATGTCCCTCCATGCAAGCTTAAGTCCAAGGTCTCAAAGGACATTGATGAAAGTAAGACTCCCCTGCAAACCCCTCTGTTACCAGATGAAATCACTTTTGACGGTCCGTGTCTGGCACGGGTGCTGATATTGAAGCTTGAATACTGGGACTTGGTGAACCATGAGAAGTTCCCACACCTAGCAATCGAATAGCTGATGTATCACATGATAGACACGAATACGGGGATGACTGCACTGGAGCCGTGGAAGTGGCTTAGAGGAGTAGAGAAGGCAGGATTACTCAACCTTCTCTGGGTGCCACACTATAACCGCACCCTTGTGGTAGTGTTGGTCATCAAGCAGCTACTGTGCTTGGTGCATGATGGGTGTCTGTGACTGGAGGAGCCGATACCCATCACATATATGTTGATTCACTACATAACGCACCTGACGTATACAGGGAAAAATCCGACAATGATATTTGGCGGCAAGGGTGGCGAGCAGGTGCTCGAAAAATCAATGAAAGAGATTTTTGAACTGGTAAAGAAGCCGCATCGGTACGCTATCTCCAGCATCTTTGACCCCACTGTGAAGGTAGAAACACAAATCGTTGTAGGGAAGGTGATGCGGAAGTGCAGCACCAATGAGGTGCCGGTGCTTGTCGTTGCGCTTGCACAGCAGTGTGCGGAAGGAATCAAGTTTAACTGGTCAGACTACCTTCGTGGAGAGTTCCTAAAGAACTGCTGCGAAGCACAAGAGAAAATCAAGACCTTCCACTATGTGTGGCTCTTGCTATCGATTGTGCTAGTAGCATGGGAGGTAGCAGAAAGAGCCAATTCCCATCGGTCGCGCCAGACCTTCCTGAAGTAGTGAAATATGCTTCGTTGTGGGTGACCAAGGACGCAAAGTGCATTCGGGATAGCAAGATCTTATAGATCTTGATGGAAATGAATATCAAGATGGCCATAAATCGCAAGCCACGATTGTTGCCCATGATATATGCTAACCTGTAGAGCTATGTCGAATTTAAAGCTAATTTCCATTGGACATCAATCAGGGTGTAAAAGGACCCTATGTAGAAGTGGTACGATTTGCCATACCTAGCCAGAGATGATGTCATCGATGTGGTGTTGGATAAATGGCCAGTGGAGTGGCACTCTACCATGGACTTGGAGGTGGGTGGAAGCAAGTCCGCTATAGAAAAGAAGAAGGAAGAGGCCAAGCTAAAGATGGCGCAACTAGTCGAAAATAGGAAAAGGGATGTCGCTAAGAAGGCCCAGGTGAAACAAGCAGGAAAGGAGGTAGGAAAACAGACAGGTGGCGCAAAGCATGGCTTTGATAAAGGCACGTGGTCGCCTTCACCTGAGACCGAATAGGAGGACACAGAGTAGCACAACGCGGACCCTCAGGAGACGTCTGCCTGCATTAAGCGCCCGAGAGAGTTGGAGAAGGGAGGGTCCAGAAAGAAATCCAAGGCGACCAAGACCTCACTGGACCCTATCACACTAATGGAGGGTGACTTATATGACATCGGTGACACAGTCAGAGATGTCACCGCGGAAGCCCTACAGAAATTTGAGAAGCAACAGTAGATCATCCTAGGGGCCATCTAGACCAGGCTGCAGGAGTTACAGACTTGCACGTCGCAAGATGGTACGTTGTCCACTAGCTTAGCTATCAACACGTCAGAGGCTACCGATATGCTACACACGAAGGCTGCCAGTGCGATAGTGTTGCCAGATGGAGCACTGACCACAGAAAATGAGGCTAAATAGGCCCACTGTTAGTGCCTTGAAGGGTGATGGACTGAACCTAGTAGCACTTCCCCTCGAAACACTCCACCTCTTTCAGGATGGAGTAATTGCAGAGCTGAGGGCTCGTGAGCACTACACCCTCCAAGTGATTAGTGAATAGAAGATAAACAATGAGTAGATGGCCCTACAGAGGAATGCTTCCATCATTCTTGAGGCCGAGGTGACTAGCTAGAGAAAGAAGATCATACAGGTTGTAGAGAGGCCAGTAGAATGGTCCCAGAGTTGGCCATTCTGGAGGAGGAGCTAGTTGAGGTTCGCATCCACAAATTGGCCACAGGGTTGCGTGACACTCGGACAGAGATGGCATGGGTTCAATTGGAGCTGAACCTACAGATTACAGAGCTCTAGTTAAGGGCCCAGCCTTCAACACCGCCAGAGGTAAAGGAACAATGGGCGACCGCTGCCACAGAAGCAATCACGATGGTGGAGAGTGCAGTAGCAGACTACACACAGTTGTTCAAACAATCGTTTGAGGTCCTAACCAGCTTACAGGAGGACCCAAACATCCAAAGGCTAGAGACGGAAGCACAAAAACTACAACAGTACTATGATGAAGTTAAGGGCACAGCATGAACCGTCGTGCTGACACAGAGGTTAGCCAAGCTGCGGGAAGCCATGCAGCTGAAGGAACATGTGGATGCAGTGTTGCATAAGGAAGCAATGTTGAAGGCATGACTAAAGCCCTGGATGGAGGAAGCTTATGCAAACATAGGAAACATTGAAGGCAAGCTTGCGACTCTGCAAGTGACGCAACAACAGATTTAGGCTGACAGCGCAGGGGTAGTAACGAGAAAACAGTTGAAGATGCGAAGCATGCAACAGCTTAGTGCACAGCCGAAGTTGCGGTCATGAAGGTTGAGTTGGACAGGCTTCGCGCAAAGATCTCCGCACCTATCGAGTGACTTGAGGGAGAGTCACGATGTTTGTGTTGGGGGCCTGTTGGGAGCGGGATCCCCCAAGGGTAGTTTTGGGGCTAAAAGCCCATGTTAAGTCATTTTTTGTAATATAATTGTAAAGACACAAGATTTTTTGGTCACGGAGCACGAAGGTGTTATGTGTCAAAAAGGGTAGTCCACCCTTAGTTTTGTAAAGTAAATTCAGCTGTAAGAGACCTACCCATGGTCCGCGGACCATGGGATTGTATAAAAAGAGATAAGCTCTAAGTAGTTTAGGGAATGAATGAATCATGGAATAAGGTCATAGCTTTGAAGTAAGAAGTCTAAGTCTTGGGTTGTAGCATAGATAGAGGCTTTGCAGCTGAGTGTGCGAGGCCTAGGGTATAAGTTTGTCGCTGAGTGCGCGAACCCCTGCAGCTATGTGAGTAGGGTGAACAGAGTTTGTAATACTTGGAAGATATTAATAAAAGGATTTATTCTGCAATTCCTTTGTATTTGTTTTGTTGATGGGTTTGGATATTTTGTGTATGAATTTCCTTTATTATTCTTATATGGTGCACGAATGAATACAATTACATTGAATAATTGAATGCAAATACGAATATCTGCTTACACGGTAATAACTTTGAGTATTTGACAAGATTAGCAAATCACTTAGGACAATTGAGAAATTTGCATGGCACGCTGCCATAGCAGTGCGAAAGTACCTAAAACACAGGTTAGGGCTACGCAAAGGTTGATCATATACTTTCGCAAAGGTATTGAAGGCCAGAATAGAGGGTTTGTCTTAGAAGCCCTAGAGCAAGACCACCTGAACGAAGGCAGGGGTAGAAGAAATCAAACGACATCACAACCATCTCAAGGTGTGAAAACTTGGTTCCAGCATCCCCCCATACTGCTTTGTGTGAGACTTTGGTCCGCGCTTCGCAGGCTAATGTCGAAAGGGCCAGTAGTGTAGGGATTTGTTTAGCTAATTAACGTTGAACCTGGGTCAGGCCCCCTCAAGCCAACACTTCTCCTTTAATGGTCAACTCATGATCCCCAAACCTGAACACCTACTTGTGTTCATCCCAGCGCTAGATAATCTAGCTCAAAAGGTCCTCCTGACCTTTCATCAAGTCCAACTTAGCATACTTCATCAACCCACAATGGTACAATGCAAGTATGCAAGCAGGATCATTTCACATCAGCAATTATTTTCTGTCATTGGCCCATTCTCTCCATAGACTAGTCATAATGGCTCAAAACCCGCACAAATCAACCCAAAAATCAGTGGAAATGGGTCAAAGTTGCTTATTAAATCACTGCCTGGGGATTTGGGGTGCGCCCTCATGGACTAACGCCCCCCTAGTAACATATAGGGAGGATTAACACCCTCCATTAGGTTGTAAAGGGCATTTAACACTCCCTACAGGCCTGGTAGGGGGTGTTAGGTGCAATTAATGAACTAGGGCTCCCCAGTTCTCCAAAAAAAATCACCCCAAAAGCTGATAAAAAATGTTAAATAATGCAAGATCAAGGTTTTGGCATCTACCTGGGACTGAAGGCACATCAAATGGTCGTCCGGATCTCTCGCAATCGTCCGTGGAAAATATGCTCCTCTTTAGCTCCAAAACACTCTCACAGCTCTCAAATGATGAAAATGGTGAAAGTGGAGGCTCAAGAACTCCCTTATAGTCACTTTGGAGACATGATTTATCTTAATTGAAGTCATTAAAGTAGAATTAGTCCATTTGCAATGATAATTATCACATGCCATGACCCTAGATTGGCAGAAATTGCTCATGTTTTGATGAAAGAATTTTCAGGATTGAATAACATAAATGACCATGTGCGATTCTCTATGAGCGATTTCTTTTATGGGATGTTTTATCGCTCTAAAACTGAAAAAACCCCAAGTTTTTCATTGTCGGTCTCATTAAACACTTACGACGACGGTCCAAGCAACTATTTTTCCCTCTTTTTCTAGCTCATTAAACTGAAAAAGATTGATTGAGCATTTTTTTTGGGACTTTTTTCTTGCTCATAAAATCGAAAAAACCCTGAGTTCCTTCTTCAGGCTCGTTAAAAACTTATGAAGAAGCTCTGAGCATTCTTTTTAGGAACTTTTCTCGCTCGTTAAATCGAAAAAGCCCCGAGTTTTCGTCATTGGGCTCGTTAAACACTTACGACGATGATATGAGCGCTTTTCTTTTTTTGGACTATTTCTTGCTTTTAAATAAAAAATCCCAGAGATTTTCCCTTCTTCGGGCTTGTTAAATCTATGAAGAAGGAATGAGCAGTTCTTTTACCTCTTTTTCCTCACTCACTAAACTGAAAAAGATACCTTGAGTTTTCTTCATTTGACTCGTTAAAATTCGATGAAGGTATTCAGTTTGTCATCGCATGACTCATTAAAATTTCACAACGAATATCAAGTTTACTCCATCTCCTCGTACTCATAACAAATGAGGCAAACATCTAATGAGCATAGGTTTCTCTTTATTCGGACTCAGTAGATTAACTCACGGAAAAGAAACCGTTCCGAGTATACTATTAAATATTTTTCGCACCCAGTTAGAAACTATGACAAAGGGACCACCTTAGATTCATTCTTTATGATCTTTTTAGACTCTCAAAATATGAAAATACCACCGAGTTGTCTCGTCTGGACTCATTAAATTACATAGATGAGGAATAGAGTCGCTCTTTTTTACGATCCTTTCATACTCTTAAAACATGAAAAGATCGACGAGTTTGCTTGTCTAGACTCATTAAACTAATCAGATAGGGCATAGAGTCGCTCTTTTTACAGTCCTTTTCAGACTCTTAAAACATGAAAATATCGATGAGTTTACCCGTTTGGACTCACTAAACTAATCAGATGGGGAAAGTGGACAATAAAACTACGTTATATTCCGTATTTTGAAAGAGTTTTTTGGCAGCAATCACTCCCTTGAACTTGGCACTCCCTCATATAAACCTTCCTTGTGACGGCCTCTCAATATGAATCTTACCATCCTATGAGTTTAGCCTATATACCCTGATGTTATTGCATCTCTATATCCTAACACTCTTTGGTGTTCATGAGTCTAGTGCTACATGGTTAAAACCATTGTCGTGCCTTCTATTGTTCAAGGGAAAACCTTTATCTTATGTTTCCTCCATCAAACCATCACGCATATCCTACCATCATGCCCACTGTCGCTTTGACCCAATGTTCAAAAGATTCCTCAAAAAACAATCATTCTTGTCCCTTTTCGTGTCGATTGATGTATGTCACCTTATTGCCTACCCTTTGATAGGTCTCTTCGTATCTACTTCAACACTCTATCTAGGAAGAAGACCCAGAAACACTTCAATGCCTTGGTACTTGCAGACATCAGTGGTAGGTCACCTTGTGTTTGATCAGGGGTTTTCATTATTGGCTCCTGGTTAAATGATTCTACGAGTGTTTGACAACAAAAACATTTTTCACACTTGCTATATTGTACTGTGCATCTTGGAGACCATCACCATTATCGATGGCCATCCTCGCATCTGTTAACGGTCTCCATTATTGACTGGTAATCAGACGATTTCATGCATGTTCAACATCAATGCCTATATTCACATGTATCGATCTATGTTGTTCGGTGAAGTAGAAATCAAGACCTTGGGTAGAGGCTTGCATCACTCAGCCTTGTTTCCTCTCCCAAGTTGTGTTTATTGTTTTTTGGAGACAACTCATTAGAATGATCCTATTATGACATAGGTTTCGCATTGTGCTTACCAATGGCCAACATCATCATATATATTTTCTAAGAAAATCACTCTGACATAGCTACTGAGTGTGGGAATGCCCGACTCGGGACATGATTTTAGTTGTTATATATATATATATGGTTGTATCAGCTTTCTCATACCACCTGAAGCTCTGATCCTCTCTCTCTTTTTTCCAAATAAAAGGATAGTTAAATGTAAAGTATTTTAGTCATCATCGCAGCCTTTGATCTCACACTTTAGGGGCATCTGTTATACAGGAAAATGACCTCCTCATTAGCTCAGGGGATAAAGACATGATCACTGAAGAACTAACCAAGTTCACAGGCCTAGTTGTCAAGCTAATGATGTCTAGACACTATCAACTTGCTTTATAAAGCTTCTCAGCAAGCCTAAGGGTGCGTTAGTGCCTAGGGTAACTCTACTTGTTACCTCGGGAATAACGTTAGTGACCCTACATCAATTTCTATGGGTCAAAGGAGCGAATTGACTGAGAAAATATCCCTAGATTCTCTCCTATGTCAGCTCATAAAAGTAGGGAAACATCATAACTCGACCTGTTTGGGGGAATTACTAATTCCTAATGGAGTATGCAAACAGGAAAGAGCACAAAGGCATGGAAACATCACTGCTTTTGCCTAATGGAACTCATGAAGGACTTGGAAACCCTAACCCTACATGCTATATATGCAAGGCTTGGGCCATTGTGAAAGGGGTCAAACCATTTGAAAGGATTGCCTATTTGACTGTCGAGCAGAGTCTCAGACTAAGGCATCAAAAGAGGTTAAGAAGGGAGAGAGAGAGAGGAGCTGGAGGGGTAAGGGAAGGCTAATGCAACTGATGGTTGTAATCACTCTTTCTACATCAATATAGAACTACAGTTGTGTTGTCCACTCTGTGATGTTGGTAGTATAACTTGTTTATATGTTTATTCAATATCTTTTAGCATGAGTGGCTTAGTTATATGCAACTAGATATCTTTTATATGTTCATGCATTTGTTTATCAAGTTTTTATGCTATGATATTACTATAGGTTTTGATATAGAGCTCACTCAGGGGTCTTTCACCTAGCTGCATTGCGCTCTCCAACAACACCACACTAATACTCGAGGTAATAATTCCTTCTCGCTTTGATATTTGTTTGTTACACATAGATATGCAAGTATCTTTGTGGCAGTTGTAGCTAATCTAACTGTCTGCCGAGGATCCTAGGAAGATCCTTGAGGGTTTTCTACATCAACAAACACCTGTGCATCCTATAACAATGTGGATGAAAACTTTATAGCTATTGGAATAATCTTGACATAACTTAGAGAAAAGACATTAAAGAATTTATTTATTTTTAAGGAATATAATATTAGTAGAAAATAAATACATTATTATGATGATGAAGTAATATAATTGTTTTATGAATTTCAATAGTTTAGAAATTCTCATTTTATTTGTCATTTCATTTGTTAAGATGAATACACATTTTTTAAAAATTATTTTTATATAAATATATATCAAATACATTTTTCATCTCACTGAATTTATAATGGAGAGAAAAAGATAATTATACATTTTATGATTCTTGTAAAGACCTTTTAAGATAAATATGATATATAATTTAATGTAGAAAGAATATTACAAATTCGATGGAGGATATTTTTTAATGGGAAGAATAGTTCAAAAGTGAGGTTGAATAGGTTTTTTTTTTTTTAAATAGGAAGTGTGAGAAATATTAATTGAATAAAGATAAATATTTTGGAATTTTGTGTGTTTAATTTTATTTATTAAACGCCTTTTTTTGAGCATTAAGCATTAAGTTAATTTTGTTGACCTTTTAATAAATTGGACATAGTTAGATATGTTATTGTAACAATTTTTTATTTTTAAATATAGAAACTAGACAGGTTAGTGAAACCATACTCAATTACAAGAATATTCATGGTCCCTTTTGAGTTAGGTTTATACAACTTTGGTGGTCCAAAACATCTCAATTTATATGAAGCAACCAACATCACTACGAATCTATTTAATGAATTAATAATATTTAGTATTTTATACACCATGAAATTTATCTATACTATTGGAGTGATACAAGATAAGTTAAAAGAACTCAAACTTATCTAGTAGGTGTATTCATCATGGTTTGTTATCTTAAAATAATTCACTTAGATGGCACGATTCATGTTTTTATTTTAGATTATAAGACAATGTGGAATTGGACTATAAGATACACACCCTTATTATTATCTTTTGGAAAATAAGGAATGATACATATGTAGTTATGTTTTCCTTCCCTTAGGATTGTATTTGAGCATAGGTGGAAATTAAAGGTAACATGAGGAAATGTTTAGACTTATTAAAATTGCATAGCAAACTTTTATGCTTCAACAAATAAAACCACACCTTTTTAATATAATCATTTCATAAAGTTTATGAAATAGAAAATACTTGATAATGAAGGAATGTCAAGGGGACCACATATGTCACAGTGAACCAGTTGCAATTGCATTTGGCCATGTCAAAATTTATCCTTATCAATCTTTTCTTGTGATGTTTACTGAGGACGCAACTTTCACAAATATATTTGGTTGAAGAAATTGTAGGTAAAGAAAGTATTATTTTGGATAAAAGTTGCATTTTACCATAGTTAAAATCACCTTATATCTCATGCCACAACATAAGAATAGAATGGTTGTTTACTAGGTGAAGTAAGACTAATGAACTTAAACAAACTTACTTCACGATCAACTAGACTTGATGAAATAATTTTGAAGTTGTTTTCGATATTTTTTAGAACATATCTATCGCGCCATGCTTCAAACTTATAAATCTTCACTAGATAGGCTATCTCCTAGGTTAGGCTAGGCAATTTTTTTTTATAGTTAAACAAAATACAAACTTAATGAGCTAATAGTTAATCCTAACTAATTGCTATGTTTCAGAAATAATGGTGAGGTCATATTTGCTAAAATATGTAGGGAAGTGATGATAGATGCTTAGATATGGTGAAAACCTAAGTGGTTGAGTAGATATGATAACCAATCAACAACAAAAGTGGGCCCTAATGAAAAGATCTATTGAAGTCTAATACAAAAACTCAATGTATAATTTATTCAAGGAGATATATCTTAGTAACCAACTCTAATATCATGTTAGATTAGATCAATATGCAACACGAGGCATTCACCAGGGGAGCAATACCATACCACATGCACTCATATTGGTTGATAATTATTGAGGAAAGAATGACATATTATATTGAGCATATAATAGGAGGTAAAGAGTTTTTATATTGGTAGGCATAAAAAATGGAGCTCAAAGTTAATGAAAAAATATAAAGGGGAATAAAAAAATGTTAATGAAAAATGGATACCTACAATATCTAGTGAAAGTAGGGGTTTTTTAAACTGGGAAGGTGTAATGGGTTTGTATTGGTAGGG
Source organism: Pinus tabuliformis (assembly GCA_031772625.1). Lineage (NCBI taxonomy): Eukaryota > Viridiplantae > Streptophyta > Pinopsida > Pinales > Pinaceae > Pinus > Pinus tabuliformis. Next base: position 483,692,496 of record CM062814.1, on the reverse strand, counting down.
GGTTAAATAATGTTATTTTTAGAGGTATTTTCCAATACGTAGTCAAATTAAGGATATTGTTTAGTATGCCACGAACACATATGCTATGTTATTATATTGAGCATATAATAGGAGGTAAAGAGTTTTTATATTGGTAGGCATAAAAAATGGAGCTCAAAGTTAATGAAAAAATATAAAGGGGAATAAAAAAATGTTAATGAAAAAATGGATACCTACAATATCTAGTGAAAGTAGGGGTTTTTTAAACTGGGAAGGTGTATTGGGTTTGTATTGGTAGGGGGTTAAATAATGTTATTTTTAGAGGTATTTTCCAATACGTAGTCAAATTAAGGATATTGTTTAGTATGCCACGAACACATATGCTATGTTAGAGGTTCATTGAGTGAAGCCCCCATGATATGAAATAACATATAACAAATAATATAACATGTCTAATATCCTATATAAATCATTATATAAATCAATAAATAAAAATTGCAATAAATAAAAGAGATGAGAGAGACACGATTTTACGTGGTGAGACCCCATAATAGGGAAACATCCATGTAAGTTGGTATTCTATTCTTCAGGAAAAATATCCAACCCTACAATGCTTGAACATCCAAATGTTTGCATTACCTCACATACATTCATACCTCTTATAAAACTTTCTTCATCTTAAATATATATGGGAGAGGAGAAGGAAAAAATTATCATGATGCATGTAGGATAAACCCTTTTTATAAGATGGTTAGTTATTGAAGAATAAATATTATGAAATTCATTAGGCATGTACATGAGACCATTAAACAATCATTAACACATTCTAACAACTACCATATCTCTTTTCTAGACCCATATTGAAACCAATTTTAACAACGAATAGAGAGACCATTAATGGTAAAACAATTTCCATAGTAACTCAAAAAACTTACCATTTGATTTTCCACATAGGTATAAGTTGGCTTCCAAAGGATATTTGGGAGGTTAGGAGGATTAAAATCATGAATTTAACATAAATTCCAAAAAGCCACTAGATTGAACCCTTTATCAATTGAACAACACACACCCAAATTTGAGACTAAGGAAGCAATTTAACACAAGGAAATAAAATATAACACAAATCAATCGATCTCAGAACAAATAAAACCAATTGGGCGCATCTCCATTTAGAACAATCCAAAGGAGGAACCACGAAACCTCACCATTAAGTAGGTAATGTTTTGAGGATGGAAATTTATCTTAAAGTGTGAAAACCTTGGTGAATCTTACGAGTCCCTAATATATAAGCCATAAAATGTTTGAAATTTTTTTTGTAAAATTTTTTAATGATTATATATAATGTCTTATAAATTTTGGTGATTTTTTAAGGTAAAATAATTTTATCTTATAAAATTTGGGTGAGTCACTTTTAGAAAAATGGAAATTGGCGAATCTTTTTTTTGGAAAAACCATGGAAAATTAGCCCATCTATGAAATTTAGCCCCAAAATCTTCTCTACCATAAAAAACATTATCCCACTTGCAATAATAACCATGTCCCTTTAGTACTAAATACCAAATGTGTAAAGGTACCATGAAGGTAAAGAACCTTGAAGGCTACTTTGCAAAATTTAACTAGCCTTGACACTTGGCTTACACACATTGTTTGATAATGACTATGGTTAATGGGTCAATGAATTTAGGAAGAGGTAAACCGATTTTGGTTCTCAAGATTCCACGACCTAGATGAGAAGTCATACTAGCTAATTGGTCCACTTGTTGACTTAACTCATTAACACATTATGAAATTCTATAAATTCAAAGTTATCAACTTCCTTCTATATTCACTAGATAATTCTTACTAAATTTCCATTAAACAAAGAGGAAGCTTCCTTCTATGTTGACTAAATAGCCTTGACTAAATTTTCATTACACAAAGTAAGACTACACATCAATTTGATAATTAGTATTGAGTTCTCACTAATAATTAGACTCTTGATTCACGTTGCCTCAAAAAGCTCCTTACATTGATAAAGTGTTGATGCTTCGATCTTGTTTCCCTTAGAGATCAAAAATAGCCCCTCACTACATTCATGTTGCCTCAAAAAGCTCCATACATTAATAGTGTGTTGATGCTTCGATCTCATTTCCCTTAGAGATCAAAAATAGCCCCCTCACTTTGATCATTCTTATTTAGTTTCATATTATATAATTAAAAAAAAAAATTAATCAAGTTAAAATTCATTACTAATTTACATATATTAATAAATAATATATATAATATCAATCTCATTTTTAATTAGCGGAAATAAATAATAAACTACTAAAAATAAGATTCAAAATAAAAAAATATATATATATATAAAATTTCATTTATAATAATAATATTAATATTTTTAATTAGTATAAATAAATAGTATACTACCGAAATTGAGATCGAAATAAATTAAAAATCCAATACTTAAAAAAACATTCTAAACTTGAATATATAAAATTTAAAAACTAAACCATCTATTTTTTTGATTCCGATTAATGTATAACTAATTCAAATTAAACACGAACACTTTCGAATAACTTGTTGCAATTTAGAATGTGATCATATAAAACTTAGAAACTAAGTAATCCAAATACATATAAACCTTAAAAACTAATATATATATATATATATGAGCAATAATATATATGAGCTGTTGAAGACTAACAGCTCTGAACCTTCAAAGGAATATTCCCTTCCTACCTCGTTGCAAGTTGCTTTGAATTCTGGATGCTTACCCTCAAGATGGGAATTCTTAATTAAATAAATTGAAAGCTAATTCTCTCAAATATTGATAACGATATGAATAAGTGTACCAAATATATATATATGACCTACAGATAAACATAATAATCCAACCAGTCCCTTTAATAAATTGCACTCTCAGTCGTTGGGAATCTGATTAGGTCGCGGAATAGGAAGAGCAGCTCATGATACATACCTATCAAATTTGAATTAAAATATTTATACATTATAATAAATTAGATTTTAATATATGTTTTTAATATAATATAAATATTTGTTATTGACTAAACTTAATTTTTACATAAAATCAACAAGTTGCAATTATAATAACATTAATCCGTTGTGATTAATTTGTATAAAATCAACAAGTTGCTATTAATTTGCAAAGGTGATGGAATTCTTAATCGAATTTCAATATTAAAATGTTAATAATTTGCACATGTTCTACCTTTGACCTATTATGTTATTATTTGTCTAGAAAATTTAAAATGATTGTATTATTCTTAAATTATTATTTTTTGTTTATTTTATTTAAAACGAGAATATATATTTTATATGCTTCAAATTACGAGTAAAGATTATTTTTCCACATTTTAATATAGGTTTCAATAATCTTCGTAATAATATTAAAATTACATGGTAATAATGTTAACAAACTCCATGTAATATAACAATTAGAAAAAAAATAATTTATTTGGAGGATGAAGAGTTTGCAGTATAATTTGAAACATTCAGCTTTGCTTTAGTGTCATGTTTTTTTAATTGTAATGGTATCGTATTGATATGAATTAAATAAATAATTTTAATTTAGAATGAATTTACATATATCCAGGCTACTATTTTCTAGAGCATGTAATGAGCTTTTTCTGTTTTGTTGGTGGTGTTTATTTTTCTGTAGGTTTGGAGCCTATATCATTGTGGTTAAATTTCTTTAGATAATGGATGTAAATGATGATAATTATAGGAATTTGTTTTTTTATAGTTTTGATGTTTCTTTGTTTTATCTTTTTAAAGACTTATATTCTCAGATCAGCTTTTTTTGGCGATCATAATGTAAAACTTTTTATATTAATAATTTTTTTTGTATTGGCTTAAAAAAAGAGTTACACATATCCAAGTGGAATAGTTGATTTTCAATTTTAAATTAAAAAATCCAATTTCCACTTTTTATATTAATAATTTTTTTTGTATTGGATTAAAAAAAGAGTTACACATATCCAAGTGGAATAGTTGATTTTCAATTTTAAATTAAAAAATCCAATTTCCACGGGTTGTTTTATAAAATATTCCATCTATAATGTTTCTTTTATTTATAAGTGTTGACATCTAATCATAGGGATTGGGTGAACCACTGTAATTAGTGTAAATAAATAATAGAGGAAATAGAGAGTCATCGAGAGATGAACAGAACAAACACTCCCTCTTGTATATAATAATGAACAACTTGAATGAATAATATGATTACATTTGAGGAGTTACCTCCTGGCTTGACATGGTATCAAAGCTAGTGCTATTTTTGACTTCGCTCTTTGCTTTGTAACTCTCTTCTGCCTATTCTGCCTATGTTCTGCCTATTTTGTAGAACTGACACCTTTGTCATGCTCTAGAGGCTTGAATAGTGCACTGTCATATGCGTTTCTCCCACCCTCCTCCACTTTCATATGCTGCTCTCCCATACCTCTCCTAGCTGCATATTACGTTGATGAAAAAAAATACAGTTCTACTTTGAACTTCTTCTGGTTCACGCTTTGATTGATGGAGCCCTTTGGCGCAACTAAAGTGAGCCCTCTGGCTTTGTGAGTAAGCAGTTACTATTTCTCTGCTGGGTGGAAGACATGTTTTTGTAACTTCCCTTAGGAAATGGTCATGATTTTATGGGTGTGGTGCCCTCGACTCTTCTGATTCTCAAGGTTGTAACTTCTTAAGCGTCCTTTTACATAGTTTATGGAATAGTCTTATTTTATGGGTATTGTTGTAATGTTGCTTAAGGGGCTCTAGGATTCTGCATAAGCTCTCCATAAACACTGCTCCAGGCTTTGGTTACGTTGGCTCCTAAACGCTGGCAGCTCGTTGTTCCACATATATAACATGTTGTCTCCATATTTATAAGCATTGTTTTCATGTTGTCTCCATATATAACATGTTGTCTCCATATATAATGTTGTCTCCCCATATATAACGTTGGTATATATACAACGTTGTTATATATACAACGTTGTTTGGCTTCCACGCTATCCACCTCCCCCAAAATAATACCTTTGTTTTTAATATATTAGAGTGCAATTATTAGCCATGAGAAGTGAATTTTTTATATATTGATAGCACGATACATTTAAAAAAAAATGCATTGATATCTATTGTGGGAGTGGTTCTCACCAGGAAGGAGAACTATCCAGAATGGTCACGGAAAATAAAACACACTCTCATTTTTAATGAGTTGTGGAAAGGAGTGTGTGTTGGAAATGGAGACAAAAAGCCAGAACAGCCTACCTCAGACAAGAAATTTGCCATTTGGGAAAATAAGAACAGCAAGGCTTATGCATTGATTGCAGCATCAATAAATGAAGAGGTGAGTCACCATATTTTTCCATTTTCAAATGCTTTCGAAGCCTTACAAAAACTAAAGGAGCTCTATGACTAACACTATGCACTTGAAGTTGTTCAACTCATGATTAAATTGTTCACCCTTGAATTACAAAATGATGATCCTCTTGCTCTTGCATCAGAAGTAAAATCTATTATGCATGATATCAAAGTCACTAATGTTGAAATGGACATTCCTCTGATAGCTTTTCTCAAGGCACTTTATCCCACTTATTCAAATTACCTTGAGTCATTGCAAGCAAATGGAAACCTCAAACATATTACCTTTGACTCCCTTGTGAAAAAATTTGCTGAAAGAGAGAAAGATTTTGGGAAGAAGACAACTCCTCAGTCTTTTGAAGAGGTTGTGTGCCTTGCACATAGAGAGAAGAATCTTGCTCAAGATTCTTCTAGAGGAAGAGGTGGTCGAAGAGGAAGAGGAAGAAATTTCAGAGGCAGGGGGGGAAGACACTCTCAAGGAGAAAAGTCAGATTTGCATTACATACACTGCAAAAGAGACGGGTCACATGATGCATTCACATGCAAGTTGCTTGGGGACAGAATTGAGCATGAAATAAACCAACCCAAAGTTAAAACTAATGACAAAGAGAAAGGTAAAGCACCTAAATCCGCTCACTATGTTGTGGCACACTGTAATATTGGAATAAAAGAAGACTTATTTAATGCTTCACTTGCTTCTTGGAAAAATGATTGGTTGCTTGATTCAAGAGCAACTTACCACATGACTTTTAGAAGAGATTTTTTTGAAGAATTTATTGACAATGTTGATGGAGCAGTATACGTTGCTAACAAATCAAAACTCAAGCCATTAGGGCTTGGTACAATTAGGCTTAAATTGCCTAGTCTTCTAGACTTTCTTCTGCATCATGTTTTATATCTCCCACAACTGAGGAGAAACTTGTTGTCCTTGGTCCACATCTGCCAGCAAGGACACTTCATTCATATGTTTGATGGCAAGCTTGAGGTGAGAAAAGCATTAGACCACTCACTTTTCATGACGGGGATAGAAGAAGAAAGGCTTCTCAAGCTGTAGGGTACCTCTGCTCATGCACAAAATTTCTCATACAATTCTCATTATGAAGAAGGTACATTTTATCAATTTTATTATGACATGCTAGATTTGGATACTTGAACTATGATAGTCTCCGCTTGTCGAAGAAAAATGGTGTTACTGGTTTTCCTACAATTTCTAGGAAACTTAAGCAATGTGATGCTTGCATTCTAGGAAAGCATAGCAAATAGTCTTCTCATGATTCACATTCCAGAGCACATAGAAAACTTGAATTCATTCATTCAGATTTATGTGGTCCAATGCCTGTTCCTTCTGCAAATGGAAATAAATATATGATGACATTTATTGATGACTACACCAGAATGTGTTGGGTTTATTGAAGAAAAAATTTGATGCTTTTCTAACATTGAAGAACTTTCATACATGGATTGAAAATGATGCAAAATCTCATATGTTTTCTATTCGCACTGATAATGGAAAAGAATACACTTCAAATGAATTTGAAAACTATCTTCGCCAACATGGGATCAAACATCAAACAACTATGCCTTATAATCCCCAACATAATGGAGTAGCTGAAAGAATGAATATGATAATATTAAATATGGTGCGCTCCATGATGTTTTTCAAAAATGTAAACTTGATGTTTTGGGCTGATGCAGTTCTATGTGTTGTATATGTAAAGAATAGATGTCCATCTAATGCTATTAGAAATAATACTTCTTATGAAATGTGGTATGGGCACATTATTTTGGTAAAGCATATGAAAGTCCTTGGTTCCACATGTTATGCCTTAATACCAAAGGTACATAGAAACAAACTTGGTGCAAGAAGTCGTAAGTGTATCTTCCTGGGGTATTCAAACACCTCTAAAGCATACTGTCCCTATGATGAAGTCAATAAAACGTTTGTTGTATCTAGAGATCTAATCTTTCTTGAATTATCCAAAGCTGACAATGTTGTTGAGTGACAACTTGATCGCTTGGATAGATTTGCACATGCAAAATCATTTCAAGAATTTGATAATCAGATCCACATCTTGAAGGGGGGATTCTTATACTAGATCAACCTGTGGAATCTTCTTCTAAAGCACTCTCTCCCCCACATGAAACTCCAAGAATGGATGATACTTTGAGTGATGTGATTGACAGAATTGGGAGAGTCAATCTTGATTCAATCCCAACTCAATCAACGGAGCAGCCTGGACCATCTCAGGATGGTCCCCCAAAGTGGTTGAAAAAGACACTTGAAAGTGTTCATCCTGATGAGGTTGGAAAGACAGGAACTAGAAATTCAACCCAGCAAAATGGAGGTGATGTAGATGACTCTGATTCACCTGTTGATATGGATGTTTCTTATGATTGTGAATTGAATTTGTCTACAGATTTTGAACCAACTTCCTTCAGAGAAGCTGCTTCTCATGATGAATGGAATGAAGCAATGCAGAAGGAGTATGATGCCTTGATAAATAATGGCACTTGGAAGTTGGTTGATCCTCCATTGGGAACCAAATCAATTAGCTGCAAGTGGGTCTACAAGAACAAGTATAAAGACGATGGCTCACTTGATAAGCACAAAGCCAAGCTTGTGGTAAAAGGTTTTGCACAAAAGGAAGGGGTCGACTATGAGGAGATTCCGCCCCCCCAACAGCAAAATGGGCTACCATCTGAACACTCTTTTCCCTAGCAACTCAGAATGGTTGGAAAGTCCATCAAATGGATGTAAAAACTGCTTTCTTGGAGGGAGATCTAAAATAGAATGTTTTTAATATCCCAGCCTGAAGGATTTGTTGTAAAAGGACATGAACATAAAGTATGCAAACTTGTGAAATCCTTGTATGGCCTCAAACAAGCACCTCAAGCCTGGTATGAAAAACTAACTGAGCATCTTCTAAAACTTAATTTCAAACATTATGATCTTGATGATGCAACTTTGTTTGTCAAGAAGGTTGGAAAAATAGTTGTATATCTTGTGGTATATGTAGATGATCTTTCGATGACAGGGAACAATGAGAGCTACATTGCATCCATAAAGAAGGAATTGAAGAAAGGTTTTGAAATGACTGATTTGGGCTATGTTCATTACTATCTTGGTATTGAAGTAACTCAACATCTGAAGTCCATATTCCTTTCTCAAAAGAGGTACATTGGAGATTTGTTGAACAAGTTTGGCATGAATGAATGCAATCCTCTGACTACTCCAATGGAACAAAACTTAAAGCTCACATCCATTGAAGGACAAGAATTTGAGGATGCATCAAAGTATAGACAACTTGTAGGAAGTCTCAACTACCTAACTACTACCAGACCATACATTTCATTTGTTGTTCAAATCCTCTCCAAATTTATGCAAAAGCCTTGTGAGGGACATTGGTCTTCTACAAAAAGAGTTATAAAGTACTTGAAGGGAACTCAATACTTTGGAATCAAGTATACACAGGTGGGTGACTTCAGCTTGATTGGATACTCTGATTCAGACTTCGATGGAGACAAAGAAACTGGGGTATCTACTTCGATTTATGCAATGAGTCTTGGATCAGGAGTTGTCTCCTGGTGATCACGCAAACAATCAGTTCCAGTAACAAAGGCAGAATATGTGGCAGCTGCTGAGGCAAAAAATAAATTGTGTGGCTTAGGAAAATTCTGGAAGATTTGCAGGTAAAACAAGTACAATCAACTCCACTCATGATTGACAATACGTCAACAATAAAGTTGGCCAAGAATCCAAAGTTCCATGATCGAATGAAGCACATCGATACAAAATATCATTTGATTCAACATCATGTTGAGGCCAAGATAGTCCATCTTTACCATTGTTCCACTAATGAGAAGATTGCAGACATCTTCACCAAAGCACTTGGAAGAGAAAAGCTTGAAAGATTCAGAATGATGCTTGGACTCACCAACATCCCTTCAGATTAAGGGGTGGAATGTTGACACCTAATCATAGGGATTGGGTGAACAACTGTAATTAGTGTAAATAAATAATAGAGGAAATAGAGAGTCATTGGGAGATGAACTAAACAGTCACTCCCTCTTGTATATAATAATGAACAACCTGAATGAATAATACGATTACATTTGAGGAGTTACCTCCTGGCCTGACAGTAAGAGATGTGAACCAAAACACATATGGTTTGGTATATGGATGAGTGTTAAACCCTAAGTGTGATATTTTTTTTAACCATTTTTTTGGTTTTACTTTGACTAGAAAGTGCATTTTTTTTTATATATAATATTAGTTCTTACATATAAGATGTGAAAGTGTGTTGAGCACATTTTTTTAATGTATTTTCAAATTTTCATTGTGAGTCTATTTAAAAGTATGCAAAATGTGTATTCTTTGGACATGGAATTTAATTTCACATCACACAGGTGTCTACACTTGACAGTTGAGTAAACCTATAAGGACATATGTAAAAATTACAATTTAAAAGTGGTGTTCTTCTTTCTCCTCCAATAATTTTTACCCCTTGGGGATGAAATCATCATCTTGAATTCTATTGGTTCTTTTAAAGTTAAATTTTGTTAGTACATTTTTTGTTTTGAGACCCACTTTTTATCTCAAAGTTTCCCTAATGGGAAAATTGTATTGTAGGGTCTATGTGTGATTAGTGATAGCCATGGAACCCATTGGAAGAATCTCTTTTCCTGAGTTGCGTTGCAGAACAGAATTATGTTATTTGATTGTGTCGTGCATGTGAAGCACTAGCAGTGGGAGGATCATTAAGGACCATATGAAGTGGTGAATGGGTTTCCCTTTGTGTTGTGTCAACATCAATGGTCATATTTGTTGTGTATTAAGCCTATACTATGAGTTTGGGACGTGCCATCCCCATTTCCTAGCTAGTGAAGAAGATTAGCCTTCATTCTACCAAGAATTGACCCTTTAGTGGAATCATTTGAGTTTAGCATCCTTTAGACATTGAATTTCACTCTTGGGTGGTTAGTTTTCAGAAATTTTCATTGCATCTTTGCTTATAGTTGGGTGGAGAGTGGCAATCCCTTCTTCATTTTCTTGTAGAAATTAAAAGGAACATATAAGTGTAATTCCTTTCTTACAAATGAACTATAAACATTGTCCAATATTTAATGTTTGAATATTATGCTGTAATTTATTGTGTATGTTTACATAATTAGGTTGAAAGCTAGTTTATTTCCTTATTTGATATGTATGAGAAATTATTCGAATGGAATACTCAATCTACTTGGATGCAATTTTGTAATTCCTCTATGCATATGAATGTTATATGTTGTATGATCATAAATTGAAATTTATCCCAACGCGTAATGGATATATTATGTGATGTTTTGGGAATGCAACCATGACAATTTGTTGTACTATTTGTAATGGTGTGGTAAAGTTATGTGTTGGAAGTAAGAAGTTCAAGATTCCTAGTTAGTGGAAGTAGGTTGTTTTTTTTAAGGTAGTTGAGGACCATTGCATTAATTGAGATAGAATTGGGTATAGATCCCATGTTCTTAGAATTTTTGAGTTTGTGGACGTCTTTTCCTTAGCCCCTGGTCACATGGACTGATGGGAGCTGGGACTAGGAGAAATTCCATGATGGGGGAGGGCTTATCAACATATTGGGCCTTGGAGGTTTTGTAATGCATGTTGTGGAGATATATCTAATATTTCATGGCTTGAGTGATGGACTATTAAATGACGTCCCTATCTCCATCTACTAGGACCATCAACTAATTTCCTTGGGATATCAAAGTATCGGTCTCTTCAATGTTTGAAGGATGGTGTCAATATGATGTCATGAGTAGTACCATGGAAACAATGTGACGTGGATGAGACACGTCACCCAGATACAACCCTTATGGCATGCAATATATGAAAAGATAAGAGACACTTTCCACACCTTAGGAGTGTCACGTGACAGTGTACACATTAGCATGTGCCATGTGTAAAGTGGCCATGGTTTATACATGTCATTTCGTGCTACATGGTGGAATGTGATTGGTTGGAAGAGAGATAACGTGGCAAGTTGCATGGGCCACCAACCTATTAGGGCACCAATGTTTTGTGGATTTTCTTGGTTCTATGGTAATTGGTCGGATTTCCAATATCGTATTGAAAATTGCAACAAGAAATTCTAAATTTGATTTTGCCTTGATTAAATTGAGAAAATTTGAATTTCCACATCAGCAAACAAGTTGGATGATGTTAACTTGTGTGACATGGCTTGTGTTACCCAGTTTACTCAGTAAATTCGAGTTGGAGGAGTTAGATTTCAATTTTGCATGTGTTATTACTAAATTGTAGCAATCAAGGTCAGTGATCTCATGTTGTTTTCGGTTAAACTAGTTCCAAGTTTTGGAGGAACTAGTGGAAGGTCAGTTAAGCAGTGGGACTTCAATCAAACTTAGTGATCATCTAGTTAACTGATCAATCTGTCCAAAATAGCTAGTGCATGCAGAGAATTTGAGTTACCTAGTTGAGGTGGAGATTCCAAGGCAGTGCAACATCGTTTCTAGACCAGTCTTAAGTGTACAAGTGTTGCATGCGGTTAGATGATCAACCTAAAGGAATTGAGAAATTCAATTAGAAGAGTTTCTTAAATAATAAGGGCTAATTCCTCAAGGAATGATGCAAGGAAATAGGAGCTCAAGCCAAGGCAAAATTTGACAAAGTCTAGGTTTGAGGCCTTTAGTGAGTAGAGAGATAGGTTGTTCACTTGCAAGGTGAGCTCAGTTGAACAAAGAAATTGTAATACAGCTCTATTAATTTGATTAATGCAAGCAGGAATTGGGGTTTTTAGCAAATTTCTTTTCCCGGATAAAAATACTTGTTGCATGTGTGTTATTTCTTCTTTCATGTCTGAGGTTTTTGTTCTAAATTGTGCATTAATGTCCATAGAGCAGTAGTGTATATTTATGACTTGTGATTTTGATTTAAACTTCATGAGCAGTTGAAAATATACAACCTAATTTCTACATGGTATCAAAGATGGATTCACATTAGAGAAGGAAATTTGAAGTTGTTTCTCATAGGTTCAAATTTGAATATCAGTATAACCGGATTTCTTCAGAGTTGAGAAGATGACCTTAAATAGACTAAGGCTAGAGTATGCCTTGGAAGGCACCTCTATTTTTTTTCATGGAAGGACCGCATAGAGGTAGTATTGGATGAAAATGGGTTCCTAGAATACATCAAAACATATTTTGCAAAACCTCAAACATCTTATGCCCATAACCTTGCTTAGTGGAAGAAAGATGTAGCTAAGTTGAGGAGAATAATCTTGGAGTGAGTGCAGGATCATATCCATTGAAAAGAAACTTTGTTTGTGATGTGGAAAGCACTAATGGAATTGTTCAGTGACCATAGGAAGCTGGTGCTCAAGGATAAACTTTGAATTATCCAGATGCAGAATAATGACACAATTATGCAGTATCTGAGAAAGTTTACACAATGTCGTGATGAACTTGGAGGGGTCAGTGTTAATGTACCTGAATAAGAATTGGTAATCCTAGACCTTCTAGGCCTTCCCAAGAGCTGGCATAGCTATAAAGATTCGGTGAATGAGAGGGACAAACAACGGAGTTGGGAATGATTATGGTATAACTTGGTACAAGAGGAAATAAGGTGAAATACCAGAGATGGGACTTCATCCAAGGGTGAATATGAAGAAAAATTTGCATTGAATGGAAAGGAAAAAAAGGGAAAAGGGAATAAATCCCAATCCAAGCTAGAATCTAGTCACGGGGGCAAGAAGAAAGATTTTTCAAAAATTAAATGCTTCCATTGTCCTAAATTTAGGCACTATCCCACAAAGTGTCCACATAAGAAGGCAAGTAAGAAGACCTCAAGAGGAGAAACAGATGAATATTTGGCTTCACAGTTCGAGCTTGGCTTTACCCTCATTGAATGCACGGCCAACATAGTGATGGGGAGTGTCTAGTACTTGGACTAAGGTACATCATCCCACATAATGGGAAATGGAGATTTTTCAGTGACCTAGAGGAGAAAGATTTGTATGCACATTGAGATGGGGGACAATTGAAGGTATAGCGTGACCGAGATTGGTGCAATCACCTTTTAGAGGGAGTCAAGCTCCCCCCTCATGCTCAAGGATGTCATGTTCGTTCCAGACCTATAGAAAAATCTCATCTGTGTTGCACTAGAGCAACATGATGTATGCAAAGGATGTATTTTAGGGAAGTACATAAAAGCCAAATTCCGTGATCGGGACAACAAAGCACATGCAGTCCTTGAAATGATACACTCTAATGTTTGTGGACCATTCTAGACAACCTCCATTGCCAAGCACAAATATTTTGTCATTTTCATTGATGACGTCTCACAAAAGTGCTGGATATTCTTCATATGAAATAAGGATGAGACATTCTCCAAATTCGTAGAATTCAAGGCACTGGTTGAGAAATAAATGGGCAATAAGGTGAAGGATCTCAAGAGTGATAATGGAGGTCTATACGTGTCCAATGAATTTAAATTTTTTTTTTGTGCAAAAGAAGGCATTCGACGAGATGTGACAACACCCCATAACCCACAAAAGAATGGGGTGGCTAAGAAAGAGAAATGTAGCATTGTGGGAGAAGTGAGGGCGATGTTGCATGACCCAGTCCTACCTTTGAATTTGTGGCCTGAAGAATGAAACACAACAGTCTATTTGTAGAAACAGAGTCATCAGATTTTGGGCATGATTACACTGGAGGAGGATTTCCCGAGAAGAAAGTCAGATATGTCACACTTTAGGATTTTTAGAGCCTCAGTTTATTGCCATGTCTCCAAAGAATCAAGGAAGAAGCTAGAGCCAACAACAAAATTTGGGGTATTTGTGGGTTACACAAAAACTCCCCACAACTACTGTGTGTACTTGTCATCCCTCAGAATGATAGTTGTGCAAATGGATGTAAAATTTGATGAAGACAAAGCAATTTGGTGCTCCCTTAATAGGGAGCTTCAAATCCCACTAGAAGAGGAGATTTTAGCTCTAAAGGAGGAACCTCAAGAATTTTTTGAGCAACTACAAATTAAGGAGCAAAGAGTGGAGACAACCATTCAAGCATAACCATCCAAAGAAGGCAAGAAAAGGACCAAGGAAGTTGAGAGACTTGTGCAGGATGCAAGGGAGAATGTGGGTGTTCCTTTAAATCAATGCAGGAAGAGAATATCACTAGATTGGTACATTGGATGCATGGCTCTAATGATTGAGCATATAGAGACTGAGCCATCCTCTTTCGAGGAATCATTACAAAAACCTATATGGGTTGATGCAATGGTGGAGAAATACATATCCATTGTAAAGAACAGTGTTTGGGAAGTGGTCCGAAGACTAGCATATAAATCAATTGTGGGTTCAAGATGGATCTTTGAGGTAAAGCATGCAGCAGACAAAAGTATAGAAAAGTAGAAGGCGAGATTTGTGGCCAAGGGTTACTCTCAAGTTGAGGGGATTGACTATGAGGAGACCTTTTCTCCTCTAGCAAGGTACTCATCCATTAGATCAATTCTTGCTCTGGATGCATAGCTGGGGTGGAAAATCCACCATATGGATGTAAAAACAACATTCCTCAAAGGATTTATTGAGGAGGAGGTGTATATCAAGCAACCAGAAGGCTTCAAGACTTTTGATTGGGAGTCTCATTTATGTAGAATCGAGCAAGCATTGTATAGTCTCAAGCAATCACCCCGTGCTTGGTACACTAGGATCGATAGCTATCTCACCGGTTTTGGCTTCACCAAAAGTGAAGCAGATGAAAACCTCTATCATATCTTGGTAGAAGGAAATCTTTTTATTTTTGTCTTATATGTTGATGACTTTATTTTGACTGGTGATGAGAAACTGATGAGATCTTGCAAGGAGGACCTTACAAGATAATTTGAAATGAAGGACATGGGTATCATGCACTACTTCCTCAGATTGGAACTATGGAAATATGATGGGGAATTGTTTGTCTCTTAGGGAAAGTATGCCAAAGAAATACTTCAAAGGTTCCGTATGGATATTTGTAAACACATGGAGACACCTCTAGCGACCAACTAGAGGAAATATGATTCCATTTCAGGTGAGGATGTGGATATTATTGTTTATCAACAATTGGTGGGTTCACTAATGTATCTTGTGAAGACATGGCCAAATATGTGTTATGCAGTCAACCGAATGAGCCAAGATATGGTTATGCCAACCAAGTTATTTTGGATGAAATTTAAGAATGTTCTAAGGTACCTTAGAGGCACTACCCATTTTGGACTATGGTACAAATAGACAGAGGGAGTGAAGTTATGTGGCTTCAAAGATGCAGATTGGGCTGGGAGTCCATCAGACTGAAAGAGTACATCATGTGGAATTTTCAGTGTTGGGTCCCCAACAGTATCTTGGTACAATAGGAATTAAAGATCTGTGGCACTCATCTCGGAAGAAGAAGAATACATGGCTGCTAGTCAAGCAACATTTGAGGTGATTTGGATGAGAAAGATACTTGTTGGATTGTTTGGTCAGATGATGGATCCAACTGTGATCTACTGTGATAATAAATGTTGCATCAAGATCTCTAAAAATCTTGTTTTTCACGATTGATCCAAGCATATAGATATCTGGTATCACCATTTACAGGACTATGTGCACAGGTAGATAATGTTGTTGCAGTACATTCTAACAGAGGAACAGGATGTTGATGTTTTGACAAAAGCCTTGTCAAGAAGGAATTTTGAGTTCCACAGGTGCAATATAGGAGTGGTTTATTATCACTTTCTTGTTGAGAGGGAGTGTTGAAAATTGCAGCAATAAATTTTCAATTTGATTTTTCCTTGATTAAATTGAGAAAAATTGAATTTCCACATCAACAGACAACTTGGATGATTTCAACTTGTGTGACATGGATTGTGTCACCCAATTTAATCAGTAAAGTCAAGTTGGAGGAATAATAGTTCATTTTTGCATGTGTGATTTCTAATTTGTATCAATCAAGGTCAATTATCTTAGGTTGTTTTCAGTTAAACTAGTTCAACTTTTAGAGGAACTAGTGGAAGGTCAGTTAAGAAGTGGGACTTCAGTCAAACTCAGTGATCATCTAGTTAACTGATCAACTAGCCCAGAATAGCTAGCGCATGCAAAGAATTCAAGTTACCCATTTGAGGTGGAGATTCCAAGGTAATGTAACATCAGTTGTAGACTAGTCTTGAGTGTACAGGTGTTGTAAGCAGTCAAATGATCGGTCTAAAGGAAATGCACATTTCAATTAGAGGAATTTCCTAGATAATAGGGGCTAATTCCTCAATGTACATCGCAAGGAAATAGGAGCTCAAGCTGAGGAAAAAAATGAATAAGTCTGGGTCAAAGGCCTTGAGTGGGCAGAGAGATCAGTTGTGCACTTGCAAGGTGAGCTCAGTTGAGCAAAGAAATTGTAATACATCTCTATTCATTTGATTAATGCAAATAGGCATTAGGGTTTTTAACAAATTTCTTTCCCTAGATAAAGATATTTGTTGCAGGTGTGTTATTTATTCTTGCATGTCCGAGATTTTTGTTCTAAATTGTGAATTAATGTTTGCAAAGTAGTAGCGTAGATATGTGTCTTATGATTTTGATTAAAACTTCATGAGAAGTCACAAATATACAACCTAATTTCTATATATCTTGCATTGACCTAACACTATATTGGCATATCGATAAATCCATAGGGTCCTTATCCATATTGGCATACAAACTTATCAAAGGCTAGGACCATATTTATACTGACATATCAATTTTTTATCATATTGTAGCCATATTGACATATCAAATATTGGAGCCCTAAGAGAGTTGAATAGTGTGGGATATGGAAATTTCCAATATGGAAATACCTAATATAGCATGTGGGTATGGAGATGTCATGTCCACATGGAAAATAACCACCATGTGTCAGCCATGAATGTACATATTGATTATGATTTGGACATTAAAGGGGAAAAATGAAATTTTAAATGAGAATAACTTTGTGTCCATAACTCAAAATGAGAAAAAAATTATATCATTGGAAATCTATCAACGAGCAAAAAAATATGGTAGTATCAAAATTATGATGTGAGATGATGAATGCAAGAGGAAAATCTGGATAAACCCATATTCATAATTTACCTTTAAGGTAAGGTCTAATTATGCCCCACAAATCTAATGTGGTATTAGGGGGTTGGGTGTCTTACTTTTGAAAACTACTAAAAAGTGTTATGGTATGGTAACATTGATATCCTTATTAGGCCCAGGGGTCTTCAACAAAAATGATAGCTACAACTATCACTAGGTATGACTTAAATTGATGTGGAGATATGTTGAAGTTGAGAATCAGGTATGTTAATCGAAATAGAGAGAAATGGTGACTCAATATGTCCCATCCAGGTTTCAACATTTTGATGGTAATGTGAATCAATATACCACAACAATCTTCGAATGGACAATGTTCATAAGAATAATGAGATAACCATAAATAAAAAAGAGTGTCCTTTCAAATTCATATTTGAGTAATTAGGTAACAAGTGTATTGAGATAGATTTTTGGAATGGTGGACAAGGTTGTAATGAGAAATTCCCTCTGTAGAGGAATTTTGAAGCTTGACATGGTGTTGTCATTCTATATTTTTGAGGTTGAGGGAGTAAACGCATAGGACAACATCAAAACCACTTTGGAAGCTGGGATCTAGCCCTTCTAGCTTCAGAGAGGGATCTCTATGTAAAATTTAGCTATGCTTTATGTAAATTTTAGGCTAGTTATGAATGTATTGATTGTTTTGTTTGAATGGTTTGGTTGATTTAAGTGTTATAATTCCATTGGGCTATGGATTCTATAAATTAAACTAGATTTGGCATCAAAATTTTAGAGGAGTTTTCACAAGGAAAGCTAGGTTGCACTATTTATATCTTTTCAAAAATTGAATGGATTGTGAAATAGTAGAAGTGTAATGCTCAGTAGAAATTAAGGAGCAACTAAGAATTCCTTAATTTGACTTCAGTGGAAAACATGAAAATTATTAACAACCAGAATAGGGTGCTCTAAATAACAAATCCTATTCATCACAGTTTTTGTTAAATAATTGAGATTTCAGAATAACATAGAAAGAAAAAAATTGTTTAAACAAATAAACAATAGAAACACATCACCATTTGGTACACCAGATGAATCTTGTGAAAGGTCCCTGTATTATTTATGCTCCAGTACTTTGAAAAATTACAATATGCAGAAGAAATTATATTCATAAATCCATCCTTAATACTTCAAACTGTGAAGTATTTATACAAAATAATTACAGAAAACGATGTCAAAACCGACAGTGTATTATTATCCTAATTACAAACAATATGATTTATCTCTGGAAGAAAAATAGGTCATGTATACAGTTGGAAGGAAAAGCGTCTCTATTTTGGTGGATTAGGTTGCTGAGTCAACCTGAAACTATGTTGTGTTGATGTGCTGATTGTTGTGTTGGCTGATGTGCTGGCCGCTGTCTTACTGCATCCAAATTACTCTTCAATATAGTAAATCACAAAGCTCTTCCCATGTATTTTCATCTGGTATGGTCAATTTAATCACCCTCCAATAAATTTCATTGACCTCTATATATTTGGAAAAAGTTGGCTTCACTGTAAAAACATGTTTTACCTCATTCTGTATGTAAAAGTCATTTGACATGGTTTCTAAAAATGACCTTGCAATCATACTACCCTTTATCCCACTGAACTTGATACTGATATTGGCCATTTCCTTCATCTTCAGGACATAGTCTTCCTGAGTGACCAATTTTTAATTTATTACATAAATGCTGGGCAGTCCTTTCTGAATTAATGCTTCAATTATGTTAGAAAACCTATTTACTTGCAGCGCTAATGTTTCACGTCTTTCCTCCAATTAATTAATAAGGTTCCTCTTAGTCAAAACTTTCTTGACTTCCAAAATAGTGGTGGTCCTATCACTAACTCCTAATTCTTCAAGTTCATATTTAGACTTAGAATTTAGAAATTTGATAATGTTGGAGGCTTCTGTGGGCATTTCTCCAAGCTTTTCCCTTCCCTGAATAATGGTTTCTGTAGCTTTTTCTATCAATTTCTTCTTCTCAAAGATGATTTGGATAGATGGCCAAATCTCATTCATAGAGTCTAGAATACCCATCCAAATGGTTTCCTTGGCTTGGGCCAAGGTTTGACCAATTGAGGTATCCCTTTCTACCTTTTGTAACTTCTCCAATAGTCTCTGTGATTTCTGCATTTCAGTAATACGAGAAGCTTCAACTTTGGATTTATATACTTCTAAAGCTTTGAGCTGCTCCTAAAAAGTCTTGATCTCTTCTAACTAGAGTGACATGTTCTCCAGTGCCTTCATCACTTGTTCAACACTTGTAGTATGAGTGGAAGAAGTAGTTGCAGTGGTTGTTCCTATTACTCGAAGCTGAGAAATGGGTATGGAATCTAGGGGACAATGGCCATCTTCTAGATCTGTTCTTTCTCCTTTATCATATTCTGCATTTCTGGCTCCATCTGTCCAATCTATATGTTTTTCTCTATAATCAGCTTCATCATGTCAGCCTTCTATGCCTCATTTTATTCAATGTCTTTGGTTAATGGGTCCTCTATGGTTGGCAGCTTAAGCTACTTTCTCAAGGCTGCAATGTCCAAATTCTTCTTCTTAATGATCTCCTCTGCAGCATTGACATATTTGGGATCATATCCTATCTTTACCACCAAGTCCTCCAAAGACTTGATCCTATTATCCTTGGCTAAGGAGGATACCTTCTCCATTTTTAACTGTGACTAAACATTAGCAAATGAAACCTGCAACTTGGACAATGACATAGCAGTATTAGTCAATGTAGAAGATATCATCTCACCAGTTTTATTATGCATCTCCATTTTATCAATGGGATGAATGTCTTTGGTGTTGAACTCAAATGTAGTGCTATTGTAGTCTGTTGTTGTTTTTGATTGTGGAATTTGGGCCTCAAGGAAGGCCATCTACATTTGTCCATGCTCTATTCCAAAAAATTATAGCAATCTTCTTTATGAGCTGGAGGTCTTCTTCCAAAACTGATTATAAGTATTGTTTTTAAGAATCTCATTCCTAAGCTTAATTTCTCTATACCTATCAAAAACAGTCTTCTCCTTCTCTCCTTGGACAGTCTGGGAATCCAACTCTGTTTCCTTCTGACCCTGTGAGGATGAAGGTGCAGTAGAGGATGTTACAAATTTGTTGCTTGCAGGTGGTGAATTTGTGATTATGATGGCAGCCTGTTCTTTTGTCTCTTTTTCCATATCTATCCTAGGAGTCAATTTTGGTCTTTTCCTATAGCTGATCCTATTTTTTTTTCCTCACTTCCTGTTGTTGATGAAGATATTTCCTCCCTTTGTATTTTACTTGTTTTCTCCCAACTAGTTTGAGTCTGTAAACTGCAAGTAGAAAAGAGTTGTTCTTCGGCTTCCTGCAAGGTGTTCTCTGTCCATTCTAACTGATTAGCATACTTCTCTATTTCAGGCCTTGAGGTATGAATATAGGGAGTGCTTTTATTTTCTACTCTGAGCTTTGAAATAATACCACAAGGGTCATAAGACCAGGTAAAACTCAAGCTGAACTTCATCTCTTTAAGCATTTTGTCTGCTTCTTCACTTGTTGTCTTGGTATTACATACAAATGGGCCCACCTGTATCATTATACGGAACTGTGATTTGTTCTTAGCCACTACAAAATTAATGTCATCAGAATTTAACATCTATTTGATATATTCTAGGGAAAAAATCCTCATGGTGAGGTATTTAGGGAGTCTGTATGGTGCCAATTTGCATCCATAAACTCTTATTTGTATGTAGTTTTGGTATAAATACCAATCCACGGTCTTGTCCTGATCTGTTAGATGTGAAATTCTATTAATTTCTTCACTGATTTTGGGCTGTATTGTGCTGTTAAGGATTTCATGGCTGGGTGAAAAAACTCCTCAATAAAATGCTTGTAAGAGAACTCCTCCTACTCTTTCATGACCAATGAAGTCCAAAAGATCACTGGCTACTGATTTCTTACATCGTCAATCTTCTGCATTGTAGAATTGAACTTATCTTCCTAATATTAAAGGAACATACATATTAAAATAGAAGTGTAATTAAACACTTGCTCTATGGGAAATTTTATAAATTTCTCATGAATATTATCAACAAAGAATTGACTGAAATTGAATACAATAGATGGTTTACTGTCTATGGAAAATATGGAGAGGAATCCTAAAATGGGTTCATCTACCCACTGATTAGAATAATAACCCAAAATATAGGAAATTATAGATACAAATTGCTTGGCTTGATCAGGGAAGATGGAGGAAGGATATGGAGCATTATTCTTAGGTAATTGGGCATTCTCAAGTAAGAATATCTCGAAACTCTTAGCTCTGGTAGTGAAATCTGGCTTCTGATAAAGATGGGTGAGGGCTTCTAAGGAGAAATGAACACTATTTTCCACAGAGGGAGATAACATGATTTGACTGATAGACTTGGAAGAAATGGTAAAAATGATGTCACCGGATGGGGCCATGATATCTCTTTGGGAAGGGACATAGTAGGCCTGACATGTTCTGGTGAATTAAAGGTTTGGAAGGTCAGAAGGAAGATGTAATGTGGAGTATTGGACTCCCAAAGCCCAATTTCATCAGTTTTATTTGCATGCTTGTCTTCCAACCAACAACATAACTCTAAAAGATCACAGTCACATTGGGTTTCACTAATCCGATAATCCATGTCAACTAAAGGGATGTGATCTAAATCTACAGAGGAAGGGATTAAGGGATTAGCAATCTTCTCTTGGGTTTTTCTCTTGGGAGGCATGACTGCATCAATGAGTAATCATAGTGAGGGAAATGAAGGCTTACTAGGAATCAGTTCAAGGTAAATGAATTGTCAGGGGAAGGAGACAGAAAAATGTCACTTTTTGTTCTTGGTCTGGTCAAGGAAATGTTCTGAAAGCAGGTGCTGTATTAAAGCTATCAATTTACAGAGGATAAGCAGTGAAAAGGGAGGAAATAATCGGTTTCAAAAGCTTTTAAATAGTGCTGTGAAAAATCTCATTGGAAATGGCATGGGACCGTTAAGTTCAAAGTGTTACCTAGGAATTGAATTTAATGTTGAATGATTGTTTTGCTGGGATTGCATTTAAGTGGACAACGGCTAGGTGACATGGCAGGAGGTGAGTAGCGGAGGAGTCGTGGTGGGGACGCAATAAAGCGGGCGAGAGGATAGTGGTTTTGAAGGGGGTAGAGAGTGGTAAGTGGTTTTGGCTATGGTGGGTGCGAAATTGGGAGAAGCTGCCACGTAGGGGATGAGTCCTGGTGGGGAAACAACCTTTTCGGAACCCCCTTCCCCGACGGTAAAGGCGGGATGGAGAGGGGGGTCGAAGAAAGATGTGGTGTTATGGGAATAAGTACCCTAGGGATTTGGGTTGAAACCTCAACAGAGCAAGAGAAAACTACAGTAAGAAACACTCATACAACTCAGGCAACATGCCTATATAAAAAAACTAGGCAATCACGACCATACCCAGATGTCCTTCATTTGGGTAGTTCCAGTAGGGTTTAGACCCTCTGCAACTCTTGATGATCTTCGAATCTGCAAATAAACCAATCTGAACATACATAGCAGCATATAGATAAATTTTTTTAATGAAATCAACTTTATATCATATAAGCAAGACGATTAGTTATACATCAAAATGGCATACATACATGAATTACAACAGTATCTAATGCACAAACAAAGTTAATCTCAGGAACAAGACAATGTTTCATTTTATTGTAGAAAAAAATAACCAACACGGAGAGAATTCACCTAAGTCTTCTTCTTCCGGCTCCAAGCAGAATCGTCCTCCAAATCTGTTCAGTCCCAGTCATCAACAACCTCCTTCCATAACCAATACCATGATATCTCAAGCAAGTGGGAGAATATCAACACTCTAGGAAACAAGGGTTTCCTGAACTTGGGGAAGTGCTTGAAGCATAGGGATACTTCAGACTCAGTCATGGGATAATCTCAGTATAGTAATTCTATCTCTTCTCCTCTTTAAGGCCTTCCCATAAAAGTCTATTTATACTTCTCCCAATTATTTTTTTAGTTGGGGAATAGTTGGGAAATAGTTGGGCCATGGGCACTAGGAGGTAACCAATAGGTAAAACCCGTGAACTTTGCCCATAGTTAAGGAATTTTTTTTAAGTGTTTTAACACATATACACAGGTTGGGTATTGATTAACCCACGTGTACATGCTTTTATCACAGGGCAAAGTAGTGTATAGGGAGTAAAACACTGTTTTTAAAATATTTGGACTAAGTCTGGAAGGAGGGGTTTCCCTAGGCCATAAACCAAGCATCACAAATACCAAGGGTGATATTTGGAGCTATAACAGATGTCGTCTAATTTATGAGGTCAGAAGGGGTGCATGATGACCAAAATGTATTAAGTATATGGAAAGGAAACCTGTCAAAACTGAGAAGGACTTCACTAGATTTCAGCTTGCCAAGCCATCAAAAAGAGATCAGAAAGAAATAGTTGTCTGAGGCGGGCATACCCATGCTCAGAGAAAGTAAAGCATGTCCGCATATCAAGTAGAAGCGGATCCACTATGTATACAAGTATAAAAGACTAAAAGTACATAATGGATCATCTGATCGTGATCGAACAAGTACATGTCTGAATATCACATATAAGAAGATGATCAATGAAGTTGAAAGATGAAGTTGATCACTGATGTCAAAAAACTAATCCCAATAGTACCAAATGAACATGATGGAATAAGATGATACTACATCGCAACTCGGATTCCAGCATATAAGATGTCGCTGTGAAGGAATGCAACATATAATGTGGATGGTGTCGACTAGCAGTAACAGGGGCAACTGAAAAGTGAACCAAAGAATGTTGATGCAACCCGAGGTCTTCAACGATCGCCGTGGTACATTTCTACACAATGGGAATAAATGATCTGAAGTCGACCATGTGAGAAATCGTTTGAGTACCGGTCATTGATGTATACCATTAACAACATGATACTACTCAACGATAATGATAATGAGAGTCAAGGTACACAGTACAATCTAACAAGTGTGAATGAATGAGTTGAAGTTGAACACCAGGAAAAATCTATCAATCAGGGGACAATGATGGTTTCCTACTGTTGATAGCGAAGGAATCCATCACTGATGACTGAAAACTCTAAGGTACTACCACATGGACTCTAGATCTTTGCCCCAGAGTAATGAATCGTAGTCGATAAGAAAAGATCTGCTAGAAGGAAGGCATTAAGGCATCCTTCATCAATCTAGCACGAGTGTAACCCGGAGGCCAATAATGTGGAAGGAATTGAACGAAAAAGATGTAGTAACCCGACTGAAGCACGTTTCTGGCGTACATAAGATGTAGCTATCGCATGATAGAAACCTTCTAAACCAACCAATAATGAAAGCTAACACAAAGGTGAGGAATCCACCAATAGGGTCAAATGGAAAACAAGACACTACACAAATCCCAACGTGTGATAATGAAAGCTAATGTCGAACACAAGCGAAACCACTCAGTTAATGACCCATGATATTGATTGACGCTGAGCACAAGGTGACCTAACAATAATGAAAATAGGGCCAGGGTGCGGCTCTAGGCCTGCCCTTAGAGCAATATGTCGTCGTTGATAAGGACAAGACCCGCTAGCAAGAAGTCAATGAAGACCTTCTCAAACTGGCATGAGCAAAGGACCAATATAACTGGTGTGATGACGAACATGACACTGACAACTAGGGATGGCTGACTGAAAAGTAGGTCAAGAGACACTATAGATAGGCCAACTCAGGCTTACTTCCCTTGAACAAAAGCACGACTCAATGATGACTATATGGCAGCATATGATAACTTTGCATAAGTTCATCATGCAGGAGGCACAAGCGAACTATCCATATGATTGGAAGAGGTAACCAATCGGAGGAGAACTAACTCAATAACAAGGTTAAGGCATACCTAAGTCAAACTAAATCCTGCCCAAAATGGAGGAGAGACTTTCTTTTGAGTGCTTTGTTCAAGGGCGACACGATTGACTCTAGCTGCCAACAATATATGGAAATGTTGTCCTGTTCCCGCTCTTTTTGGAATATATATATTTTTTGTCTTTTTCTTTAAGCTAGAAAAAGAATAAAAGAATGCTATAATACAGTGGAAAGAATGAGTGTCGGAGAAACAAATGATCTAGTTCCTGGGATGGGAATAATCCTATGCTCAATGTAGGGAGGCGAAACTAGTCAAGGACACTCAAAGGGATGTTCCTTCGACAGGTGAAAGGGTGTGCCAAGTTGCAGAAGCTAAGTGATTGCATGGTTGATCTTGCAGAAGACATGGTCAAATAAGTGGCTTAAACGCAAGTCCAAGTGAAGCCGGCTCAAGGCCAAAAGGTGCAAATAGTCAAAATGCAATGCAGCAGTACAACTGAACACAAACGAGCCTCTAGGGTATAAGGCTAGAAATAAGCGTAGAAGCAAGGAGAAAGTGACTTCAATGCACAAGTCATAGTGGGACTAAAGAGGACTCCCGAGCCTACTCACTAAAATAGCATGGGAAACCAATGTCAGTGAGGTTCTAACTACGATTCTCATGTAAAGGATGGCTCTACCATCGCATCATGATTTAAAAAATCGACGAGTGAACATGGTTTGCTAACCAAGACATGATGGGGTCGACCCTATGGCTAATGTATCACTGAATGGAGGCTAATATGCAAGATGCAATGGAAAAAATGGTTTCCCTAACCTATATTCCAGTAAGTGAACAATACCTACCATGACAGGTCAGCAGTCATGGGACTGAAATAGGATCTCGAAGAAGTGTCCAAAATACCCTGAAACAATAACTCATTCTCGACAATCCAAGCTGACAAGTAAAAAAGTTCATGAGACAAAAAATCAAGTTTTGAGAAAATTTTTTGAAATTTCAAAGTTATATACTGACTTTTAGACTCACAAATTTTTCATTTTCATTTGGAAAAAAGTTGTGGATCAAAAAGGAGCAAACTTGCCTCTGAATAATTCAACCGTCCAAATTGCGCCAAAGTTACCAGGTAACCCTCAAACCATACTTGCAATTCTTTGTGATGCTTTTTAGAAGTTTTAATTAAGATTTTACCGTGGGAATTCTTGTCAAAAAATTCAACTCTGCGTACACGCGGGTTGGCTGTGACCAACCTATGTATACGACGGCCCTACACATGACTATGTGTGAAGGGAACCTGCGTGTATGCGAGTTGAAGTTCAAACTCAAATTCTAACGGTTTAAACTCATTTTTTTCAGTATGACCATTACATGGAGAGAGAGAGAGAGCATACCACAGTTAACAATGAGGTAATGAATGAACAAACTGCACTAGATGCATTGAGAGGGTGCGGCTTGTTGAAGTTCTTCAAAATGCCAAACATGAAAACGCACACACACCTGTTCAAGTTATTGATCCACTTCTGGAGTGTGGAGGATGATGCCTTCATGATAGATCAGATGCCTCTCAGGATTGAGTTGGAAGACGTCTACTTTATCACAAGTCTCTCCCGAAGAGGGGAGGTTGTGCATTCAACCAGCAGGACACGGAGTAGTCTTTCAGTAGAAGACTATGTACACATATAATGTCTTGGGCATCTGGAAAAGATTGGAATTCAGATTCTAATCAAACACGTGGATATTTTATCTCCCACGATTTTGTTGTTTACCATTTCCAGGGCAAATGGATCAGCTTCACTACATTAGGCCTCACGGGTGTCCATGAGTGATGCAGCCCAGCCACTCCAGGCCGCTCTTCCAGGATCTTTCATTCCCTATGCATATAACAGCTTGTACTGGCGTTATAATCTCGTGATTAAACACAACCTGAGCTTGTGCTTATCACTCTATGAAGACCATAGCTTATGTAATCTTACTATTAAAAAAAAAACCATGCTTGGCATTACGCACAGTGCTTTTCATCACAACATATTTATAATGGACATGCATATTCAATATACACATATATGCAGCAGTCTTTCCCTTTCTTTAGCACGCTGGTTATCGTTGGCTTTCAAAAGCTCGAGGGCATAGATGTATCGCCTTTAAATTTAAACCGATATAAACCAAATATGGAGCATCAAAATACCTGCGTTCCGGATATATTTCCACCAACAACTATCATTATAAAGGCGGCCTGTGATCGTTGTTTGGACTACCAACAATTACATCAAATGCCACGTAGATATACGTCAGAGAATTTTCAAACCAGTTCAACATTTAACAATTGATAAGCCACGCTGCAGTATTTCACCACTTTGCAAATCGAATGCCACGTATATGTGCATTAGAGAATACTCCACCCACGTCCCGCTCCAGAATACCACGATTCCGTTCTTTGTCATTCCACGATTACCACGCCTCCTTCTTACTTAACTAAGGCCATATATATATAACAATCATAGTTTATAATTAAGCACTGGCATAATATCATTTTTTACTTGGCAATTAACATACAGCAGACCTATAAAGAATGAACCTTCAGTGCTGTTCACACGCAGAGTTACCACGGCAAAGCCATGTATCTCCGTCATCCTCTATATACCTATCCTCTGGACCGATATATATATATATATATATATATATATATATATATATACACACACATATATATATATATATATATATATATATATATATAGATATATATATCTTTGCTCACCATACTGTTTTCGGTCAATGCGCATAAACTGCAATCGCCAAGCACAACCGGACCGAAATATTGCAGTTTTAAATTGAATTTCAAACTAATATCCTCAAGTCAGTCAAACAAAGGATTGTCATCTAATTAGAATGCACAGTCAAATAATTAAGCAGAGAATTAAAAAGACCATCAACGCCTTCCAATCCACAGTTAAATCAACCATTGGATAAATGCATAGATCATATCTCAGAATTTAATAAATGCACCCATGATAATATCACTGAATTCAACCACTCATATTTACATAAACCAAGCATACATAACAAATACATTCATGGCTAGATATGCAAATCTATGGCCCTTTTACAAACTGCCGAAGGCTCCCAAGGAGAATACTTTCTTACTTCTCACATTCACTCCTCACTTCTTCTCTCCTTCAATGTCTTGAGGCTTCCTAATTTATTAACTTAGCATGATCTAAAAATCACTCAACTAAAAGCTCTAACTCTACATGCAATGCATACACATGGAAAAGCATCTTTTTGTCTTTTTCCATCTTTTTCCTATTCTAAAATAGAAAAGCTATCCTTATCCATATCCACTCCTTTATGCCTAAAAGCTCTCCTTGTTTTATTTGGAGAATATCTAATTAACTAATGCATGACCCCTATTTCTATTATTTACAATAATTTCCTTTTTGGCTAGATGCTCCCGCATCATACTCCCAAGGTAGAAAATTTTCATGATCTCCTGATCATGTGTTCAGCTCCATGTTTGCCTGGATCCCATATCTTATACTGCAACTTTGCACTTGCCGCTGCTTCTTTCTGTTCTTCTCCAGGTCCCCATATTTTATGCTGCTTTGCTCCACTAGCTGTACTCTTGCAATTTTCTGCTGTCTTCCTCTTGCTGCTTCTCTTTTGTTTCACTGCTGCTGGTCTCTTCCGGAATTCCTTCATCATCATCCGCCTCATCATTTCAATTTCTTTGTCCAGCAGATTTTCTCCAGCTTCTTCAGTAAGACCTGTACTCACAAAACAATTGTTAGAATAAAAAATATAAGGCATCAGTGCCTCTTTTGCTGCTGGTGTCGCTCTACATGTTGCTCTAGCTGTTTCTATGAATGTTGCTGCCTCCCAACCTTCCTGTCCCTCTGCAACATTCCTTTGCTCAGCACCTGCACTTTCATCTGCAACTTTTTTCTCAGCTTCAGCTGGCAACACTTCAATATGCTGCTCTGAGTTTTTTTCCAGCTTCTCTGTCAGCACATCAGTATGCTGATTCACATTCACCATGAGACTGTCAGCTAGTCTCGCCTTCTTATCATCTATCTCCAGGATATCTTTCTGCTCTCGTTCACTGTACTGAACTCTTTCATCTGCTGCAATCTCCTTGTCATAATTTGGATTCTCCAACCAATATTCCAACAATGCAATTTCTCTGTAGCATTGCTGAAGCATCTCATCATCACTTGCATTCATACGAACTTCCTCTTGTTCTGTAACAGTTGCACAAGGTTGCACATCCTCCTCAGTAAAACCTCCACTAGTGTTTGGCCAATCATCAGCTGGTCCTTCTCTTTCTGCCTTAACATCGTGATTAAACTCCTTCTTCTCCATCTGCTTCTGAGATCTTTCCTGTTCTGTACCTGCAAACATGCGCAACTCATTAGTTTTAAAACCACAAGACTTTTCAGTCTTGACTGCTTCCTTCAACATTTTTCTTTTAATATGTCTGCGTGTGGGAATTTCAAACTTCAACTCTGGCGCAAGAACTCTAAGTCCCTTTTTCAACAAGGCAATCATAATTTGCTTCAACCTTCTCTGCAACTGTCGCCAAATCACTCTCTTTCCTTTCAGTGGAAAGATCCATTTTTCATTTTGATCTTTCTGCTCTTGCAGCCATTCTTCCATTACCTGCAATTGTACCTTCATTATTGCAATCTCTCTTTCTCGAATTCGTGCAGTCATCCCATTAGCTAATTGTCTTTCACCTGCAAACATCCACAAATTGTCAGATTTAAAAATATGTGACCCTTTGGTCTTACTTGAAGTTTCAGTCTTCAAGCCTTCATCATCACTATCTCCCAGAAATTCTCCTTGTTCTGGTTCACAAATGTATTCTTCCACTTCAACTTCCTTTGGACTTATCTTCTTTCCATTTTCCTTGGCATCCTCTTTCTTATGTCCTCTACCGTGGCTTTTTCCTGAACCTCTGCTATGACTATCAGTAGTCATCTTCTCCTTCGCCATGAGTTACTCACCTATGCGTTGCATGAAGCCTTTGCCACAGCAAGCTCTCTTGCTGCCACTTACCTCACCAATCCTTCCCTCCGGATCTGGTCTTTTGGTAATCATTGGTCCTCTGCTGGAACCTTTCGAGCATCCTCTACTGCTCCTGTAAGCTTCTCTCATCTGCAACTTTATTCAACCTCTGTTGAATCTCCTTTGCAACAAGCCTCTGCAACAGCTAGTCTTCCTGGCTGCAATCTTACCTCACTAAGCTCTCCTTACTTAGTCTTTTGGTAAGCACGGTCCTTTGTCTAGAACCTTCTTTGAGCAACACCTTTGCTCCCTCTAGGCCTTTGCAATCTCCTTCTCTCTCTTGAGAACACTTCAGTTGTCCTCTTTATCCAATTCCTTATTGGATTCTTCAGGTTCACTGCCACTTTCACTGCAACCATAAACTTCAATTCACAAATTTCAAATCAGAAAAATATCTCACCTCTTAAGACCTTGCATGATCTTTTCCTCCTTCTTCTTCTGCAATCCTATTCACCTGTGGAGTTTGCATATCAAATTTAAAAATCATTCATCACACTTCAAAGAAACACACACTTTAGTTTTCGACTGTATTCATTCAGAAAACAAACAATCTTCAGCTGAGCATTCTAGCTCTGATACCACCTGATGCAGCCCAGCCACTCCAGGCTGCTCTTCCAGGATCTTTCATTCCCTATGCATATAACAGCTTGTACTGGCGTTATAGTCTCGTGATTAAACACAACCTGAGCTTGTCCTTATCACTCTATGAAGACCATAGCTTATGTAATCTTACTATTAAAAAAAAAACCATGCTTGGCATTACGCACAGTGCTTTTCATCACAACATATTTATAATGGACATGCGTATTCAATATACACATATATGCAACAGTCTTTCCCTTTCTTTAGCACGCTGGTTATCGTTGGCTTTCAAAAGCTCGAGGGCATAGATGTATCGCCTTTAAATTTAAACCAATATAAACCAAATATGGAGCATCAAAATACTTGCGTTCCGGATATATTTCCACCAGCAACTATCATTATAAAGGCGGCCTGTGATCGTTGTTTGGACTACCAACAATTACATCAAATGCCACGTAGATATACGTTAGAGAATTTTCAAACCAGTTCAACATTTAACAATTGATAAGCCACGCTGCAGTATTTCACCACTTTGCAAATCGAATGCCACGTATATGTGCATTAGAGAATACTCCACCCACGTCCCGCTCCAGAATACCACGATTCCGTTCTTTGTCATTCCACGATTACCACGCCTCCTTCTTACTTAACCGAGGCCATATATATATAACAGTCATAGTTTATAATTAAGCACCGGCATAATATCGTTTTTTACTTATAAAGAACGAACCTTCAGTGCTGTTCACACGCAGAGTTACCACGGCAAAGCCATGTATCTCCGCCATTCTCTATATACCTATCCTCTGGACCGATATATATATATATATATCTTTGCTCACCATACTGTTTTCGGTCAATGCGCATAAACTGCAATCGCCAAGCACAACCGGACCGAAAGATTGCAGTTTTAAATTGAATTTCAAACTAATATCCTCAAGTCAGTCAAACAAAGGATTGTCATCTAATTAGAATGCACAGTCAAATAACTAAGCAGAAAATTAAAAAGACCATCAACGCCTTCCAATCCACAGTTAAATCAACCATTGGATAAATGCATAGATCATGTCTCAGAATTTAATAAATGCACCCATGATAATATCAACTGAATTCAACCACTCATATTTACATAAACCAAGCATACATAACAAATACATTCATGGCCAGATATGCAAATCCATGGCCCTTTTACAAACTGCCGAAGGCTCCCAAGGAGAATACTTTCTTACTTCTCACATTCACTCCTCACTTCTTCTCTCCTTCAATGTCTTGAGGCTTCCTAATTTATTAACTTAGCATGATCTAAAAATCACTCAACTAAAAGCTCTAACTCTACATGCAATGCATACACATGGAAAAGCATCTTTTTTTCTTTTTCCATCTTTTTCCTATTCTAAAATAGAAAAGCTATCCTTATCCATATCCACTCCTTTATGCCTAAAAGCTCTCCTAGTTTTATTTGGAGAATATCTAATTAACTAATGCATGACCCCTATTTCTATTATTTACAATAATTTCTTTTTTGGCTAGATGCTCCCGCATCAATGAGCCTGGCAGTGGAATGCCTAACCACTGTGTTCGATTGGTTCACACCTCTTCTAACCAATATGAAGAGCCAGTTGACCTCCATTCAGAAAGGTCAGAATAAAAACTATGGATATGGGACCATTTTATGCTTTTTCTTCTTCGAGAAGGTACCTGGGCTACGTCCCAAGGTATCTATCTCTATCAGCAGCCCGCGAGATCGATAGATGGGTAGGTGGGATGACTTGATGAAACACCTTGGAGGTGAGGACATGCCGAGGAAACATTTCGATGATGAGTTTTTTGCCTGGTGGGACCAAAAAATCATCGCAGTCGATGACTACCCTTATACTAGCATGGATTTCCGAGGAGATCCAGACTTGGTGCTACCACCAAACACAGTATGGGGAGGGGAGACATAGGTAACAATTTTTTAAGTTTTTATCATTTTTTAATTTTTAATTTTTTTTTTTAAATATGAAAATGAACTTAGAAATATTTTTGATGGGACTAAAATACTGACATAATGATCATGTTCCAGATGTGGGTCCAGTGAGACCAGATGGATTCCCACGGCACGAGTGTCACAGAAGAGGTGCCGAAGAGGTAGATACTGAGATAGAGAGGGTCTTATATGCAGTCTAAAGAAACTTGGTGAGATTGACTCACCACGTATCGATGGTGGCCATAGAGGACCTACTTGAGGAGATGCAGTGCCACGTGGTAGGAGTACCACGGGACTGGGTCCGCATACTTCAGTGTGTGGCCAATGTAGTATTTACCTCCTTAGCCACTCATCCTAAGCCCGGTCGATAGATAGACTGGACATGATTATGGGAATTTAGTCCCGATTTTGTATATTATTTTTTGAACACTTCATGTATACATGAGCAGTTTTATGATATATATATATATATATATATATATATATATATATATATATATATATATATATATATATATCTATATATATATATATATATATAGATGTACAGTTCCAAATTTTTGATGTTTGTTTTTAACTTGATGAATGATTGATATGCCAATCTAATGCTTGATTAGCAATAGAATCTGCTAATGAATTTTCATATCGTGGAATGTGCACATATGTAATATAAACAAATGATCATTGCAACACCCTCACTCTCAAAAATTGGCGATATAAATAAGGATCCTGAACCTGATAAATGTTATTTAATTGTGACACTACCAGCTATGAGTCAAGATAAACTACCAACAAATCAATTCCATAAGAAATAGCTTCGGATAGTAAATTAACAATGGCAGTATATTTGGCAATGTTATTTGAAGTGGGACCAATACATACTCCCCTGGACACCATCAACTGACCAAATGGATAATAAATCACCCAAGCTGTGGAAGCGAGATTTCGAGTGTGCCGACTAGCACCATCGGTGAATCCAAAATAGACCAAGTCATCCATCAACACCTACCAAAGAAGATCAAAAAAGTGTCAATATCAAAAAAATGACCAAAAAAATATGTACAAAATACAAAACATACAAAGAAGCCATTGCTCAACCATAACCTAAGAAAAATACTTCTTGAGGTAGAGCCCATTTCGAGGCTCTGCCAACTTGTTCCCTTCAAAATTGACTAATTCATAAGCCCCTTTTTCTAAAACTCATTTCACTATAAAGGGACCATACCACATAGACTTGAATTTGCCTACCCCCAAGGCATCTTTATCTTGGTCATAGACCAAGACAAGGTCGCCTTCAGAAAAGACTCGAGGACGGACAACTTTATCATACTGAGTTTTAACCCTTTTCTTATGGGCCTCATTTATTATGGCGGCATCTCAACACTTCTCATTGAGATGTTCCAAATGAACAAGGTGCTCTTCGAGACTAGAGGTCTCTAGAAGAAGCTCAACAACTAACTTAAGGGATGGAATTTCGCATTCAATAGGAAAAATAGATTCCAGCCCGTAAACTAACTGAAAAGGTGTAAAACTAGTGGCAGTCTTTACTGAGGTTTGGTATGCCTAGAGAGTTGAGTACAACATGATGTGCCAATTGGAACGATTTTTGTCAATTGTCCTTTGCAGGATCGTCTTGAGGGACTTATTCACGACTTCGACTTTCCCATTGGCCTGAGGATAATATGGAGACGAATGCTCCTGCTGGAAGCCCAACTTAAGAGCCAATTCAGTCATCAGTTGGTTCTGGAAATGACTGCCATGGTCAGTGACAATCTCTCTCGGGATACCAAAACGTGAAATAATCTGATTGAAGAGGAACAATGTTGTTGTTTCACTATCATTTTTACAAGTAGGCATGGCCTCAACCCACTTTGTAAAGTGGTCTATGACCACTATAATATACTTGTGATTCGCCACTGAAGGCAGATTACAAGTGGTAAAGTCAATACCCCACTTCATAAAAGGACCGACAGTGACAATAGGGATAAGAGGAGCTAGATGCACGTGCATCTTCCAAGTATAGACTTGACAAGGGTGGCACATTTGACTGGTTCAACACAATATTTGAAAATTGAAGGCCAAAATTAGCCCGCACGCAAGAGTTTCTGGGCTGTTGCAAGCCCTGATAGATGACCACCACAAGCTCCACTGTGGCAATCATTGAGTACAGATTCTGCTTCCCCCAAAGTTAAACAACGACTAAGGATTGAATCAACCCATTGGTGATATAATGTATCACCAATGATAACATAGTTCTTAGCAAGCTGACATAATTTTCGATGTTCATCCTTGGAAGAAGCAGGCAGGAACTTCGAAGTCTGGAGATATATGATGATATTTCCATACCAGGGATCTTGTGAAGAGATGAGGAATAGATGTTCATTTGGGAAACTTTCCTCATAAACAATGTCTTATTCACAAGCAAGCTCGGAAATCAATTCCACAAAAACCAAAGACTTCTTAGACTTGGCTGACAAGAACTTGAGATCGAATTCTTGTAAAATAACAATCCATCGATTGTATTTTCCCCCAATCACTCGCCTACTAAGGACAAACTAAAAAGGATTGATAGCCGCTAAGATGAACATTTTGCATAGCAGAATATAATGACAAAGATGCTAGACAACATGGACAGCTGCCAAGTCCAATTTCTCAACAGGAGAATACATAAGTTCAGGACTTACCAAACCTCGACTCAAGTAGTAAATCACATGCTCCATGAGAGCATCATCTTCCTGAACCAGAACCATACCTATTGTTGATTCTGCCGCTGCAATATATAAAAGGAAATCTCTGCCATAATCCGATGGACTCAACAATGGGGTAGAGATTAATGCTTGCTTCAAGGCATCAAAAGATCATTGCACAAAGTCATCCCATAAAAACAAAATTCCTTTCTTCAGCAAATGCATAAATATTTAGTTATCTCAGTGTAGTTTGTTATAAACTGTCTCAAGAAATTTGCCTTTCCTTGGAGACTTTGAATTTTTCGGATGGAAGACAGAGGAGGCAATTGAATTATTGCCTCAACCTTGAAGGGATCAACTCGAATCCCTTCAGTTGATACGATGAATCCCAACAACCGACTAGATGTGACTGCGAAAACAAACTTATTCATATTCAACTGGATTTTTTAAAATAAACATCTCTCAAAAACTAACCGAAGGTGACTGGGATGATCGATTCTTTTTCGAGAACGAGTAGCTAAATCATCCAAGTATGCTTTGATGACATGCTTGATGTCATGGAAAGTGTAAGACATGGCCCGCTGAAATGTAGTGCCAACATTTTTAAGACCAAAAGGAATCTTTTTATATGGAAAGGTACCCCAGGGACAAATAAAAGTTGTCTTATGTTGGTCTTCTGGACGGATAGATATTTGATTATAACCAGAGAATCCGTCCATGAACGAGAAAATTTCATTACCCGCACATTCATCAACTATCTGATCAATAAACGGTGTGGGGTAATTGTCTTTCAGACAAGCCTTGTTCAAATCCCTAAATTTGATGTAGACTCGGATCGTTCCTTGTTTTTTGTCTACTGGGATTAGATTAGAAACCCACTCTATTAGAGGAACAGGGTATATGAAACCTACCTTTAGCAACTTTTCTACTTCAGCTTTAATAGCTATTGCTTTCCTAGGATTGATCGGCCGAAGCTTCTGACGAATCGGCTTGGCGTTCTCATATGTCTTGATCTCATGTTAGACTATAGATGGATCAATACCAGGAATTTCCTCATAAGACCAAGCAAACACATCTCCAAACTCTTTAAAGAGGTTGGTGTAAATTTGAATCTCTTTAGGGGAACAATCGGCTCCGATGAATACATTTTCTATAACATTAGGATTTCTAGAGATGTTTATAGGCATAGTTTTTGAGGTAATCGACATATTACCTTTGACAAATAAATGTGTTGGAGCCAAAGGGTTTGAAACTGTACAAACATCACTAGTAAGTAGATTGGAGAACCTGGATTCGACTTCTTGCAATGGTGGAAGAAAATATGATCAATGATGTAAATCTTCCCAAGGTTGATCTATACCCATCATTGCTTCTAAAATTGCTTCGTCAAATGGTAAAACTATATCTAAGCAATCCAGAGCAGAAGTAGAGTCAAGGGTCCAAGCTAGAGCCACATCACCATCTAACTCTTCTTCTGAAAAAGGAGTGGGATGGTTATCTGCATAGTTAACGATAGATTGATAACTAAGCTCTACTACAGACATGGGGAATGCCTTTCCACCAACTTGGCCTCCATCTAATGTGGTCATAGATGAAGGTAAGGTCCAAGGGTCCGAAAAATAATGAGTTCAAAAGAACTCTTTCTGTGAAGGCCCCTTGGAGGATGAAATTGCATTGATTCTAGTTGTAGGAGGGGGAAGATTAAATATACTCATCAAGGAAGAGTACATCCCTACTCCTAAATTATCTATAGTTTGATGAGGATTATCCACCAATGGAATGGTAGAATCTGAGGTTCCACGAGAATCACCCGGAGGATAATCTAATTGATCAATTTTAACAATCCTCCCCTCATGACGAAAACAAAGGATGCAAAACAGAGATGAAACTATGGCATCCATCTCATAAATCCAATTTCTTCCGAATAGGAAGTTGTAATCCAAGTTGGCATCAACGATTTCTACCTCAATATTAGCAGCCTTTCCTCCAACACTTTTAGGAAAAGCCGGGATAATTCCGTGTGGCCTATGAGAATGACCATCAAATACTGTTAAGAGAGTCGGTGAAGGAACAACTGAAGATGATCCAATGGCCTTCCAACATGACATAGACATTACGCATGTGGAAGCTCCCTCCTCTATAATTGTTTGAAAAATATTGGTTTTCTGGAAAGTAGACTTTATCTGGAAATCCATATGATGAGGAAGTCTCTTTTTGACGTTGAGCATATCAAAAGTGAGCACTAAAGAATTTTTTGATCTACTTCCCTGATTTTTGAAAGCAAAGCACTTCTTTGAGCGTGACATGACTGGAGTACCTCCAATGCAGACATAGCACATGGACTTTGAGCCAGATCTTCTACAAACAAGTAGTTTTGGGTTGCCCTAGCATTAGGGTTAATCGTCGAGAACTTAGCGAAACCTTTTGGTATCTGAGGTATAGACTCAACAGAGGTTCGCTCAATATGAAGCAGTTTAGAGGTTTCAGGAACAAATTTTGCCTTAGATGTTTCCATTTCACTGTAATCGCATGCACGTGTGGCAATGTCGACATGCGAGTTCATCATATACACATTTGAGGAATTTTCCCCTTCCTGGTTGCCCCCTGCAGAGGTACCAGCGTTTGAGTTCGCGTCAGCAAGTAATTGCTGCCCTTGGGGAAAAGGGTTAGTCAGGACAGCTTGGGAGCTAAAGGACCCTTGCTCCACTAACAAGCGCTGAGCATCCTGAATCTTAGGGTAGAGGTGATTCAAATGATCTCCATTGCATAGCTTGCATGGAAATTTAACTTTCTTCTTAGACTCTTTTCTACCCTCACCAACACCATTGTCGGGCTTGTTTGCATTACCCTTCCCTTCCTGATTCTTCTTCTTATCTTGTCCCTTCTTCTTCCCATCGGATTGTTGATTTCCTTTGGGGTTAGAAGCCTAGACTATGTTAATGGAGGTAGGTTGGAAGGGCAAAGGTGTAGACAGTGCTTCCTGGTTAGAAGAAGCAGTTTGTAAAGACAACTGCTGCAATTGGTTCAAAAGGTTCACCATATTTGCATCAATTGATCCAACTATACCATCAGCGTGAGGGCCAGGCTTCGATTTGGCTAAATCAACCTTGGATTTAGGAGCGTCAGGTAATATTTTCTAAAGAGTTCCAGACTAAGAATATATCAATTTTAACTGCTGGGCTTTGATAAGCCTCTTTATCCATCTCCATTCCTGGATATGATCTGAAATGTGAGTTGCCGTGTCTTGATGAAAATTGGCCAGAAGTTCAGTTCCGGCTTCATAACGGACAGGAAACTAAAAATGGTTTAGGAAAATATTAGCCAAATAACTGAAAGAAGTAAAAGTGCCCCCTGGCAACTCTATATACCATTTGGCCACATTCCCCATTAAGGTGCACTGAAATAACCTCAACCTGACTGAATCATCGATCAGGGAGTTTGATGAGCACCATAAATGGAATGTGGTCACATGGTCTCCCGGGTCTTCACCATTCTTCCCTTCGAATTTTGGAATATCCGATGGAAGTTTAGTTGGGACCGGAGGCCAAGCTGGATTGTACCTAATTGGATCATTCATCAATTTAGTCAAGTCTGGCAGATTAAGCATGGCCAAAAAAGGAAGTTGTGGAGGACCTTGGGGATTCCATCTGGACTAGGTGGGGTTCCCATAGGTCTGAAAAGAATGACTTGGATTTTGAAAGGCACCAGGTTGCCTGAAGTAACTTGTAGAACCTACTGCACCAAAGGGTGATCCTTGTGGTCCAGCAAAACTCAGAGTTTGACCAACTCCAGCCGAAAATCCTCCGTAACTGGTAAAGTTACCCCCTAACAAAGTATTGTAAGGAGTTGACAGCCCCTGATAAGGGTTCCAAGTGTTAGCAAAGGGTGAAAAATTTTGAAATGAATTAACTGAGGAATATGACACAATCCCTTGTTGGCCAAAAAATTGACTCCCAGATCCTATCCCACTAACCACAGGGTTTGTCCAACTCTGAAAGGGGTTACCACCTTGACTTGTGAAAGGAAAAGGCATAGACCCTACTATCAGATTGGAATGTGGTATATGACCACTTCCAAATGGGAAACCCTGAAAATAAGTTGATCCACTCATCATGGATGTGGAGGCGGTTGATGGTATATTCAACGGAACTGAAGGAATACCTTGAGAGGGCATTCCAAAAGGGAAAAATCCAAAACTGGATGCATTAGCTTGAGAACTTCCACTCATTGACGGAATGGAAGTAGACCCAAATAAGGAAGTGTTGGGAGTGTTAGAAGGGATGGAAATAGTTCCTCCCCCTTGCACAGATATGGGAGTCTGCATGCTCGCAACACTCATGGTGGATGCCATGCTTCCAACAGTGGTCATCGAAGGGATAGATGTGTGTGGACCTAGGCTTGAAGGCTTGTGAATCAGAGTTCCAACATATAACAATACATCTGGATGATCAGGATGGAGAGGAGAATTTGGAGCCGCAATTGACTCTGAAATCTCTTCTACTTCAATACTATCTTCCGACTGGAAGAGTACTCGAGAAAGAACTGGTGTGTTCCTCTCTAACTTTGTGGTAGTACCAGGTCTATCTTGTGAACTAATGCCCCCAAGTGGAGGATCAATCTCTGATGTGTCTGCTGCCACTAGTTGAAAACCATTGGTAGAATCGCTCCTATTCTTTCTAGGAGAAGGTTTTGGACTCGTAGGTGAAAGCCCACGAAGTCTCCAGGAACATCAAGATGGTTGGTCAACCACTTTGAATTATTTTTATAAGATCTACTTAAAGAATCAAGAAAATTAAAATCTAGGCCGACTAGGAGCACTGAACACACACTAAAAATGTCCCTAAAGAGATCGGCAATCAAATAACTTCCAAGTATTTCCGCTCCAGGTGATTAGGACCAGACACCAAAATACAAGAAAGTTAATAATAAGGCCCTTCCGAAAATATACTGGGGTAATTATGCCCCAGGTCTACTAGCGAAGGTATCAAAGGCAGTTATGCTAACCTCCAGACAATAGCCTTTGCCGGTGCAAGCCCCCAAGCATCGCAAGGGTGCCCTCCAGAAGTACTGCTGAACATGATGCAACATCAACCTCAGGTGCCACGGGATTCCCCTCCATAGCCACTTCTATGGATCCATAAGATAGGAAACTAAAGACACCAACTCGTATCAGAGGCCAGGTGGAACAATCGTGAGGTAAGATCCGACAACTAAGAGAAGGGGTATCTCTCATGCTTATCTTCACAAACCATCGTGCTTAACTCCCAGTCACGAAGCTTTCCCGGTCTTCCTAACGCTATTGGATTTCACTCTTTAATCAGACTTCTATGTTTTACAATTTAGAGTGGCCTTGGAGAGTTTACTCTCCTCTCGCCTAATCCAAGGCCCTAAATAAACCTAAAACTTGTTGGTGTATTTTGATGACAATACAAAAAGTTCTAGTTTATTCTATTAAGCGCTTGATTTTAAGTGGTTGTTCTTTTAAGTCAAAGGGACAATATGGAAATGAAACCAATGGTGTTTGTATGATGCAAAAGAAATTAATGAAAAACTAACTTATATGAAATGCAATTGTTTGTTCTTCAATGAAAAGAAATTTCTACTTGGGTTCTAAGAAACTTCTATAAGGCAAAAACTATTTTCTTTTCTTTTCTTATAGCACACTTCACACTCACAAAAACTAAAAAAACTATTCATGCTTTAATAATGAAAAACTACCCTAATGCAAGGTGTGCATGATAATGCAAGATCCTAGAATACTCTAAAAAGAACAAAAGTAATTGTTTATAACTTATTAATAAGCCAATTTAAGTGTTTGAAAAGAATAAAAATTTCGAATACAAAATCTTCTCCAACAAAAAGGACTAATAAAAAAGATCACAAATCACTTCCAAAAAATCAAAAGAAACCAAAATCAAACTTGGAAAAAGAAGACAAAACCAATGTTTTTAAAGGACTTTTCTTTTTCAAGAAGTAATGAAAACAACCTTTTGAAATCACTCTATATGCCACCAAAGACTCAAAGACCAAAAGATGGGCACAAGGAAACTTTGCAAGTTACCAATTCGACAACAAATGAAAACTTGAACAAAAAAAAGGCTTCAACTTGTACTAATTGACCCAAACAATGGTAGAGAGCTTTGAGAAAGTAACCAAGAAGTCAGGAAAGAAACATTTTCAAATTCATAAAAAAGAAACTTTCAAAAAGCAAGAAAAGGTGTAAAGACACGAAAAGATGGAAAGCAAAGCAAGTAGGCCAATAATCAAGCTTGACGTTGTTGGGAAAAGCATCCAATTTGGAATGCCCCTATCCCACTCTAAGGTGTGATAGTGCCTTAGCAACAAACGAGGTAAACTAATTGAGTATTCTTCTTTATGTAATGTAAATGAGGAAGAAGGATCTAACTAACCTGTGTCTTCCGCTAGTTTGTCGATCCAAATCACTCCTCTCTTCAGTAGCTCCCAGCTTCCTGCTCCTTCACCGGCCCAGCTTCACCGAATTCCTGCAAGATCACAAGAGAGAGAAACTACACAAAGATACAGATATACATTCATAAAAAGCTCAAGATCAGATTAAGCTAAACATGTAAGCATAACAAAACATCATTGGTACACAGCATGTAGGAGAAACTCAAATAGTTTATTGATATGATAATAAAGTCCAAGAGGAGATACAACCAAGTGAGTTTCGATCCAGTATCTACCTCCCAGCAAAGGAATCCCTTCCTCTCCTCCAACAAAGCATAAGTCACCCAATGTACTAATCTTAATCTCAAACCAACAGCAATTCTCTGCAAAGTACAAAATTCCAGCCCCCTGAACCTCTGGGTGAGAGATCCATATATAGATGTAAGCAGAGAGGATGAGTCAGCTTATGCTTTGACTTGTGGCTTCTCTCTGTCAGTTCTTGCTTCCACTTGGAGGTTGAGAACCTCTTACTCATCACTAGTCGAATTCATTGAGGCAAGTGTCATTGGAGAAGATTCTGGAAGCTTCCAGGGTCTTTCCACCTCGTTGAATGAGCTTGCCATTTGTCATTTCCCACTCAGCGCACCCTGGTAGTGCTTCCACCTGCGTTGCAGTGCACCTAGCCAGTGTAACCTCTGCATTTCAGCGCAGACAGCTAGTGGAGCCTTTGAATTGATCCTGAATTGACTATTTCTGAGTGGTTTTTTGGTGGAGAACTTCTGGGAGAAGCTGTCATTGGTTGACCTTGTTCCTTTAGGAGCTGTAACAACATCTTTAGGGACTTTGGATCCCTTGAATTATGGAAATTTCATGCTTATAGCTATAAGGCACAAAAATGTCTATAACAGTTGCCCCCTAAAGTATGAGGCCGTTTATCGAGTGAAATGCTTTATTAGGAGGATCCGAAGTTCATTCAATGCTGGGAGGAGACCTGTAATAAGATACAATACAATACATTATTTTTCATATTGTTTTCATGATCTAGCTGAGGCGGGCATTCCCATGCTCAGCTTTATAAATTCATTTTTCTGTACATAGAACAGACAATCGTCTGATGGTAGACTGATGATTTTTGATGAAATCATCATCCTTTTGGTAGGATGATTATCTACTGCAAAGCTGTACATGTCAATGTCTTTATTTTTCCTGAATATATATCGCAACCCGAATGGATGAAACTAGATCCGGGGTCTTCAATCTCATCTGATCTTCATTCTAAGTACAAGTCGATCCATGTGAGAAATGTTCTGAAGTCGAACATGGAAAGACATCGCTTAATTACCAGTCAATGATGTAAACTGTTAACAAGCGCGAGAGGAATCACCAATAATGATAATGACCCTCAAGGTACTGCAGTACAGTTCATGTGGTGTGAATAAAGGACTTGGTGTCGAACACCACGCAAAATCTTTCAATCGAAGGTCATTGATGTATACCTGTCGCTGGAACTGAGAAACTTGCCATTGAGGCATGCAAGCTTCAAAGTACTGAAGGGGGTGTCCCTAGATCAACTTCTTGGATAATGAGCTGATGTCGACAAGAAGCGATCCATCAAAGGAGGGCCTTAACGTATCCCACATCAGTGACACGGAACGGAGCAAATGATTTTGATGGAGGTGAAAACGATCTGATGATATATGGTTCAGGGTGGCGGTCATGAAAGAATGAAGGATAATGTATGGTAGTGGATGGGACACGGTTGACTTCTCTGGATGACTTCTCTTGAACATATCGGCGACACTTTGTGTGAT
Source organism: Pinus tabuliformis (assembly GCA_031772625.1). NCBI lineage: Eukaryota > Viridiplantae > Streptophyta > Pinopsida > Pinales > Pinaceae > Pinus > Pinus tabuliformis. Next base: position 483,648,688 of record CM062814.1, on the reverse strand, counting down.
GGATTGGTAGCATTTACCCCAAAGGTGGATGGTATGGCGAGACCATGGCGATGTGACCGGTGAATGAAACAACCCAACCCGACTCAGGCACGGAGTCGAAGTGTCATGTTCAAGAGTGACTTGCTACCAATAAAGTTCTTTGAGTTTCTTCCCAATTTTTCCCCAGTCATTGCTGACCAGTACCTCTTTATTTTTGTCAAGCTTGAGGAGGATAACATATGCTTGTTCTATAATTTGCCCTTCGGGCAAACCCATCACTATGTTTTAACGAGCCTAGCGATAGTGAAACTCATTCTCGTCTAAAGAAAAGTTTGTCGCTATTTAATGTTTTTAACGAGTCTAACGACAAAGATAACTCGGTCCTTTTCATTTTTAGAGAGTCTGAAAAGGTACGTAAAGTTAACTCCGAAAGTCCTTTTTTGTCATCTAATCCCTTAAGTCCGAAAAAGTATAAAACAATACAGAAGGGATGATTTTTCGATAGTTTTAACGAGCCGAACAAACAAGCGCTCGATCTTTTTGTGCAATAATCCCTCAGGTCCAAAAAGATTAAAATCTAGAGGAGGGATAGCACTTCCGGTCGCTTTAACAAGCTGGAAGGCCAAAACTCGGCAATCTTTTCATATTTTACGAGTCAGATGAAAAGAGCTTAAAGAAGACTCGTCTTTTGAGGAATGAGTGATAAAACGGGTTAGCAGCTGATTCCAGGTAAGGGTTGGAATTTTCCAATCACGACAGTGTCACAAGGATGGCTAGTGAAATCACTCTTCGCCGCTGTTCCTCAAAATGGGTAAACAATCATATGGAGGTGAACGATCGGTCAAATGAAAAGTGGAGGTGACGGTGCAAACACGACCAAGGCTTTAATGGCTGATAATGTTACGTTCACGGTGGTTATTTACTGGAGGATAGTTCATTTTTTAACGAGCTTAAACACGGAAAAACACTGCTCAGTCTTATGTTTATTTTTTAACGAGCATGAACTATGTGATAAAACTGCTCGATGATAAGTTTGCATGCCCCCAGCCTAATAACGCAAATCGAGGTGCATGCCCCCCAAGCTTCATTGCATTCAACTTGGTGGTTGGAATGAAGGTTTACCTTTGATATTTGGAAAGGGGATTGTTTCATTTTTTAAAAGAGGTTGACACAGTAAAAGAACTGTCCTCATGACTCCTTGTTTCATTTTTTAACGAGGTTGACATGAGATAAGAACCGTCCTCAGAGTCCAAATCCATTAGATATAGAAGGTTTCATATTCCACTGTGGCCACTTCCGCCAGATTACTCGGAGGCGGTAGGGAAAAAGTACCCATTAAGGCAGGGTCTTTTAGGAGACCTACTCCGATATTTTGGAGCGAATGATTGCTTCCGTGGATCATTGGAATGCTTCCCGTAACTTGTGAACTGTTGGGGAGAAATGTTTGTTGGTCAACGATTGTAATTCCTCCTTGGAAGGGAAATGCAATCTTCTTGAAGTAGGTCGACACAACTGTGGCCATGGCATATATCCAGGGTCTTCCCAATAGGATGTTGTAATCAAGGTTTCCGTCGATTACTTCAGCATCAATTTCTACTATTTTCCCTCCTAGTTCAACTTTCAAGTTATTTAGAATACCATATGGGGTATATGTCCGTCCATCAAATGCTTTTAATGTCGTCAAAGATTGCGACAAGGTTGGAGATCCTAAAGTTTTCCAGCAACTCATCGACATAATGCATGTAGATGCCCCCTCATCAATAATTGTTCGATGAACAATTTTGTTGAGGGCTTTCACTTGAATAAGGAAAGATAGTTGAGCTGGTAACTGAGGGTCATATCCTTTATGATTAAAGGCCACAAGATTGGAATCCATTGGGTCAATCCCACCTATTGCTGATAATAAAGCTTGCTCTTGGGAGAGGCAATTTTGCGGTACCTCAAGCATCGACATAGCGGACGGCGATTGGGCCAGGTCCTCTATTATATTATAATTCTGTGCTATTTTTGCACGAGGATTAAATGTCGACTTGTGTAATACTCCCTTTGGCAACTTTATCATTTGTTCAGGAATGATGGGTGGCACAAATTTGGTCAAAGTTGTTGTCGAACTACTAGGTTGTTCATTAGCCTTGTTATTCGACACCTGTGGATTCCCGTAATCTTTATTCCTTTCCAAAGCATCATTTTGTTGCTTTGGGATAGACAACATAAGCACTTGGGATCAGGAAGCTTTTTGATTAGCAACCAGTTTGGTTCCCGGGTTTGGAAACGGATCAGTCAATACCGCTGAGGTTTTTGAACTCTTAAAGAGTTTCTTAACTTCAGCTATATGTGGACAATTTCTTGTCTAATGATCCTCATCGCATATATGACACCCCGCAGGGGGTTTCCTTTTCTTTTTCTTCTCGCCCCCTGGTTGCTTCAGTTTTTTGCCCTTATCGGTCGACACGGCATTTACTTCCGAGGCAAGAAGTTCCTCATTTGCATTTTGACTAGAAATCCTACGGGCCTTCTTGGACGTAGCCTTTGTCGATTTTGCGTTTTTCGTGCCAATCACGCCATTGCCGGCGTGAGAGTCATTGTTTGATTTAGGAGGAGGAGGAATTGAGAATTCCGGTCTAGGGGCGTCAGGTATTTTGTCGTAGAGCGTGCCAGACTGAGTATAGACCAAGTCCAGATATTGCGCACGAGCGATAACTTGCTCTTCCGTTACGACTCCCCCCTTCGCCACATCTTCCGTTATGGCAGGAAGTAACGACTTGATAAACCATTCAGCTAATAGTTGATCGGGAACGTACGTTTTTACCATCCTACGACGACGTCGCCACTCATGTATATGATCAGATATGTGAGTGGCCGTTGTCTGTTTGAAGTTGGTTAAGATTTCCGTTCCCGTTTCATACCTTATCGGTAATTGAAAATGGGTTAAGAAAGTCGTGGCTAAGGTGCTGAAATTGTCGAACGAGGCTCTAGGTAATTCAATATACCATTTTGCCGCTGGACCCGTTAACGTCCTCTAAAAAAGGTGAAGCCTTATCGAATCATCGTTTAGGGTGTTTGATGAACACCATAGATGAAATGTCATCACGTGATTTGATGGGTCTTCACCTGGATTTCCATTAAATTTAGGAATATCTTAAGGAAGTTTGTGAGGAATCGCTGGCCACCAAGGGGCGTAAGCAATTGGATCGTTTGTTAACCAGTGTAAATCGGGTAACTCTAAAGTTGCCACGAACGGTAACTGTTGATTCAGGTTAGGTGAAGCATACCCAGGATACGATGGAATTGCCTGAGCAGTTGGCCTTTGCATACCAGCATAATGTAATTGATGTTGGTATGATTGATACGGTTGGTGGACATGACCACCGTAAAGTGGTTGATTTTGACCGTTTTGAATGTACGGTTGTCCACTGTTCGCAAAGATCTGCTGCTCAGAACCTTGGTACACTTGTTGGAATTGTGGTTGTTGATATTGCACCAGCCACGGTTGCGAAGCCATGTTCTATTGCGCTATACTAACCGTTGGACCAAGGTGTGGGGTAATGGTACCCGTTTGGACCTACGTCGCGCCACCAGTAGGTGATTGTGGTTGAGTCACAGGGTCAAGGGGTTGTTGCATTACAACCGGAGAAATCTGAGGTTGACATACAACAGGCAACGCTTGAACTTGCGACACGGTCATAATAGCTAGTGTAGTCGGGATGTTTGACATAGGTACACATTGTTGCATAGAATACACAACCCTTGGTTGTTGGGGTAGTATAGGTACCCAACCACTTGATGTAACTCCAGTATAACCTGAATACTGTTGTGAACTCCCGTATGGATATCCTCCCGGAGGGGGTAATGAAAGGGCATACTGCCCCCCATACGGTGGCAATCCGGAACTCAAGGGGATTGTCTGCCCTTGGGGACTAGATTGCCCAAATTGACCTCCAAATGGATCAATTTGGCGAGTCTCAACATAAGAGTTGCTGGATATTATTCCGGAGGAACAAACAGGAACGGACCACACTGTCGAAATAGTCCCTGGGTGGACTCCTTCTAGCGGTTGTGAGCTAGTCGGGACAGATGGTATGCCGGCAAACATTGTCGGAGTGACGGCAGGGAGTTCTGCTATTGCTGTGTCATTCGACACAGTCCTAGATTTTGACGGTTGTTCAGACATTTTGAGTCTATCCAAAAGATTACCTAGCGATTCTACAGGAACTTCCACTGGTGGTAGACTAACTTCTGATGTCGAAGGAAATAGAGTGACCTCGACTCCAAAATGTGTTGGAGTACTTGCTTGCGGATCTTCTACAATTTCCTCTATCGCAATCAAACCAGGTGGAAGGGGAAGACCGTCAGGTCCGTAAAATATTTCTGGTGTCGAAGAAGGGGTTGAATCAACAGCGACAGATGTTTGAGGAACAAGACTCTCTGAACCGGTTACAGATGGAATTGGTTCAGTAACACAAGTGTTTGCTCTCAGACTAGGATCAGTATCACTGTCCGTCTGTGGCTGTTGAACTTCTTCTGTAGAGGCAGGGTTTCTAGAAATGTTTGGAGTAACTGGAATCTCAGATGTTGTTGGAACACTTGTTCTAACTTTGATAGGAGATTTCGAACCGGTTAAACGAGTTCGATTTGTCCGTACTGTTTTTGATTCCGGAGACAAAGACGGTTGACTCGTAAGCCTCCGCGAACGACGGGGTTTCAATTGACTTTCTTCCACGATTGCGGATTACTCGATCAACCAAAATACAAAAAGGGGAAAGTGTATTTCCAAATTAAATGAATTTTTAGACGCTTTAGACACAACTTGCTTTTTCAATTTTAAAGAGTCGAGAAAAAGCTAAAGATGACTCTAGTATCCTTCGATGTTTTAACGAGCCCGAAGTGACAAATTCTCGGATGGAATTTTTCCGTTATAGATTCTGAAAAAGGCCAAAAGGAACTGCTCTGGAGTTCTAGGTAGAGGGTGTGCCAAACTTTTCGCAAAATCGCAGAATACTTTTTAAGGTACGGGCGGTCAATCTTCCCGAATGTTGTGTTCAGTGCATTGCGATCAGTAGGGCGGCTGACACGGCTTCCTAAGGATAAAGGTTTTATGCCTATAGGGGTCTCCCAATATATACTTGACGGTATGTGGGAGCACAATCCGTACTGGCGCTATCATTCCTCAGGAGGAATCACCCAACCATCAGCGAGATCGACAGTCACCAGGTTTTACGACGCCGGAACACGTCTCTAGCCTAGACCTCTATGTTGTGCGTTAAGTTACAAAGCGTTGTTAAGTTCATTCAATTTATTTTAGGTTGATCTTTCTTAGAAGTTTGCCTTTTTGGATCACCACGAGATGTATGATACAATTCCTAAATGCAGTCTAAAGATGATAAGCAAGCTTTTATATCTTTTCAACAATGAAAATCCTAGCTACAAGGGGAAAAGAAAGACACAATCTTTTCTCAAAGAGCATAGAGCACACTGTAATGCACTTTTCCCTAAATCAAAGAATGTAAACTATCAAAATGCAAATGCACATATGCATGTATTTGTTTTCGCTTTCTTAATATTGATGCCTAAAAAGAAAGCTGTTGTACAAATTTGAATTCGATTTCAAGTGAAAACATAAACAAGTTCCTTTTTCAACATCAAAAGACGATTACGACACTTTATGATTTACTTGTTTCGACCCTAGAAATGCATAAATTCAAACCAAACGACAAAAGTAAAAGCTCAATCAACTGTGAACAGCAAACAAACTCACTCCTAAGATCAAAACGGCACTTACGACAGGTCTAGATCTAAGGGCGACAGTATGACTAGTTTACTTTTGTAATGGGAAACTGTAAATGATGTAACAAATACACAAAGAACAAATACAATTTCTTTATACAACCGAGGCGGAATTGAGGCAAAGAAAAGGGGTTTCAGATAGGTACACTGACTAATAACAGGCTGCAAAAAACAGAGATAAAACTGAGCAAAAGGAAGTAGGGTACCACAGCTGCACAAGGTAAAGGCTGATCAGTGCACCCTCAGCACAGAGAAACTGAACTTCAGTGCAGGTATCCTTCATGGGACCTGCATTGAAATGCAGAACCTCTTCACAGAGTCTGCACTGAAGCAGAAACGAGAGTTGTTTCTGGGTTCTGGGTCACGGTTTGCAGTTAAATCTACAGTTTTTGGCCGGATCAAAGCTATCAATTAGGTACAATTAGGAGGATGATTTAAAGGAGGACTAAGATCTATCACAAAGGGCTGTTAGAGCACTTGTGGATCAGTTTGTTCAGATCATAAAAACAGGCCCAGTGAGTGGACTAGAGTGGCAGATCTCTACTTTGCATTTGAAAATGGCAAATGCATTTCGATTCGACACTCCTGAGTTTATGAGAAGAACAACAATAGAAACACAAATAAACTAACAAGATACTCTCCCCAGCGGAGTCGCCAATTTGTTGTTGGGAAAAGTATCCAATTCGGAATGCCCCTATCCCACTCTAAGGTGTGATAGTGCCTTAGCAACAAACGAGGTAAACTAATTGAGTATTCTTCTTTATGAAATGTAAATGAGGAAGAAGGATCTAACTAACCTGTGTCTTCCGCTAGTTTGTCGATCCAAATCACTCCTCTCTTCAGTAGCTCCCAGCTTCCTGCTCCTTCACCGGCCCAGCTTCACCGAATTCCTGCAAGATCACAAGAGAGAGAAACTACACAAAGATACAGATATACATTCATAAAAAGCTCAAGATCAATTAAGCTAAACATGTAAGCATAAAAAAACATCATTGGTACACAGCATGTAGGAGAAACTCAAATAGTTTATTGATGTGATAATAAAGTCCAAGAGGAGATACAACCAAGTGATTTCTGATCCAGCATCTACCTCCCAGCAAAGGAATCCCTTCCTCTCCTCCAACAAAGCATAAGTCACCCAATGTACTAATCTCAATCTCAAACCAACAACAATTCTCTGCAAAGTACAAAATTCCAGCCCCCTGAACCTCTGGGTGAGAGATCCATATATAGATGTAAGCAAAGAGGATGAGTCAGCTTATGCTTTGACTTGTGGCTTCTCTCTATCAGTTCTTGCTTCCACTTGGAGGTTTAGAACCTCTTACTCATCACTAGTCGAATTCATTGAGGCAAGTGTCATTGGAGAAGATTCTGGAAGCTTCCAGGGTCTTTCCACCTCGTTGAATGAGCTTGCCATTTGTCATTTCCCGCTCAGTGCACCCTGGTAGTGCTTCCACTTGCGTTGCAGTGCACCTAGCCAGTGTAACCTCTGCATTTCAGCGCAGACAGCTAGTGGAGCCTCTGAATTGATCCTGAATTGACTATTTCTGAGTGGTTTTTTGGTGGAGAACTTCTGGGAGAAGCTGTCATTGGTTGACCTTGTTCCTTTGGGAGCTGTAACAACATCTTTAGGGACTTTGGATCCCTTGAATTATGGACATTTCATGCTTATATCTGTAAGGCACAAAAATGTCTATAACACTTGACACAAAGATTGAAAACAATCTGTTGTTCCAGAGGACCAGAACAATCAAGAACCTCTATAAGAAGTCTTGTGTGTTCAAACACAAATCATAAAACTCACTCAAAAGCAAACCTAGGCCAAAAAATTTTCAAAGTAGAAGAGAATTCAAAACAGTAAGCTCACTGAATAATTAAATTCTAAAGACAGAAACTGACCACCCAGAAAACCAAACAGACCAAGAAACAAATCTTTCTAGGTAGAAATATTTGAAAAAAATGTGCAAAGGATGGTAAACACAACTGTGTTCAAGCACAGAGGTGTGTACACGTGCTTCTGACAAAGGAAACACGGGTATATGTGGGTTCACTTCACAGAAATGAGCTTGTGTACATTACTGTAAACAGAAAAAAGTGTGTATACAAAGCTTTGCAAGAAAAATAAAAAAAAATTAAGCCATATCAAAAATATCAGACTTAAGGTCTGAGATTCTACTGGACCAACAATATTGTCACAACAAGCAAACCAAAAACTGAGCCCTGATTGACACTGAACAACCCAAACTAGGAATAACAAGATTGTTATCCCCAGTGGAGTTGCCAATTCTGTTACAAGAATAAGTACCCTAGGGCTTTGGGTTGAAACCCCAACAAATCAAGAGAAAACTATAGTAAGAAACACTCATACAACTCAAGCAACATCGTTATATAAACAAACTATGCGATAGCAACCATACCCGGATGTCCTTCGTTTGGGTAGTTCCAACAGGGTTCAAACCCTCTGCAACTCCTGATGATCTTCGAATCTACAGATAAACCAATCCGAACATACATAGCAGCATATAGATAAAGAATTTTAATGAAATCAAATTTATATTAAGCAAGATGATTAGTTATACCTCAAAATGGCATTCATACATGAATTACAACAATATTTGATGCATAAGCAAGGTTAATCTTAGGAAAAAGACAATGTTTCTTTTTATTGTAGAAAGCTATAACCAACACGAAGAGAATTCACCTAAGTCTTGTTGGGTAGCGGATCCCCCGCGTAACGGTTTTGGGGCTTAAAGCCCACAATTTAGGGTAACGATATTGTAATAGTTCCACAAAGTGCGCGAAGTGTGAACTGTAATGGGTCGATTCAAAGGGTTGTCCGCCCAAAAATAATGTAAAATAATAGAAAGCAAGTCGGCCTGCCCATGGTCTGCAGACCATGGGAAGGTATAAATAGAGTAAGATTTTAAGGATAGAAAGTAGCTTTTGGCTAAGATCTGATGTATTATGGGTTTGTGAAGGCAATATTCGCTCTGAGTTTGTAAGTCTGAGTCGTGGGTAGTAGTAGTTAGAGAAGGCTCTGCAGCTGTGTGTGTAGAGGCCTGGTAGAGTCTGCAACTGTGTGTGTGGACCCCTGCAGCTGAGTGCGCAGAGTGGAACTGATTGTACTGAACAGAAGAGTAATAAAGATAAGTGTTTCTAACTTATTGTGCCTTTGATTATGGATCTATATGTTTATGCTTATGCTCCGAGTTTATGCATATTTGTACAATTTATGGTTGTGCGCGCTAGTTATCACTGTTGAACGATGGGGTTAAGACTTTAAGAATTAGATCTGATCTATAATAAATACATTAATAATATGAATCTAAGAAGTGCCTCATCGCCAAGCTTCGTGAAGGCTAGATTGTTGCACAGAGTAGTATGAGTGCGCAGATTGGTTCGCGAACCTTACAGTCCTCATTAAGACATCCCTAGGGTGCAGAAACCTGGTTCTAACACCCTCCCATACTACCTCAAGTGAGACTTCAGTTTGCGCTCCGCGGACTATTTCCAAAAGGGCCAGTAGTGCGGGATTTGTTTGGCTAAAACACTTTCGAACTTGGGTCAGGCCCCATCAAGCCAACAAATGGATCCGTTGCTGGGACTAGAATCTGCCTAACGGATGTCTGATGTCAGAACACTGGAACCCTACGAAGAAAGAGATTGAAGATTGGTTGGATCAGAAGCTCCATGAGTTCGTGGTAAAGGAAAACAAAACATATCTGAGAAGAGGTGGCTGGATCGCTACTTATACACAGAAATCCACGAGATCTTCTTCACGTCCTTCTTGACATAATTGTATGAGTGGATCGCGAGGCTAGCTCACAGTTAGGGAAGGTGCAGACTTGAACAACCCATCATATGGAATCTGGAATTGGTGCAAAATCTAGAGGCATCTGAAGGTAAAATTGCATGGGAAGTAGATCATTGGTTAAATCGGATGATAGGAAGGTTTATCACTGAGTTCACGATAGATACAACCGTGAGCTACAGTGGAGCAGAAAGACGTTTTCTCAAGGGACCACAGGGTAAATACATCCAATCATTGAATACCTGGATTAAAATGATGTTATGTGAAAAACAAGTTATGTGAATCCTTTGATGTCTAGGGTAACGCTGAGCGGAAGAGGCTACCAAGGGATCGAAGGATTATAGAACATTCCCCTGATTTCACTTTTGCGAGAAAGCGAGGAAGAGCTCGTAGGATTCTCTCCAAGAAGTGCAATCCGGTTGATAAAGCAGTGCATTCCACAGTTACAACCTCCATCCATGCCATCACCCACTTCATCTATATCAACCCCATCTTCACCTACCCCTCCTCCACCACCCTCAAGGGTTGGAATGCGAGTGCGATCAAGTTTCCTGTATTTAGAGGCATAGGAGATGAGGAACCAGACCAGTTCTGGTTCATGGCAAAGGCAGTATGGGAAGCCCAAGGCGTTACAGATGATAACATTAAAAAGGCTACTTTGGTGAGCGCACTGCAGGATTGCCCGTTGACTTGGTATATTAAGCACTCTAGCGATCATCCCAATGCTGAATAGTGGAGATCCAGGATGCACTGAACAAAGAGTTTAGCCGCTCGAAATCAGAAACTTAGTCAATCATCGGATTTAAGGAAATTGTGATGCTTTTATGCGAGACTCCATGGGATCTGGATCAACGCTTGAAGATCATGATCCGCGAAGCTAACATGGCGCTGATGGATGCGCAGCACCACCCATGGTTTGCGGCATATTTGACACCACATATAAGGATGGTGCTGTCACAACAAAATATCTCAACCTAGGCTGAAGCATTAGAGATAGTGATGAGCTTGCATGAAACTCCAATACAAGATCTGGGGTTGGGAGTTTATCAAATCCACATGTAATTACAAAACCTATGCTTAGAGATGCAGAGTTTGAAACAGGATAGGGCATCCCAGCCAGAAGCACGAGAAGAAGTGTGGTGCATAAAATGTAGAAGCTAGGGCCATGATAAGGATCATTGTTCGGTATTTATGAACTATTTGGCAGGGGGAGGGCCAATGCCATTGAGACCAGAGGCATAGGTAGGACCAAGTGTGATTCCCATGCTCTGGTGCGTGATCTGTCAAGTGGGAGGAAAGCACACAACGGACAATTGTCATCTATTATAGAAGTTTACATAGACCCCCCCAACAGTTATTTTGCAATTTTTGTAGATCAGTGAGCCACGATGAACGAGACTGTCAGAGTTATGAATTGTTTATGGATTGAACACCTACCTACAGGATGTAGACTGAGGCACAAGGTCAGGATCCAGCCACAACAATAGTACAGTGGGTTCAAGGGGCGAGGATGAGGATGAGGAGGAATGGGACCTAGACGAGGTCGTGGACAGTTAATCTGCTACAATTGTGGAGGACCTAGGCACTACACGCGTGATTGTACCAACCCAACTAGGATATCGTGTTCATACTATGACCAGTTCGATCATGAAATGATAGATCGTCCCATGCTGATAGCACATATATGTGAGAAATGGGTAGCACAACCTACGCCAACACAAAATGTCCAAATGATGAGGTCTGAACCGCACGAAGAAGACCCCAACATGATAATGATGCTCATAAGTGGCACAATCACAGGGGAAGATAAAGGGAAACAACCTGAAGAAAATACATGGGTGTGCAAGGCCCCTACAAAGAAACCTGAGTTCGACTTAGAACGCGCAAAGGAAATGTTTATGGAAGCTAAGAAGAGCTTCGCGGAGGTCTCTACTCCAGGTAGTAAGGATCAACCTAAGCCAGAAATGGATCCCTCTATGCTAACTACCTTTTTAGAGACATGTATAAAGTTGCTACGTGACAATAAGGCAGTTAAGGGATTACAAGAGCTGATAACTAGGTGCATAGGGATAGGTGAACCACGTGTGGTCCACAAACTCGGAAGGCATGCTTTGCACACTGGGTGGGAAATGCGATTGATAGTGCAAATTGGCGACTTTGAAATGGATAAAGTCATCTTGGACTTGGGTTTGGATGTGAATGTGCTACCTTAACAGACATGGGAATGCATGGGCAGGCCTACATTACAACAGTATCCTATTCAACTACGGATGACGAACCAACAAAAGATCTTTCCCATGGGGAGATTGCAAGGAGTAATAGTGGATATAGAAGGCACGAGCACCCAAACAGACTTTGAGGTAATAGAAATTGTGGATGACAAAAACCATTACCCCGCATTGCTAGGAATAGATTGGGCCACAGATATGAATGGAGTCATCAATTTAAAGAAGTGGAAGATGATATTTGAGGAAAAGTCCCTCTGCATAGTTATTCCATTAGATCCAACCGAAGGAGTGCACTACACTAAACCTGTACTTGACGATGGAAGTGAGGACGACTTGGATTATATCTACAAAATAACTACGTGAAATCAGGACTAGGTAAATCTGACTGTGGAGGGGAGAATATCGTGGGAGAGTGAAAATTCCTGCACCTCGGATTTAGATGAAGAAGACGAACACTGGCACAACTGGTTGAGCCAAGTAACAACGCTAAACTGTAATATGATGACTAAGTCACTGTGTTGTGTAACAACTCAGGATTGAGACCTACCAACATATGATGGGTTGACAATGGTGAATGAATTCTTTAACAAGTTTAAGGGTGCAACACCAGAGCACTAGAGGTTGAATGCATTGAAGTGGGCGATGCGTGCAATGCCTATGCGCTAGTGGGGAACACATGAAGGAACCTTTGAAAACTGGCACGACTGCAGAAGGATGATGCAGATAAGGTTTGGGAAGCCGGAACTATGAATAACTGAGAAATACGATGGACGTGATGACCCACATGTACACCTCACAAAATGGACCAAAGCCTATGGAGAAGAACCCCAACCAGAGTGGGTACACTTATTTTACCATACCTTGGATGTCATCCCAAGGAACTGGTATACTGAGACAGAACTCCGACATGGTACAGGCGAATGGGATATCTTGCGTGAAGGATTTTTATTAACATTCTTATTTGAGGACCAATGGATGGATACTATTGATGATGCGCTATAGGTTGTGAAAGCCACCATTTTCAAAATACCTCAGGAACCAGAAGAAATAGTGCAACCACTATGGTCACATCAGTTAAGCCAGGCCCTAGAATGTTACAATGTGCAAGTAGAGGATGATGATGATGACCCCAGAAACATCAATATTCCAGAAATAGAGGGGAGCCATGAGGTTTGCAGACCATCGATCGAGGACCCTGACATCACAGTGCCCTTGAAAACAAAGCAGGGAAATACTAGTACAGATGAGGAGCCGAAGTACATGATGTTGGGAGACTATTGGGATGATGCCACGGTGGATAAGGTCATCGAGTTACTTCGAGAATATCAAGACTTATTCTCGACCAAAATCACAGAGTTAAAAGGGATCCTCGACGACCTAGGAGTGATGAAGATAACTCTGAAACCAGATGCGAAGCTAGTTAAGCAGCATCCTTACCGCCTAAATCTGAAGTATAAGGAAAAGGTCCGTGAAGAATTGGACAAAATGCTGGCAACAGGAATTATTGAACCAGTGGAAGAGTCTGACTGGGTGAGTCCTATGATAGTGCAAGAGAAAAAACAGAAGGGTGAAATTCGAATCTGTGTGGACTTCCGAAAGCTAAATGATGCTTGTGTCCATGATCTGTTCCCGACACCATTCATAGATGAAGTCTTGGATAATGTTGGTGCGCAGGAAGTGTACTCATTCACGGATGGGTTCTCAAGGTACTATCAAATCAAGATCACACCGAAAGATAGAAGCAAGACAACCTTTACGACCAAATGGGAATGTTTCTAGTACAATGTTATACCCTTTGGATTGAAGAATGAGCCAGCAATATTTTCGTGCGTAGTAGTGGCTGCATTCAGGGAATTCATCCATAAGTTTTTAGAAGTTTATTTTGACGATTGGACTGTATTTGGGCTAGTCAAGAAACACATTACGAGTTTATGGTTGATGCTAGATACGTGTCGACAACACCAGATTGCATTGAACCTTAAGAAATGCACTTTCCTCATCCCCTTTGGAAACTTGCTCGGTCATGTGGTCTGCCGACAAGGCCTGATGGTGGATCCTATGAAGGTTGCTATCATACTCAATCTGGAGGCACTGCGAAGTGTCAAACAACTGCACACCACATTGGGACACACTGGGTACTACCGAAAGTTCATTAAGAGCTATGCACAAATCACGGCACCAATGGAACAGTTGTTGAAAAAGGACACTACATATTGTTGGAATGAGGAATGTAAGAAGAGTTTGGAGGTTCTCAAGGAAAAAATGGCATCCACTCCCATTCTGGTCTTTCCAAAATGGGACATCGAATTTCATGTACATGTTGATGCATCGTTGTTGTGGGGAAAAATGCCTATGCAGGACGATCCTATCCACCTAAGGTGTGACAGTGCCTTAGCAACAAACAGATACAGCTATTCTGGTTCTTTCCTTTATGAAATGTGAAAGAGGGGAGATCGATAGACTTACCGTTGTCTTCCGTTCGTCCCTCGATCTAGATCCTCTCCTCTTTGGGTGTTCTCAGCTACTTGCCTCCTCGCTTCCTCAAGAGAACAGCTACTTGATTCACACGAGATCACAAGAGAACAGCTACCTGTGACAAGAGAACGGCTACTTGCAACAAGAGAAGAACACAACACAAAGACAAATATACATATTCATAAATGATTCAGGATTAGAAACAAATCAAATACACTAATGCAATCATATAAATACACCAGTATATAGGAGAGAACCAAGATAGCTTTATTGATTGATAACAAGGTCCAGGAAGAGATACAACCCATAAGGCTCCAATCCAGCATCTCCTTCCCAGCAGAATGGAATTCCTTCTTCAGCTCCCTTCAAAGCATTAAGCACCCAATGTTTCCAGTCTCAAACCAACAGCAATTCTTTACATTCACAAAATTCCAGCCTCTAGATCTCATGGAGGTGAGATCTATATATAGATGTTTGGAGAGAGGATGAGTCAGCTTGAGATCTGACTAGTGTCCTCTCCCTCTGTCAGTTCTTGAGTCCACTTGGAGGTTCTTGCTTCCACTTGGAGATTTGGAACCTCTTACTCATCACCAGTCGAATTCCCTGATACAAGTGTCATTTTGGAAGCTTCCTGAGTATTGACACGTTGAGGAATGACTCTGCCACATGTCCAAACTCGCTCAGCACAGGTAGCTAGTGTTGGAGTTGACATTCAACGCAGGTAGCCAGTGTAGTAGTTGACATTCAGTGCAGATGCTCAGTGGAGCAGTTGACATGATCCTGAATTGACTTGTTTTTGAGTGGTTTCAGGTAGAGAACTTCTGTGAATTCCTGTGGTTAGTTAGCCTTGTTCTTCTAGGGGTAAGAACAACATGTTTAGGGACTTTGGATCCCTTAGATTATGGACATTTCATGCTCAATGCTGTAAGGCACAAAAATGTCTATAACAGTTGCCCCCTAAAGTATGAGGCCGTTTATCGGGTGAAATGCTTTATCCAAGAGGGTCCGAAGTTCATCCATTTGCTGGGAGGAGACTTGTAATAAGATACAATACAATACATTATGATTCATACTGCTTTCATGATCTAGCTGAGGCGGGCATTCCCATGCTCAGCTTTATAAATTCATTTTTGTACATAGAACAGACGATCGTCTGATGGTAGACTGATAATTTTGGCGAAATTATCATCCATTGAGTAGGATGATCATCTGCTGCAATGATGTACATCTCAAATGTCTTTATCTTTCCTGAATATATATCGCAGCCCGGATGGATGAAACTAGATCCGGGGTCTTCAAACTCGTTCGATCTTCACTCTAAGTACAAGTCGATCCATGTGAGAATTGCGCTAAAGTCGAACATGGAAAGACATCGCTTGATTACCGGTCTATGATGTAAACCGTTAACAAGCGCGAGAGAAATCACCGATAATGATAATGACCCTCAAGGTACTGCAGTACAATTCACGTGGTGTGAATAAAGGACTTGGCATCGAACACCACGCAAAATCTTCTGGTCGAAGGTCATTGATGTATACCTGTTGCCGGAAGTGAGAAACTTGCCATTGAGGCATGCAAGCTTCAAAGTACTGAAGGGGTTGTTCCTAGATCAACTTCTTGGATAATGAGCTGATGTCGACAAGAAGCGATCCGTCAAAGGAGGGCCTTGATGAATCCCACATCAGTGACACGGAACGGAGCTAATGATTTTAATGGAGGTGAAAACGATCTGTGACATATGATTCAGGGTGACGGTCGTGAATGGATGAAGGATAATGTATGGCAGTGGATGGGACCCGGCTGACTCTTTCTGAACGACTTCTCTTGAACATATGGCGACACTGATGCGATGGATTGGTAGCATTACCCCAAATATGGATGGTATGGTGAGACCATGGTGATGTGACCGGTGAATGAGACAACCCAACCCGATTGTGGTACGGAGGAAAAGTGTCATGTTTAAGAGTGACCTGCTACCATCAAAGTTCTCTTTAGTTTTCTCCCAATTTTTCCCCAGTCATTGCTGACCAGTACCTCTTTATTTTTGTCAAGCTTGAGGAGGATAAGATATGCTTGTTCTATAACCTACCCTTCGGGCAAGCCCATCGCTATGTTTTAACGAGCCTAGCGATAGTGAAACTCGTTCTCGTCTAAAGACAAGTTTGTCGCTATTTAATGATTTTAACGAGTCTAACGACAAGGATAACTCGGTCCTTTTCATTTTTAGAGAGTCTGAAAAGGTACATAAAGTCAACTCCAAAATTCGTTTTTCGTCATCTAATCCCTTAAGTCCGAAAAAGTATAAAACAATACAGAAGGGATGAGTTTTCGATAGTTTTAACGAGCCGAACAAAACAAGCGCTCGATCTTTTTGTGCAATAATCCCTCAGGTCCAAAAAGATTAAAATCTAGAGGAGGGATAGCTCTTCCGGTCGCTTTAACGAGCTGGAAGGCCAAAACTCGGCAATCTTTTCATATTTTACGAGTCAGTTGAAAAGAGCTTAAAGAAGACTCGTCTTTTGAGGAACGAGTGATAAACATGGTTAGCAGCAGATTCCAGGTACAGGTTGGAATTTTCCAATCACGGCAGTGTCACAAGGATGGCTAGGTGAAATCACTCTTCGCAGTTGTTCCTCAAAATGGGTAAACAATCATATGGAGGTGAACGATCGGCCAAATGAAAAGTGGAGGTGACGGTGCAAACACGACCAAGGCTTTTATGGCAGATAAGGTTACATACACAATGGTTATTTATCGGAATAGGTTCATTTTTTAATGAGCTTGAATGCGCCAAAACACTGCTCAATCTTATGTTTATTTTTTAACGAGCATGAACTATGCTGCTAAAACTGCTCGGAATATCGCTTTTCTATTTTTTAACGAGCATAAATTCCGCGTTAAAACTGCTCGAAATACCACTTTTCTATTTTTTAACGAGCATAAATTCCGCGTTAAAACTGCTCGATCTTATGTTTATTTTTTAACGAGCATGAACTATGTGCTAAAACTGCTCGGATCTTACGTTTATTTTTTAACGAGCATGAACTTTATGCTAAAACTGCTCGTTAAGTTTGCATGCCCCCAGCATAACAACGCAAATCGAGGTGCATGCCCCCCAAGCTTCATTGCATTCAACTCGGTGGTTGGAATGAAGGTTTACCTTTGAGATTTGGAAAGGGGATTGTTTCATTTTTTTTTAATGAGGTTGACACAGTAAAAGAACTATCCTCATGACACCTTGTTTCATTTTTTAACGAGGTTGACATAAGATAAGAACCATCCTCGGTGTCCAAATCCATTAGATGTAGAAGGCTTCATATTCCACTGTGGCCACTTCCGCCAGATTACTTGGAGGCGGTAGGGCAAAAGTACCCATTAAAGAAGGGTCTTTTAGTAGACCTACTCCGATATTTTGGAGCGAACGATTTCTTCCATGGATCATTGGAATGCTTCCCGTAACTGGTGAACTGTTCGGGAGGAAAGTTTGTTGGTCGAAAATTGTAATTCCTCCTTGGAAGGGAAATGAAATCTTCCTAAAGTAGGTCGACACGACTGCGGCCATGGCATAGATCCACGGTCTTCCTAGTAGGATGTTGTAATCAAGATTTCCATCGATGACTTCAACATCTATTTCTACCATTTTTCCCTCTAGTTCAACTTTCAAGTTATTTAGGATACCATATGGGGTATATGTCCTTCCGTCGAATGCTTTTAATGTTGTCGCAGATCGCGACAAGGTTGGCGATCCTAAAGTTTTCCAGCAACTCATCGACATAATTCATGTAGATGCCCCCTCATCAATAATTGTTCGATGAATAGTTTTGTTGAGGGCTTTCACTTGAATAAGGAAAGCTAGTTGAGCTGGTAACTGAGGGTCATATCCTTTATGATCAAAGGCCACAAGATTGGAATCCATTGGGATAATCCCACCGATTGCTGATAATAAAGCTTGCTCTTGGGAGAAGCAATTTTGTGGTACTTCAAGTGTCGACATAGCGGACGACGATTGGGCCAAGTCCTCTATCTGCGCTATTTTGGCACGAGGATTAAATGTCGATTTGTACACTACTCCCTTTGGCGACTTTATCATTTGTTCAGGAATGGTGGGTGGCACAACTTTGGTCAAAGTTGTTGTCGAACTACTAGGTTGTTCATTAGCCTCGTTATTCGACACCTGTGGGTTCCCGTAATCTTTATTCCTTGTCAAAGCATCATTTTGCTGCTTTGATACAGACAACATAAGCACTTGGGATCGGGAAGCATTTTGATTAGCAACCAGTTCGATTCCCGGGCTTGGAAACGGATCAATCAACACAGCTGAGTTTTTCGAACTCTTAAAGAATATTTTAAGCTCAGTTTTGTATGGACAATCTGCTGTCCAATGATCCTCATCGCATATATGACACCCCGCAGGGGGTTTCCTTTTTCTCCCTTTCTTCTTCTTCTTGCCCCCTGGCTGCTTCAGTTGTTTGCCCTTGTCATCCGACATGGCACTTACTTCCGAGGTAAGAAGTTCCTCATTTGCATTTTGACCAGAAATCTTACGGGCCTTTTTAGATATAGCCTTTGTCGATTTCATGTCTGTTGCGCCAATCATGCCATCGCCGGCATGAGAGTCATTGTTTGATTTAGGAGGAGGAGGAATTGAGAATTCCGGTCTAGGGGCATCAGGTATTTTGTCGTAGAGCGTGCCAGACTGAGTGTAAACTAAGTCCAGATATTGCGCATGAGCGATGACTTGTTCTTCCGTTACGACTCCCCCCTTTGCCACATCTTCCGTGATGGCAGGAAGTAATGACTTGATAAACCATTTAGCTAATAGCTGATCGGGAACATATGTTTTTACCATCCTACGACGACGTCGCCACTCATGTATATGATCAGATATGTGAGTGGTCGTTGTCTGTTTGAAGTTGGTTAGGAGTTCCGTTCCCGTTTCATACCTTATGGGTAATTGAAAATGGGTTAAGAAAGTCGTGGCTAGGGTATTGAAGTTGTCGAATGAAGCTCTAGGCAATTCGATATACCATTTTGCCGCTGGACCCGTTAACGTCCTCTGAAACAGGAGAAGTCTTATTGAATCATCATTTAGGGTGTTTGATGAACACCACAGATGAAATGTCATCACATGATTCGACGGATCTTCACCCGGATTTCCATTAAATTTAGGAATATCTGACGGAATTTTATGCGGAATCGTTGGCCACCATGGGGCATAAGCAATTGGATCATTCGTCAGCCGGTTTAGATCTGGTAATTCTAGAGTTGCTACAAAGGGCAACTGTTTTTTCAGGTTAGGCGAAGCATACCCAGGATAAGATGGAATCGCCTGAGCAGTGGGTCTTTGCATACCAGCATAATGTATTTGATGCTGGCAACTTTGACAAGATTGATGGGAATAACCATTATAATATGGTTGTTGATAACCGCTTTGGAAATGCGATTGCCCATTACTTACAAAGACTTGTTGCTCAGGTCCTTGATATGATTGCTGGAATGGGGGTTGTTGAGTTTGAACCAGCTCTGGTTGTTGGACCATTTGCTGTTGTCCAATACTGGATGATTGACCAAGATGAGGGGTCATAGTACTTGTTTGAGCCTGAGTCGCTCTAGATAAGGAGGCACTAACCCGAGGTTGTGATTGAGTTGTCGAGATAAGAGGTTGTTGTATTGCAACCTGAGAAACTCAGGGTTGACATACAACAGGTAGCGCTTGTACTTGCGACGCAATCACCATACCAGGTATAGTGGCAACATTCGACACAGGGTGGACTGGTTGCATTGAATATGCAACCCTTGGTTGCTGAGGCAATATCGGTACCCATCCGCTGGATGTAATTCCAGTTTGACCTGAACTTTGTTGTAAACTCCCATATGGTTGTTCTCCGGGGGGGAACAATGAAAAGGCCTACTGCCCTCCATATGGTAGCAATCCAGTACTTAAAGGGTAGATTGGCCTTTGAAGACACATTGGATCAATTTTTTGAGTTTCAACATAAGAAATACCAGATGATAATCTGGATGAAGAAATAGGAACTAACCATGTCGTCGAAACAGTCTCTGATTGGACTCCAGCTTGTTGTTGACAATTTGCTGGGACAGATGGTATACCAGCGAACATCGTTGGAGTAGCGGCAGGAGGCTCTGCCGCTGCTGTGTCAGATGACATAGTCCCGGATGTCGACGGTTGTTCAGACATATTTAGTCTATCCAAAAGATTTTCTAGCGATTCTACAAGAACTTACGGTGAAAAGAGACTAACTTTGAAGATCAACGAGGGAATGGTGATGATTATTCCATTTAAAATAAATTTTAACGACGCTTAGACACAACCTGCTTTTTCAATTTTAAAGAGTCGAGAAAAAGCAAAAGATGACTCTAGTCTCCTTCGATGTTTTAACGAGCCCGAAGTGACAAATGCTCGGATGGACTTTTTCTGTTATAGAGTCTGAAAAAGGCCAAAAGAAACTGCTCTGGAGTTCTAGGCAGAGGGTGTGCCAAACTTTTCGCAAAACCGCAGAATACTTTTTAGGGTACGGGCGGTCAATCTTCGTGAATGCTGTGTTCACTGCATTGCGATCAGTAGGGTGGCCGACACGGCTTCCTAAGGATAAAAGATATATGCCTATAGGGGTCTCCCAATATATACACGACGGTACGTGGGAGCACAATCCGTACTGGCGCTATCGTCCCTCAGGAGGAATCACCCACCTTCTACGAGATCGACAGTCACCAGGCTTAACGACGCCGGAACAAGTCTCTAGCCTAGACCTCTATGTTGTGCGTTATGTTACAAAAAGTTGTTAAGTTCATTCAATTTATTTTAGGTTGATCTTTTTAAAGTTTGCCTTTCAAGGTTCACCACGAGATGTATGATACAAATTCCTAAATGCAGTCTAAAGATGATAAGCAAGCTTTATTATCTTTTCAACTTTGAAAATCCTAGCTACTAAGGGAAAAGAAAGACACTATCTTTTCTCAAAGAGCAATCAGCACACTCTAATGCACTCTTTCCTAAATCAATCATGCAAACTTATCAAAATGCAAATGCACAATGCAGGTGTTTGTTTTCCACTTTCTTAGTATTAATGCCTACAAAGAAAGCTTTTTGTACAACTTTGAATTTGCTTTTAAATGACAGATACAAACAAGTTTACTTTTTCGAAAACAACAAGGGTAGAAGAGATTACAATCACTTTGCGACTTTCGAAATGAATACTTGTTTCGACACTTAAAAGAGACAAACTCAAACCAATAAGCAAAAGAAAATGATAATCAACTGTAAACAGCCAATGAACTCTCTCCTAAGATCACAGTCAATCAGATCTGAATCAAGGGCTACAGGATGATTATTTCACTCATGCAAAGGAAAACTGTAAATGACGTAAAAACACATAAAAACACTCACAGTCTTTTTGTACAAAAGGAGGCGGAATCTAAGCAAAGAAAAGGAGTTATCAGACTGGTACCTATGCTGGTTAAAGGCTGCAAAAACAGAGATCAAAACAGGGCAACAGACAGCAGAGAACCCCAGCTGCACAAGGCTAAACTGGTTCAGCGCAAGTCCAACACTGTGGAGTTGACATTCAGCGCAGGTATCCTTCACGGGACCTGTGTTGAAATGCAGACTGCCTTCACAGTGTCTGCGCTGAAGGAGAAACTCTCGTTTCCCCTAGGTTCTGGGTCATAAAACGCTCAAAAATCAACTATTTCAGGCCAAAGCAGAAACACAAGCAAGGTATACTCAGAGGGATGCTTTGAGAGGCTACTAAAGACTATCACAAAGGATCATCAAATCATTTGTGAGTCCATTGTTCATATCATAGACAAAATCCAGTGAAGGATCAAGGCAGCAACAGTCTACTTTGCAGAAGCAGTTCGATTGTTGCTGTTGAGTCTATGAAGCAAACAATGATGTAAACACAAATAAAATGACTAAAACAAATCTCCCCAACGGAGTCGCCAATTTGTTGTGGGGAAAAATGCCTATGCAGGACGATCCTATCCACCTAAGGTGTGACAGTGCCTTAGCAACAAACAGATACAGCTATTCTGGTTCTTTCCTTTATGAAATGTGAAAGAGGGGAGATCGATAGACTTACCGTTGTCTTCCGTTTGTCCCTCGATCTAGATCCTCTCCTCTTTGGGTGTTCTCAGCTACTTGCCTCCTCGCTTCCTCAAGAGAACAACTACTTGATTCACACGAGATCACAAGAGAACAGCTACCTGTGACAAGAGAACAGCTACTTACAACAAGAGAAGAACACAACACAAAGAAAAATATACATATTCATAAATGATTCAGGATTAGAAACAAATCAAATACACTAATGCAATCATATAAATACACCAGTATATAGGAGAGAACCAAGATAGCTTTATTGATTGATAACAAGGTTCAGGAAGAGATACAACCCATAGGGCTCCAATCCAGCATCTCCTTCCCAGCAGAATGGAATTCCTTCTTCAGCTCCCTTCAAAGCATTAAGCACCCAATGTTTCCAGTCTCAAACCAACAGCAATTCTTTACATTCACAAAATTCCAGCCTCTAGATCTCATGGAGGTGAGATCTATATATAGATGTTTGGAGAGAGGATGAGTCAGCTTGAGATCTGACTAGTGTCCTCTCCCTCTGTTAGTTCTTGAGTCCACTTGGAGGTTCTTGCTTCCACTTGGAGATTTGGAACCTCTTACTCATCACCAGTCGAATTCCCTGATACAAGTGTCATTTTGGAAGCTTCCTGAGTATTGACACCTTGAGGAATGACTCTGCCACATGTCCAAACTTGCTCAGCGCAGGTAGCTAGTGTTGGAGTTGACATTCAACGCAGGTAGCAAATGTAGCAGTTGACATTCAGCGCAGATGCTCAGTGGAGCAGTTGACATGATCCTGAATTGACTTGTTTTTGAGTGGTTTCAGGTGGAGAACTTCTGTGAATTGCTGTGGTCAGTTAGCCTTGTTCTTCTAGGGGTAGGAACAACATGTTTAGGGACTTTGGATCCCTTAGATTATGGACATTTCATGCTCAATGCTGTAAGGCGCAAAAATGTCTATAACAATCGTGTATTGCGTTGGGCACTGTACTTACGTAGGAAGGTGTGGAAGGCACCGATCACCCGATTGCATTCACAAGCCAGTGATTGTCCAAAGCTGAAAAGAACTATTCAGTACTACTGAGCATGAGGGATTGGCGATGGTATACACATTCCAAAAATATCGCCACTATCTGCTAGGTGGGCACTTTAAGATGTATACTAATCATTTCGCATTGACATACCTAGTGAATAAGCCTGTGTTGGGGGGGCGTATTTGTAGATGGTTGTTACTATTCCAAGAATATGACTTCAAAGTCATTGTGAAGCCAGGACACCTAAACGTAGGTCCAGATCACCTCTCACGAATTGAGAATGGTGAGGAGCCAACAAATTTGGAGGAAGGACTACCTGATGCACAGCTCGACGTAGTGCATGTCATGGACAGCCACTTCAAGGACATAATCCACTTCTTAACCACAGGGACCATGCCGCAGGGATATTCAGTTTAGTAGAGGAAATAATTGGTGATACGTACAATGTATTTTATTGTTATCACGGGGCACCTCTAAAAAATGGGAAACGATGAAATATTACAAAGATATGTACCTAAATTTGAGCAAGGACATATCCTCATAGAAGCACATGGGGGGGCTACAAGAGGGCATTATGCGAGACACAACAGCACAGAAGATTCTTCGCACTAGACTATGGTGGCCAACTCTACATCAAGACTCAAAAGCGTACTGTTGGGCCTATGACATATGTCAATAGGCTAGGAAATCATCATGAAGGGACGAAATTCCACTCAATCCATAGATGACGTTGCAACCATTCGAAAAATGGGTGATCGAATTTGTGGGGCCCATCACACCTCAAGGAAAGATGGGTGCGTGCTATATCATCACCGTGACAGAATACTTGACTCGATGGGCAGAAGCATAGCCAGTTAAGGACTGCACGACCACTACAGCTACAAAAATTTTGTTCGAGAATGTGTTGACGTGGTTTGGATGCCCAAAAAATCTCATGAGCGACCACATAATGCACTTCCTAAATGAAACTATCAGTGCACTCACTGAGGAATTCCAAATATATCATCAACAAATTACGCTGTACCATCTGCAAGCGAATGGGACTGTTGAAGCTTTCAACAAGATCTTGGAGACTGCATTGACCAAAGTATGTAATGCGCAACGGAATGATTGGGATTTGCGCATACCTGCTATGTTATGGGCATACCGAACCACATGCAAGAAATTGACGGGTTAGACACCTTTCCAGTTAGTCTATGGCACGAAAGCCGTCATGCCAATGGAATACATTATACCCAGTTTGCGAATAGCAGTGATGATAGGCATAGCAGACCACGAGGCCCTGGAAAAGAGGCTCGTGCAACTGGAAGAACTTGAAGAGGAATGATTTCTAGTGGGATTCCATTAGCAGGTATAGAAGTAGTGAGAAAAAGCTTGGCATGATCGCCATATCAAGTTGCACATGTTCAAAGAAAATGATCTAGTATTACTGTACGACAGCAAGTTTGAGAAATTTCCTGGGAAGCTCCGAATGCATTCGTTGGGACAATATGTAGTCAAAGAAGTCACAGATGGAGGCGCGGTCCAGCTTAGCAAGCTTAATGGAGAGCCCTTCCTAGGAAGAGTAAATGGCAACCACCTGAAGCTCTACACGGGAGGGCCGGCTACTTGACTAACCAATCGAAGCATAGTCTCACCGCTCCAGACAGTTGAAAGAGAGTGCGAGATGATAAAACAGTTTGTTAGGAGGTTGTGCGACAAAAGGGGTGCATGTAGAATTGGTATGCTATAAGGGTCACGGTTGCACAGACAGAGCCATGCTACTGCGTGGTTAAACACGGACATGACCATTGTTGTCACTGTTCATGACAAGATGTCTGAGATACTACGAAAAGGAGTGGGCGGCGGGCAATTAAGATACAACGTATGAGCCAGATTCGAAATAATCTACCATAGATATAACATTAATGCACCAGAAAAGGAGGGAATAGCCGAATTTGAATTTCCACAAGCCTATAAATCACAGTGGGGCATCCACCAAACAAATTGTGGTGTCTGGAGAAGTAAGCTATTGTGCCTTCCTGTCAGTATGGAACTGTTGAACTTTGACGCTCAAGGGGTAAGCCCAGGGTTTTTAATATGGCCAACCGAGATGTAAGCCCTTCCGGATAGTATGGTGTCGACGACCACGGACGCAGTGCCAAGCTCAGCACCAATGGTAGGGGATGTACTGGAAACACTCAGAAGCAAAGAAAAACTAGTCTGGATGCTGCTGCCTAAACCATGGGTTGGTCGACGACTCATGAAAGATAAGGAAAAGATGGTGAATCTTGAGACAAAGGATGGAATTTCAGTTAACAGTTTGTCTCTGACGCACCTTGAAGATTGGGATCTCACAGACAACAACATCTCTCTTGCAAAAATGCAACACACGCTTCAGTGGACAATGCGTATACTGGACTCGAGATTAGAAACTTGTTGCTTTGGCACAAAGAATTCCCGCCTTTGGCACATCAGCTAGAGCTAAAATCCTATGAGGGGTTGCTTTGTGTTAACCGAGTAAAGCAGAATGAGCATCATTGGTTGAGCGAATTAGTAGAGGTAATGGAGCAAGAGTTTGAAGGAGTTTTGCAAGAGGCAAGGATGAAGCAACAAAATATAGTACGTCACTTGCAGGAATGGTGAATCGTGATGCCTTGGTAGCATGTCTTGCCACACCGACAAGTGACTTGGGATGAGTCACAATGATTTTGTTAGGGGCTTGTTGGACAGTGGATCCCCCGTGTAATGGTTTTGGGGCTTAAAGCCCACAATTTAGGGTAAAGATATTGTAAAAGTTATGCAAAGTGTGTGGAGCGCGAACTACAATGGGTCAAGTCAAAGGGTTGTGTGCACAAAAATACTGTAAAATAATAGAAAGCAAGTCGGCTTGCCCATGGTCCGTAGACCATGGGAAGGTATAAATAGAGTAAGATTTTAAGGATAGAAAGTAGCTTTTGGCTAAGATCTGATGTATGATGGGTTTGTGAAGGCAATATTTGCTCTGATTCTGTAAGTCCGAGTCATGGGTAGTAGTAGTTAGAGAAGGCTCTGCAGTTGTGTGCACAAAAGACTGGTAGAGTTCGCAACTGTGTGCATGGACCCCTGTAGCTGAGTGTGCAAGGTGGAACTGACTATACTGAATCAAAGGGTAATAAAGATAAGTGTTTTTGACTTATTGTGCCTTTTATTGTGGATCTATATGTTTATGCTTATGCTATGATTTTATGCATATCTGTATGATTTATGGTTGTGCACACTGGTTATCACTGTTGAATGCTAGGGTTAAGACTTTAAGAATTAGATCTGATCTATAATAAATACATTAATAATAATAATCTAAGAAGCTCCTCATCACCGAGCTTCACAAAGGCCAGATTGTTGTGCGCGACTGTGCAGATTAGTTCGTGACCCTTCCAGTCCTCATCAAGACATCCCTAGGGTGTGGAAACCTGGTTCTAGCACCCTCCCATACTACCTGGGGTGAGACTTTAGTCCATGCTCCACGGACTGTTGCCAAAAGGGCCGGTAGTGTGGTATTTGTTTGGCTAAAACACTTCCGAACCTAGGTTAGGCCCCATCAAGCCAACAAGTCTTCTTCTTCTAGCTCCAAGCGGAACCGTCCTCCAGATCCATCCAATCCTAGTCTTCAATAGCCTCCTTCCATAACCAATACCATGATATCTCAAGCAAGTGGGAGAATATCAAAACTCAAGGAAACAAGGGTTTCTTGAACTTGGGGAAGTGCTTGAAGCACAGGGATACTTCAGACTTAGTCAGGGGATAATCTCAGTATAGTAATTCTATCTCTTCTCCTCTTTAAGGCCTTCCCATAGAAGTCTATTTCTACTTCTCCCAATTAGTTTTTTAGTTGGGGAATAGTTGGGAAACAGTTGGGCGACGACCACTAGGAGGTAACCAACACGTAAAACTCGTGAACTCCACCCATAAATAAGGAAATTTAATTTTTTTAAAGTGTTTTAACACATATATGCTGGTTGGGTATTGACTAACCAGCATGTACACGCTTTTATCACAGGTCAAAGTAGCGTACGGGGAGTAAAACACTGTTTTTAAAATATTTGGACTAAGTTTGGAAGAAGGGGTTGCCCTAGGCCATAAACCAATCATCACAAATACCAAGGGTGATATTTGGAGCTATAACATGTGGGTCATGGATCGTGAGCAAGAGCAAATCCTGATGCCTTGATGGAACTGTCCTTTAACTAAAAATGACAAAGAATCTTTTTCACCATGTGCCTTTCACGTTTTTCTTTTACAACATAGGATAAATGTTAAGATTTTTATGAAAGTAATTTATCCCATCATGTCCCTTTTTCGTTTTACCATATCATTAAAACTTAGGATATAAATGGCATAGGGACATATTTATAGAAACCATCTAATTTACCTACCCTTAACTAAACTAACATTTTATTTTTTCGAAAGGGTGCACTTAGACTAGCAAACCCACATTATTTTATTTTGTATAGAATAAAAAACTATCTAAATGTTATCCCTTTTTTCTCCTATTGATTCAAATTAAACAGTTGAATCAATTTCATTTTCTACCTAACTACTGATTTACCAAGATTATACTATTTGGAAAATCTTTATTCTCTAGTCTAATTTGCAGAAATTTAAACCTTTTTAACCATGATTACACTATATGATTAAACAGCTAACTAATCATTGTGGAATTTTGAACAAGTTTCACACAACCTTTATTTAAAAATGATGAAGAAAACTATCTATCAATAGTGGCATTTAGACTTACAACACTTTCCATATTATTTCTTTTTTATTTTTCTTTCTTTTTCAATATTTTTGTTTTTCCTCTTTTTTCTTATTTATACCCTCTTTTAATTTTTTATTCTATTTTTCTTTTATTTGGAAATCATTGGCAGATTGACAATTGTTTACAGTATAAGATTCTTGAGATACAATACTCAAATACCTTGATATCCTATAAATTATAGGACCCTAACACATGGGAACAAAAAAAACCCAATTAGATGGAAGATGAACTATTTTTTTAAAAGGAAAAGAAGATATGTTAGTTTGAAGCCAAGTTGTCACTAGGGCTTTAGAGGTTACATAGGGTATTAGTAACTAATGTTGGAACCACTAAGGATCATAGTGCAAGATACTATGATACTAAGGTTGCAACAAATACTAATGAACATGCAATCATAAGTGATTCAATTTAAATGCTCTGAACCAAGGGTATCTAGGACTGCCACTAGGTGAATATAATCATATCTAAACAAACTATATTGCTGATTTTTTAGTTGGTGAAAAAGGATGTGGAAGAACACAACTTGGGAACTAAAGAAAATACTCAAAAGTCAAAGCTTTCTAAATCTTTGGATTCCACATGAAAAACTAGGTATGTTAAATTATCTAAGTGATTTAAAGATGTTTTTGCATGGAATTATAGATATTTGAGAACATATGAGACTCCTATCATACAACATAGAATACCTTGAAGGAGGGGTCTAAACCTTCTATGCAGAAACTGAGGTTCAATTCCATTCTTCTGCCCATTATTTAGAAGGAAATCATGAAACTATTGGATGAGAGAATCATGATACCACTGAGATACTCTGAGTGGGTAGCCAATCTGGAACCTGTTAGAAATAAGAATGGAGACATAAGGATATGCATATATTTTAGAAACTTGAACAAATGCTCACTGAAGGAAAATTAACAATTTTCCAAGATGGATCATTTATTATAGAATGTGATAAGAACCTCGAGAATAACGATGATGAATGGTTTCTCAGGCTATAATCAAATAGCCATGCATGAATTAGATAAAGAAAATACAACACTCACAACACCATGGGGTACAATCATGTATGAAAAAATTCCCTTTGGATTGATGAATACAAGAGAAACTTTCCAAAGAGAAATGGAAATCACATTAGTTGGTGAAAGGGAAAAATTCATCATCATTTACTTGGATGACATGACTGTTTTCTCAAAAATAGATGATGAAAATTTAGAACATCTCAAGTAGGTATTTCTAAAATACAAGAAATATGGATTGTCTTTGAATCCCAAGAAATATTTATTTTCCCTCCAAGAAGGAAAAATATTGGGATGCATTGTGTTGAAGGAAGGGGAAAAGATTGATCTAGAGGGAATAGTAGCCATATCCAAGATAACTCTACCTAGAAACAAGAAGGAATTATAGTCATTCCTTGGGGAAAATATTTTTTTTTTGTGAATATTCATTCCAAATTCGGTAGAAAATATAAAACATATCAAATGAATTTTAAAGAAAGACAATGATGTCAAGTGGACTATAGAGGCTAGGGTCTTGTTTGAAGAAATAAAGATATCTATCATGAAAACATTGGTCATAGTCAGTCCAGACTTCATCAAGGAATTTAAAATCTTTTCCTTTTCCTCAGAACATGCACTAACATGATCCAGACTTATGCAAGAATGCAATAGAATATAGATATAAAGATAAACATAGAGATGCAGTAGAAATAAATCTTCATTTCATTAATATCAAGGCACTGTATGATGCTTACATATAGAATAGAAATAAACTAGCTCGAGCAATGGTAGCTTATCTCTGAGAAGAGATGTGGCAGCTACATGTCTCTGAACTATGTTACAATGAGGCTCAAAGGAATTTTTTATTATTAAAAAACAAAGAGAAGCTCTAAAAAACCAAAAAAATAACCCTAAGAGATGGAACGTAAGTTGTTTGTAGGCCCTATTAGGGTTAGTTGGGTAGCCAACTTCTCGGGCTTGTAACTTGGTCACATGATCTCTGTTTGGCACGTATGATACCTCATTAGAAAGGCCACTTCGAGTGTTATAGGATTGATGGCATGCCCCTGATTATGGATTTGGTCTTGCTACAAAGCTTAAAAAATGTTGTTTATGGGATCAAAATAGCTCTAGAAGTTCAAGACCTGAAAAGCTGCTAAAAATAGTAAATGTTACTATAATCAAGGAAATTGATGAAACCTACTGGAGGTATAGGTGGAATAGGTGGGTGGAAACCAATATACACTTGGTTCAGTCCCCCCCTTTAGGAAGTAATGGTCCCCATTGCATTTAAACCCTTCATAAGTTGAGGAATTTTTTGTTGAACATGGTCCCTAGCGAGCCACTTGCCCTGGTGAAGTAGTTGACCTACTTTGAGAACTCGATATACTTGGATCCTTTGTCAGAGATTTTTCTTGATTTGTGTGTCCATGATCCTATCATTTGTGGCTAGTTCAATATAAACTGGGTTTAGATATGTTGGTATTAGCTGCTCAACAACATAAGATGTGTTTAACAATGGGGGAAAGTATGGCCACAGCCGATTCACAATGAATTTTGGGTGTAGGCCAATGAATGGTGGAATGTTGAGCTCAAAATAATTGTCCCCTACAACCTTAGTGATAGTGTAAGGCCCATATTTAAGTGGGTGAAGCTTGCAGTGGGACCCAATGAGGCATTCCTTTTGCTAATTTAACCAAACTTTACTACCCACCTGGAACTTGTGTGGCACTCGATGTTGATCATGACGTTGTTTGTAATTATAATTTTCTCTATCCAATATGTCATGGACTTGCTAGCAGATGTGCTAGATGCGCTTAATGAAGATGTTAGCTATGTATGCTTCGAACTGGACATGAGGCGAATCTTCCTGAGTAGCTATGAATGGTATGGAAACATCAAGGGGACATAATGGCTGGAATCCCTATCCCACCTAAAAGGGGTTGTGGCTAGTTGAGTTGTCGAGATCCTTGTTGTAGCTTTGTTGGACATAAGAGAGGCTCTCATCCCATGTGTGTGGGTTCTTTGAGTTGTACATGCATATCATGTGCATGATCATCTTGTTGACAACCTCTATTTTTCCATCAGTTTGGGGGTGTAAGGTTGTGGACTTAGTGAGCTTGGTATCCAACAATGACTAGAGGCTTAACTAGAATGTGCTTAGGAACCAGCTGTCCTGATCTAAGATAATGGACTTTGGGATCCCAAAGTGTACCCATACTCATTCAAAGAAGAGTTTGGCAGTGGCTTCTATTGTGATACTCTTCTCATAGGCTGACAAAATGGCCATCTTAGAGAATTTGTCAATGACCACGAAAACACAGTCAATGCCATGCTTGGTAGAATGAAGGACTGGCATGTAATCCATGGAGATGGATTCTCAGGGCCAAATAGGAGTCAGCATAGGAGTGTAAAGGACTTTCTTCTTGATTGTAGGTTTGACAATGGCATAGGTAATGTAGGATCTTATATACTTCCCAACATCTTATCGAAGGTTCGGCCAATAAAAATACTTCTGCAATATTGCCACTATCTTTTCCACTGCAAAATTTATAGTGACCTGATTATAGTGTGCCTCCAAAATCATCTTAGCACGCTTGCTTGAAGGAACACAGAGGTGTCCCAGGTGGCATAACAATGTATCCTAGAGGTAGAAATATGGGACTTTCTTACCTTCCAAGATCATCTGGTACATGGTGCCAAATTATAGGTCTCTTATAAATATGCTACCATCCTAAAGTATCGTGTCCATAAGAGTCGAGCATAGTGGATAATGGCATAACTGATGGTAAGATGAGGCAATCTACAACATCATTTGTGCTATGCTTCTTGTACTTAATGTTCAAATGGAATTGCTATATATAGGTAGACCATTTCTTATGGTGATTGTTCTGCAACTATCCTTGTGTTTGTATGAACTACAAGGGTTGGAAGTTTGTTTGGATGATCATTTATTTCCCCATAATGTAATGCTTACATTGTCGGCAGCCCTGCATAATGGAATACATCTCCTTATCATAGGTGGGATACTTTCAGACTCTATCTTAAACTATCTCACTATGATAGGTCACTGGATTCCCCTGCTAGGTATGAACTACACTAACAACTTAGTGAGACGCATATGTCTCAATTTCAAATGGTTGTTGCAGGTTAGGTAATGTGAGAACTGGTGCAGAGAAGAGGTAATGCTTCAACTTTGCAAATGCCTTATGTTGGGATTAATATGAAAATAAATTTTCTTTAGTTATGCCCTTGGTGACTTAACGCAAATGCCAATTGATATGAGAGAATCTGAACATGAACTTGTGATAGAAATTGGCAAGACACAAAAAGTTACAGAGCTTGGTTAGAGTGGTTTAGGCTAGTCAATCCCACATAACTTGTATCTTGGCTAGGTCCACAGGCACAACCCACTCATAATTTATATACCCTTGATATTGAACCTAGGTCATACCAAATGTGAATTTCTCCAAATTGGTCAAAGTCAGGCTGAGGAGTCGGTAAACTTAGGGCGAACACTAACACTGACACTCACACAAGTTGTGTTGTTGCCGCTATCTGCTGGAATTAATACCAAAATAGCTTTGCTTTATCTATGCCCTTGGTGACTTGACGCAAAGGCCAATTGATATGAGAGAATCCAAACATGAACTTGTGATAGAAATTGGCAAGACCTAAAAGGTTATGGAGCTCTGTTAGAGTGGTTCAGGCTGGTTAATCTCACATAACTTGTATCTTGGCTAGGTCCACATGCACACCCCTCTCATCAATGATATACCCTAGATATTGAACCTAGGTCATACAAAATGTCAATTTCTCCAAATTGGCACACAATTTGTGTTGTCGCAGGGTTTGGAGCACCTATTGGATATGTTGTATGATCTCTTCCTAACACTAGATAAAGATCAGGATGTCCTCTAGGTACACTACTATGAACAAGTTGGAGAAAGGCTGGAATATTTTTTCCATTAGTTGAATGAAGGTTGCGGGGGAATTCATCAACCTAAAAGGCATGAGAAGCCATTAAAAAAGGCCCTCCTTGGATTTGAATGCAATCTTCCAAACATCAGAGGGTTCAATCAGTACTTGGTGATAATCGGACTTCAAGTCAATCTTGCTAAAATATTTGGCCCCCTTGATCTAGTCTAAAAGGTCATCAATCCATGGGATTGGATGCCAATTCTAGACAGTGATCATATTCAATGCTTGATAGTCAATACAAAGCCTCCAAGTTCCTTCCTTCTTCTGTACCAACATGATCGAGCTTCAAAGGTGATGAACTTGGCCTCATGTGCCCTTTATGAAACAACTCCTGAATCTACCTCTTGATCTCACCATTCTCTAGAATAGAGTGTCGATAGATTGGTCCATTATGTAGCGACACACCTAAGGTCATATAGATAGAGTGCTTGACCTAACATTGTAGGGGTACCCCTATGGGTGAGGTGGAGATGTCCCTATACTCCTGCATGACATTTTCCATCTACTACTACCATGCGGAGGGGCCATGTCTAGAGGGCGTGGATGTGGCCACAATATTCCTCTTATTTTGAGGGCGAATCATAAGGAAGACAAATTTTCCAGTCTAGGAAATGATCTTACTACATTGTTTAGCATATATTTAAGAAAGGGTGGTAGGCTATGCTACCTCTAGTATCTTGTATAATTTTTGACCGAATGTAATAATAAGATAATGAGGTGTAGATTCATATACAACATGACACTTCCATAGGTATGGGTAACCTAATAAAATATAATAGACTTTTAGTGGGGAAATATTTTACAATACCTCATCTGCAAATGGCTCGATGTTATAAGGCAGAAAACACTACTGGCTGACATGGAGATCTCGCCCTTGGTGGAGCCACCTGATGGTGTACGATTGTCGGTGTGGTGTTTTTGACACCTTCAATCTCTTAATGACCTCGGTTGAGATTAGTTTCTTTTGGCTCCTACTGTCAATGATTGACTGCACCGTTGAATCCCTTACCCACATCTGTGAGTGGAAAGGGCGCCCCCCCTCCTCCAGATCCTTAGGTTCTACCTTTTGGAGCTTCGTGGTGGCTACCATCATAGTGGGTTCAACGTCAATGATCTTATTTCCCTCATCGGTTCGCTTGTCGAGTTTCTGCTCATAGTCAGAGCATTTATCCATCTCTGCATCCTTCAGCTTAGCCACCAACACCTCCTTCACACAACATTTAGTTGTGTTGTGAGTGGGAGTTTTATGGAAATCACACCACTTGTCAGTGTCTTTCTTTTCCCTCCCGTTATTCTTGGGTTGTGGCTTCAAAGAGTTGTCCTAGAGGGTCGCGGCCTTACTCTTCCATTTGCTTTGTGGCTTGGGAGCACCTCTTCTCTGCTTTGGGTTTGCGATCCAAATTGTTACCTCTTCTTCTTGAATTTCTACTCAATCATGGTAGCATATCAGTATGCTTCACCAAGCGAGGAGATTTCCAAGAATTCCATTTCCTCTTGAATTTGTTTGTCCAAACAACTACCATACTTGAGCAGAAGATGTTTATAAAATATTTGATACCCAATTTTATGGCAGGGTATGGAAAAGATCCATCAGCTCATGCACATCTTGATCCCTTTGTCATCGCAACGTAGTCCATTGTATGTACTTGTCTTCATAACTCCCCACGAGGTAATATTGTTCCTTAATGGTGTCTTGGAAATAATTCTAGGTGGGTGTGATGGGAAATAGTGAGGGTTCCCTCTCGTCCCTTTGTTTATAGTATGTTTCTCACCAGTCCTTGACATGGGGGGTAGCTTTGAGGAGTGAAAAACTAATATTTTCCCTATTGGAAAAATAATGAACTGAAATATATCCTTCTAATAGATTTAAAAATCCATCTGCAATGTTTGCATCTATCTTGCCTCCAAATATGGTAATGTCAAAGTTGACTTGTACCTTGAAGGGGGTGGTGCCTCTAAAGTGGCTTCCATATGAAGATGCATCCCTTGTGGGCATTCGCCGAAGGATCTGGGAAAAACTATCCATCAATGCGTTCCTTTTTCGCTTAGGGATTCTCTAACCAATATTTTGAAGGGATCTCTTGCTCCCTCGTCTTTCTATTCTCCCTCCATGGGAGGCTATTCGGGTTTACGAGGTTGGTATTGAAAAGATTCAACTAGTTTGAGCCTTAACTCCTTATACCTCGACCTCATTGGGGACATGAACAGAAAAATAGAGAAATAGAAGACCTCTTTGATACCACTAATCCATACTTATGCACGAATGCAATAGAATACAGATATAAACATAAACACGAAGATGAAATAGAAATAAATCTTCATTTCATTAATATCAAGGAGCTGAAAGATGCTTACATATAGAATGGAAATAAACTAGCTTGGGTGATGGTAGTTTATATCTGAGAACATATGTGGCAGCTACATGCCTCTGAATCGTGTTACAATGAGGCTTAAGAGCCTTTTTATTATTGAACAACAAAGGGAATCCCTAAAAAACCAAAACCATAATCCTAGGAGATGGAACACCAAGAGTTTGAGCGCCTCGTTGGGGTTAGTAGCGCAACTAACTTCCCTGAGTCTTAACTCGATCATATGATCTTTATTTGGTGGATACGATACCTCATTAGAAAGGTCTCTCCGAGTACTACAGGATTTGCGGTAGGAATTTTCCTAAGGCAATGGGTCTCTTAAAGACCTTAAAAATATGCCATTTATGGGGTCAAAATAGCTCTGGAAGTTCAAGACCCTAAAAACTACTAACAATAGTAAATGTTGCTATAATCAATGAAACTAATGAGACCGACTAGAGGTCCAGGTGGAATAGGTGGATGGACACCAATATCAGTCTAGATCATTACTCCCCCTATAGGAAGAAATGTTACCCATTGCGTGCAGAGGCTCCGTGAGGTGAGGAAATTTTTGTTGTACTTGGTCCCTAGTGAGCCACTTGCCCTGGTGAAATATATGACCAGCTTTGAGAACTCGATATAGCTAGATCCTTTGCTAGCGAGTGTTCTTGATCTGTATTTCCATGATCCTATTAGTTGTGGCCTATTTGATGCAACTTGGGTTGAGCTCTGTTGGTGTCAGTTGCTTAGCAACGTCAGATGTGTTCAACAATAGGGGAAATTTTAACCGCAACAAATCCACATTGAATATTGGGTACATGCCAAGGAACAGTGGAATGCTGAGCTTGAAAGCATTGTCCCCTATAGCCTTAGTGATGGCTTAAGACCCATATCACAGTGGGCGAAGCTTACAAAGCACTAAGTGTTAGTGCTCAGATTGTCTCAATAACTGAGGATAGTCTGAGATCACATCACTCAGGATCCTAAATCCTCCTAGTCTAGGTGACAAGGGTTTGCCTCCCTTTCACCATAGGGGGTATTCCCCAGTGACAATCAAAATTGAATACTCATTATAAAATAGTGTAAATTAAATAAATTTTCTAATTAAATAAATAAATAGGTCATATTATTGATTAAAGAGTGTTTTTAAAGAAATAAATCCTTTTAGGAAATAGATGTGGAAGACATATAACATGTGAAAACTTATTAAAAATAAAATGTCATTATGGCTAAGAGAGGTTTAAATTAATATACTATATTTCTCACAAAACATAAGGGTTAGTAAAAAATAAAATAAAAACAAAATAAAATGACAGAAGTTAATAAAAACTAGCCTAAATGCATTTAATAGAAATGTTGTAGTTGAAACAACATGGTATCAAGTATTATTATTATTCATCTTGCAACAAAACAAATAAACTATTAGATTTCAGTTTTTTAAATAGTAAATATTGGAGGAAAAACTAAACCAATTTTAATGCATGGAAGATTAAGCAATCTGATCATGTCAAAGCATTTCTAATCACCACATATTACCAGTGCAATAAAGAAATGATAAATGAAAAATAATTTAATGATAAAAAATAAAATAGGAGGGCTAGTTTTATGGTATTTAAATTAATGTGTAAATAAAAACCCTAAATAACATGTATTGTTAGAATTTCATTTTGCAACACATAAATTCAGATATGATTTTAAAATAATATTTAAATATCAAGTATTCAAATAATTAAATCATTATTGCATGCAATATTATTGAATAATCATATTATATCAATAACCTGCACAATGGACCGGTAAATAAAACCTCACATAAAAAGAACGCACAAAAAGAAAAAAAGGAAATACAATGAACAACAACACTTTAGCAAGTGCATGATGGTCATAAAAAGAATAAGTCTTCAACTCCAATACGTCACCATCCTTCAATCTTCTAAAAAGCCCGAGAACAATCTTCTACATCTTCTTTTAAATGTCTAGAAGTTCGTTTCATTTAGTTCTCGTAACTTCCTGAATGAAATTACATTAATAACAATTATTTTGAGAAAATGTAATACAAACTCCCTCATTTAAATGAAATTTTGCTCGAATTCTCCATGTGATTTTAATGTATTTTATTTATTTATTTTTTAATTATATTGAAATTTTATAAATCATTATTTAATTTTTATTATTAAATAGTTTTATTTTAATTTATTATAATAATAATTGTAATTATTAATTCAAAATTAAGATGCTAATCTTTTATATAATATAATGGTGATTTTATTAGAAGTTACAATGCTTATTACACGAATATACTTGATGCAGGGAAAATATGAAGATTTAAGGAGCAATTTTTTATCACGATAATATGAGAGGAAGTCATATAGTGAGGGAGGTACAAGGTGAAACTGATAGAAGGGGTAAAGATCTAGTTGGGGTGGAATTGGTGACAAAACCTAATGAGGCACTCCTTTTGTAAATGTAACCAAACTTTGTCGCCCACCTGAAACTTATGTGGCACCTAATATTGATCATGATGATGTTTGTACTTAGCATTTGCTTTGTTCAATATGTCATGGACCTACTAGCGGATGTGCTGGATGCACTGAATGAAGCTATTAGTTGTGTCAGCTTTGGACTGGACATGAGCCGAATTTGTCTGAGTAGTTACAAATGGTATGGAAACATCATTGGGACATAGTGGCTAGAATCTCAATCTCACCTGAAAGGTGTTGTGGCCAGTTGAGCTATAGAGAACCATGTTGTAGCTGTGTTGGACATAGGGGAGGCTCTCATCCCATGTGTCTAGGTGCTTCGAATTATACATATGCAGGATGTGCACGATCATCATGTTGACGACCTCTGTTTAGCCATTAGTTTGGGAGTGGAAGGTCATGGACTTAGTGAGCTTGGTATCCAACAACGACCAAAGACTTGACCAGAATTCACTTAGGAACTGGTTATCCCGATCTGAGAAAATGGACTGTGGGATCCCAAAGTGTACCCATACTCATTCAAAGAGGAGTTTGGCAGTGCCTTTTTCTATAATACTCTTCTTGTAGGCTACCAAAATGACCATCTTAGAGAGTTTGTCGATGAGCACCAAAACGTAGTCGTTGTCATACTTGGTAGAAGCAAGGCCCGACACATCATCCATGGAGATGGATTCCTAGGGTTGGCTAGGAGTCAGCATATGAGTATGCAGACCTTACTTCTTTATTATAGGTTAGGCAATGGCGCAAGTAGTGTAGGATCTGATGTACTTCCCAACATTCTGTTGAAATTTCGGCCAATAAAATTACTTCTACAACACTACCACTATATTTTCTACCCTAAAATGTACAGTGACTTGATTGTAGTGCACCTCCCAAATAATCTTGGCACGCTCACTTGAAGGAACATAGAGGCGTCTCAGGTGGCATAATACTGTGCCTTGGAGGTGAAAATCTAGGACTTTCTTACTTTCCATGTGCATCTGGTATGTGGTGCCGAATTTTGAATCACTCTTGTAAATATGCATCCATCCTGAAATCTCGTGTCCACAAGAGTCGAGTACAGTGGTTTGAGCCATAACCGACAGTCAACTGCGACAATCTGTAACATTATTGGTGTTTCCCTTCTTGTACTTAATGTTCAAATGAAATTGTTGTAGATAAGTGGACTGTTTCTGATGGCAATTGTGCTGCAACTTTCCTTGTGCTTGTATGAATTGCAATGGTTGATGGTATGTCTAGATGACCATTTCCTTCCCTATAATGTAATTCTTCCATTTTCAGCATGCTTGCATAATTGAATACATATCCTTGTCATATATGGGATACTTTTAGACTGCATATGAAAGTGTCTCACTATGATATGCCATCGGATGCCTCTGCTGGGTAAGAACTACCCCAACAACATAGTTGGAGGCATCTGCCTCAATTTCAAATAGTTCTTGCAGGTTTGGTAATGTCAGCACTAGTGCAGAGTAGAGGTGATGCTTAAACTAAATAAACACCTTTTTTTAGGATTCAGACCACAACAACTTTTCTTTTGCTTCACCCTTCATGACTTGATTCAAAAGCAAAGTGGTATGAGAGAATCCCAACACGAACCTACAATAGAAATTGGCAAGACCTAGAAAGCTGTAGATATCGGTTAGAGTAGTTGGGGTTGGCCAATCTCGCATAACTTGTATCTTGGATGGGTCCACATGCACACCCCACTCATCAATGATGTGCCCCTTATATTGAACCTCGGTCATAACAAAAGTGAATTTCTCTACACTGGCACACAATTTGTATTGTTTAAAGGTTTGTAGGACTTGTTTGATATGGTGTATGTTCTCTTCCCAAATTTGGCTGAAGATTAGTCGTCTAGGTACATGTTAGATACCTATAATACTACTGTATTCCCTTATTATTATTATCATTGGAGCCCATTATTGTTATTGTTGTGCCCTTACATTATTATTGTTATGTCAGCTCTGATTATATTGCGACCCCTTAGACTCCTATATATAGAAAGGAGGTCTTATCATTTGTATCATCCAAGAATTGTTCATTTGTGTAATGTAAAGGAGGTTGCCCCCTCGAAGAGTCTGATTTTGAAGTCGTTGGTCTATCTTTTCTTCTATTTTGTGAGTTGGTTGCATAACAATTGGTATCAAACCTTTGGATTCTAGGGTTTCACTGTTTCAACTTGGTCATCGTGGAATTTTCGCTATAACATTTTTTATATAATGTTTCAGAAGCTAACATTAAAACTCACTTGAGCTGAGATATTGATTAATCTTGGGTATGAATTTTAGATATTTTCGTACTATTTTTTTAGATATATGATTAACGAAAGTTAGGGATTTTGTAGGCTCCCAAATTATATCTCAAACAAGTGACCTGGGGAAAATTGTCATAACTTTCTCACTGAGCATCAGATTGAAATTTCATCAAATGGTATAGAAATAGGACAGTCTGTAGTATTTTTTGTATTTTTTTCAGGTTCAAAGGTTGAAATAGTGACACGTGGAACTTCATACAAATTCGCTCTACTCAACCAGTCTATAATCAGGTCATCGTGGGAGATTTGAAATAAATATTTCTTGGAGAATCCAATCTTGATCATACTTATGGGGTTGGAATGAGGACTCAAAGGGATACTACATGAAAAAATTTCAAACCTTGGAGACCTGCAATTACAAAGATACAATAGATTCAATATCACGCTCCTACAAAGCCAAAAAAGGTGTGTAGTCTTTTTAAAATTTTGCTTAAGTTTGGTTTGAAAAATTAGTTTGAAGGTATCCAAATGACATAGTGAAGCATAATTATCATTAATTGATGCTCCAATGAAAGAAAATGGAAACAGCTAGTAAGCAACATGAAATCTCTACCATGACTCATGAAGAAGAGGAAGAAATGCAAAATGATATATCAAAATTACAAGACCAAGTGCAACAAATTTCACTCTCACAAAAAGTAACAGAACCTAAGATGGATGATTTAAATAAAGCATGGAAACTAAGTTGAATGGCATGGAAGCTAAAATGGATGGCATGGAAATTAAGATGGATGCAATAGAAGAAAAACTTAAAGGAAACATGGAAGATTTGAAGTTAGATTTAACAAAGTTGCTACAAGAAATGCTTACTAATGGAGAAAGGGTAGTAAAGGAAGCTCATGATGAGAACAAAAGAAATGTTAATCATGATTTCATAGACTCTAACATTGGATTAAAGACCCTCCATGTTCCAAAGATCGATATGAGGAAGTTTAATGGCAAGGATCCCGTAACATGGATACTATAGATGGAGCAATATTTCGATCTCCATAATGTGCAAAACACACAAAAGGTATACATTGCAAGTTTATATTTGGAACCCAATAAATTTGTATGGTATCAATGGATTTGCTCTTGTAAAAAAATTGTGACTTGGGAAATTTTTACGGAATAAATGATAACACATTATGAGGATACAAAAAGCAACACCTTTTTTAGCCAATTGATAAATCCCAAACAAAAGGGTTCAGTGGTGGAGCACATTGAGGATTTCCAAAAATTGAATAGAAGGGTAAAAGATATTCCAGAGGAGCATAGGATTGATGTTTTCATACTAACATTAAATGATAAGATCCAACATGAGGTTTGCCTTTGGCAATCTGATTCATTAGAAAAGGCATTCCGATTGGCAAGAAAAATTGAAAGCAAAATTATGGAAACAA
Source organism: Pinus tabuliformis (assembly GCA_031772625.1). Classification (NCBI taxonomy): domain Eukaryota; kingdom Viridiplantae; phylum Streptophyta; class Pinopsida; order Pinales; family Pinaceae; genus Pinus; species Pinus tabuliformis. Next base: position 483,607,002 of record CM062814.1, on the reverse strand, counting down.
GGAAGCCTACCACTCACAACTATAAATATGGAAGTGTTGTTGCCCCTAGCTTTCCACAACCTACAAGGTTGACACCACAAAAATTGGATGAAAAAATAGAAAAATGGCTTTGTTACTGTTGGGACAGGGTCCCCTAGGGTCAATTTTGGGGCAAACGCCAAAGTTTTAGGGCAGAAAGCCCAAGTTTTGGTATGTAAAATGTAAAGTCTCCACAAGTTGTGGTCGTTGAGCGTGTAGATAGTAAAGTGTTGTAAAGGGTTTTACCCTTCTTTTATGTTAGTTGTGTTGGATTTAGTAGATCTACCCATGGTCCATGGACCATGGGATTGTATAAAAAGGAGAGTCTTAGAGAGTCTAAGGCAGTGCATAAGTTCATCATAATGATGAAGATGAATGTAATAGGTCAGTAGAAGCGAAGAGAGAAGAGTCTTAGAGTAGAACAGAGGCTTTGCAGTTGAGTGTGTAGAGGCCTACAGTAGAGTCCGCAGACCCCTACAACTGAGTGCACAGGGAAGTGTTGATTCTGTAAGAAGAACTGAAGTATCAATAGAGAACATTATTGTGGAATTATCTGTGTTTTGTCTATTTTCTCTTGTTATGAATGAATGTGCTATTATGTTATGATCAATAATGGGTTTATGATTTAATATTGTATTGATGTGTGAATCTGCATGGTTTACATTGTTATATGAATGCAATTACTAATATCTGTTTACATGAAGAATATCTTAATGCATGTTAAAGATATAAAATACTTAGTTTGATCTGGGTAAATACAAAAGTAGGAGTAATCACAGAAGCACGTAAGTAGTTGATTCACCTATTTAAGGTTTGCGAAAGACACTTGTATACCTTCGTGAAGGTCTAGAAGTTGACTAAAGGAAGTATATCGATAAGCCCTAAAAGACTTATCGATCTGTGCGAAGGTATATTTAGGGCATAAAATGACATTACACTAATCTTTGGGTGCAGAAACTTGGTAACAGCATCCCCCCATACTGCCTCAGGTGAGGCTTCAGTCCGTGCTCGACAGATTGATGCTGAAAGGGCCAGTAGTGTAGGGATTTGTTTGGAAAACTTAACTTTGAATGTGGGTTAGGACCCACTAAGCCAACAAATGGTTCTGTTTCCGGGACTGAGATCTACATAAAGAGATGTGTGATGTTGCATCACTGGAATCCAACAAAGCAAGAAATTGAGAATTAGTTGGATAGAAAGATCCACGGATTTGCGGCACAAAATAGAAATCTGCTATTGATGAAAGAATAGTGTTTGGATAGGTATCTACACATAGAGATACATGAAATTTTCTTATGTTCCTTCCCAATCGAACTATACGAGTGGATCGTTAAATTGGCAGATGGCCAAGGAAGGTGGAGGCTTGACGGTCTGATAGTGTGGACCTCAAAGTTAGTGCAGAGATTGGAAGCCTTTGAAGATAAGATCGCACGCGTTGTTGATCACTGGCTTGATCGCATCATAGGAGGATTTGTGACAGAATTCGCGGTCGGTACCTCGGTCAAATACAAAGAAGCAGAGCAATGCTTCTTCAAGGGACCGTGAGGTAAGTATTTAAGATATTTGAATACTTGGATTAAGATGCTTTTGTGTGAAAAGTGGGTTATTCAATTACCTTAATGTTTTGGGCTACACAAAGTGGAAATATCTTTATGGATAGAGGGAGAATAGGGCATGAATATATCCTGCTAATTGAGCCTCCTCTGAGTGACGATGAAGGAGCAGCACTAGCTTCGCCGCATAGCATTGTCCAATTAATAAGGCAAGGGTTCCCACGAATACCCCATCTAGCCACACCACCTCCATATTCACCTCCACAACATACACCTTCACCCACACTGCCACGACCTCTGCCACCATTCAATATGGCGAATGTAGTGAAGTTGCCCATTTTCAAGGGCTTGGGAAATGAGGACCCATACCAATTTTGGTTCATTGCAAAGGCCATGTGGACAACCCAGAATATTATAGAATATCAGATGAAGAAAGAAACGTTGTTTATTGCTCTAGAGGATCACGCGCTAACATGGCACATCAAGTAATGTACTAATAAACTGACGGTTGCTTTAGCAGACATCCAGAATCTATTGAATAAGTAATTCAATAGGCCCAAATCTAAATCACAATCAATCATTGGATTTAAGGAAATCATGATGAGACCTGGTGAAACACCCTAGGAATTGGACCAGAGGTTGAAATGATAGATCTGCGAAGCTAACATGAATCTTACGAATGGATAGCACCGCGAATGGTTTGTAGCTTAGCTCTTGCCTCACCTAAGGGTTTCTTTATCACAACAAATGATTGGGACCCAAGCGGAAGCCCTGGAGATTGCGATGATATTGCATGAGACACCGATTCTAGATGTTGCTTTGGGAGTTTAGCATATTCTCTCGGAGTTGCAAAATCTTTGCCTAGAATTCTAAAGTTTGAAAAAAGAGAGAGTGGCTCAGATAGAGGTGTGCAAAGAAGTTTGGTGTCTAAAGTGTAAGAACCAGGGGAATGAAAAATATCACTGCCTTGTCTTTGCGAATTATGTTGCAGGAGGAGGCCAATACCTCTGAAGCCAGAAGCTTAAGCAGGGCCAAGTATATGGCCCACGCTGTGGTGCGCTATCTGTCAGTTAGCTAGAAAACGTGCAACAGACAATTGCCACCTACTGCAGAAATTTGTGCAGACACCGCAACAACTCTTCTAGAACTTCTATAAATCAGTAGGGCATGATGAGTGTAACTACCGTAGCTATGAGTTAATACTCGAAAGAATGCCCGCGTATCGAATGAAGACAAAAACCCGGCCTCTGGATCAAGGCATTGGGGGACCGCGTGGAGGATATCAAGGGCGCAGATGAGGCTGAGGTGGAGGAGGACTTGGTAGAGGTCGGGGGCAAGTTATTTGCTACAATTGTGGAGTGCGAAGACACTACGCATGGGAGTGTACAAACCTGATGCGCCTGTCGTGCAAATACTGTACTCAGTTTGAGCAAGTGATAGAATAATGCCCTATATTAATAGCTAAGATGTGGGAAAAGGGGGTACAACCTCAACAACCTACCCAGAACCTACAAATGATGAGGCTGAACCCCATGAATAGGATCCTATTATGAATATTGTGTTGCAAAGTGGAATGACGATTAGCAAAGATAAGGGAAACTAGCCTAAAGAATGTGAATGGATTCGTAAGGCTCCAGAAAGGGAGGTTGTATTTGATCTAAAGCACATGAAATAAACCTTCATGGAAGCAAAGAAAAGCTTCATAGAGGCTTCTACCTCAGGAAGTCAAGATAAGCAGTCTGAAGAAATGGACCCCTCCATGCTTACTACATTCTTGGGGACCTGTATGAAGCTGCTACATGACACCAAGGCTGTGAAAGGATTACAGGAGTTGATAAATAAATGTGCCAGAAAAGAAAATGCCCTTGAAGGACCTCGCATAGTCAGAAAAATTGGTAAGCATAAGGCAAGAATAGGTCATGAGATGAGACTCACCATGCAAATGGAGAATCTAAAATGGATCAAGTTATCCTGGATTTGGGGTTGGACGCAAACGTATTGCCTAAACAAGCATGGGATATTATGGGGAGACCTACGCTATAGTGGTCTCTGATTCAATTGAGGATGGAAAATCAATAGAGGATTATCCCCATGGGAATATTTCAGGGAGTGACAGTAAATATTGAAGGCACAAGTGCGTTGGCTGATTTTGAAGTAAGAGAGATTGTTGATGATAGTAATCCCTACCCTATGCTTCTTGGGATCAATTGGGCTATTGAAATGGATGGGGTAATAAATTTGAAGAAGTGGACAATGTCATTTGAAAGGAAATCGCTCCATGTAGTAGTACCTTTGGACCCTACAAAAGGAACACTCTATACTGAACTGGTCCACGATTATCAAAGTGACGATGATTTGGATCATATTTATAATATAATAGTGTGAGATCAAGATTGGGTGAATCCAATAGCAAATGGACGTATTGCATGGGACCATGAAAGCTCCTGCACATCAGATTCAGATGAGGATTTGGAACACTGGTAGAATACGTTGCACGAAGTATCTACACTGTGTTGCAATATGATGACTAAATCGCTGCACTATGTATCATCGGAGGTAAGAAGTTTTCCTTATTATGATGGTTTAAATAATGTTGATAAATTTTTGGATGCATTTTAAAGAGAAGTTCCTGAGAAGCATCACTTCCAAGCATTGGATTTGGCACTGCGTGCTATGATCGCAAGATGGTGGGGTACGCATAAGGACAATTTTGATGGATGGCGTGAGTACAGAAAAATGATGAGGTTGTAGTTTGGTTACCCAAAATTGCGACTGACAAAAAAGTATGATGGTAGGAGTGATCCACATGATCACTTAGTGAAATGGACTGACACTTATGGAGCAGAGCCGCAATCAGAGTGGGTGCATTTGTTTTATCACACTTTGGATGTAATACCCATGAATTGGTACTTGGAAATAGAGCTCCACCATGACACTGATGAATGGGATATTTTGAGACAGGGATTCTTAATGACATTTAGCTTTGAATATGGATTCGAATGCATTGATGAAGCATTGCAAGAGGTTAAGGCAGTGATCTTCAGAATACCGCAAGATCCCTTGGATTTGATTCAACTAGATTGGACTAATCAGCTACGCCATGCACTAGAGTGCTATAATGTGACTACTGAAGAAGAAGACGAGGATCCAAGGAACATTAATATTCCAGAGGTAGAAGGTCACCACAAAGTTGAGGGACCACAACTAGAGAATCCAGATATCACCGCGCCACTGAAGACTAGACAAGTGAACATTTGCACAAAGGTGGAGCCGAAGCTTGCGAAGATAGGGGACTACTGGGATGATGCTACTGTGGACAAGGTCACTGAGTTGCTTCAGGAATATTAGGATTTTTTCCCTACAAAGTTCTAAGACTTAAAAGGCATCATAGGCGATTTGGGAAAATAACGTTGAAACTAGAAGCAAAGCCTATTAAATAGAGGCCATATCTCCTTAATCCATAGTATAAATAAAAGGTTCGCTTGGAGTTGGACAAGATGCTTGCAGTAGGTATGATTGAACCAATGGAGGAATTTGATTGGGTGAGTCCAATGGCAGTCCAGCAAAAGAAGAGGAAGGATGAAATAAGGATTTGTGTAGATATCAGGAAGCTAAATGATGCTTACGTTCATGATCCTTTTCCGACTTCGTTCATGGATGAGGTATTGGATAACGTTGGTGGGCAAGAGGCCTATTCATTCACTGGTGGGTTCTCTGGATACCATCAAATAAAGATTGCGCCAAAAGACAGGAGTAATACAACCTTCACAACTGAGTGGGGATGCTTTCAGTATATGGTAATTCCTTTTGGACTTAAGAATGTGTTATACAGCAAAATGAACCCCTCATCATCTCAGAGGGGAAAGACATGATAGTTGAATAAAAGACCAAGATCACAAGCATTGTTTCCACACTAACACTGGCTAAACACTGAAAACATGCTTTATAAAGCTTCTCTGTAAGCCTAAGGGAGCGTTATTGACCCTACTAACTCTAGTTGTTGGTTCGGGAACAACGTTAGTGGACTCTAATGACCATCTAGAGGTCAAGGGAGCAAATTGACTCATAAATATCTCTATATTCGCTCCTAAATTTACTCAGAAAAGTAAGGACACATCTCAAGTTTGACCTATTTGTGGGATTTCTAAATCCTAATGAAGGAGGAAAATGGGCAAGAGCTAAAAGCAGGGCAACATCATTTCTTTTACCTTAAGAGACTCATGGAGGAACTTGGCAACCCTAGCTCAATTGCTACATAAGCAAAGCTAGGGCTATGGTGAAGGAGGTCAGATCATTTGAAAGTATAACTTACTTGATTATTGAGCATAGTCTCGAATCTAAGCATAAGAAGTTGGTAAGAAGGGAGAGAGAGAGAGAGAATCTAGAGGGGTAAGGGAAGGCTAATGAAATATATGGTTGTAATCACTCTTCCAACATTAATATAGAACTACAGTTGTAATTTCTACTCCGTGGTGTTGGTACTATCATTCATTTACTTGTTTGTCCAATACCTTTTAGCATGAGTAGCTTAGTTATGTGTAACTATATGTCTTTTATGTATTCATGTATTAGTTATCAAGGTTGTATGGTATGATTATGCTTGTCTCTTCTATGTGCGGGACTTGATTTGGAGCTGGCTTAGGGGACTTCCCCCTAGCTGCATTGCGCTCTCAAAAAAATATACACGGAGGCTTGAGGTAATCAATATGTTTTGCTTTGATAGTTAGTTATTGTTTATGGACATGCATGTAACTTTGTGACAGCTACAGATAATCTTACAGTCTACCAAAGGTCACAGGAAGACCTTTGAGGGTATCTCCATTCTCCATACACCATGCATTTTATCCTATAGCAGAATCGGTGACTCCACTAGGGACTATACTTTTAGTTCCAGGTTCACTTGGACAATTCTCAATTTCCTCCTCCTTCTAAGACCTCCCTATACTTTTGCATTCCTTTTCTAGCCCATCAAGACCTTGCTGCATTCTTCCCTCACATATTTAGCCTTGGATCTGATCCTAAAAGCCCTGTTTTGAACTCTTTTCCCACACTAACGCAGGTTAGCAGAGTAAACAAAGCTTTATAAAGCTCTATGTCTACACAAACAGTGTGTTAGTGGACCCAGTAACTCTCTATGGCCACTGCTACAGAGCGTTAGTCCCCCAAATTTTGACATGCAGCTGTGTCTGTAAACTCAAAGGGATGGGAAACCTACTCATGGACTGAAAGAGGATCTGCAGCTGCATTTTGTTAGCAAGATCTATGTCTTAATATATATATATATATATATATATATATATATATATATATATATATATATATATATATATATATTAGGAAATAAGTTTTTTTCTTTCTTAAAAAGTTTTTATCAAAGAAAAATCAACAATTTTTTTTATTCATTCTTCTACTTAGCTGGTTAAAATCTGCTTTATTTTGGTTTCAAATAGTTGTTAGAAAGCATTGGAAAGATTTATGTTGGTTATGTTGTGTATTAATGACTAGGATGCATTGAAAAAATATGAATGTATGAAAGACTCTCACTTGTAGAATACAACTTATTTCATCGAATTGAATATTTTCAAGAATTTTATATTGCATGATTTTTGAGTTAGAGTCCCACCACACATCATACGTCAACACCCCTACTGAAGACACTAGAAAAGTACACATAAAACTTACCTAAAATCAATCAGTAACTCTTTATAGAGTAAGAAAACATTAGTTCAGGCTAGGATCTTGGGATAGGCAGTGTGAGTAAACTGCCCAAGATCAGAAACCAAAACTAGTGTCAATAAAAGAGAGAAAATTCCTTCTGCACTCATACTACCGGGACCACTCCAGTTAAAGCAGAGCTAAATATGACACAACAACGAATTGTAAGTGAAGGTAGCCCACCTTCGCTTGCAACTCCTTTGGGTATTTTGTGTATTGGGGATCCCTTCGGGGATTTCAGAGCTGAGTCGGGGACTCAAGTATCCTACCCACACAACGTACTATCTACGACTGTTCCCCCTGGTAGTGTTTGTGATTTGAGGTATCCTTAGTGGCCATAATTTTAGGGACTTACACAAGGTGACTAGGGCAGGCTTCCCTGGTACCTAACACAGATAGACCTACTCTGTCTTTAGTTTTTGGGAGGGTGCTCGTCTTCACGAGAGTACTTGGCCCCTCAATCTGAGGTTCGGGTGAAGCTCTAGAGTAATCGTAACTGTACATTTGGCCAACCCTCTCTGTTATTCATTGTGATACTGGGTTTCATCTCTAGTGATTGGTGCTTATCAAACAAGGTTGTTTCCCTCTTTTTGCTGATTGTTTCACTTAGTGTATTTTTATTTTTTTTATTTTTTTAGGCACTCGAGTGTTATCATTGAGACTTTAACAAATATCACGATAAAATTTATTGATAAAAATTAACTGTCACAGTGGCTACATCTGAACCTCTTTGTCAATCTCGACGATTGTTAGGACTTCCTCCACTCATTATGGAAGATCCGTCGAGCCCCAGTGAACTGGATTCCCCATCTTCGGGAAATGAGTCTCCAAGATCTCACACAGAATTTGTTTGGACAACCGACGATTCAAGCTTACCAGAGGATTTCTTCACTACAGGATTTATTCCTCCCTACAACCCTCTGATCACGAATCCGTTGGACCCACTCTTGGTTCATGTGGCACCTATACCCCCTGTGTCTTTAGTTGGAACATTCCCATCCATCTCATAACGAGTAATGGGTCGTGGAACTTTGTGGACACTTTTGGTCCCCCACCACTTCCCTAGTCGACAGTCACCACCACACCATTGATGGCAAACCTTGCTATCCCATTTGTCCCAGGTACAAACCCTCACATGACACCCTCCATGAGTGGAACCCAACCTATGCCAGGTTCCACCCATTTAGTGTCAAACTCTATACCTTCGACAAGTGCTACATACAATGCTCCTTATAATGCTCAATATAGAACAGTTAGCGCGGGTCCCCTCTACCAACAATATGGTTGGCATCCATTGTGCAGTTCAAACCCCAGATTCAAGTATCTGGGGGCACTCCCAATATTCATATACCAGTCGGAATGTAACAGTTCCCCCCCCCCCTCGTTTTTAGGCATGCATGGTTAGTCACTATTTGACATGAGCACTCCTTATGTCAATCAAGGACATATGGTTAGTTCTGTGGTGGGCAAGAATCCTCAAGGAGGTCCCAACCATTCCATGGGGGCACCCTACTCACAATATCAAACGAGTCAAGGGGTCACTACTTATCTTGGGGGCAATTCTATACCCCAACATCACAATCCCCATGGAAACCCACATTACAATGCCATACCCCAAGGAAACTACTATACCACGCAGCCTATGTATAATATTGGGACTCAAATGATGGCAGGACTGCAAGGATCCTCAAGTCATATGTCATTGCCTTGGTCCGAGTCAGGGGCACCACACACTCTACCTTTCTAGGCAATGTTGGATATCCCCAACTTGTACAAACTTACAAATGACCCCATCTATCATAACTTCCTTTGGCCACCAATCCCACATAAAATACTGACAGACATCCCCAAGTTCGATGGGAAATAAGGGGAGGATCTGGGCATCCATATCACCACCTATCATATTTGGTGTGTTTCTAACTCCATGGTGGATGATAGCGTCCGGTTAAGTTTTTTTCCCTGCACCCTTACTAGCAACACAGCCAAGTGGTACATTGAGTTACCACGTGCATCAATAAATACCTTTGATGCTCTAGCGATGGAATTCTTAAAGCACTTCTAGCTACCCATCCGCTATGAGACTGGAACGAAACTCCTCACTTCATTACATCAGGATACTACCACCCACATCTCTGATCATATACATGAATGGAGACGTAAGCGGAGGTTAGTTAAAGCTCCCCTCCCAGACTATCTCTTAGCAGATTGGTTCTGCAAGTCCCTACTCCCTTAAATTGCTAAGGATGTCAACTTAGGTGGTGCGGTCACAAAAGACCAATCTATACGTCGTGCCCAACACTTAGATCTGATATTGTCACACGGAATAAGTCGATCTTGCGGACAAGATAGACCTTCCTAGAATCTAAAGAAGACCTAATGACAAGCAAACCAATCACACACTATCTTTCTCTAAATATGCTTTTATAAACAAAGGCAAACAAATGTTTTTAGGGCCTACCTTAGGTCCAACGCAAGTTTGTGGATGCCTTCACCCCTTCGATCCAAATGAGCTCCTTTGTCGTGAATCTGCAAACACAAACAAGGCAAACAAATTAAATAGCACCTGAAAAGCCAATATCATAAAACATATTTAACATGAAAGTCAAGGAATTCATGAAACAAATGACATGAGACAATTTGTTGAGAAAAATGAGTTTGATTGTATTAATTCAAGAGAAGAAGAACTTTACAACCTGTGCCTTGACGATGTACAAGCTCCTCCCAGGGTCCAACAAGAAGTCTCCTCTACTTTGACAAGTTTCACTCTCTTCCAAATGAAGCCAAAAAGGTATGTGATCTCTCCTCTTAAGCTCAACTAGGAAGTCTTAATTTCACCAGCATTTACCCTAAAAAATGTTCAGCTTCTAACCTCTCTAGCAACCAGCCCAATGCCTGAATTTATAGTGAAATGGAGGGAAGTTACTAGGTCCTCCTTCAAAGGGGTAGCTCCTCTCATCAAGGGATTAGATCCTTCTCTTTTGGGATGCATGAACCACCTAAGAGCGGCCAATCCACGTCAAAATTCCTTCTAGAATCATCTAGAATTAACCCAAAGTGAGTTTTTTAGAATAAACTTGCGCCTTTTTTACTTTCACAGGGATCCGCACCCACACCTTTAGGCACAGAGCGCACAGGTCTGTAGTTTTTGTTAACAGAAGGTGCGGGACCGCAGGCAATAGTGAGAGAAAGTGCGGAACCAAAGTTTTATTGATTTTCATTGTCTTTCTCTCATTTTCAAAGCTTGACTTGAAGAGCTGAGGTCTGAGACTTGATTAGGAGGACAGTACAAGTGATGATAGACCCATACTGACTGCAAATAATCATGGTGACGATATTTTTGTGTAACAGATTGCCCCCTAAAGTGCGAAGTCTGTAGTAGATGAGGATTTAATTTATCATTTAGGAAGAGTGAAGTACTTTATCATTTCAAGGATCATCTTGTGGAGAGCCTGGTTGGAACCTGTAAAAACATTCAATGCAAGATATATATATGAGATCATATCATCGCTGAGGTAGGGATTCCCATACTCAGATCAAAATTGACTAGAAAACTAACTACTGCTCTGATACAGGAATGATCTTGTAAAACATCACAAGTATAGACTCATGTGGACACAGTATGGACGCAGCCATTTGTTTATGAATAGTCCATTATATAATGAATACAAAATTCCTCGCAGCCTGGATTGTGGAAACTAGATCCAGGGTCTTCATTTCTACTTCCCGAAATAGTATGATTCTATCCATGCGAATAAATGTGTTGATGTCGAACATGGTAGAAACCACTTGATTATCAGTCAATGATGTAAACTGTTAACAAGTGTGAGAGAAACCACCAGTGATGTCAATGGCTCTCAAAGTACTCAGTACAATCCATGAAATGTGAATAAATGTGTTGATGTCAAACATGTCACGAAATCCTTTGATCAAAAGTCAATGATGCAACCTGTCGTCAAAGGCGAGAAACCTGCCATTGAGGCATGCAGATCCCAAGGTACTGATGATTTCTAGATCATCTTTCTAGATAATGAGCTGAAGTCGATAGAAAGCGATCCGTCGCAAGCAATCCCACAACACGAAATCATAGATCAAGTTGAAGAAATTTAGTTGCAAGGACTGACTCAGGGATGGTCAAGATGGATGACAGATATTTTGCAGATGAATGGCTTATTGGCAGTGACCTCTTGAACACATAACGACACGACAGATGGCTTGGTGACAATTGACCCAAAGTTAATACCCAGAAACTGGCTGAAGACTTTCAATGTGGTTTGATCAACTGTTAGGCAAAGGATTTCCCAACCCAGGTGAATAAAAGTGTCATGTTCAAGAGTCGTTACAAAGTATGACAAACAGGCTCATTTTTCTCTGGTTTCCCCCACCATTTCTGGCAAGTACCTGTTTATTTTTGACAAGCTTGAGGAGGATAACATTTTCTTGATTATAAGCTCATCCGAAGACTTAGTTTAAATTCAAACCATAAGAAGGAGTGGTTCGTTCATGTTTGTAATTGAACAGGTCCTTTACTGTGAAATTTTAACGAGTCCAGTATAGGAGAAACTCGGCGTTTTTCAATTTTAGAGAGTCTGAAAAAACTTAAGAAGACTCCAGGGTTGACCTTTTTCGTAAATTTGTGTCTCCCAAGCCCGAAAAAGTATAAAATAATACTTGAGAGAACCGCTTGATCTTTATGACCAAGGAGTACTTTTCGTATTTAGTGCCCCTGATCCGAAAAAGTAAAAAAGAGATCAATGACACGTCGTTTTATAACCAATATCGAATTTGAAACGACAAAAATCCGACAATCTTTTCATGTTTTTACGGTCAGAAAAGAGTTGTAAGTGGACCATATTTTTAGTTCCGTTTTAACGAGTTTAGAAAGAAAAACTCGGCGATCTTTTCATGTTTTAGGAGTCAGAAAAGAGCTTAAAGGTGACTCTAAGGTTTCACTTTTTCGTAAGTTTTAACGAGTTTGAAAAAATGATAAAAATTTACTCATGGTTTTCACTTTTTCATAAGTTTTAATGAGTTCGAAAAAATGATAAAAATTGTACTCATATGGCCGACTTTCAATTTAATTTACGAGCAGGAAAAGACGGAAAGAACTCGGCATTTTCATTTGTTTTATGAGAATGAAAGATAGCAAAATAATCTCGGGATTTTCATGAGTTTAACGAGTCTTGAAAATAACTGAAATTGACTCGTGATAGGTTTCATTTTTACAAAAGCTTGAAACAGAGAAAAACTATGCTTCAAAGTAGTTTTATTTTTACACAAGCTTGAAACAGAGAGAAAACTGTGCTTGATGCCCCCTAAGCATAACTGCTAGAGCGCATGCCCCCCCAGCTTCATTTCATTCAACTAAGTACATTGCGGGTAAGTAATAGCTGGATGGAATGAAGGCTTAGTTACGAGATCATTTGAAAGACTCGACCTAAAACTGTAAGAAAATTATGAAAAAAACTGAAATAACTAACCTAAATATACAACTTAACATTTATGAGATCTAGTCAAACTCTCGACTCAATTAGAGGAGGATTTGTTTCATTTTTTAATGAGCTTGACACAGGAAAAGAACTATCCTCAGATTCAGTTTCATGTTTATGCAAGCTTGAAACGAAAAACTATGCTTGTTATAAGTTCGCATGCCCCCAGCATAATGACACAAATCAAGGTACATGCCCCCCAAGCTTCATTGCATTCAACCAAGTGGATGAAATGAAGCTTTACTTTCGAAATCTTGGAAAGACTCGTGGGAGTTGTTTCATTTTTTAGTGAGGTTGACACAGGAAAAGAACTATCCTCAAAACCCTTGTTTCATTTTTTTAACTAGCTTGAAACAAGATAAGGAACTATGCTCATAACTACTCTCTACAATCTACCTAACAAGGAAGTATACTCTAAAAACCTTGATTCATTTTTTAACAAGCTTGACACAAGACAAGGAACTATGCTCTAAAATCCTTGATTCATTTTTTAACGAGCTTGACACAAGACAAGGAACTATGCTCATACTCTCTACAATCTACCTATATAACCTATGACTCCTTGTTTCATTTTTAACGAGCTTGACACAAGATAAGGAACTATGCTCAAGACTCCTTGTTTCATTTTTTAACGAGCTTGACACAAGACAAGGAACTATGCTCAAGAAGTTCGCATGCCCCCAGCATAATGATGCAAAGTGAGGTACATGCCCCCCAAGCTTCATTGCATTCAACCAGGTGGATGGAATGAAGGTTTACTTTCAAGACTCAACTCGAAAAGGGAGTTGTTTCATTTTTCAATGAGGTTGACACAAGAAAAGAACTATCCTCATACTCACTGATTCATTTTTTAACGAGGTCGACACAGTAAAAGGAACTTTCCTCGAAGTCCAGTTTCATTTTTTAACGAGGTTGACATAGGAACAAAACTATCCTTGCAATAGCCTGTTTCATTTTTAAACGAGGTTGATACAGGAAAAAACTATCCTCGCACCTAATTCATTTTTTAACGAGGTTGACTCAGTAACAGGAACTATCCTCTGACCAACTGATTCATTTTTTAACGAGGTTGACACAGGAAAAGAACTTTCCTTGAGACATCCAGTTTCATTTTTTAACGAGGTTGAGACAGGAAAAAACTATCCTCGCACCAACTGATCATGGCTTCCAACTTGAAGAAAGACATGTCAATGGACACACCTTGATCATGGCTTCCAAAAGGTCTTCATCAGAAGGAAGAATAGTTCTTTGGAAGGAACACATGTCAAGGGACTCAAAAGGGATAAGAATCGTGTTCAAGTAATCCCATAGAGTTTTCCATGTCAATTACCGGATCTAGATCAAAGGAAGATGAGCAAACAGTGAGAGGCTCACTTACATCGATAACTGAAAACATGGGACCAGTTGCCACATAATTAACCCGTGGCGGGGTAGATACCACTTGAGAATCAGGAACATTTAGGGTTTTCATATTATTGGTAGTTGAAACAAGACTAGGGAACAAAAGCTGGTCTACAGTCACAATATTTCCATTGTGAGGGAAAGACATCACGCGAAAGAGTGTCGATACGACAACTTTCATTGCATAAACATAGTCTCGCCCAAGGAGTAAATTGAAATCCAAGGGACCTCGAACTACCATAAGATCAATAAAAACAGTTTTACCTTCCAAGGTAATAGAAAACTTAGGAAGGATCCCTAAAGGTTCACTAATGGTTCTGTTAAAAGCTTTCAGATTCTGCGTAATAGGTGCAAGTTGAGGGGAACCCAAAGCTTTCCAAGCAATTGAGGATAAAATACTAATAGAGGCACCTTCATCTACATGTGTGCGATGCATGTCCCTACCACCAACCTTGACAATGATTTGGAAAGGGATGGAGGAAGGAAGACGAGGTTCTGTCAATATATTCCAATCAAAGGAAAAGACCTCAGTACTTGGAGGGGGTTCCATAGAAACAGGTGAAATGCCCCCCGGCGTAGAGGAATCTGATGTAACAAAAAGAACCTAAGTGGTATGAAGTTCACTCTCTAAAGGGAAAGTGGGATCGGCCAAATGTGAAATTGAATCGACCACTTGATCAACTAATGGATCATCAACCTGAGTGACATGAGTTTCACTCTCCAATGGAAGAGTGTGATCGACTGTACTTGAAATTAGATCAATCACTCCGTCAGTTGACGGTAGGTTGGGAGAAAGTTTACGGTAACCAGTTGGAAATTCTTGCTTTGGAACAGTAATATTTTCCAACAATTTTGAGGCTTCATCCATGTGAGGGAAAATGTGAGTTTGATGACTCCCTTTGCATAACTTACAAGGAAACCTAACTTTACTCTTTTTCCCAGGAACCCGACTATCACTGGTTGATGGATCAATGGAAAGTTGATGAGATTTTTCTGACCATACTTCCAAGACCTTTGGAATACCAGGACAATTGATAAGGAAGTGGTCACCCTTACAAAGCCTGCAAGGGTATTTGGGTTTACGATGCATGTCGGAGTTTTCCTCAACACAACTAACACTTACAGCCATGGTTGGTTGGTTGACTTCTTTCTTATCTTGCTTCTTCTTCTTCTTCTTCTTCTTCTTCTTCTTCTTCTTCTTCTTCCCTTTCTTCTTCTTCTTAGCCACTTGGTTACTAGCATCAAGGCTTTTACCAAGCGAAGAGGAAGAAATGGAGGAAGAAAAATTAGGCGAAGAAGGTAAAGGGTCAACAGAAGGTTGGTGATGTTGAGATGGTGAACTATGTTGAGGTGAAGCATTCGGTTGAGGTGGAACAATTGGAGTATTTGGGGCCAACGAAGTTGAAAATAACCATATCGGTAAACCTATTGTAAATCCAGGTAATGAAAAAGTAGCCATATAAGGAGGACCAACATTTCCAAAGAAAGGAAAAGTACTAGGATCCTCATTAAGAGGGGTTCCTTGGTCGGTAAATTCCGGAACAGTTGCCATTATATTCAACTTCAGTGAATTTTATTAACAATTTAAAACTAAAATTAACAATTCACAATTCACACCTATGGTCTCTAAAAGTAAAAACAAACAAATTAACACGCGCTATCAAATCTAGGAGTCAAACCACACACAAACAGTAACTTTCCATACTGAAAACACTAGTTGGTGATGAAATCCAACGTCGCAGAATTCAATACAGAAATGGCGGTTGGAACAGTTACCCCGACAACCTGCTTAATGAATAGACTGGCACAAGTTTCTCCACTAAACCGTCTTGAGTGAAGAGAACCCCCCAGAAAATCCAAGTGAGTCTAGTCGATGTCTGCTCCAGGTACAGTGGGATCTTCCCTCCACCATCACCTTAGGAAATAATCCTATAGAATATGGTCACTAGGGTTACCAACAGAAAAAAATATACATGGGGGAACAGTCTACGATCCGATACACACGCAAGGGCAGAGTAACAAGCTCAATCCCCTTGAAGGCTCCTTGACATAATCCAAGGTTTACCAACAAGTGACCCCAGGCTCCTCAATAATGGTTAATCCGAAGTTTATCGTTTTTAATACGTGAATATCTTCTACCGTTCCCAATGAGGAAGGATTGATTCCCACACTGGTTCAGATATGATCTCGTGCTTCTCCTTTAAGAGGAGCTTTCCCAGAGCATAGATGTAACAATTAGAATTTCTCCCTACCGCAAGATCAACTACTTGTATGTTTTACTGTCTTGTAGAGTTAACTAAAACCTATTCCAAGACACTAGCCTAAGCTAGATTGGTGGAAAGAGCCCTAAAAATGTAAAAATTACTAGATGAATTTTAATTAAGCGTTGTGTTATTTAGGCTGTTATTACTCAAAAGGGTAAATGGATATGAAACCAATGGTGTTATGACCCGACTCAAAACTGAATGCAATCGAATATGATAATGTAATCCTTTCAATTCGATGAATCCTAACTAAAGTAAGGAGAGAGTTTCCATTCACTTCCAACAATGAAAAAAAAAAAAATTGATCACTAAGAGAAAATATAACAAATTCTCTAATGCACTAATTTTATCAAGAAAAACTAATGCAAATCAATTCCAAAATAGTTTTATTTTATTTTATTTTTATTTTTGTGTAAATTCAAATCAAAGAAAACTGATCCAAATCTACGATTGATTTTTCAGAATGTAAACTATGCAATTGTAATCTATGCACAATTCAATTGAAAAGTATACAAATGTAATCTATGCAAATTTTTCATTCATATTCTGAAAAAGAGAATTCTAATTATGCAAATGTGATCTATGCAAAAGAATTCTCAAACACAAGATGATTCTAATGTAATCTAAGAACCAATCAAGTGCAAGTCAAGAAAATTGGGTGAGAGTTCCAAGGATCAACACTCAAAGGCGATTAACACTCATACACAATTTAGCCCCCGCCCCCCCCCCCCCCCCCCGGCGAATGAGGGGGAAATTTTTTTGCAAAAACAAAAGCAAAAAGATGCAAAATTGTGAAAAGACTGAGACAAACCTCCAAGTAATGACCAAAGGAAATCAAATTAAGAATTTCTAAAAAAAGAGACTCAAAACACCCAATTGATAAAAGCTTAAAACAAGAATGCCAATGGAATTAACCTAAGAAAAGCTTCTTACAAGTTACATGCAGGTTTGGGTAGGGGATAATAATATCTAAATAAAAACTAAACTGACTGAAAGAGAAAATCTTAAGTTTTTCAAAATTTTAGCAGGGTCCACAGGCCCATAGTTCACACAAGTGCGGTACCGCTCTGTGCTAAAAGAAAAAGTGCGGATAGGTCCGCACTGTGTCCCAAGACGAGGGTGCGGTCCTCTCCCAAAGTTATGAAAAACAAAAAATAATCCTAGATCTACTAAATCTACCCAATTCCACAGACAACAAGCCAAAAATAGAAACAAAAACACAGTTTCTCAGGTCAAAGTAAAAACAAGGAAAAAATCATGTCCCCAGTGGAGTCGCCATTTTGTCACACAGAATAAGTCAATCTTGCGGACAAGATAGACCTTCCTAGAATCTAAAGAAGACCTAATGACAAGCAAACCAATCACACACTATCTTTCTCTAAATATGCTTTTATAAACAAAGGCAAACAAGTGTTTTTAGGGCCTACCTTAGGTCCAACGCAAGTTTGTGGATGCCTTCGCCCCTTCGATCCAAATGAGCTCCTTTGTCGCGAATCTGCAAACACAAACAAGGAAAACAAATTAAATAGCACCTGAAAAGCCAATATCATAAAACATATTTAACATGAAAGTCAAGGAATTCATGAAACAAATGACATGAGACAATTTGTTGAGAAAAATAAGTTCGATTGTATTAATTCAAGAGAAGAAGAACTTTACAACCTGTGCCTTGACGCTGTACAAGCTCCTCCCACGGTCCAGCAAGAAGTCTCCTCTACTTTGACAAGTTTCACTCTCTTCCCAATGAAGCCAAAAAGGTATGTGATCTCTCCTCTTAAGCTCAACTAGGAAGTATTAATTTCACCAGCATTTACCCTCAAAAATGTTCAGCATCTAACCTCTCTAGCAACCAGCCCAATGCCTGAATTTATAGTGCAATGGAGGGAAGTTACTAGGTCCTCCTTCAAAGGGATAAAGCCCTCCTTCAAAGGGATAGCTCCTCTCATCAAGGGATTAGCTCCTTCTCTTTTGGAATGCATGAACCACCTAAGAGCGGCCAATCCACGTCAAAATTCCTTCTAGAATCATCTAGAATTAACCCAAAGTGAGTTTTTTAGAATAAACTTGTGCCTTTTTGACTTTCACAGGGGTCCGCACCCACACCTTTAGGGACAGAGCGGGCAGGTCTGCAGTTTTTGTTAACAAAAGGTGCGGGACCGCAGGCAATAGTGAGAGAAAGTGCGGAACCAGAGTTTTATTGATTTTCAATGTCTTTCTCTCATTTTCAAAGCTTGACTTGAAGAGATGAGGTCTAAGACTTGCTTAGGAGGACAGTACAAGTGATGATAGACCCATACTGACTACAAATAATCATGGTGACGATATTTTTGTGTAACATATATATTCAAAGTTTGGCACTCTTTACAACACAATCCCCAATGCCCCTCACAACTCCAATGCTTCCACTACTCAGCACCCTGGAGCACACGCCGATGGGATTATCAGTGCAAAATCTATGCTAAATACCACATGACCTATTGTTGCCCGCGTCTTCAAGAATGCACATATTTCATTGCTGAAAAGGATACTGGTAGGACCCCCACCGTCCTTAATAATCCTTTCCCCACTCAGCAGTAGCAACAACTCATTACAAACCAACCCCAACCCCCGCAAGGGGGAAATGGTGGTTCACAAAATCCTTTAGCTGGTGAAGGATCTTCTACCATTTACACCTTTCAAACGGTATATCTACAAATAAGAGCCAAATCCTATGGAGCTCCTGTCGCTCATGTAGAGGAACCTTCCTCAAGTCAAAACCCACCACCGTCCAACGATTTGCATATCGAAAGGCTGGTTGCTAACCTTGTGATTCACCCCCTTAAAGGGGCACTTTGACACACAAGGCACAATACATCTGCACGTGCCGCCCAAAACTACAACATTGTAGAAGGTTTGGCACAAGCGCTGTTGGCTATGTCGACACTTGAAGTATTACAAACATGTCTAGCATAAAGGAAAGCTTTTCTTTCGGCTATTGGTGGTATCGACCCACAGGATTCCATGCTTGCAATTTTTGACATGGAAAAGTGCAAACCTCCCCTTTCCCACCAACTTTCATTTCAGGTGAATTTTTTTTCGAAAGGTAAAGGTATACACAAAACTTTCATCGACAAAGGTGCTTCTACCTACATCATGTTGGCTTCATGTTGGCTTGATTTGGGTTCTCGAAAACCTATCCCCACTGTGAAATTCCCTTAAAGCTTTCAACGGCCACACTTTCATCCCAAAAGGTTACCTTTCCAACTATCCCATCACTCTGAGTGGGAAAATGGTAACGGTGGATATTGAAGTTGTGGATCATAAACTCGACTATAATCTACTTTTGGGCCGCAATTGGACTTATGCCATGAATTCCATTGTGTCTTCGGTCTTCTGTATCATCCTATTTCCCTTAGATGGAAAGATAGTCACAGTGGACTAGCTATCCTTTTGCACCCCAGATTACTCCCCGTTACCTAGTGGCTCTGTACCCTTAGTGGGTAGTGTACTTGACTCTTACATTAGTAGTGGTATTGGTCTATTGAAGGGTTCTTCTCTGATGGGTTGTTTCGCTCTTCCGTCGCCCACGGTTCCACAAACAATCTCTATGGTTTCATCCATTCCTAATGAACTGACCGATCCTTGGATCCTCATGCCCCCTTCAGGCATTGACACTTACAGAGAAAAAATGTTACTGTCACTAGCTGAATTGGCCTACTAGGCCATTCAATCTGCATCCAAGTCTCCAGTCACTTTGGTCACAGCCAACGATACCACTACCCCTCCCATAACTTCTCCTTCTTTCGATCCCCTCAATCAAGTCCTACCTAAGGACGAAGCTATTAAAGAGATCATGAGTTTAGAAGAGCGACCTTGGGAGGACTCGCATCATCATGTTTCAATATCTGATTCGGACATGATGCCTCTTCAAATCCTGTCCCTTGACACACCTGAAATCATTTCCTCACCATATACGATTATCCAAACTTTGGACTCAGAGGGAAACATGGGCAATCTTTCAAAGACATTGCTCATCGATATTTCAGTCAAGACAGGCCTCATGGAAAATGTATAGATTGGAGCCAATCACAATCTTGAGGAAATTGCGAGCTTCACTTACACTTTTAAGGACTTCTGCAATGTTTTCCCTTGGTCTTATGAGGAAATGCATGACATAGACCCTTCTATTTTCAAGCATGAGATCAAGAAAGATCGAGCATTCTTTTTATGGTATTTTTCTTGCTTGTTAATCTGAAAAATCCTTGAGTCTCCTTCATTGGACTTGCTAAATTACCACGAAGAAAATAAAGCATTCTTTTTATGGTATTTTTCTTGCTCATTAATTCAAAAAATCCTTGAGTCTCCTTCTTTGAGTGTGTTAAGCTACCACGAAGAAGGTCGAGTGTTCTTTTTATGGTATTTTTCTTGCTTGTTAAGCGATGGACTATTAAATGACATCCCTATCTCCATCTACTAGGACCATCAACTAATTCCCTTGGGATATGAGAGTATCAATCTCTTAAATGTTTGAAGGATGGTGTCAATATGATGTCATGAGAAGTACCATGGAAACAATGTGACGTGGATGAGACAAGTCACCCAGATACAACCCTTTTTGCATGCAATATATGAAAAAATAAGAGACACTTTCCACACCTTAGGAGTGTCACGTGACAGTGTACACGTTAGCATGTGCCATGCGTAAAGTGGCCATCGTTTAGACATGTTATTTGGTGCTACATGGTGGAATGTGATTGGTTGGAAGAGCGATAAGGTAGAAAGTTTCATGGGCCACCAACCTATTAGGGAACCAATGTTTTGTGGATGTTCTTAGTTCTATGGTAATTGTCTAGATTTCCAATATCGTATGAAAATTGCAACAAGCAATTATCAATTTGATTTTGCCCTGATTAAATTGAGAAAATTTGAATTTCCACATCAACAAACAACTTGGATGATGTTAACTTGTGTGACATGGCTTGTGTTACCCAATTTAATTAGTAAATTCAAGTTGGAGTTAGAGTTCAATTTTTAATGTGTTATTACTAATTTTTAGCAATCAAGGTCAGTGATCTCATGTTGTTTTCGGTTAAACTAGTTCCAACTTTTGAAGGAACTAGTGGAAGGTTAGTTAAGCAGTGGGACTTCAATCAAAATCAGTGATCATCTATTTAACTGATCAATCTGCCCAAAATAGCTAGTGCATGTAGATAATTCAAGTTACCTAGTTGAGGTGGAGATTCCAAGGCAGTGCAACATAGATTCTAGACTAGTCTTGAGTGTATAGGTGTTGCATGCAGTTAGATGATCAACCTAAAGGAATAGAGAAATTCAATTAGAGGAGTTTCCTAAATAATAAGGGATAATTCATCAAGGAATGATGCAAGAAAATAGGAGCTCAATCCGAGGAAAAATTTGACAAAGTCTGGGTCTGAGGCCTTCAGTGAGCAGAGAGATAGGCTGCGCACTTGCAGGGTGAGCTCAGTTGAGCAAAGAAATTGTAATACATCTCTATTCATTTGATTAATGCAACCAAGAATTGGGGTTTTTAGAAAATTTCTTTTCCCATATAAAAATACTTGTTGCATGTGTGTTATTTCTTCTTTCATGTCTGAGATTTGTGTTCTAAATTGTGAATTAATTTCCACGATGCAGTAGTGTAGATTTGTGACTTGTGATTTTGATTTAAGCTTCATGAGCAGTTGAAAATATACAAACTAATTTCTACATTGTATCAAAGATGAATTCACATTAGAGAAGGAAATTTGGAGTTGTTTCACATAGGTTCAAATTTGAATATCAGTATAACTGGATTTCTTCAAAGCTGAGAAGATGGCCTTAAATGGACTAAGGCTAGAGTATGCCTTGGAAGGCACCTGTTATCTCAAAATAAAACCCTGACAGGCTGTTGTGATCAGGTAGACTTTAAGTACTATTTCAAACCTACTTTAGGCTGAGGCTTAGCCTCCCCAACTTGAGAGAGCTCTCTCACAGGATTAAAGATTTGGATAATGAATAAGATGGCTAACTCTATGAAACAAAATGAACAAGTATAAGACGTTGAAACACAATTAAAAAGTATCCATTGGGCTTATGGAGTCAGATATGCTTCAGTATTGACAGTAAGGTTAGCTTTGCATAGAAGTCAGGGCATTCAGAATCCAACATATGTAAACACACCAAACACATAGAGGACCAACACAATTTACAAATGTATGAAGGGAATTAGAGCACTGTTAGTGATTTCTAAGTAATCAGACATTCATAACATTGTAGATACTAGGAAAAAGACAACACAAGACATTTAGGACATCGAATTCCTTTTGATTCCTGAGAAGCAAGGCCAATACTGTATTACTAGAAAACAAAGTCTTTACACAAAGCACAATATGAGAGCTTTTCTCAATAATTTTCCAACCCATGGTACATTGCTCTCTCTGCTATATATAGAATTCTTGAGATTCCTCCTCCAGCATGAGGGGAACTCAAATTCTTCTTGCTATGACACCTATTCAAACTTTAACTAACTATCAAATGCAACATACTAGTAACTGGAAGTTTTTAGAGACCTAAGACAATTAGGAATCTAACTCCACATCAAGTTGGAAATAGTATTCATTACAATCAAAACTCGTTCTCTAACAAGTGTACTCCTTCAGTTTAGCTTTTGTCGATGTTTAGAACTCCTTGATGGCTCTTAATGTCTCATCTCTTTACTGCTCTTGGAACGTAGGAAACTGCCCCTGTTTTTCTGCTTTTGGTCTCCTCAAGGATATTCGAAATTAATTATCCATGATGTTCTTCTTTGATTACACAAAAATAGATTGGAGTGCCACGTTCTTCATGTGTTGTAGACCTTTCCCATATACCTGTGTGAAGACAAAACCTCTTCGAAGCTGTTTGAAATGTCATGGACAATACTAGCAGTGATCATTTGTATAACAAAAAGTTTAGAGTTCATATATCTTTTCCTCCGCTTGTTTTACCCTTGCTGGTTGCTTGCACATTGTAAATGATCTTTTTCTGAAATCCCCTTTCAAAAAATTTCCCCTTGATTACTCAAAATTGGTCGACTGACTTTAATTATGCAGCTACAGTAGTTTCGTAGCACACTATGAAACTGTTATGCATTATGCATCACCTATAGCAGTTTCGTAGCGCGCTACGAAACTGCTGTGTAATCACAAAACATAATTTTAATACCAAATTTTGACTATCTTGAGCCTCTTTATATTGAAATGTCCCTTTCAATTGCCCTGAAGCTATTCAAAACTAAATGGAGATGCATCATTCTTCAAGAAAAACTACAACAAGGTAAATCATCAAAATTTGGGATATAACCTTACTTGCTATGTGATTTCCTTAAGGAAATCTTTCCCGCTGGCTTAGCTGTATCTTCAAATAATTCAAATTGAACACCTGTCAATGTGCTCCTCATTCATGAACCCAAACCTAAATAATAACTGTGAATACTTGGCTCTTTTTGAAACTTGGAACCTAAGCATACCAAGACACCTAACGACTCTAATAATAAGAATGAATGGTTGCATGTGATAGGCATGGTTCAAGGACTGACACATGGTGATGAAAAATTAACGAATTTTGATGGAAAAGACAGTTAGACCAGATCTAGCACAAATCCCTGATTTCGTAGCGCAAACAGTGTAAATTATGTGTTTTGCGCTACGAAATCTCCTAGTTACAAAACTGTCTAGGTGTTTTCGTAGCGCACATAGTGTATTTTTGTGAGTTTGCGCTACGAAAACTACTAGTTGATTTTGAAGTGCATGTAATTTTTGAAACAGCCTTAACACATGACACTTTGAATAAATGTGGGACCAATGTTGGGTAAAACAAGATTGTTGACCATATTTAACAAAGGGAACAAGACTCTATCCTATGTTTTAGACTCCTTAAATAAAACAATAGAAATGACTTGACCAAGACTGACTTACAACTTTGAAACCATACAAGTTGTCCAAATTGTTTTTGAAATTTTTTTAGTGATAACAGTGGCTCCACTTGGGATAGTGTGCTCCTGTAGTACACTAAGAACTCGCAGGTCCAGTGCTTTATCCTCTTATGATAAATGGAAATTTGTTTGACAAGCATCCCCTTTAAGCTTCTTGGGCCTTCACCTCGGGCTTAAGCTTGATGATCATTGTAGGAGAAAGAAATCTATATCTACTGAAAAATTGCTCAGTCAACCTTGAGCTTATTTGCATTTTCCTACCTACCTACTAGCTGCAATTTCCACTTTAGGTCAAGCAACATGATATTTCCAATAAAGCCAATCAATTGTCCTTTCTGATATTGGAGGCTCTTGACTGCATTCGACCTAAAAATAACCATGGTAGTGAGATGACCAAATCAACTCATAATGTACCTGATCTTCATAATGCAAATGAAAATGAAATATTGGTGTGCAAAGCTTGGCCATGTATTCATTTATAGGGTCAAAGAGGACATGGTTATTTTGATGATTATCATAACACTCTACATCTTCAGACAACTGATTCTCAACCACACAAGACTCCTTTGATATGTTATCCAACTGCTTTTCTGAATGATTCTCACAAACAATGTAATTTCCCTCCTTATTATGATCTTTTATTGCTGTAAGCTGCTGAGAAGTTTGACATAAAAAATCAACCTTTTCCTCTGCCTAAGGGTTATAAAAGCTATCTTCCAGTACTTCTTCTTGGTGTTTGCAAGCAATTCCATACTCTTTATGATCAGAATATTGGCAAGTTTGCTACATCTTCTCATTCATATCAAAGGATTGAACATGGTTTTCATAAGTAGACCCCTGCTGATTTTCAGGCTGCATTTCATGGGATGTTATCCTTTCTTCTTGGTGTTGAAATGTATTGTTATGAAGAGCCTCTAAAATTTCTTCATCCATAAACTCATCGTCATCATAACAATCCTCCAAGTATTGTATAAAACTCGTAGAATTTTTACAACAATCTTTTACCAACAATAAGGAAGGATGATATTCTTTATACATCTCATAGAATTCATCATGAAAATTAGCAAGCGAATATTTTGAACCATTTTCCAAACTTTTATACCAAGACCATGCTTTCCCTTCTAGAGTGGTCATAAACATCCTCATGAGACAATCTTCAGGGAACTGAACCTTAAGACTGCGTACATGCATATGAAACCTAACCAAATGAAGAGCAACATTGTCTTTCTTTTCATCTTTGAATATTGGAAGATCCTCTAACCAATCAACCTTTGGCATAGGATTTGGAAAACCAGGGATATGAGACCGATTCATAGGAGCATACTTGGCATTCATTCTTGCAATGGAACTCATTTTGAAACTTCATCAAGCTACTGATCTTCTAGAGTGGAGTCACCTTCCAACTTGTTATTCGATGTGTGGAGTCGCCAAGGTAGTTTTGCAGCCTTGAAAAGATGTCTAGGCTCCTGCTACCTTCAGAAGTTCAGCTTCTTGATTTCGGGAATGAATAATATTCAGACTCCCGGCAGACGCACGAAAATGTTATCTCAAAATCAGACCCTGATAGGTTGTTGTGATCAGGTAGACTTTAAGTAACTATTTCAAACCTACTTTAGGCTGAGGCTTAGCCTCCCCAACCTAAGAGGGCTCTCTCACAGGATTAAAGATTTCGATAATGAATAAGATGTCTAACTCTATGAAACGAAATGAACAAGTATAAGAGGTTGAAACACAATTAAAAAGTATCCATTGGGCTTATGGAGTCAGATATGTTTCAATATTGACAGTAAGGTTAGCTTGCATAGAATTCAAGGCATTCAGAATCCAACATATGTAAGCACACCAAACACATAGAGGACCAACATAGTTTACAAATGTATGAAGGAAATTAGAGCACTGTTAGCGATTTCTAAGTAATCAGACATTCATAACACTATAGATACTAGGAAAAAGACAACACACGACATTCAGAACATCAAATTCCTTTTGATTCCTGAGAAGCAAGGCCAATACTGTATTACTAGAAAACAAATTCTTTACACAAAGCACAATATGAGAGCTTTTCTCAATAATTTTCCAACCCATGGTACATTGCTCTCTCTCCTATATATATAATTCTTGAGATTCCTCCTCCAGCATGAGGGGAACTCGAATTTTGCTTGCTATGGTACCTATTCAAACTTTAACTAACTACTAAATGCAACATACTACTAACTGGAATTTTTTAGAGACCTAAGACAATTAGGAATCTAACTCCACATGAAGTTGGAAATAGTTTTTATTACAATGAAAACTCGTTCTCTGACAAGTAGTCTCCTTCTGTTTAGCTTTGGTGGATGTTTAGAACTCCTTGATGGCTCTTAATGTCTCATCTCTTTACTGCTCCTAGAAAGTAGGAAAATCCCCTGTTTTTCTGCTTTTGGTCTCCTCAAGGATATTCGAAATCAATTATCCATGCCGTTCTTCTTTGATTACACAAAAATAGATTGGAGTGCCACGTTCTTCATGCGCTGTAGGCCTTTCCCATATACCTGTGTGAAGAAAAAACCTCTTCGAAGCTGTTTGAAATATCATGGACAATACTAGCGGTGATCATTTGTATAACAAAAAGTTTAGAGTTCATATATCTTTTCCTCCACTTGTTTTACCCTTCCTGGTTACTTGCACATTGTAAATGATCTTTTTCTGAAATCCCCTTTCAAAAAATTTCCCCTTGATTACTCAAAATTGGTTGACTGACTTTAATTATGCAACTACAGCAGTTTCGTAGCGCACTACGAAATTCCTGTGCATTATGCATCACCTACAGCAGTTTCGTAGCGCGCTACGAAACTGCTGTGTAATCACAAAACATAGTTTTAATACCAAATTTTGACTATCTTGAGCCTCTTTATATTGAAATGTCCCTTTCAATTGCCCTGAAGCTATTCAAAATTGAATGGAGATGCATCATTCTTCAAGAAAAACTGCAACAAGGTAAATCATCAAAATCTGGGATATAACCTTACTTGCTATGTGATTTCCTTAAGGAAATATTTCCCGCTGGCTTAGCTGTATCTTCAAATAATTCAAATTGAACACCTGTCAATGTGCTCCTCATGCATTAACCCAAACCTAAATCATAACTGTGAATACTTGGCTCTTTTTGAAACTTGCAACCTAAGCATACCAAGACACCTAACGACTCTAATAATAAGAATGAATGGTTGCATGTGATAGGCATGGTTCAAGGACTGACACATGGTGATGAAAAATTAACGAATTTTGATGGAAAAGATAGTTAGACCAGATCTGGCACAAATCCCTGATTTCGTAGCACACATAGTGTAAATTCTGTGTTTTGTGCTACGAAATCTCCTAGTTACAAAACTGTCTAGGTGTTTTTGTAGCGCACATAGTGTATTTTTGTGAGTTTGCACTACGAAAACTCCTAGTTGATTTCGTAGTGCATGTAATTTTTGAAACAGCCTTAACACATGACACTTTGAATAAATGTGGGACCAATTGTGGGTAAAACAAGATTGTTGACCATATTTAACAAAGGGAGCAAGACTCTATCCTATGTTTTAGACTCCTTAAATAAAACAATAGAAATGATTTGACCAAGACTGACTTACAACTTTGAAACCATATAAGTTGTCCAAATTGTTTTGAATTTTTTTTCAGTGATTATAGCACCTTTATTTTTGTTGCATGGAAGGATTGCATAGAGGTAGTATTGGATGAAAATGGGTTCCTAGAATACATCAAGACATATTTTGCAAAACCTCAAGCATTTGATGCCCATAACCTTGCTTAGTGGAAGAAAGATGTAGTTAAGGTGAGGCGAATAATCTTGGAGTGAGTGCAAGATCATATTGTCTCTAATATCCACAAAAAAGAAACTTTTTTTGTGATGTGGAAAGCACTAACATAATTATTCAGTGACCATAGGAAGCTGGTGCTCAAGGATAAACTTTGAAGTATCAAGATGCAGAAGAATGACACAATTATGCAGTATCTGAGCAAGTTTACACAATTTCGTGATGAACTTGGAGGACTCAGTGTTAATGTACCTGAATAAGACTTGGTAATCCTAGACTTTCTAGGCCTTCCCAAGAGCTGGCATAGCTATCAAGATTCGGTGAATGGGAGGGAGAAATTATGGAGTTGGGAACGCTTATGGTATAACTTGGTACAAGAGGAAATAAGGTGAAACACTAGAGATGGGACTTCATCCAAGGGTGAAGATGAAGAAAAATTTGCTTTGAATGGAATGGAAAAGAAGGGAAAGGGGATTAAATCCCAATCCAAGCTAGAATCTAGTCAAGGGGACAAGAAGAAAGATTTGTCAAAAATTAAATGCTTCCATTGTCATGAATTTAGGCACTATACCATGAAGTGTCCACATAAGAAGGCAGGAAAGAAGACCTCAAGAGGAGAAACATGTGAAGATTTGGCTTCACAGTTTGAGCTTGGCTTTACCCTCATTGTATGCATGGCCTACACAGTGATGGGGAGTGTTTGGTACTTGGACTCAGGTGCATCGTTCCACATAACGGGAAATAGAGATTTTTTTAGTGACCTAGAGGATAAAGATTTGTATATTCACATCGAGATGGGGGACGATGGAAGGTATAACGCAATCGAGATTGGTGCAATCACCTTTTAGAGGGAGTCGAGCACCCCCTTCATGCTCAAGGATGTTATGTTCATTTCGGACCTATAGAAGAATCTCATCTTTGTTGTACTGGAGCAACATGATGTATGCAAAGAATGTATTTTAGGAAAGTACACAAAAGACAAATTCCATGATCGGGACAACAAATCACATGCAATCCTTCAAATGATCCTCTCTGATGTTTGTCGACCTTTCTAGACAACCTCCATTGCCAAGCACAAATATTTTGTTATTTTCATTAATGACTTATCACAGAAGTGTTGGATCTTCTTCATATGAAATAAGAATGAGACATTCTCCAAATTCGTAGAATTCAAGGCACTGGTTGAGAAATAAATGGGAAAGAAGGTGAAGGATCTCAGGAGCTATAACTTCATACAGACACTGCAACAACTCTTCTACAACTTCTGTCAATCAGTGGGTGATGATGAATGCAATTGTCGTAGCTAAAAATTAATGATGGATAGGACACCTGTATACAGGGTGCAGGTAGAAACGCAGCCTCTGGACCAAGGCACTGGAGGAGCGTGAGGTGAGTATCAGGGGCATGGATGAGGACGAGGTGGAGGTGGACCTGGTAGAGGTCGAGGGCAGGTTATTTTTTACAATTATGGGGGAACAGGGCACTACGCGTGAGACTGTCCAAATCTGACACGTCTGTCATGCCGCTATTGTACTTAGTTTGACCATGCAATGGAGGATTTCCCTATATTGATGGCTAAGATATGCAAAAGGGGGTGAAACTGACTTAGAACCTACAGATGCTGAGGGCTGAGCCTCCCGAGGAATATCCTAAGGTAAATGTTGTGCTATGGAGTGGAGCAATGATTGGTGAAGATAAGGGGAAGCAACCTGAAGAGTGTGAGTGGGTCCACAAAGCACCAGAAAAGGAGGTTGGGTTTGATCTAGTACACACAAAAGAAATGTTTATGGAAGCAAAGAAAACCTTCATTGAGGCCTCTACCTCAGGGATTCAGGAGAAGCCAATTGAAGAAATGGACATGTCCTTGATTACCACGTTTTTGGAGACCTGCATGAAACTGATGCATGATAGCAAGGCTGTGAAAGGATTGCTGGAGATGATCATTAGGTGCACTAGGAAGAAAAATACTACTGACAGACCGTGTGTAGTCAAAAATATTGGCAGGCATAAGACGAGAAAGGGGTGTGAGATGAAGCTTACTGCATAGATAGGTGAATATGAGATGGATCAAATTATTTTAGATTTGGGGTCGGACGCGAACATTTTTCCGAAACAGACATGGGAGAGAATGGGGAGACTTGCAATACAATAGTCTCCAATTTAGTTAAGGATGGCGAGTTAACAGAAAATCATCCCAATGGGGAGGTTGTAGGGGGTAACAGTTGATGTTGAAGGCACAAGTGCACTAGCTGATTTTGAAGTGATAGAGATTGTGGATGATAGTAATCCCTACCCCGGTCTCCTAGGGATCGATTGGGCCACTTACATGAATGGGGTAATCAATCTGAAGAAGAAGAAGCTAATATTTGAGAAGAAATCTCTCTGTGTAGTGGTGCCATTAGACCATGCAGAAGGACCACACTATACTGAAGTAGTCTGCAATTATGAAAGTGATGACGATTTGGACTAGATTTACAAGATAACGACATGAGATCAGGATTGGTGAATCTGACAGAAGATGGACGTATTGCATGGAACCATGAAAGTTCCTACACATTAGATTCAAACGAAGAACTAGAGGACAGGCATAATCAACTGCATGAAGTATCTACGATGTGCTATAATATGATGACCAAGTTGTTGCATTGTGTATCATCAAAGGTAAGAAATATGCCTTACTGTGATGGTTTAACTGATGTTGATCACTTTTTAGATGCATTTGAGAGAGAAGTGCCAGAGAATCATCACTTCCAGGCCTTGGATTGGGCGTTGCGAGCTACACCTGCAAGATGGTGGGGCACACACAAGGACAATTTTGATGATTGGAGCGTATACAGAAAAATGATGAGAATGTGGTTTGGCCACCCACAAGTGCAGATAACAGAAACATATGATGGGAGGAATGATCCATTCGACCATTTTGCCAAATGGACTGAAGCGTATGGAGCAAAGCCTCAGCTGGAGTGGGTACATATGTTTTTTCATACTTTGGATGTTATACCAATGAATTGGTACTTGGAGATGGAACTCCGCCATGGCACTGAAGAGTGGGATGTTTTGCGCCAAGGATTTTTGATGATGTTCAGCTTTGAGGATGGGTTTGAATGTATCGACGAAGCATTGCAGGAGGTTAAGGCAATGATCTTTAGGATCCACAGGATCCTCTAGATTTGATTCAACCTGATTGGACTACCCAACTGAGCCACACACTGGAGTGATACAATGTAATAGTGGAAGAAGAAGACAAAGACCCAAGGAAGATTAATATTCCAAAGACTGAAGGTCACTGCGAAGTTGAGGGACACGACTAGAGAACCCATACATAACTGAGCCACTCAAAACCAGACAAGTGAACATTGGCACAAAGGCAGAGCCAAAGTTTGCAAAGATTGGGGACTACTATGATGACACAACATTAGATAAGGTCGCTGAATTACTCCGTGAATATCAGGATCTATTCCCTACAAATTTTTCAGATCTGAAAGGGATAATAGGGGACTTGGATGTCATAAATATCACTCTGAAACTGGAGGTGAAGCCAGTTAAACAAATACCTTACCACCTCAATCTGAAGTATAAAGAAAGGGTCCATTTGGAGTTGGATAAAATGCTTGTAGCAGGTATCATTGAACCAGTCGAGGAGTCTGATTGGGTAAGCCCAATGGTAGTTCAGGACAAGAAACAGAAGGATGAGATACAGATATGCGTAGATCTCAAGAAGTTGAATGACACCTGTGTGCATGATCCCTTCCCAACTCCATTCACCAATGAGGTACTAGATAATGTTGGCGGCCAAGAAGCATATTCATTTACTGATGGGTTCTTAGGGTACCATCAGATCAAGATCACGCCAGAGGATAGGAGTAAGATGATCTTCACAACTAAATGGGTATGCTTCCAGTATACAGTGATGTCTTTTGGGTTGAAGAACGCACCGATGATCTTCTCACACATAGTCATTGCAGCGTTCAAGGATTTCATTCACAAATTTCCAGAGGTATACTTTAACGATTGGATAGTGTTTGGACTGGTAAAGCACCATGTAGCAAGTCTGTGCGTGATGCTAGATACATGCCGGAGGTACCAAATCGCACTCAATCTGAAGAATTTTTTTTTTTGCGTCCCTTTTGGGATCTTGTTGGGTCACGTGGTCTGCATACAAGGCTTGATGGTTATTGTGAAACCAGGACTATTGAATGTTGGGCCAAATCATCTGTCATGCATTGAAATAGGAGAGGAGCCTACTAATTTGGAGGAAGGACTACCAGACACTTAGCTCTTTGCAGTGCATGTCATGGAAATTCACTTTGACGATATTATACACTTCCTAACAATGGGAACAAATCCAGAAGGATATACTAGCCAAAAAAAGAAGTAATTAGTGGTGTGTGTGACAGACTTATCTTTCATTGCAGGACACTTGTATAAAATGGGACTAGATGAAATATTGTGACGTTATGTGCTAGAATTTGAATGAAACAACATCCTTGATGAGGCTCATGGAGGACCCATGGGAGGACATTATGTGAGCAAAGCAACAACACAAAAGATTCTACGCACTGGGTTGTGGTGGCTGACACTGCATAAGGATTCAAAGGCATATTGTAGGGCATGTGATGCATGCCAAAGGACTGGAAGACCCTTGTGGAGGGATGAGATACCGTTGAATATGCAGATAATGTTACAAGCCTTTGAGAAATGGGCGATTGACTTTGTGGGAGCAATTCAGGCTCTAGGAAAGAAGACGGGTGTGCGGTACATTATCACCGCGACTGAGTATTTAACCAGATGGGTAGATGTACAACCTGTGAAGGATTGTACAAGCATGACAGCAGCAAAATTCATCTTTGAGTATGTGTTGACAAGGTTTGGTTGCCCAAAAATTTTAATGAGTGATTGTGGTACGTATTTTCTTCATGAGACGATCAGCGCGATGTGGAGGAGTTTTAGGTTTACCATTAGAATAGCATGCCATATCACCCGTAGGATAATGGAACGATAGAAGCATTTAAAAAGATTCTAGAGTGCATGCTGATGAAGGTTTGTAATATGCAAAGAAACGACTGGGACGTGTGCGTACCCGCGGTGCTATGAGCTTACGGAACAACTTGTGAGAAGCTAACTGGACAGACACTTTTTAGGGTGGTTTATGGCATTGAAGTTGTGATGCCAATGGAATACATTGTACCCAGTCTATGCATAGCGGTGTTCATAGGAATGGAAGATCGCGGAGTCATGGAAGAAAGGCTCGTGTAGTTGGCAGAACTGGAAGAAGATAGGTTTTTTTTCGCTGGATTCCATCATCAAGTTCAAAAGGAATGCAAAAGGTCATGGCCTAATCGACACATAAAACTACACACCTTGAAGGTAAATCATTTAGTGTTATTATATGATAGCAAGTTTAACAAATTTCCAAGAAAAATTCGGATGCATTGGCAGGGGCCCTATGTCATCAAGGATATTACTGATGGTGGAGTAGTTTAGTTGGTAAAGGTGAATGGAGAGCCATTCCCAGGGAGGGTGAATGGTAGTTGATTGAAGCCATACACTGAGGATCTGGCCAGATGACTATATGGTGGAAGCACAGTCTTAGCACTCCATGCAGCTGAAACGAGGCGTGGGGCTATAAACTACACTGCCCAAGTTGTAGAGCTGTGCGGTTGGGGTACTGCACGGAATGGAGGATTGTCATAGTGTCAACAGAAGCGTGAAGGGAGTTGCATTATTGAAGGAGAGACCATGCAGGGCAGCTGGAAAGTAACCATTATGGTCACTGTTCATGACCTGACAATGGGAAAATGGCCAAATGGAGTGTGGGGGTGGAAATTAAGTCAGAATTCAAGAGCAAGATCTTTGAAATTCTGTTGCCACTCTAGCATTTATGAACCAATTTTGGGGGGAATGGTCAGATTCAAATTCGAAATTGCCTATAAATTACAGATGGCTGACCAAAGAAAAACACTTGGCATTTTGATAATTGAGGTGTTGGGCTATCAGGCGCACATGAACCTTGATTATTTCGAGGCTTTGGTAGCTAGTTTAGTGTTTGTGAAATTGCCGAAGGAAACTTAGGAGTTGTTAACTGGCATGATGTTGGCACCCGTGGAGACTGCAAGTGTTGGTGAAGCAATGGTAGCTTAGGGAGCTTCCCTGGAGGTAGCGAGTGTAGAGGTACCTATAGAAGTAGTCAAATCAACAAGGTCACCCAGACCAAGGCTTACGCCACCCAAAGAAGGTCCTAAGATGAAGAAGGATAAGCAGAAAGCAACACAACCGGTGCGTGAGTTGCCAAGGAAACACCAGAAGAAAGAAAAGGCTACTGCACAGGAGAAGGCCAAGGTAGTAGACCTAGAACTTGATGAGGACGCTAAGGATGTCGATGTGGGCATAGAAGACATTGACATGGGGATAGAAGATGTTGACGTTGAGTGGGCAGACCCTATCTCCAAGCTACCACCATATACCCCTCCATGTCGAGGCAAGGCGAAGGTACCAAAGGATATCTATGAGAACAAAATCACACTTTTCACCTCGTTGCTGCCAGAAAAAATCACATTCGAAGGACCGTGCTTGGTGCATATCCCTCTTTCGAAGATGGAAAACTAGGATTTAAAATATACAAAGCTCTTTCCCTTCTTGGAAACTGATACATTCATGCACGTGTCTTCTATAAAGACTCTGGTGTGACCGCGTTGGAGCCAAGAAAGTGGATAAAAGGAGTAGAGAAGGAAGGATTGTTGAACCTGCTATGGGTGTTGCATTACAACCATGTGCTCATAACTTTGATAGTGATCAAGAAGCTATTATGCTTGGTGCACGATGGGTGCCTGTGATTAGGAGATCTGATACCAATCACTGACATGCTGATCAATAGGATCACCTTGCTCCTGCACTAAGGTTTGAACCCAGTCATGGCATTTGGCAGAAAGTCGGGTGAGTTTGACCTCACAGAATGAATGAAGGACAAGTTCAAGCTTGCCAAGAAGCCATGCATCTACACTATCTCCAGCATATCCAATCCTGCGGTTAAAGTAGCCACTCATTGTTATGAAACCAACTCACAAAAAGATAGAAAAGAGAGATAAACACCTTAGAAATAATCCTCTTCAAGGGGGCAACCTCCTTTACATTACACAAATGAACAATTCTTGGATGATATAAATGACAAGACCTCCTTTCTATATATAAGAGTCTAAGGGGTCATGATATAATCAGAGCCGACATAAAAATAATAATGTAAGGGCACAACAATAACAATAGTGGGCCTCTATGGGCCACAATAATAACAATATGGGGACTACATGGGCACAACAATATAATAAAGGGGTTACACTAGTAGTATAGGGACCTAACACTTAGATATTGGTGGGGAAGATTATGAGGCAGTGTCGCGCAGATGAAGTGCCGGTACGAGTGGTTTCTTTAGCAACCCAGTGCACAGAGGGCATACAATTTAACTAGGTGTGCTACCTTTGCAACAAGTTCTTTGTGAACTGCAGAGAAGTGCAATATCAAAGAAAGACTTTCCACTACACACAGCTACTGCCGTCAATTTTACTGGTTGCATGGGACTTACTAGAGGACAATTAGTTTCCTTTGATTGCACCGAGATGCCAGAAGCAGCGAAGTTTGCTTCACTCTCGGGCACAAAGGACACCCAAAGAATCAAGGAAAACAAGATATTTTGGATTCTTATCGAATCAAGCATCCGCACCACTATCAACTACAAGCCACAACTCTCACCGACTATCTTTGAGCAGTTGTCTGAATATGTGGAGTTTAAGGTGAACTTTCCCTGTGTGTCCATCAGAACATGGAAGGACCCCACACAAAACTGGTATGATCTTCCATACCTGGTGATAGATGATGCAATCGCTACGGTTCAGGAGAGTTGGCCTGCAGAGTGGTGCAAGGCCTCAGACTTATCAGCTGGGACTAGTAAGTCTACCGTGAAGTAGAAGAAGGAAGAGGTCAGGTTAAAGATGGAGCAGTTGGTCGACAAACAAAGGAAGGAAGCTAAGGATAAAGCCACAACAGAGCGTGCAGCCAAAAATAAGGAAAAAGAGGAGGAAGAGGTCGACCATGACTCTAATAGGATTTAGAAGTCACCTTCTCCATAGATAGATGAGGAGGAGTAGTTCTTAGAGCAAGAAGGAGCAGACTTAGAGACTACTCCATTCCAGGTTAAACGCACACGGGAGCAGGATAAAGTAGGGCCGCGGAAGAAGTCCAAGGCTAGAAAATCATCCCTGGACCCAATCACCTTGACAGAGGGTGATTTGAATGATATTGGTGATACTATGAGGGCCGCGACCGTAGAATTGCTGCAGCAGTTAGAGCAATAGTAGAAACAGGCCTTGCTTGCCATTCAAATGGGTTTGCGGGAGCTACAGATCTAGGCTACTCAGGTGTAGACCACTGCAGTGAGGGGCAGCGCGCCATCGAGTAATTTAGCACTGTGAACCTTAGATGCAATAGAGATGGTTCACACAATGGATCCCTAGGCTATCGCGGTGCCGAATGGAGCATTGACCACAGAAACCGAGGCTGACAGGGCCACTATTAGTTCCATCAAACAAGTCAGGTTAAACTTGGTTGTGCCTTCAGGTGAAGCCCTTCATACCTTACTGGACGGCATGATTGCAAAAATATGGGCTCGAGAACAACGTGCTTTGAACGTTATCAGCAAAAAGTAGGTGAATGTTGGGTTGTGCAACAGGTATAAATTTACTCTTGATTACATTATCTCTTTCCTCCCTTTTATTCATTTGTGCCATGATGTAATAAGGTTTTGATAAGATTTCGATAGAAAATGAATGAAACTACTTTTGATGCGATTTGGCTGCCAAAACTAACTTTCGTTGCTTTTTATGTAGAAATTAGCAAATGGAATAGCTGCTATTCAAACTATTGAACAACAAAGGCTAAACAGGGAAAACATCGCACGTCTTATGCAGTCAAGTTGAGAAGCGAATTAGGAGGATCTGTGCAAGATGAAAGATTGTCTAATAATAGTATTTGGTTGTGAATTCCTCGGGATTTCCTAATCCTGAGGAATCATATTTATATCTTTTTCTCTTTGATTATAAATCGGAAAAATGAATAGAATAGGGAGACGAAACTTTTCACTTTTCACCTCAGTTGTAATTTTAATACACAGAATATTATTTCGAAAGAGACATCGTGCTGTAATGATGAATAATATATAATTCATGTTGTTGTTCATTCGCAATAGTCTGAAGTAAAAAAGTAGTAATCACTAGCGGCTTGGGCCTAGTCACTGGTGGATTTCGCTGTTGTTCCCTGTGTTATACTTTTACCTTTCTTTTACTGCAAGTTTGATTACTCTGTTTTTTAGCTTTACAATTGATTTACTTTCACTAGCATTGAGTTTGTGTATCCATTGCATTAGTTCTTATTTCTGTTGATTGTTTTCATATATTTAATGTCATAGATTGATTTAATTATTAGATAAGAATAATTTCTTGTTAATTGATAGCTAGAGTGTTATTTATTAGATCAAGCGTATTACTTTTATGCAGAAGTCTAGATTCAGCTGAAAGAGCTCTGTTATCGCTACAGTGCACTCGGTTGATGTAATTGCAATTAGATTAAGATTGAGTTTGGTTTTGATTAAGATTGAGTTTTGATGTTTGAATAAGTTAATTTCCTTGAAGTTACAAGTTGGTAGTTTATGGTTTGATCCGTTTACTCTTGTATTGAAATCAATAAGTTATTTTAAAGTATTAATCTTTGTAGATTCAACGATTTACATCACTTGCACATATTGTGGACACTCTTGAAACAAAAAGACTTACCTAGGTTGATAATTAATGTGAGGCATTTAAGCATTCTAAAAGACACCTTATTTGCACCCAACATTTTGGTGCCATTGCCGGGGAGAGTGTTTCCATTTCATAGAAGGTGATGCATGTTTTATGTTTGTGTGTTGTGAAAGAACTGGGTATTAAAAATGAAAGGTAAGAACCTGCATATGAGTAAGTAAAGTGCTCGCTTCCTCGCCCGCTCTTTAGCACAATTGCATAGGAATATATGCTTGATATTTGTTTGATGTGAAAGAACTGTGTATTAAAAATGGAAGGTAAGAACCTGTTAGTGTCGGTATCTTCATCCCTCCATCAGTGATCAAAATTCTCTTTTTGCATGCATTTTAGGTGTCTCATCCGATCCGCTGCATTCCATTGGGATCATGGATCATCTGATGGTAGTGGCTCATTATCAAATTTCCCTCATGGTCTTTACCTGCTGGCCTATTTTTACAAGTTTAGGTCATTTACAGTCATTTTTTGTCTTTACATTTGCCAAATCCATTTTTAGGGTGTTAGGTCTCATTAGGTCTAGGGCTTGTCACCATAGTCTTGTAAAAGCTCAAGAATGGCCAGCAAGCACATGAGGAGGTCTAATAAGGTCTCAACATCAAAATTTTAAATAATGATATACTTAGTAATTGATTTTTCCTCAAAACCCTGTTTTGAGGAGGAATAGAGTCTTATGTTCTATGTATAAAAATTTCATGTAATTTTAACTTTCCTATATGTAATAAGTTCAGAACGGTAGCCCTGGGTCACCTTGCCAAACTCCTGCACTCCAGCTCTTGCAAAGGAGACAAGAAAATCCAAGCATTAGTCCATCAAATGTCAAAAAGAGAGCCAAACTGCAAAACAGAGTTTTTAAAGAACAAAGTGAAAAGGAAAACTTTAGAAAGTGGGTTTTCTAAATGAAAAATTAAATTCACTTGTATATAAAGTGCTGATTGTGTTGAAGACTTCATTTTTTGTGCTAAAGTGAGAAAACAAGGAGAAAATCG
This sequence comes from Pinus tabuliformis, assembly GCA_031772625.1. NCBI lineage: Eukaryota > Viridiplantae > Streptophyta > Pinopsida > Pinales > Pinaceae > Pinus > Pinus tabuliformis. The sequence continues at coordinate 483,567,983 of CM062814.1, read as the reverse complement.
CGATTTGAGGTGAAGAAAGGGAAATCGCAGCAAAGTTGTGAAATTATTCTTGGTGTGGCACACTTGGGTATAAGCGTGGCGCACCTGCTTGGCGCGACGCACCGAGTGAAAAATTTGTATATAAAGTTGAACTGGAAAGGTGCACCTGGGTGTTGGCGCGGCGCACCAGTCTGCCAAGCCAAAAACTCTTTCAATCAACCTTCTCAAGCTCCAAAATCTTGCAAATGTCATTCCTCAAGTAAGTAAAACCTCCCATTTTGCCATTACAAGAGATTTATTCCTCCTTGATGGTGTTTTGCTAGGTGAAAAATCAAACCCTAATTTGTTGCACAATTGCATTGCAAAACTGTCTAGGGTTTTGTAATTTTGTCATAGTTGCTATTTTTACTCCTCTGCATCTTTTTCACATATCCCATTCCTCTCCATTGAATTTCCCTAATTTCATTTCCCTTTCTCTCTCTCATTTACACTCATCCTATCCCCCTATCCCCAAAACCCTAAAACCCTAACACCTAATTCCCATTATTCCCAAACCCTAATCCTCATTCCCAAAACCCTATCACTCCCTAATAACCCTACAGCCAACATCAAAATCCTCCATTCATCAATCCCACTCATTAGTCCCACTCATCAAACAACAATCACCTATTCTTGAAATAAAATCTCTTCATACTCATCATTTTACACCATACAATGGCAAATATGGAAACAGATTCAGCTTATGAAATGGATGAGTAAGCTGTGAGTGATTCCTCCCAAGAGATTCATGCACCAGGAAAACCACATAAGGGAGGAAAACACATTTGAGAGGAGCCCACTACACTCACAGAGTTATTGGTTTGTCCTCTTGCAGTAACATGCTTCAGACATCAGTCTTGCTACTAGTTTTGTGATATGGTGGAAAGGGTGAAATACCACCATGAGCTTGCTAGACTATTTTTCCTTCATCTTCACAATGGCTAGGTCAACTTAGCAGGTGTTTCCTTCACTTTGACACATGAACTATAGCTGAAGCAACAGGTATTCCTAAAGTAGGTGAACAGTGGAACAAAGGACAGCTTGTGGGTAAAGAGCATTATGAGCCTTATATAAAGGCTAGTTATCAAAAGCAAATCAATAGAGTCTTTCCTTTCAAATACTTACAGGACACTTATGCTCCACTCATGAAGCTCATTATTAAATACTTTAGTTGTGAAGGGAAATTTTCTCGCCTATACACTTATCATGTTAGATTATTGATGCATTTCACTAGAGTGAGGATGATGAACCTCCCCTATTTCATATGTAGAAATATTGAGAAAATGGCCACATTGGTGCAAAGAAAACCTCCTCATCAACAATACAACAACATTTATCACTTTTCATTGATCAAGATTGTTGTTTTGCATTAGTTGAGTTTGTTGAATGTTTCATGGGATACTTTCATTTCACATGAGGTTTTCACAAACCCTTAAGTGATCCCATCAGTATTTCAAGAGGAGGGAGGGCCTTCAAATCAGAAAGAGGTTCATGAGACTCAAATTACAAGTGTGCCAGTATTTTTCACTTATGAAAAAGGCACAAGGAGATTATTTGCAGCTGCCAAACAAGTACTATCTCCACCTGGGGTGGAAGGGGTCTCGTTTCCTTCATCAGACCATAGGCAAATGCTATCTTCACCCAGCGTGAAAGGGGCTTTTCCTCCTTCTTCAGCAAAGCAAGTACAAGATAAAGGGAAACAACCATTGTATGATGAAGGGCCTTCTGAAGGTCAGGAGAGAGATTTCATTTTGATTTAGGATGACGATACCGATTTGGGCTCCCAAAGCTCAAAACTCAAGGAGATCATCAAAGAACAAGAAGCTGACATCCATGACTTATCTCTTAACCTTGAAAGAGCTACATGGATCATAAATTACCTTGAGAAATTGAACAAGAAGTTGGAGGATAAGCAGACAATCATGGAGCTGCAAACCATAAGGGAAAACAAGCAAGCAACAAAAAGGAGGAAAGTCAAATTGACATCGCTTGAGCAAGAGATTGATGCTGACCGGGAATCTTGGCTAGAGAGGGAAAATATGCACTTGGAGAAGTTTCTTGAGAAAGACAACAAGGAGAAAAAGATGTTGCGGCACATGGCTTATCACTATTTTGCACGAAACAAGATTTGCAAAGCAAGGATAAGGAGCCTAAAAGCCAAGTTGAGGAAAACTTTGAGAAGAAAGAAAGAGAAAGATAAGCTGAAGATCTTGGCTGAAGCTTCATTGGCCCAACATAATACTTGATGCAAATTACTCATGCCAAATTTCAAGAAATTTGGCAAACTTTTTTGCAATTTTGAATTTTTCATGGAAAATATAGGTTTTTTCGGCAAGTGCGTAGCACCACCTGGCGCTCGCTTTTGATAGGGACCTCCTCTGGAGGAAAACTTTTTATTTTTGGATTCCTTGTGAAAAATTATGCATTCCTACAAATTACTAGGAATTTTTGACAAGTTTTGGCCCTCCAAAAGGGTCACAAACACCTCAAAAATGCCCTCTCTGCCACTTTTTGGCCACACAAGAAGAAGTGTTGGGAGAACTTAATTTTTGAGGAGCAAATGGACACCAAATTGAAAAATTATACTTGTCTTAGAAAGTAGATAGACATAAATTTCCAACAATCCCACTTGGAGCAAATTCAATGAAGGGTAAGGCCTCCAAATTCAGCTGGGAAAAAGCGTTATGCACAGGATGAAAAAGTGCCAATTTTGCTCAAAAACTCTGTTTTTCACCTAGTTTTCTTCTAGTTTGACTTTTTCACTCTTATGATCAAATCCATGAGCTGACATGATGTAAATTGTTGTAATATGATGTAAAAATGATGAAAAATGACTTGATAACGTAGATACATCAGTTGTAGGTGGTTTAATGTTGAATGAATCAGTTTCCTAAGTTTTAGAGGCAAGTTGTTCCACTACCTATTTTTCAGTTCTTAGTTTAGATCTTGTTGAAATAGCTCCTAAAATCATGAATTCGACCCCTAAAGGCTAGAATGGGTGGTTTGTTTCCTATATCTAGTACTTTTTCAGTCATTTGTAAAGGTTGGACTCTTGTGAATTCTTTGAGCATTATTGTACATTCATCTCTGTAGTTTGGCAAGGAAATAGACCAGGGTTTGCAGAATTTTGTGGGATTCTTTGGCAAGGTGATTTAGTATTGTTTTTACTTTTGTGATTCAAGTTATTATGTGTTTATGTGTGCCATCATCTCTTTCTTTTTAGCTTAACTAAATGAATCAAGTATAAAAGGTGGAATTCATTAATGTTGCAGTGCTCTACCTTAGGGTTTATTTGGGTTTACATGTTTTCAACTATTTGAAGAGGATTCATGATACTTTCATGCCCTATCCAACTCCTCACCAGTCGTAATACTCTCCATTTCACTTAATTCAAAGTACTAAAGCATTTTCCTACCTCGCCCCACAGAAATATCTGCAAGACTGAGTTCATTCCCCGGACCCAAAACTGCCTTTCACTTTTGATCCAGCAACCCAACATAAAACTCAATCAAACTCCTCTGAACATATACCTAGCCTAAAATTAGTCTTTACATCAGTCATCTCAAGCTTCATTTGCTATATTTTCCTGAGATTGACGAGGAAAGAGCCCTCTCCCGACTTGGTAGGGCTAGCTACCAGGTTAAGCGTGGTTTGATGTTATTCTAGACTTGCCTTTCTCAGCCTGAGGTAGATTTAGGCCATAAAAAAACCTGCGTACGAGTAAGTAAAGTGCTTTCTCCCTCACATGCTTTTTAGCAAAATTGTGTAGGAATTAAAGTACAAATAAATGTTTGAATTTCTGTGTGAATGACTAAGAAGAAAACAATAGAAAAAGATTTAATTCCTCCACCCAGATCTAAAAAATCTAAGGGATTGGTGCCCCTTGGATGATCAACCTTCATCGACGAAATCATAAGGAAGGCTGAGTCTTAGTCATCAATAGGACCCCGAATTGTTTCTACAAGATATCCTACTATAACCCTTCAGGCCGCATGATCACCATCTGCAACTAACGCTAAGATTCACAGAAAGGCTAAAGGGTCTGAACAGAGTTTTCAGAACCCTGAAAATTTGTAGTTTAGCCCTTTACAAGAATGGAATTCTTGCAATCTCCCTAAAGGAGAAGGGGAAATAGGTAGCGCTGAAAAGATTAATTCATCTGAACCCAAATCTCCTGAAGTAGTAGTTGAACAGAGGACACCCAGCATTCCAGACCAAGGTAGTGCTATTAAAATCATTTTAAAAGTCTCTTCTGACTCCCCTAGGAACAGATGTCCAACCCCAGAAATCCCTGAAGGATATTGACATATCTTTGACCAAATGGCTCATATTCAGCAACAGCCCTAGACCTCTACATTACAATACCCTATTGTTGATACAACTGTCAATGCTCCCATGAAAGCTATACCATTACACAATATTCCTACCTTTCATGGGTTAACTTCAGAGGATCCTGATGCATTCATTTTCGAATTCGATGTTTTATGTAGGGGATATGATTACACTACCGACTCCCAGAAACTGAAGTTGTTCCCCTCTACTCTGAAGGGAGCAGCTCTGCATTGGTTTATGGGACTTGGTGGAGGTACCATTAATGACTGGGATCAAATGAAAACAACATTTCTAAAAAAATACCAAGATTTTTGCTAAACTAGAGAACTGAAGGATGAAAAATTTCAAATGGTAGCTAAGAATAATGAGACCCTTGAAGAATATGTAGAATATTTTCAATATAATCTGCAAAGATCTCCTTATGCAGATTTGCCTCCTAAAGTTCTTAAAACTATGATGATCAAAGGTATGAAAGACCAATGGGTAGAAAAAATAAATTTAATGGGGAAGGACTATATTTATCAAGAGGATTATGACAATATTGTACAATTTTGCATCAAGTGTTCTAGAGGCAGTACAAGGCTGAAACCAACCGGGCATGATGCGATTACCAGAGACATCAAACCCTCAAAAGGAAGCATCACATGAGTGGAAATCAGAAACCTCATGGAAGATTTCAAGACTGATATCTTCAGGAACCTGATGACACAATTGGACATCATGCAACCCAAACAAAAATAGGCTGAAGTAGAACAAAACCTAGCCATTTTCTATCCACATTGCAGAAAGAAACACAATCATAGAGAATTTCCGCTAGATATGATACAAACATGTGCCATTTTCACTAAGGATCATGCTACGGAAGGTTATCCATCGCTTCTTGGATTAAAAGTAGTTTTCAAGGAAGTAGAGGAGGAAGTAGAACCAGTATATCTAATGAACCAGCACCGTCAATGGCAAGAATGTCCGATAGGTATGCCTACAAAACCCTCTTCATTCTTTCCTTCCTCGCAATTTAATTCTCAGCTGTATCAAGGGGTAGCATGGCAGAACCAACCACCTTTCTCTAATTGGCCACCTCAAGCATTTTCTATGCCATCGTGGCCCAACCAATCAAATCCAAACAATAATTGGCCAAATCCCTCTCACTCTCCACCATTCTGGCAAAACAATCCCTATTCCTCTCAATGGTCTCCTTCTACCTCACAAAATTAGAATTGGCAATCAAATTGGCAACGATCCAAAAGCCAGCCTATGGGAACAGTTTCTCTGCCTCAACCAACCTTGCCAACACCTTACACGTTGCAGAAAAATCCTCAACCTAATATACGTCTACAACTCCCAACTCAACCAACTCCAAATCCTAACAACAGACCAATCCATTCAGTCCAAATTATTGATAGTCTGGACCCTGAAGTTGAGATGACAGAATGTAATGAACTTAAGTTAAGATCTAGATGCGTAATTTCTCCAGATGAGGACAAAAATATGCAACCTGAAGTTAAAGAAACACATCGGGATAAGCTTTCGACTGTAGATGACCAGCAAATAAAACAAGGAGAAGATACAGTCAGGAATAAAGATCCCAAGCAAATTAGAATTAATTCTCCCCCGTTCCTAGAAAGATTGATAATACCTCAACCTACTGAATATCCTGACTTTGATCTTCTGGGTGAACTCAAAAATCTCTATATAAAAATACCCCTCCTCCAGGCCATTCAAGACATTTCAATATATGCTAAAACCATTAAATAATTGTGTGCAAAGAAGTCTCTGAGGAAAACAAAAGTAACACCAACTGTCCATGTCATCGGAACTTTGTCTATTTTATTACTAGGCAAAGAGACACCTGTAAAATATGAAGACCCAGGAAATCCCATTGTCACAGTACAAATAAAAGGCCACTCTTTTCCCAATGCTTTAGTCGACTTAGGGGCAACCATTAACATTCACACAATAAAAACTTGTGAAATACTTGGCATCACAGCCTTAGAACCAACCACTACCTTGCTGGAACTTGCCGACTGATCAGTCATTAAGCCAGAAGGAACATTACATGATGTGATGGTCTTTGTGGACACTTGGGAATATCCGGCAGATTTCTTGATTATCAACCCTAGAAACCGGCTAGATGGACATCCCTTAATACTAGGAAGGCCTTGGCTAGCAACAAATGATGCTTACATAGGTTGCCAAACAGGCAATATGACCATAACCAGAGGAAGTGATGTAAAGAATCTAGCTTTATACCCTCCTACTTAACGAAGCCTAACCATTGTAAAAACTAGGAAACAACCTGTAACATATTTAACAGAAAATATTCGTTCACCGTTGACTATGGAAGATGTGCTTGAATTCAAAAACCAAACAGAAGATGATGTCATTAACACCTTTATCAATCACCCTGCTGCAGTGTCTAATTTGAAATGTCACATGATTAAAGCAGCCCTTGACAATGATAGTGAAGAAGATTCCTTGAGAGACATCAATGACCAACCAATACCAACAACCACTATCTATAATAGCAAGCCTATTGAAATCGAGCCAGGGAAAATCCTGAATATTAACAGTAATCTGAGTGATGACCAACAACAAAGACTCATCCACATCCTTAGGAAATACAAAGGGGATTTTGCGTGGGATTACCCAGACATGAAAGGGATTGACCCTCAATTATGCATGCACCACATCTACACTGAAAATGATGCAAGACCCATTCGTCAGCTGCAACATAGATTACATCCTCATCTAAAGGATGTTGTGAAAGAAGAACCTCAAAAACTGTTAGATGTGAATTTTATTTATCCTATATCTAACAGTAAATGGGTTTCTCCATTAGTAGTTGTCCCCAAAAAGAACGGAAAATGACAGATATGTGTTTAGTATAGAGAACTCAATAAAGCAACGCAAAAATACGATTTTCCCCTTCCATTTATTGACCAGGCCCTAGATACATTTGCAGGAAAGAAGTTCTTCTCTTTCCTGGATGGCTTTAGTGGCTACAACCAAATTCAAATTGCATGTGAAGGCCAAGATAAAACTACTTTCACCTGCCCTTGGGGAACATTTGCTTACAGGGTATTTCCTTTTGGATTATGCAACACACTTGCTACATTCCAAAGAGCCATACTTAGTATTTTTGTAGACTTGATAAATGAGGGATTGGAAGTGTACGTGGATGATTTTACACCCTATGGGGATGACTTTGATCATCCATTAAAGACAGTAGAGAAAGTCCTAGAACGGTGTATTTCTACTAGACTTTTCTTAAGTCATGAGAAATGTTATATGATGATAACAAAAGGCCTGATTCTAGGTCATTACATTTCAGAAGCTAGAATTCAGGTAGATATAGCAAAGATACAGGTAATCCTCTTATTAGCTACTCCCCGCACTCAAACAAAGGTACATAGTTTTCTGGGATTTTCTAGATATTATCGTAGATTTATAAAGAACTTTTCACAAATTGTTGCACCATTATATGCCTTGATAGGAAACGTTGATTTTATATGGACTGCAAAATGTGACATTGCTTTCACAGATTTCAAATGGTTAGTATCAACAACACCAATATTACAAGGCCCGAATTGGGATATACCCTTCCATGTTTCTTCAAATGCATTAGATACATCTATTGGAGCGGTTCTTGGCCAAGAAGAAGACAAGAAACCCTACGCTATATGACATCAGCTTCCCTAGGAGACGACAGAGATCCAGCTTTGATGATAGACAAATTCTGGACACTTGTTTTGTTGTAATCATCTATTTGGCAACTCTACTAAAGGAAGAACCTATTGGCGACTCCACTTCATAGTTCTGGCTCAGTTTGTGAGGCATACTCAGAGAAATTGCCAGAAGCCACAAGCTGACTCAATATCTGATCCTGAAAAAATCATCAAAGAAAGAAAGGTATTGCATAAAGGAGCATTAGGTTCAGGTAAATCTAAAAAATATTCCATATCTCTGCAAGAAAATCCTGTAATAGAACAAATACATGTTGAGAGTATAGAATCTAATACTAGCAGTGAAGAAAAACTCTCAAAGATTCATAAAGCTACTTATTCTTTAGATTTTTCTTTTGTTGTAAGCCCAAAGGAAACCTCACCTCCTATCCATCATACTCCTTCAGTCTTATCAGTCACTCCTCAGCCCTCTATCATTTAGGCTGCCAGTACTCTTGTAGCCACCACAGCTATGGCAGGTCCACAAGCACCTACCAAAATGGAAAGACTCATAGCTGCTAGGTATGGACCTCTAGTACTGCTCACTACTTTGAATGCCATGCTTACTGGAGAATTCAGAAGTATAGGCCTAAGTTCACTAGGACTGAAGGTGTTACAGCAGAGGAACATCTTGAATCATTCTATAGCTATGCTGATAACCTAGACATTAGTGAAGATGATGTGGGGATGAGAGTCTTTGTCCAAAGCCTAGATGGAGAGGCTGGAAAATGGTTCAGAGAACTAACCCCAAGATCTATAGCAGATATTGAGGCTTTAGATGATGCATTCCTAAAGCATTGGGGGGATAAGAAGGTTCTACTCTACTACCACACCAAGTTTGGGAATTTAAAGAGGGAAAATGGTGAGTTGTTGTCTGATTTTAATAATAGGTTTAGTTGCATGTATAGCAAGATACCGGCTAAAGTAAAACCCACCACTACCTCTGCTAAACTCACCTACGCCAGTGCTTTTAATTCTAACTTCTATCTACTGTTGAGGGAGAGGCGATGTGCTACTTTGGCTGATACACAAGATGCAGCCTTGGAAGTAGAATCAAACATAATGGCTACAGAGAAACTCAAGGGGAATGTTGATAGAAGGAGACAAAGGGGCGAACCTTCATCATCTTCAGATCCCAAGATAGATAAAATGACCAAGATGATAGAGTCATTAGCCTCTGAAATCTCCAGATTAAAGGTTGAGTAGCACCCTAGGAAAGGAAGAGTTCCTGATACCTTTTTTCCTAGAAATCCAAATCCATATAGAAGAGCTAATGAGCATTTGCTGATTTTGCAAAGAAGCAAAGATGCCAATGAAGACCAAAGGATGAAGACCCCTTTTCAAAATGTAGTCATGGAAGAGAAGAAATATGATGAAGATGATGACATCCATTGTATGGAAGACAAAGGAAGTGCCCCCTTTTTGAGCTTAATTGCCTATGAAAAGTCCTTATTCAATGATCAGATCAGCCAAGAGTGGGACAGTGAAGCTATTCTACAAATTGAAGATCAACACAGATATAATCTAAGGTCAAAGATGAACAATGCCAAGGAAACTCCTATTCAAAGAGCTGTTGTCCCTGCAGTACAACAAGCTAATAAGCAGAAGCAACTGACAGTTGATCCCATCATCCTCAAAGCTCTAGCTCACGAGGTAAGAGGCCTTGACAAGTCTCCTTCTCCTTTCAGTTTTCAATCAGAAATTCAGAAGCTAAGAATACCTATGCCTCTGATTGAACTAGTGAAGAATGAGTCCTTCAAAAGATCCATCCTCGAGGCCCTTGAGCCTAAAGCCATCCAAGCCTCCACTGACTATGTAAATCTGCAAGATGACAAACCAGCTATTATTCTCAGCCCAATGATTGAAAATTGTGAAGACAACTCCCCATCATTCTATGTCTCTCTGACTATTCATGATAAAATCCTTCACAACTGCCTTCAGGACACTGGAGCCAGCCATAATATAATGCCCAAGCCTTTCATGGATGAGTTGGGTCTTGACATTACCAATCCTTATCATGACCTATTTTCTTTTGACTCTAGAAAAGTGAAACTTTGGTATTAATCAAGGATCTAGCCATCACCTTGTCTCAGCTGCCCATGAAAAGCATGATGATGGATATTGTGGTAGCAGATGTACCCCCAAGTCTGGCATGTTGCTTTCCAGAGGCTGGATCAAGAGATTAGGTGGAACATTGCAAAATGATCTGTCCTATGCTACTGTCCTAGTTTTTGGAGCTGAAAATAGGAGATTGTACAGAGAGGGTCAGTTGGCTTATATCATCAATGATGAGAAGAATCCCACTAATCATCCCATCTACACTGTCAACATTGATTTTGGAGCCTTTATTTTTTAGATTGAAGAATCCCAGTTGGCCTCCATACAGCTTGAAAACCCAATTTACTAGATCACAAAGGAAGAAGGCCCACACAGGAATGCATTAATTTATCTTTCAAATTAACTTTTCAAGTCACAAATAACAAAGCAGAGTACGAAGCCTTGATATTAGGCTTAAACGCTGCTAAATAAATCGGCATCAAAGGCCTGAAAGTGTTTGGAGACGCAGACCTCATCATTCAGCATGTCAATAAAACTTTCCAAGTAAAGCAACCAAGGCTGAAAGCATACAGAGATAAGGTATGGAAGCTCAAGGACTCTTTTAATATTTTCAGCATTTCTTACATCCCGAGAATGAAGAACCAACTTGCCGATTCCCTTGCTATGTCTGCTAGCACGTTTATTCGTCCTTTGCCTCCTAAATTGACGTATGAAGTTCAGGTGAAATATAGATCGTCTCTACCTGACAATGTCAAATACTGGAAAGTTTATGAAGATGATGATGAAATTAATAGGTTTTTACAAGTCATTGATGAATTTTCTGAAACACACATCGACCAAGTAAATGAAACCATGGAAGAATGCGGCTAGTCCAAGGTAAAGGACGAGATTGGCCGAGGAAGCATTATCCAACTGCCTAGTAACCATATACCCAAAGGATTGGTGCCTCTAGAGAAGTTGTTTGATCATAACGATGTACCTTATAAGCCCGCCAAAAAATAAAATGAGTATGTTGTTCGTAAACATAATATAGGGAGCCCAGCCCATCCGAAATACATAAATCTGTCCACTCATTTGTCTTCTGCCTAGAATTCCAAGTATTGCACCCTCATGAAGCAATTTGCTGATATTTTTTCCTGGGAATACAGTGATCTTAAAACCTATGACACAAACATCATTCAACATAAGATTCCACTGGAAAAGAACACCATCCCTTTTAAGTAGAAATTAAGACCTATCAGCCCTCTCTTATTGCCTTTGATTGAGAAAGAAATCAAGAAGCTATTGAGTGCCCAAATCATAATTCCCCTAAGGTATTCAAAGTGGATAGCTAACCTTATGGTAGTAAGAAAGAAAAATCGAGAAATTAGGCTTTGTGTTGACTTCAAAAATCTGAACAAATTCTCTAAAAAATATAACTACCCCCTGCCTAAGATGGAACACTTGTTGCAAAACATTTCAGGGGCTAGAGTCATGTCTTTCTTAGATGGATTTTCAGGTTACAATCAGATTGTTGTACATCCATAATATCAGGGAAATACCGCCTTCACTACTCCTTGGGGCACTTTCATATACTCCAAGATGCCTTTTGGACTGATGAATGCTAGGGCTACTTTTCAGAGGGCCATGGACATAGCCTTTGTGGGAGAGAAGGACAATTTTGTCCTTATTTACTTTGATGACATAACAGTCTTCTCCAGTAGTCATAAGGACCATTTGCAGCATTTGAAGAAGGTCTTTCTAAAGTGTAGACAGTTTGGAATTTCGGTGAAGCCAAAGAAGTCACTGTTTGTTTCTGATGAAGGTGTGAAGATTGATCCAGCAAGAGTTCAAGCAATTCAGATATTGTCCATCCCAAGGTCAAAAAAGGACATTCAATCCTTCCTGGGTAAGATTAACTTTGCAAGGAGGTTCATTCCAAACTTTGCAGAGCTAGTAAAGCACATCACTTCCATGCTAAAGAAAGGATCAAAAATAAAATGGACAGATGCTGCAAGAAGCTCTTTTGAAGCCATCAAACAAGCTATCATGAAAGCTCCCACTCTAACCATCCCAGATTACACTAAGGAGTTTTTTATCTTCTCTTTTGCCTCTTATGATAGACTTGCAACAGTTATGTTGTAGAAAAATGATGAAGGCATAGAGCACCCTGTGGCCTTTTTCAACAAAACTCTAAGGGTTGTTGAACTAAGGGATGACCTTATTGAAAAACAAGCTTATGCTCTCATAAAATCTTTAAAGGCATTCAGAATTTATATTCTACATTCCAAAGTGGTTTCATATGTACCTTCAACCTCAGTAAAAGATGTCTTAACTCAGCCAGATATTGATGGAAAGAGAGCTAAATGGATTGCAAAGTTCATATATTTTAACATAGAGGTGAAGCCCACTAAGCTTGTCAAAGGCCAAGGCTTGGCTAAACTTTGGCTGAGGAAAATTACAGTTTGTTAAACATAAATTGCATGGGTCCAAATTCAGATGATGAGTAGACAGAGGAAGTAGAAAAAGAGCAAAATCATAATCAGTCTTTGGCTGAAAATCTAGCCACCAGTGAATGGTATTCCAGCATAGTTCATTTTTTGCAGAAGCTAGAAGTCCCTCCAGGGCTTAGCTCAAGTCAGGCCCAGGCCATTAAACTTAGATCAGCCAAATTCTGCATTAATAAAAATCTGCTTTATTGGAAAGGCCCATTAGGAATCCTCTTGAGATGTCTAGATAAAGGACAATCTATGGAAGTCATGCACCAGTTCCATTCTAGCATCTATGGAGGGCATCATTATTGGAAAATCACAGCCCACAAAATCCTGATAGGTTGGTATTATTAGCCTACTCTGTTCTCTAATGTGTTTTCTTTTGTGAAATCTTGTGACAAATGTTAGAGGTTTGTAGGAAGACAGCAGCTAAAATCTCTTCCCTTGAAGCCAGTACATGTCAATGGTCCCTTCTAGTAGTGGTGCTTGGACTTTATAGGTGAGATCAACCCACATTCTAGTGGCCAACACAAATGGATCTTGGTAGCCACTAATTATTTACCAAGTGGATTGAGGCTATACCCACTAAGAATTCCAATCATCAAGTTTTCATAAAGTTCTTGAATGAGAATATTTTCACTAGATTTGGTTGCCCAACCAAACTAGTCATTGATAATGCAGCATTTTTCAAGGCAAAATAATTGGTGAACATGACTAAATCCATGGGCATTCAATTGGTGCATTATACCTCATATTATCCTCAAGGCAATGGCCTAGCAGAATCATCTAACAAGAGTCTGGTAAGAGTAATCAAAAAATTGTTAGGGGACAACAAAAAGAGTTGGTATTCCAAGTTGAATTTTGCACTGTGGGCTGGCAGAGTTACCATAAAAAAATCCATAGGAAATTCTCCATTTAAGTTGGTTTATGGCACTGATGTTGTTTTCCCTATCCTGTTGATTCTCCCTATGGGCAAATTCTTGCAAGAGGAACAAGATGAAGATAATGACATGGTAAGGAGAATGAGTAACCTAGTTGAACTACAACAGATCATAGAGCAACTGGTTGAGAAGTGATCCAGGTGGATATTGGTGGCCACCTGCCAAATCCACTTGGACCCCCACCATTGTTTCTTTCAACTTTTCAGTTTCCTTAATCATAGCCCAGTTTATTATTTTTAGTAGTTTTTGGGGTCCTAAACTTCTGGAGCTGTTTTGAGGCCCTAAACGATGTTTTTTGGGAAAAGTGGGACCCATCTTGCTCTTCCCAAAGTTGTAGTTCTCGGATAGATCTTTCTAACGAGATACTGTGTACATCAAACAAAGATCGTATGCCAAAGTTACGACCCCGGGAAGTTGATGTACCAATTTACCCAAACGGGGCCCACAATTTGGCGTTTCATCTTTTAGGGTTAGGTTTTGGAATGTTAATGGTTTTCCATTGTTTCTCAGCAATAAATAGGCCTTCGAGCCTCATTGTAACACAGTTCAGAGGCATGTAGCTGCCACATCTCTTCTCAGAGATAAGCTACCATCGCCCTAGCTAGTTTATTTCCCATTCTGTTTGTAAGCATATTTCAGTATTTTACATTAATGAAATGAAGTATTATTTCCACTGCATCTTTGTGTTTATGGTTATCTCTGTAATTTGTTGCGTTCCTATTTAAATCTGGATCAGTGGCATTAGAGCGGTCTGCTTTTTCTCTGTTTTTCTTTGCATGTCCCCAACAAGGTCGGGATATAAGGAGTTAGGGCTTGAACTGGTCAAACCTTTGCAATACCAGCATCACAAATCCCGACAGCCTCCCATGGCGGATGAAAAGAAAGACGAGGGGCAGGAGATCCTATCAAAATCTTGCTCGAAGAAGCCCTCTAGCGACAAAGGAATGCGATGATGGACAACTTCGCCCAGATACTTTAGCGGCTACCCAGGGGTGACGCATCGGCTTCCAACAGCTACTCTAGAAACACCACACCATTTAAGGTACAAGTTAATTTTGAAATCCCCATATTCGAGGGTCAGATAGACACAGATGTTATTGATGAATAGTTAAATTTGCTAGAGGGTTATTTTTTTGTTCATGATTTTTCCAGTCGAGAAAAGATTATTTTTTCTCTTCTTAAAGCAGCCCCCCATGTCAAGGATTGGTGGAAAACCTACTGCAAGCAGAAGGATGAAAATATAGGCTCACTGTTTTCAGTCACACCCACTTGGGATTCATTCCGAGAGGCCATCAAGGGGCAGTACTACCCTGTCGGAAGCTATGAGGATCAATACATAAAGTGGACCACGCTGCAGCAGGGAAGGGACCAAGACATGCCGAAGTTTAACAATATTTTCCATACCCATCGCACAAAGTTGGGTATCAAGGATTCAGAGTAGCATTTGATACTCAAATACCACAAATGCTTGCATAAGTACATCTAGGAAGAAATAGAATTCCTAGACATCCCCTCGCTTGGCACGGCATACCAATATGCCGTCAAGGTCAAGAAAAATTTTAAACAGAAGAATCGAGACTTTGGATCTGCAAATCTGAAGCAAGGGAAAGGTACCCCCAAACCACAGAACAAAGGACAAAGCCAAGGAGGGAAGGCCCAAGGAAACCTACCAAAGTTGTAAGCAAAGAAAAATGTCGTCAAGCTGAAAAAGGACACAGGAAAGTGGTGTGAGTTCCATAAGAGCTCCACTCACAACACAAGTGAGTGTCAGGACAAACAGTCACTGGTGGCCAAGCTAAAGGTTTTAGAATCAGATGCATGTTCCAACTTTGAGTCAGAACCTGACAAAGGGAAGCAGATTATCGATGTGGAGCCCAATGCCACCGTTGCCACCACGAAGATCCAAAAGGAGGAACCCAAAGATCTAGAGGAGGAGGAGCATATCTTCCACTCCTAAATGTGGGTAAAGGGCTCCCCGCTACAGTTCATTATCAACAGCGGGAGCCAAAAGAACCTAATTTCGACAGAGGTCATGAAGCGGCTAGGCTTACCAACCACAACACATCCACAACTGTACACCATCGGGTGGCTTCACCAAGGACGAGATCTTCGTGTGAGCCATCAGTGTCGCCTTCCATACAACATCAAGGCCTTCATGAATGAGGTATTGTGTGACATTGCTCCCCTTGAAGTTTGTGATGTATTATTAGGACAACCTTACTTGTGGAAGTGACATGCTGTGTATGAATCAAGGCCCCGTGTTGTTATTGTTACTTTGGGAAATAAGTTTTACAGGATACTAGAGTTAGCATCGCCTACTGCCATCTCTTTGATTATTGCAAAACAATGCAGTAAGCTCGTTTCCAAAGTTGGGAAATTTGTTTTCTTGATGATATGCCCTCAAGGAATGAAGAAGATGGTGGCCATGACCTCTAGATAGGGCCCCTCTGCATAACGACTATAGATGGACAAGGTCATGAAGGAGTACGAGGATATATTCACCTCCCCCGCAAGGGTTCTGTTAACACTCAGGTTGTCCTTAAAGCTCCTTAAAGGATACGGCCGAGGTAACCACAAACCAATCTTTGGACTGCAGGTCCTAGCCTACCAGCAGTCAGAGAGGGCTCTCTCTTTAGGATTTAGCTTTGTTGATGATGATTTTAGGCTAGTTATTGAGTACAAGGGGTTTTGTTTGAGTTTTGGTGGGAAGGATGATGCTTTCAAGTAAAGAGGCAAGGATAGCATGAAAGTTTTAGAACCATTGGGCGTGGAGTCAAGGAGTAGGATTGCTGGTGTGTTTTCTTGGTCACAAGAGAGAAATATGGAGCAAGCTAGCTACACATGAAACAATGATTCAAGCTTAAAAGGATGGAATGAGGGCTAAGGAATGAGAGGCAATTAAGAATCTCTCATTCAGCTTAACAGAGGGAGGGTGAATGAGCTCTATCTAGGAGCAGTGAAGAATCCCTAGATAACTGTCAAACGTGAGTGAATTAGGGGAAATATGAGCCACAGGGAATTCATATTCATTACTAATCTAGATGAAAACATAAAGAAACAACAGAAACTGAGCATAGAGGGCAATTAAACCAAGTCTAAACTATTCATTCTTTCTGCTATTTTAGATGGTATATCAATGGAAAACAAAGGCAAGAAACACTTATTGAGTCATGTTGCAACACAAGAATTCCATATTCATCCTTCAACCATTAAACACACAGCAAACAGTCATTCCTCCAAGCTTTTCAGCAGTCTTTGATTAAGTAAAACATTAAGTATACAGAGCGAGTCTCTCTTGGAGCTATACAACCAACCAACCCTCTAAACAGTAAAATAGGGTGGTTTTATAAGTAAAATATCTACACTAATCAGATCTCAGACAAATCTACTGTAATAAGTGTCTTTAACCTAACATCTATTTGAAATAAATGCAACAAAATATCTTCGAGCTGCGCTGGGGCAGCTGTAAAAAAAGAGTTAATGCATTGTCTTTATGGCTCTGTGCTGATCACTTAGCCATAACTGTGCTTTGGGTTTTGATCCATGCTCTTGAGTGGTTCTGAGGTGCATTAACTATGATGGGAGAGCCTCGATATAGCTCCACCATTTTCTTTGACTTTGTTGGAGGCCATTCAATGTTCACCTGCATTGGGAATAAAGATTTTCATTTAAAACATTCAACTGATACTCTTTGCCGCTTCCTTGATATGATTTGGCACTGAATGTGCACCTTTCTCACTTCTGATACTTTTTAAACTGTTGCATCGACCTTTCATGGCTGCTGTTCGGCCCTCTGCGTGCTTTAAAAACTGTCTTTGCCCCTTTTCTGAATCTCTGCGAAGAAATTCATGTCATTTTGCGACTTTCGGGCCTGCTGGTGGCTGAGCCACGAAAGGGCTTTCCATTTTGGCCTATTTCCCTTAGCGATGCGCGATTAGCGCTAGGCGCTAATCGCGCATCAAAAACTACCTCAGATTTTCATTCCGGGCTCTCTTTGCTGCGATTTGCGCCCTTCGTGCTTTTTGACAATGACGTCATCATGACGTCAGCGGTGGGTCCCTGTACAGTGGTGACGTGGCAGGGTGATGTCAGTAGTACGACCAGGTGACATGGCGGTACGGTGGAGGAGATGATGTGGTAGTACGGTGGTAGCGACGTGGCAATGATGTGGCAGGGACACAGTGGCAGGAGGCCGACGGAGGATGATGACATCAGCATGACGTATTGCTGACGCGAGAGAGGGGGAAGGTGGTTTCAGGCGCACCGCTTTTGTGCGCAGGCAGTTTCGAAGGAGGGGGCTCCGCCACAGCCGAGAGGGTGACGCGTGGCGGGAGTACGAAGGGAAAACCGCCCATCTCCCGGGCGCTAAACCTCGGCATTTCGGGGCACAAAAAGACCCGCCCACCATAGATCTCGGGCGCGCCAGATCTGACAGTCGGCGGCACAGATAACGCAGCGGATGGTTAGATACGGGGCCGGCAACACTTTTTATTTAATTGTTTTAATCCGGCGGGGGGGAAAACTTTAGGAAAGTGGGTTTTTGGGTTGTATACAAGCGGGGTTAAATATTTACAAGCATGACCTTAGGATAAGGGCGGGAAATGAGTATGGTAGGGTTAGGGCGACCAGATGTCAGACTAACTCCAGGTTAGGACACGGAAGGGTTAGTAGTAGCCCCAGATGGACTACTATTTCCCGGACTTGATAAATATGGCTATAATGCCAAGGGGAAGGGGATATATAATATTTTGGGATTTTATGTATTTTTGGTATAATAGGGGATGGGGAAATGATCTAGGGAGCTAGATAATAGAGTTAGGAGTTAATATGAATTTGTGAGGTGAAGTGTAGGGGGAAGACTAAGTTTGTGAGCTGAAACTTAGACATAAGAAGTGCATGGATTGTGGAGACATGTTTTTACACAAGAAATGTGGCTTCTTTTCACAGAAGAAAGTCAAAGCTTGACTTGGTGCTTTTACAAAAATGAAGTGATAACAGGACTGGTTGGGCAGATCCCAAGGTCCTCAAGGGGATGTTAGTGAGTGATTTGGGAATGAGAAGAAGGGGGAGTTAGACAGGCCTCGCTTGAGCTCCTCCAAAGGGGAATTGCCTTGCCCTGTGATCTGAAAAGATATAACACTTGAAAACATGAAATGGATCACACAGCTTATTTCTGCAACCACAAAACTACTTACCCAACCTACTTACCTAACATTTTTTCTTCTTTTTGCATGGGTGCACTTGGACTTGCTGACCCTGATTATCTTTTTTTCTTTTTGATGTCCTCCAATCTAAATCTACACTTATTTCCTCCAAGGGCCCAAATTAAGCAGTTGGGCTCCTTTGTTTCTCTGCCTATCTAAAAATCTGCCAAGATTAAGCTGTTTGGACAGATTATGATTCTCTATATTCTAAAACAAGAAATTGAAACCTAGGGAGGCCAAGATTAAGCTGTTTGGACTTCCCTTAACCGAAACTTCTTCAAAAATGGTTAACTCATCAAAATTGGGATACAGTAGTGGCATTTAGACTGGCACACTTTCATGGCCCCTTCTTTGGCCTCTTTATGGAAATATGGAACATTGCAGCATGCAAAGTATGACATATTTGGCACTTTCAATTGTCAATCATGAAATATGAACACCTGTTGCAACAGGAGGCTAACAGGTTCCTCTACACTGTCAGGTCAAGCACTCCATCGATCTGACCCCAGGTGTGTCACTACCCAATGGACCAATCTATCAGTGCTCTGTTATGGAGAATGATGAAATCAAGAGGCAGATTCAGGAGCTGCTACAGAAAGGTCACATCCATCCAAGTTCATCACCTTGTGGGAGCCCGATCATGTTGGTACAGAAGAAGGGTGGGACTTGGAGACTCTGTATTGACTATTGGGCACTGAACAAGATCACTGTCCGTAATAGGTACCTGATCCCATGGATTGATGACCTCTTGGACCAACTGAAGGGGGGAAAAATATTTCAACAAGACCTATTTGAAGTCAGGATATCACCAAGTACCAATCGAACCCTCTGATGTGTGGAAGACTGCCTTCAAAGCCAAGGATGGCCTTTTCGAATGGTTGGTTATGCCTTTTGGATTGACGAATGCTCCTGCAACCTTCATGAGGCTAATGGATAACATCTTGCAGTCATTCACCAACTCATTTGTAGTGGTATATACTTGGATGACATATTGATCTTCAGCCAGAGTTGGGAAGAACACCTCCACCACATCTGACAGGTTCTCCAAACACTGTGGCAACACAAGTTATGTACCAATTTGGAGAAATGCACTTTTGGCATGACCCAGGCTCAGTATATGGGATACATTATTGATGAATAGGGGGTACATGTGGATCCATCCAAGATCCAAGTCATTCGAGATTGGCCATCTCCAACCACTCTGACAGAGCTTCGCAGCTTTCTAGGTCTTACCAACTTCTACCACAGGTTCGTGTTGGGATTTTCTCATATCACTTGGCCCTTGAGTCATGTCACCAAGGGAGGAGCAAAATCAAAATTCCTTTGGTCTGAATCTCAACAGAATTCATTCATAGAGTTGAAAGATCGCCTCTGCATGGCACTAGTGCTCGCATTACCAGACTTGCAACAACCATTTGAGGTCGAGACAGATGCCTATGACTATGCTAATGGGGCAATCCTCACTCAACACGGGCATCCAGTGGCATATCACAGTGTGACACTTTCAGACACAGTCTGAAAGTATCCCACTTATGACAAAGAGATGTATTCCATTTTCCAGGCCTGCCGACAATGGAAGCATTACATTTTGGGGAAAGAAACGATCATCCACACAGACCACCAACCCCTGCGGTTCATACAAACCCAAGGGAAATTGCAGCATGATTGCCATCAGAAGTGGTCCACATACCTGCAACAATTCCATTTGAATATCAAGTATAAGAAGGGTAGCACCAATAATGTTGCAGATTACCTCAGTCGACCACCGATCATGGCATTAACCACTATGCTCAACTCTTGTGGGCACAAGACTGTTGATTGGCCAATTCTCTACAAAAGCGACCCAAAATTCAGCCACACATACCAGACACTCTTGAAAGGTCAGCATGTTCCAGATTTTCACCTCTAGGATGCCCTATTATGCCACCTGGGTCACCTTTGTGTTCCTTCAAGCGAGTGTGCCAAGATGATTTGGGAAGCACACTACAGTCGGGCTGCTGGACATTTCGGGGTCAAGAAAATGGTGGCAGTACTGCAGAAGTATTTCTATTGGCCGAATCTTGTATAGGATGTCGGGAAGTACATAATATCATGCACTGCCTATGCCATTGCCAAACCGACCATTAAGAAGCAAGGCCTTTATACCTCGTTTCCTACCCCTATTCAACCTTGGGAATCCATCTCCCTGGATTACATGTTAGGCCTTCCTTCCACTAAGCATGGAAATGACTGTGTTTTTGTGGTCATCGACAGGTTCTCAAAGATGGCCATTATGGCTGCCTACAAGAAGAACATCACAATAGAAGCCGCTGCTAAACTCATCTTTGAATGAGTGTGGGTACACTTTGGGATCCCACAGTCTATCATCTCAGATCGGGATAGCAAGTTCCTCAGTACATTTTGGTCCAGTCTCTAGTCGATGGCGACACCAAACTCACTAAGTCTACAACCTTCCATCCTCAAACTGATGGCCAGACAGAGGTTGTCAACAAGATGATCGTACACATTTTTCGCATGTACAACTCAAAGAATCCACACATATGGGACGAGAGCCTCCCCTATGTTCAGCACAGCTACAACCAGGCTCTCCATAGCTCGACTGGCCACATCCCTTTTCAGGTGGGCTTGGGCTTCTAGCCACTATGTCCCATTGATGTGGCCATGCCATTTGTAGCTACTCATGCAGATTCGGCGCATGTCCAGTCTGAAACAAATAAGGCAAACAAATTCATCAAGCGCATCCAACATGTTCGCCAGCAGGTCCATGAAATTCTAGAGAAATCAAATGCCAAGTACAAGCAGCGACATGATCAACATCGGGTGCCACACAAGTTTCAAGTGGGCGACAAAGTCTGGTTGCATTTGCAAAAGGAATGCCTCACCGGAGCCTATCGGAAACTCAGACCACTCCAATATGGTCCTTACACCATTACCAAGGCTATGGGAGATAATACATTTGAGCTCAGCATTCCCCCATTCCTTGGCCTACGCCTAGTGTTCAATGTGGACCGCCTTCGACCATACTTTCCACCATTGCTAGACATCTAACATTGTAGAACAACTCACACCCACAGAGTTAAATCCAAATTGCATGGAACAAGCTGCAGCTGATTAGATCATGGACACATAGATCAAGCACACTTTCCAGGAGAATATCCAATTGTATCAAGTTGTCAAAGCAGGCCAACTCCTTCACTAGGGCAGGTGGCTCACCAGGGACCAAGTTCAACAGAAGTTTCCTCATCTCATGGAGGAACTCAACACAATGGGGACCATTGCTTCTTAAGGGAGGAGGAATGATCCAGGTGGATATTGGTGGCCACGTGCCAAATCCACTTGGACCCCCACCATTGTTTCTTTCAGCTTTTCAATTTCCTTAATCGTAGCCCAGTTTACTATTTTTAGCAGATTTTCGGGTCCTGAACTTCCAGAGCCATTTTGAGGCCCTAAACGACATTTTCTGGGAAATCTAGGATCAAAATGGGTCCATGGACTGATGTTGCTCTTACCAAAGTTGTATTTCTCGGATAGATCTTTCTAACGAGATACTGTGCACGTCAAACAAAGATCTTATGCCAAAGTTATGACCCTGAGAAGTTGATGTACCAATTTACCCAAATGGTGCCCACAGTTTGGCATTTCATCTTCTAGGGTTAGGTTTTGGAATGTTAAGGGTTTTCCATTGTTTCTCAGCAATAAATAGGCCTTTGAGCCTCATTATAACACAGTTCAGAGGCATGTAGTTGCCACATCTCTTCTAGGAGATAAGCTACCATCGCCCTAGCTGGTTTATTTCCAATTCTGTTTGTAAGCATATTTCAGTATTTTACATTAATAAAATGAAGCATTATTTTCACCGCATCTCTGTGTTTATGGTTATCTCTATAATTTGTTGCATTCCTATTTAAATCCGGATCAAGAAGTCAAAAGCTCATCAGAAGAAAATCAAAGAAACCTTCGACAGGAAGGAAAAAGTGGACAATTTCCAAGTTGGTGATTGGGTTCTCAAATGGGATGCATTTAAGGAAAAGAAAGGTAATCATGGTAAGTTTGACTCCTTATGGACAGGTCTATTTGTCATCGCTCAAATTCAGCAGAACAATACCTTTATTCTGCACAGTCTGGAAGGAGGAGATGTTTTTGGTAGCCCAGTCAATGGGTGATTCTTGAAACTTTATTTCATTTAAGGCTTTAAAGCCTTGGTATTGTAAATATGTTTTTTCAATTTTTTATTTTATTGCAAAATAGACTCCATGCCCAATGGAACACTAGGAGGAAGATTTGATTTTGTTTTTACAGGAAAGGCATTGTTCTGTGATTCTTGAAACCTCACAGGGAGGATTTCATCCCCAGAAGGAGCCAATGTTAGCCTTATCGGCATGTGGCCCAAAATGGATCCAAAACACTACCAAAGTCTTCAAAATTTGCTTAAGGATCATTCAAAGATCAAAACAATCGCATGCCAAGAGCCCTTAGCATGGTGGAAAAGCACTATCGGAAGGTAGAAAACTAGAGAAAACAATGAAAAACCAAGTATCGGAGGCATAAACAGTCAAACGCATAGCAGATGTCCAATCTAGCCGATCAATGGGCCAGATCTGATCGGCGAGTCACAATCGGCGGTCACAGTCAGCATTCGCAATCAATGGAGGAAGTCAGCGGATTAAGGGCAGACTATGTGGAATTTGCGATGGCAATCAGCGATGCAACGTGGACCGTCGATCAAGTGCACAGATCGACGGTGCACATTTCATCACAGGATCGCTATTGGAGATTGCAAAGAGTGGTAGCAATGGCCCGAGGCATGAGTGATATGTGATTGCAATCATATCGCATCGCTATATCACATCGGAGCAACACCATGGAGTGGGGCCTTTACACATATATGTGTTCGACCCGATGAACCGGACCCGACGGTATTCTAAATATTATTTCATAATATTTGAGGTCCGTAGAAAGGCCATTTTCAATACATTTTCACAGTTTTTCGTTACTTAACAAAATACAAAGGGAACCTTGGAGCAATGTCGATGCGATAAGACCTAGACCTGAAAGGGTTCGGGAATGAAAATATATAATATTTTCAGGTCTGCCAAAGCTATTTTTTAATGTATTTCCAGTATTTTTTACGTATTTCAAAATACAAAGGAAATACACAGGGATAGGCCATGTGTGACATGCGATAGTGACCTAGTGGGTGGACCCGATAGAGGAATAGGTCATATTTGAGGACTTTTGAAGTCCGAAATAAACAGAGATGGGTTGGATTTTATATTTTTGCAACGTTTTCTGTATAAAACATAAAACAGTCATTATAAACATTTAAAAGGATTACAAAGGCCCAAAGACCCATTCCATCACAGAACAGAGGCGAAAAAGGTATAAAAAAAATGGCCACAGCACAATGTAGCCCGAAATAGAAGTGATCATGGAGCATCAACAGCGCAACACAGCCAAAACCAACAGAAGTGATTGCAGGGCATCTCTGGCACGAGCGAGCTCCCTGCCAGTGCAACAAATTACTAGAATGAGGTTACTCTGCTGTTAGAGAAGAAACCTCCGAGCCCATGTGTGCCTAGTTAGGGCATCAAGTCGTTAAAGATAGAGAGGATAGATTAAGACACTCCGAGCCTTTGAGAGCTCAAGAGCATTGTAAAAGGCCTATAAATGGCTGAAAGTTAAATGTATGAAGGGTTCAACTTCTGGAGACTGTGGATACTCTGTTCCTTGCAGCGTCTCATCTTCATTCTAGTAATACAAGCTTCTTTTGCTGTTACATGTTCAATTCCCATTTTCTCCTCTGTCCTAAGCTTGCACTTGGATAGTCTATTCATGATTTCTTCTGTGTCTAATGCCAGATAACTGTCATCTTATCTCTGCATTGATAAATTGGATTTGCAATTGAATAGGTTATTCATGTTTTCTTCTATGTCTAATGCCAGATAACTATCATCTTATCTCTGCGTTGATAAATTAGATTTGCAAGCTTCATTTACTTCCTGTAGCTATCCATTCATATATGTTTATGTATGCATCTGCTGGTATAGTCAGTATTCTCCATCTATCCATTGAATCTATAAACTATTGAGCATTAGTGGTCTAAAGCCTTGTCAAGCTGAGGGTGTTCATGCATGTTTTGAGTGAAAACAAAGTTGAAACGGTTATCTGGCTTGATCAAAACCTTCATCCATTCCAATATTTCTGAGAACAATATTGAATATTATATGTTACCAGGCATCTCCAAGCTACAACCTAGGAGAGTTTCCTAGAGTGATAACAGTTAGTATCAACAATACCAGTTTTACGAGGCCCAAATTGGGATATACCCTTCCATATTTCATCAGATGCATCAGATACAACTATTGGAGTGGTTCTTGGCCAAGAAGAAGACAAGAAACCCTACACTATATATTACATCAGCAAAAACTTAACTCCTGCTGAGTTGAATTACATAGTAACAGAAAAGGAGTTTCTAGCTGTTATTTATGCTATCAACAAATTTAGACACTATATAACTGGATACCCTGTAGTTCTGTATACTGATCACTCTGTTATTAAATACTTAGCCAATAAACCCATTACAAATGGAAGAGTGACTCACTAGTTACTACTTTTGCAGGAATTTGACATAACTATAAGGGATCGAATAGGGAAGGAGAACCTCGTGGCAGACTTCCTCTCCTGAGTGCCAAGAACAGACGATACAGTGGTGGTGGAGGATTAGTTCCCGGATGAACATTTATTTGTTGTGGTTGTAAAAATGCCATGGTATGCAGATGTGGTGAATTACTTAGCAGTCGGAAAATTGCCCAAACATCTGACACCCAGAGAAAGGAAATTGATTGTGCAGTGTAGCACTCGTTTCTCCTGGATTGGAGGATACCTTTTCCACACGGGAGCTGATATGCACATTCGCAAGTGCATCAAGGAAGACAAAATTTATGATATCTTAAAATCCTGTCATGATGGACCTTGTGGTGGACACTTTACAGATCACAAAACTGGAAATAAAATTCTACAAATGGGCTACCACTGGCCCACTATTTTTAAAGATGCTAAGAAATTTATCTAGGCATGTGATTGTTGCCAAAGGATGGGCCTCCCTAGCCAATCTAATGAAATTCCCTTGAATCCACAGCTAGTGATAGAACCCTTTGAGTGTTGGGCATTAGATTTTTTTGGGCTGGTCAAACCATCATCCAACAAGAAATCATATATATTGGTTGTAACAGAATACGTAACTAAGTGGGTGGAAGTAGTAGTGTTACCAAGAGCAACAGAGGAAACTGTTATTAATTTTATTTTCGAAATTTTTGTGTGGTATGGCTTATCCGGAGAAGTAATTACTGATGGGGGGCCATAATTCGTGGGTCACAAGATCGCTACAACACTGAACAATCATCACAACGCACACATAATTACTTCTCCGCATCACCCACAAGCGAACGGGCAGGTGGAGAGCACCAACAAAGTTATCGAACCTAGTCTAACAAAGACAGTCTCATCACATTGATGAGACTGGAATGCTCGACTGCCAGAGGCCTTGTGGGCGTATTGCACAACTTAGAGAAACACTACTGGATACTCTCCGTATCAACTGGTATTTGGTAAGGAACCCATTTTTCCCATAGAATTTGAAATACAAACGCTGAGGACAGCCCAGGAAGTGGGACTGGATTTAA
Source organism: Pinus tabuliformis (assembly GCA_031772625.1). Lineage (NCBI taxonomy): Eukaryota > Viridiplantae > Streptophyta > Pinopsida > Pinales > Pinaceae > Pinus > Pinus tabuliformis. The sequence goes on along the minus strand of CM062814.1, from coordinate 483,541,555 downwards.
TTGAAGCCCAAGTTAATAGGTTATAGCAGATGAATGAATTAGATGAAATTTAGCTACTGTCTCTACAACACACTACACTCATTCAACAGCAAAGAGCAAAATGGCATGATGCCCTGATTAAGAAAAAGACATTTCATGAGGGTGATTGGGCACTTCTTTATGACTCCAGGTTTCAAGACTTCCCTGGCAAATTGCAGACTAGGTGGTTAGGCCCCTATGAAATAAAGAAAGTGCACGACAATGGCACTCTTATGCTGGCCACTATCGATGGGTCTGGTTCTTCTTTTAAAGCAAACGAGCATCGAGTGTGCCTCTACCAAAAACCACTTACCAGAGAATATTTCTATCAGCAGATACGTGAGGACCCCACCATGCAAGTTTTAGCTGCAGAAGGCAATCCTTTGGTAGCTTCATCTTTATAAAATTTACTTCTTCTCTATAAAATATGTAAATATGATTGTTGATTTGATTTTCTTTTTCTTTTTCTCTTCTTGTTTTGTTGTTCAATTTATTGAACAACTGTTGTTCAATCTATTGAACAACACTTTCCTTCTTTGCATTGTTTTGTTGTTCATTTAATTGAACAACTGTCGTTCAATCTATTGAACATCACTTCTTTTCATTTTGTGTGTTTGCTGTTGAAGCTATTGAACAACACTTCTTTTATTTTTTGCGTGTTGCTGTTCATTTAATCGAATAGTTGTTGTTCAATCTATTGAACAACTGCTAGTCAATCTACTGAACAGCTGATGTTCAATCTATTGAACAACACTTCTTTTCATTTTGTGTGTTTGCTATTCATTTAATTGAACCAATACTGTTCAATCTACTGAACAATTGTTGTTCAATCTATTGAACAACACTTCTTTTCATTTTGTGTCTTTTCTATTCATTTAATTGAACAACTGTTGTTCAATCTATTGAAGAGCCGTTGTTCAATCCATTGAACAACATTTCTTTTTGTTTTGCGTGTTTGCTGTTCAATTTATTGAACAGCCGCTATTCAATCTATTTAACAAAACTTCTTTTTGTTTTGTGTGTTTGTTATTCAAAATATTGAACAGATGTTGTTCAATATATTGAACAGATGTTGTTCAATCTATTGAACAACACTTCTTTGCGTGTTTTGTTGTTCATTTAATTGAACAACTACTGTTCAATCTAGTGAACAACACCTCTTTTTCATTTTGTGTTGTTTGTTGACCATTTAATTGAACAACTGATGTTCAATCTTTTGAATCACTGTTGTTCAACCCAATTAAACAACAAATTTCTTCTTTCTTTTGTGTGGTTACTCTTCGCTTACCTCAGCCCCATTTTTCTTTTGTTTTTTAGTTTGTTTTCTTTCCATTGCATGAAGTACACTACTTTTATGAGGACAAGAATTTATGGATTCTAATGAAGGGATTTAACATCATTAACGTTATGATCTTTAATAGGACAACTTCTTGATGATAGATTCTTTTCAAGAAAAAGGACACCGTTATTTATATACCACTTTACTGCATCATTTTCTGTGGTACATGATATTGATTGATCATCTTAACACCATGCTGGTTCCACCCTTCCTGGTTATAATCTTCTCTGTCTATAACAAATAATACTATGGGTATGCTTTTTCTATTGACATATTCAACTTCTTCCACCATCCCTACGCTTAAGGAGTATTGAGCCTCCCCCTATCTGTTATAAAAATGTGTAATAACAGAAATTTGTTTTTTTTCAAATGGAGGATTGGGGTCTCATTATGAGCCAGCCTACCATGTTCATAAGGTTGTAGCAAAGTGACATTCCCATTATGGCCACCACACTAGGGTTATGATCCATTGGATAGCCAAATTGTCCTTAGAATAGGGGGTCTCATCACGAGACGGCCTGATCACTTTTACTACATCCCAGTGAATGGCAGTGTGGTTATTTGGTTACCATGCCAGCACATCGATCTCTCCTATAGAACAACACTGGAATTATCTATTTATAAACTGAGGATCCTAGCTCATATGGGTTAAAAAGCAACCCTGCCGAGGCTATGGATGCCTGCTGGTAGCAGAGGCTTTGCTTATGGTATTGAAGTTATATCTTATCGTCAATTATCACTATAATACCCTCCTCTTATTCTTTCTTTTATCAGAGAAATTATTTCCTTAATTTTTCCCTGTTTAGAACCTTTATGCATGAGATATTGTCTTTCGATCAATCGTATCATTCTCAGCTAGAATACTGTCAGCAGAGTACCTTTTTGGCATATTGTTGTCCTTTTCTTTCTCACATAACTTATCATCAATTCAAAGCATCCTATCTCTTATTCATAACTATCTTTACACACTCCACTCTCATTATAATCGTACCTCTTTATGTCCTATGATTGACATGCGTACTCTGTTTCATTTAAAATCGTACTATTCACTCCCTTGCCTTGTCGTCAAAACAACCCTTTCCCTGTCTACTCGGTCATAGGTGACCTCTCTTTTTAAGTAGGGGGAAGGATTTCCATTATGCCTTTACATGTGCTATATTTATTCTGCTTATTGAACTTGATATGTTGCTATGACATACCATGATCAAATGACATGCGGCAGTATGATAGTCCGAGAAGTAATATTATTAATTATCATCGACATTTCACTTAACATTATGGAATTTAGTTGTTACGTCTACTTGTTGTTCCATTTTTACCAAAGCGATTGCTATTCTCTACTGCATTTTTCTGTTGTGTTAATCTTTGAAATTGTAGGATGAATATTAGAAGATCCGATCATTATGGGTGGAAAATTAGTTTGCCGAGAACCCTTAGTGTTGGAGATTTCTGACAGAGCCAAGGAAATTCTAGTGCGTGCAGGATGGATATCATATTTCACCAGACTTCAAGCCCCTAGAGAAGAAATCGATATCGAGTTCTTACAACACTTACAAGATGGGAATTCCATAGTAAAATGTGTAAGGATAACAGTATCGGAGGCTATGATAGCAGGAGCAGTATGGCCTAAAAAGCACATAATGTTGCATGATGTAGTGGATATTTTCAGAGATGCGAGCGAGGAATTAACACGAAAAGGCAAGGGAATTCAACCATCCTCTCTGGGAGAACCATGGCATGAATTGGCAAGTGTCGTCCAGAAGTACATCACCTGTGATGGTCGACGGGATGTGGTAAAACCATGACAACTTAAACTCTTAGCCATTTTAAAGCAGAAGCTTACTATCAATTTACCATTTTTCTTAAATTCATTATTGCATGACACAACTGATAGAATAAGATGGGCTAGACATCCTGAGACTGTAGTTAGTCATCATGGTTTGATCAGACTGATTGTTAGTCATAGTCTTGCCCAACAAAATTTAATTTGGGATAATTTTATAGTGCCACTAGAGATAGGGACAAACCCTGTAGTCCAAACCCCTGCAACCATGGAAATTGAACAGTAGAACCCTATTCCAAAGAGGAAACAAATTTCTCATACAACAATAGGACCCCATAAGCACAAGCGTTCAGTGAGGCTAAACCCAGTTCAGAGGACTTTCATAGATCCTCAGGGTAGCGCCGAACGACTGGAAGAACCATCTAGTCCAATTACTGTATAGGACTCTGAACCAGAACTAGAGGAAGAAGGTAATTCTAAAGCAAAACAAGAGGAATAACCTAATTCTGAATAACAATAGGAGGAGGAACCCAACTCTAAACCTGAATAGGAGAAGGAACCCAATTTTGAACTAGAACAAGAAGAAGAACCTAATTCTGAATTAAAATCCAAGGAAGAATGCAATTCTAACCCAGAACAAGGGGAAACACAACATTCCTTTGAAAATGATGATGAACTAGAAAATGAAGTAGGTCCTTCTCAAACACCACCTATGAGCCCCCAAGACAATTTCTTGCAGGACTTTGAGGAAGGGATGGCCTAGGTTCTTGTAAATTTGAATGCATATATGCAACCTGGAGGATCACTTGACCAGAATCTGAACAAAGCTCAATCCTCAGAAGATTCTAGTCACACAAAATTTTTTCCTTCCTCAGAAGCTGCACACTGGGAAGAGGAAGAAGATAGAAATAATGCATGAATCTGATAACCAGTTAGTTGACATGGTTATATTGGAACATAACCAAGACGAGCACCAGGAACCTTTAGATACAGAGGGTATTGATAAACCTGTTCATATAAATGATGCTCCTCAAAAGAAGCGAGTAGCCGAAATAAAGTTAAGGAAGCTGAGAAAGAAATATCGAAAGCTTTAGAAGATGGTTAAGAGGCTACGTCGGAAATTAAAAGACAATGCAAATAAGGAAGCACAGAGCACTACTACTAAGTTAGTCACTGTCACCACGCAAATAGAAATATGTGAAGGTAGGGCAATAGGAACACAAACTGAACCTATTTCTACTCAGATGGTGGTCACACAAACAAGCTTTCACATAGAGTTGATAGATAGGTCTACTCAGACCAAGGGTTTACCCTCTCACAACAAAAGCACCCAGACAGAAGAAATAATCAATAATGCTCCATCATGTAGTGAGCATATTCTTTCAGAGTTACAAGAGGAGCTGGCACAAGCCTAGCTTGCTTTAGAGAAAAATAGGAAGGAGACAGTTCCTCTGCAAAAGTATCAGGAGTTGCAGAGGCAATGCAAAGAATTGACCATAACTGAGAATGAAACTTTTGATAAGTTCAGGCAGGAGGAAGAAAAGCAGAGGAAAGTAAAAGCCAAGCTAGATAAGGTCGTGGGCTAGATCAATGTTATTTTCTCTTTATACTCTGATGTCTTATCTTGCAAGTCTCCTGCCACAAATTATGCTCTGTTTTTATTGGAAAGATATTTTCTGTTGAAGATTAAAGTCGTTAAGGACAGCAAGTTAGTTGAATTGAAGACAACTAATGAATTCATAAATTGTTGTAAGGAGCATGGGATAAAAGTCCAACGTCTTCTCTGTGAATTTTATTTGCATAATTTTTTATTAGAAGGGGAGGTGGATAATAATCCTAGCTTTTTGATGGGGGCATTCAGTTCTATGCCTTTATTTATTTCGCAGCAAACCAACTCAAGTGGTCCAAGGCTTATAACACCTTTCAAAGGAAAGAACATGGACTAGATTTGTGGGTAAGGAGTGAGCCTACTCAACCCTTGCATCTTTTTGTTAAACACAAGAGGCTCATGAAACAAGAGGGAGTAATTCAGACTCTGGGGCCTATACATAAAGAAATTGTGCAAACGGGAAGGGCATATTTCTTATCCATTTAGGAAAGATCCTTACTTGCATCCAAACAAAGATGTACAATCTTAACCAATAATGTCAAGGATAGATAACCATTTAATTATAGGAATTTTAAAGCTACCGTAGGTTGTTTTGTCACATACAATAATATTATCTTGAGGGAAGGACCATATTGGCTGGGATGTCGATTTAGGAGTCCTATTATTTGGTACCCACCTGAAGGATACCGTTCTGATTATGAGTTGCTTGAAGGTCATGAAGGGATAGCCTTTGCAGATTTAATACAAAAGCACGATTTTAGGTTAGATAAAGAAAAAGTATTTCCTGCTTACTCTTTAACTGCATTACATAATAACTACTTATGTTCACGAGGACGTGAAACAAGGTAAGCAGGGGAGTATGTTGGGCCGTGCAACAGGTATAAATTTACTCTTGATTACACTATCTCTTTCCTCCTTTTTATGCATTTGTGCCATGATGTAATAAGGTTTTGATAAGATTTCGATAGAAAATGAATGAAACTACTTTTGATGCGATTTGGCTGTCAAAACTAACTTTCGTTTCTTTTTATGTAGAAATTAGCGAATGGAACAACTGTTGTTCAAACTATTGAACAACAAAGGCTAAACAGAGAAAACAACGCGCATCTTGTGCGGTCAAATCGAGAAGCAAATCAGGAGGATCAACACAAGATGAAAGATTGTCTGATAATAGTATTTGGTTGCGAATTCCTCAGGATCTCCTGATCCTGAGGAATCACATTTATCTATTTTTCTCTTTGATTATAAAGGGGAAAAATGAATAGAATAGAGAGACTAAACTTTTCGCTTTTCACCTCAGTTGTAATTTTAATACACAGAATGTTTATGAAAGAGACATTGTGTTGTAATGATGAATAATATATAATTCGTGTTGCTATTCGTTCGCAATAGTCTGAAGTAAAGAAGTAGTAATCACTGGCGGCTTAGGCCCGGTCACTGGTGGAGTTCACTGCTGTTCCCTGTGTTATACTTTTACCTTTCTTTTACTGCAAGTTTAATTACTCTGTTTTGTAGCTTTATGATTGATTTACTTTCACCAACATTAAGTTTGTGTATCCATTGAATTAGTTCTTATTTATGTTGATTGGTTTCATTTATTTAATGTCATAGATTGATTTAATTATTAGATAAAAATCATTTCTTGTTAATTGAACGCCAAAGTGTTATTTATTAGATCAAGCATATTACTTTTATGCAGAAGTCTAGATTCAGCTGAAAGATCTCTATTATCGCTACAGTGCACTCGATTGATGTAATTGCAATTAGATTAAGATTGAGTTTTGATGTTTGGATAAGTTAATTTCCTTGAAGTTACAAGTTGGTAGTTTATGGTTTGATCCATTTACTCTTGTATTGAAATCAATAAGTTATTTTAAAGTATTACTCTCTGTAGATTCAACGATTTACATCACTTGCACATATTGTGTACACTCTTGAAACAAAAAGACTTACCCAGGTTGATAATTAATGTGAGGCATTTAAGAGTTCTAAAAGGCACCTTATTTGCACCCAATAGTGAACAATGCATAGATGTTTGCCAAAAAATCGTCTGCGATTGATCTTCTTAAGAAGATCACATAAAATAATGAGCGCACAACAACTGTGGTGGCTGAGGCATGCCACACTGTTCTAGAGCTGAACATCCCTGAAGATCTGTCAGTCAACACAAGGATCCAGAAGCTCATTGCAGGTGTGTGTGAGGCACGAACAGAGCTAGCTAAGGTTGTGTTTGAACTGAACCTTAAGATCATAGAACTTGACTTGAGGACCTGACCCTTGACTCTGCCAAAAGTCAGAGAGTAGCACACGACCGTTGTAAAAGATGTTATTGCAGCTATTGACACCACATTGAAGGATTGGAATGTGCTCTTTGAGTAGGCGCTCGAAGTAGTGAGTAATCTCCAGGAAGATCCCAAATTGCAAAGACTAGAAACTGAAGCATGGGAGCTACAGCAGAAATACAATGAGTTCAAAGTGATGACGCGCAACGTCTCCATCATGTAGAGGTTGCAAAAGCTACAGGAAGCAAAGGCATTAAAGGAATAGGTGGATGTAGCTCAGTGAAAGGAGGAAATACTGAAGGCCACATTGGGGCCTTGGTTGGAGAAGCCTATGTACTCACTACCTCCATTAAAGGGAAATTGGCTAGTCTGCAGGCGACACAGCAGAGCATACAGGCAGACAACACAGAACTAGCGATGGAGCAGTTGGTCAAGCAGGTTAAGCAGGAGGTGACGTAGTGTACCACGAAGGTTGCAGTCATACAGGTGGAGCTGGGAGGTCTTCGTGACAAGATCTTTGCATCGACCGAGTGACTCGGGGAGAGTCACTAGATTTTTGTTGGAGGCCTGTTGGGAATGAGTCCCCTGGGGTCAATTTTGGGGTTAAAAGCCCAAGTTTTGAGGCTAAAGGCCCAAATTTTGTATAAATAATGTAAATTCTTTGCATTTTGTGGTCGCAGAGTGCAAAGATTTAAACAGTCAAAAAGGGTTTCCATCCTTATTTTAGATAGTTTGTGTTGGCTTGATGAGATCCACCCTTGGTCCGCGAGCCATGGGAATGTATAAAAAGGGAGTCTTAGAAGAGTCTAAGGAAATATTTTAATGGAGTTATAAGTAAGTTTTTGGGTCTGTGAGAGCTAAGAGTGAAGAGTCTTAGCGTAGGTGGAGGCTCTGTAGCTGACTGCATAGAGGCCTAGGGTAGAAGTCCATAGCTAAGTGCACAGACCCCTGCAATTGTGTGCGCAAGGAAGTTAGAGTTTGTACTAGAGATCTGAACCATCAATAAAGAGAATTATTCTGGAGAAATCTGTGTATGAGCTATTTTACTTCTGTTATGAATGTTTGTGATTATGTTATGTTGAGTACTAGATTTATGATTTAATGCTATATTGATGCGTGATTCTGTGTATTTTACTTTGTCGTATGAATGCAAGTAAGAATATATGTTTACATGAAGATAATCATAATGCATGTTGAAGTTAACCAATACTTAAGCTAATATGGGTAGACATAGAAGTAAGGATAATTACAAAGGCGTATAAGCATCTGAATTGACTATTTAGGGTCCGTGAAGGACGATTGGAGATTTTTGTGAAGGTTTCAAAGCCGAATAAGAGAAGTACTTTGATAATACGTAAAGGGATTATAGATATACATGAAGGAAGGGTTAGCGTATAAAATGACATCACAACCATCTCAGGGTGCAGAAACTTGGTTCTTGCATCTCCCATATTGCTTCGGGTGAGACTTCAGTCCGCGCTCCATGGATTGATGCCAAAAGGGCCAGTAGTGTAGGGATTTGCTTGGCTACTTAACACTGAACCTAGGTCATGACCCATCAAGCCAACACGGATCCAGAAGGATACACTAGTAAATAGAAGAAGAAGTTTGTGGTGCGTGCGACATGTTTCTCTATTATTGAAAGTCACTTGAATAAGATGGGATAAAAAAAGATACAGTGATGTTATGTGCCTGATTTTTAATGAATAAGCATCCTAGCTGAAGTTCATGGATGACCTGTGGGAGGCCATTATGCAGGAAAATTAACAGTGTAGAATATTTTACACACTGGGTTGTGGTGGCCAACATTGCATAAGGATTCCAAGGCATATTGTAGGGCGTGCGATGCATGTCAGAGGATGGGTAGGCCATCACGGAGGGATGAGCTGCCTCTGAATCCGCAAGTGTCATTCCATCCATTTGAAAAGTGGGCAATTGATTTTGTAGGACCAATTCAGCCTCCAGGAAAGAATATGGGTGCGCGGTATATCGTCACTGCAACTGAGTATTGGACTAGATGGGCGGAGGCCTAGCCCATGAAGGATTTTAAAAGGGAACCAACAACAAAGTTCCTATTTGCATATGTGTTGACCAGGTTTGGTTACTCGAAGATTTTGATGAGTGATCACGGTACGCACTTCCTTAATGAAACGATCAGTGTGCTGACGAAAGAGTTCCAAGTTTATCATCAAAAGAGCATGCCAGATCATCCTCAAGCCAATGGGACGGTGGAAGTATTTAATAAGATATTGAAGAATGCACTAAAAAAGGTTAGTAATGTGTAGATGAATGATTGGGACGTGCACGTACGAAAAGTGTTATGGGCTTATAAAACTACTTGTAAGAAGCTGACTAGATAGACACCTTTAGGCTAGTTTGTGGCGTAGAAGATGTGATATCGATGGAATACATTGTGCCTAGTCTATGCATAGTGGCATTCATAGGTATGGCAGAACACAGAGCCTTAGAGGAAAGGCTCACGCAGTTGACAAAGCTCGAGGAAGATAGATTTTTGGCTAGATTCCATCAGTAAGTTAAGAAGGAGCGCGAAAAGGCATGACACGATTGGCACATCAAGGTACGCACCTTCAAGGTAAATGATTTAGTTTTATTATATGATAGAAAGTTTGATAAGTTTCCAGGAAAATTTCAGATGCATTGGCTGGGGCCATACATTATCAAGGAGATTACCGATGGTGGAGTAGTTCATCTTGTGAAATTGAATGGAGATCCATTTTCGGGAAAAGTAAATGGAAGCCGATTAAAGTGATACACCAGGGATCTGGCCCAATGACTACATGATGGTAGCACAGTGTTAGTGCTCCAGGTAGCTGCAAGGAGGCACGGGACTATAAACTACACTGCCCAGGTTGTCAAGATACGTGACAAGAGGTTTGTGTAGAATGGAAGGATGTCACGGTATTAGCAGGAGCACAAAGGGAGCTGCATTATAGGGTGGAGACCATGTAGTGTAGCCTGAAAGTGACTGTTACTATCACTGCTCATGATTTGACTGAAAGGAGATGGTTAAAAGCAGCGGGTGGAGGCATTTATGGTAATTAAGGATGAATTTAAGAGTAAAATAATTGGGAAATCTGCCACCAATCTAGCATTTATGGATGGATTTTAGGGGGAACGGTCGAATTTGAATTTGAATTTGCCTATAAATTACAGGTGGCCACCCAACGAGAAACACTTTGCGTTTTGAGAATTTATGAGTTGTGCTATCTGTTGTGCATGAACTGTGAGTTCTTTTAGGATTTGCTTTCAAGCCCCATGTTCGATTAGTATCTTGAGTCCGACCGCAAGCTTGTTCACGAAATCATGTTAGGACTAGGTCCCACAGAAACTGCAAGTGCTGGAGGGTCTATTGCCTCTGAGGGAGTTGTCCATGAGGTTGTGAGTATGGAGGTTCTAGCGACAGTGTCTATGGTGCCAAGGTCGCCCAAGCCAAGACCTACGCCGACGAGAGAGGTCCCAAAGCCAGAGAATGATAAACAAAAGAAGCTGATGCTGGTGTGTGAATCACCGAGGAAACATGCAGTAACACAGACTCAGTGAAAAGAAAATCCAAGTGCACAGGAGAAAGGAAAAGTGGTATATTTGGAGGCTCAGGAGGGTGCAAAAGACATAGATATTGAGGGGGTGGACCATATTTCTAAGCTATCGGAGTATATCCCTCCATACCAAGGCAAGGTGAAGGTCCCGAAGGACCCAGATGAGGGCCAGTTCCTCCTTAACACACCCCTGCTACCAGAAAATATAACTTTTGAAGGTTTTCACTTGGTGCGGATCCCGCATCTGAAGCTTGAAGATTGGGATTTGGGGGACAAGGAGCGGTTCCCACATCTGGCTACCAACACCTTCATGAAGAGGGTTTTCTATAAGGAGTCTGGTGTCATCGTGCTGGAGCTGGTGGAATGGATTCGCGGGGCAAACAAGTCAAGGCTGTTGAACCTACTCTGGGTGCCTCACTACCACCATGCACCAATAAATTTGATAGTGATTAAGTAGTTGTTGTGCCTTGTGCGTGACAAGTGCTTGTGGTTGAGTAAGAAAATACTAATCACTAATATTTTGATCCATCAAATCACATTGTTATCTCATTCTAGACTAAATACGGCCAAGGCATTTGGTGAAAAGAAAGGAGAGTGTGACCTTGCCGAGAAGATGAACGACAAGTTTAAACTTGTCAAGAAGCCGTGTGGGTATTCCATTTCTAGTATTACTGACCCTACGGTGAAGATTAGCACTCAAGTTTTGGTTGGAAAAGTGATGAGAATGTGCCATGTGGACGAGGCACTGACACTAGTAGTTTCGTTAGTGGATCAATGCGTGGAGGGCGTACAGTTCAATTGGGCGTGCTACCTGTGCAGCGAGTTCCTCATGAACTACAGAGAGGCACAGGACCATAGTAAGACCTTCCATTATTCCTGGCTATTACTATCGATTGTGCTGGTCACATGGGATTTTCTGGAGGACAACCAGTTTCGTCCGATTGAGACAAATTTACCAGATGTAGCAAAGTTTACTACTCTTTGGGCTACAAAGGACTTTGAGCGGGTCTGAGAAAGAAAAGTCTTTTGGGTGCTGATGGAGGGGAGAATCCACACATCCATCCACCAAAAGCCACTATTGTCACCAAGAATCTTTGAATAACTCTATGGGCATGCAGAGTTCAAGGAAAACTTCCACCATATTTACATCTAGGCATGGAAGGATCTGGATCAGAAGTGGTACGACTTACCTTACCTGGCCACGGATGATGCCATTGTAGAGGTTCTCAAGCGCTGGCCAGCAGATTGGCACACAACATCGGATTAGGCCAATAGAGCTAGAAAGTCTGTGGAGAAGCAGAAAAAGGAAGTGGATCATCTCAAGGTTCAGCAGTTGGCTGAAAAGAGAAAGAAGGAGACTGAGGAGAAGGCCCAAGAAGAAGTGGAGAGCACCGAAAAAGAACAAGCAGAGCAGGAAGAGTGTGGCTCTGACAGAAGTAAAAAAATCTCCTTCGCCCCAAACAGAGGAAGAAGAGTGGTCAGAGTATGGCGGCGGCGATAAGGAGATTACTCCCTTCCACATAAAATGACATAGGGAGAAGGAAAAGGAGGAACAATGAAAAAACACCAAAGCCTCCAAGTCGTTAGTCGATCCAATTACCTTGATAGAGGGCGACTTAGACAATATTGGTGACAAGGTAAGGGATACAACTGCAGAACTGCTGCAGGAGTTTTAGTAGAAGTAGAAGCAAGCACTGGTTGCCATATAGATGGGTCTGTGAGAGCTGCAGATCCAAACAACTAGACCCCAGGCAGGTGCAGGGCAGAACAATGCAACATCAACTAGTTTGGCATCGGGGACCACTCAAGCAGCAGAACTGGTTCAATCCTTGGATCTCTAGGTAGTCACGCTACTTGATGGAGCTTTGAGCGCAGAGATGGATGTTGACAAGGCTACTATCAGCAATTTGAGGAATATTAGTCTAAACTTGGCCATGCTCCCCAGTGAATTCCTTCACACACTGAAAGCAGGTGTGATTGCCAAGATTTAGGCCAGTGAGCAGCGTGCCCTGAGCATGATCAACGAGTACAAGTTCAAAAAAAAAAAGATGTTCGTTGAGAAGACGGTAGTGCTAGCAGCATGGAAGAAGGTTCAAGAGAAAAAAGAGCAAACTACAGTCGTGGTAGTCGAAGCATGCAAGACATTTCTAGAACTACATATACTAGAAGAAGTGTCGTTGGAGGCCAAGAAGTTTAGGAAGTTGGCTTCAGGTGTGCACGATGCAAAGACAAAAGCTACCAGGGTTCAATTTAAACTAAACCTTAAAATCATAGAGCTTGAGTTGAAGTCACAACCTTCAACTCCACCAGACGTTAGAGAGCAGCGTGAAGCCACTATAAAGGATGGAGTCACCGCAGTAGTTGTCGCGTTGGTCGAGTGCAATGCACTGTTTGAGCAATCTATGGAAGTGCTTACAGCTCTACAGGAATATCCTAACTTGCATAGGCTAAACACAAAGGCTCGAGAATTGCAGCAGCAATATGATGAAGCAAGAGCAATGACATGCACCGTCACTATAGCACAAAGGTTGGCAAAGCAATTGCTCGAACAGGTGAAAGTAGCATAGTGGAGGAAATCCTAAAGGCCAGATTGGGGCCTTGGCTGGATGAGGCCTATGTTATCTCTGCCATCATTGGGGAGAAGTTGGCAAGCCTACAAAAGACACATCAGAAGATCCAGGAAGATAGCACAGGACCAGCAACAAAGCAGCTAGTGGAGTAGATCAAGCAGGCAGCCACACAGAGTGCGGCTGAGGTAGCAGTGGCCCAAGTAGAGTTGGGAGGTCTCCACAATAATATCTATGTACCAGAAGAGTGACTCGGGGGCGAGTCACAATATTTTTGTTGGGGGACTATTGGGACAGGGTCCCCTAGGGTCAATTTTGGGGCAAAAGCCCAAATTTTGGTATGTAAAATATAAAGTCTCCACAATTTTTTGTCACGGAGTGCGTAGATAGTAAGGTGTCATAAATGGTGTTACCCTTCTTTTATGTAAGTTGTGTCGGCTTTAGTATATCTGCCCAAGGTCCGTGGACCATGGGATTGTATAAAAAGGAGAGTCTTAGAGAGTCTAAGGTAGTGCATAAGTTCATGATAATGATGAAGATGAAAGTAATGGGTTAGTAGAAGCGAAGAGTGAAGAGTCTTAGAGTTGAAGAGAGGCTCTACAGCTGAGTTCGAAGAGGCCTAGAGTAGAGTCCGTAGTGGAGTGTGTGGACCCCTGCAACTGAGTGCACAGGGAAGTGTTGACTCTGTAAGAAGAACCGAAGTATCAATAAAGAATATTATTATGTAATTATCTATGTTTTGTCTATTTTCTCTTGTTATGAATGAATGCGCTACTATGTCATGATGAATGATGGGTTTATGATTTAGTACTGTATTGATGTGCCAATATGCATGGTTTACATTGTTATATGAAAGCAAGTACTAATATCTGTTTACGCGAAGAATATCTTAATGCATGTTAAAGATATAAGATACTTAGGCTGATCTGGGTAAATACAGAAGTAGGAGTAATCACAGAAGTTTGAAAGTAGTTGATTCACCTATTTAGGGTCCGCGAAAGACAGTCGTAGACCTTCGCGAAGGTCTAGAAGTCGACTAAAGGAAGTATATCGATAAGCCCTAAAAGGCTTATCGATATTGTGAAGGCAGAGTTAGGGCATAAAACAACATTACACTAATCTCTGAGTGCGGAAACTTGGTTCTAGCATCCCCCCATACTGCTTCGGGTGAGAGTTCAGTCCGTGCTCCATGGATTGATGTCGAAAGGGACAGTAGTGTATGGATTTGTTTGGAAAACTTAACTCTGAACCGGGGTTAGGACACACTAAGCCAACAATTACAGTTGTGATAGAAAATACACTAAAGGTCATAAGTGTGTTGAGAAGAAATTATTTTAAATAGATTGTGAAGAGGAAGAAGAAAATGAACAAGAAACGTCAAAAGAAGAGGATATACACTAGGAACGAACCCTAGAGAAATAAGAAATGAATCCGACCATATCTTGTAATGCATTGGCCAGAATTACCACTCCTCAAACTCTCAAGATAGAAGGACATATCATGGAGAAAAAGGTAATAGTGTTGATTGATTCAGCCAACACCCATAATTTTATTCAATGTAAGGTAGCCAAGGAATTGAATTGCTTCCTATATCTAGCACTAGAGTGTCAAGTGATGGTTTCAAATGGAGGAACCATAAATTTCTCTGGAAAGTGCCATAATATCAAACTATCCATGGGATAATATGTATTGAATAATCTAATGCTTTCCATTCCAATGGGTGGTGTTGATGTTGTACTAGGAGTACAATGGCTACAATCTTTGAGTAAGATAACATTTAATTTTCAAGAACTTTTTTTGATTTTTTTCGGAAGGAAAGGAAGTTGAATTAAGAGGTATCACAAGGAAATTGGGAAAGATAATCAGCTCTAATGGCATGACAAAGATCCTAAATAAAGAACAACGATGCATAATTGCACAATTATGTTCACTAGAGGTTCCCACATTGAAATCCTCTATTTCTCCAGATCCCAAAAAAGCCTTGGACAATCATTCCAAGGTGTTTGAGACTCCCAAAGGCCTCCCACTTATTCGTGATCATGATCATGTTATTCATTTGATTCCAGGAAGTGTTCCTCCAAACATTAGGCCTTACAT
The DNA here is from genome assembly GCA_031772625.1 of Pinus tabuliformis. Classification (NCBI taxonomy): domain Eukaryota; kingdom Viridiplantae; phylum Streptophyta; class Pinopsida; order Pinales; family Pinaceae; genus Pinus; species Pinus tabuliformis. The sequence goes on along the minus strand of CM062814.1, from coordinate 483,526,303 downwards.
ATATCCCTATGCCCAAAAGAGTGAAATTGAACGTATGGTTGCAGAAATGCTAGAGGCTGCTATAATTCAACCTAGTCAAAGTTCCCTCTCTGCCCCAGTAGTATTGGTTCACAAGAAGGATGGATCATGGTGCATGTGTCCGGATTATAGGGAGCTCAACAAGCTCACTATTAAAGATAAATTTCCCATACCTGTGATTGATGAATTATTGGATCAATTTACTTCACCAAGTTGGATCTTCATTCAGGATATCATCAAATCAGAATGAAGACTAAGACATTCTGAAAACAACATTTAGAACTCATGAGGGTCATTATGAATTTTTGGTCATGCCTTTTAGCCTTACTAATGCACCTTCTAAATTTCAAGGTTTGATGAATTCTATTTTCAAACCCACCCTTAGAAAATTTGGGTTAGCATTTTTTGATGATATACTAATCTAAAACAAGTCTTGGGAGGATCATGTTCAACATGTTGATAGGGTGCTCAAACTATTGGAGGAGAAACAATTATATGAAAAAAACCCCAAATTTTTCTTTAGAGTACAAGAGGTGGAATATTTGGGTCATATTGTATCTCATGAAGGTGTTAAGGTAGACCCTAGAAAAATTAAAGCCATTAAGGAATGGAAAATCCTCACATCCATAAAGCATCTACGAGGATTTATTGGGTTGACAGGGTATTATCGCAAGTTTGTTAATAATTATGGGAGAATAACAACACCTCTAACAACATTATTGAAGAAAGATTCATTTTCATGGACTACTTAAGCAATGAAGGCCTTTGAACATCTTAAAGAGGCAATGTGCCAAGCACTAGTCTTAGCTATGCCAGACTACACAAAAACCTTTATTGTGGAATGTGATGCCTCAGGAAATTGAATTGGTGTTGTTTTAATGCAATAATAAAGGCCCATTGCTTTCGAAAGTCCTCCAATCAAAGGAAAGTATTTACACAAAGCTATTTATGAGAAGGAAATGTTGGCAATACTACATGCACTTAATAAATGACGACCTTACCTAATGGGAAGACACTTAAAGGTAAAAACAGATCATGATAATCTTAAATACTTTTTATAACAAAGATTATCTTTAGAAAAGCAACAAAAATGGGTCACAAAGATGTTGGGTTATGACTTTGAAATCATCTACAAAAAAGAGAAGCAAAATGTTGTTGCAGATGCACTCTCAAGAAAGGATGAGGATTTGGAAGCATTGCTTTGCGCCATTTCTATTATCCAACCAGATTGGATAAACAAAGCAAGGGATGAATGAAAGAATGAAGAAGAAGTGCCAACACAAACTCAAAAGATACAACAAGATCCCAGTACATCTGATAAATTTAGCTGGAAAAACAATTCTTTATGGTACAAAGATCGCTTATACCTTTGGAAGAATTCCCAACTCAAACAAAAGATTCTTATGGGATTGCACACCTCTCCCTTAGGAGGGCACTTGGGATTTCTAAAAACTTACCAGAGGGTTAAGAAGGATTTTTTTGGGATGACCTTAAATCTGATATTCAAAATTTTGTGGTGGATTGTTTGGTTTTCCAACAAAATAAAGTTGAAAGAATTAATACCCCAGGTCTATTACAACCTTTATCCATTCCAAGTCCATGTTGGGAGGAGGTTTTAATGGACTTATCATAGGTTTACCCAAGTCCAAAGGAAAGAGTGTCATCATGGTGGTAGTTGATAGACTTACAAAGTACGCACACTTTTGTGCATTATTTCATCCCTTTAAAGTGAGTACATTTTCTACTACAATTATGAAAATAATTCAAAAGCTACATGGAAACCCAAAGATTATTGTAAGTGACAAAGATCCCATTTTCATTGGAAATTTTTGGATAAAATTATTTTCTTTTTTGGATACTCAATTAGCTCATATCTCATCTTATCATCCTTATTCTGATGGGAAAACTGAGATAGTGAAAAAATCTTTGGAAGGATATCTTCGTTGTTTTTTATCTAATAAACATACACAATGGGTCAAATGGTTTCCTCTGGCTGAATGGTGGTATAATGCTTCCTTCCATACTACAACAAAAATGAACCCCTTTATGGCACTTTATGGATATCATCCACCCTCCATCACATCATATTTAAGACAAAATTCTAAGGATCAAGTAGTGGAAGATCACATCGAGCATCAACAACAAGTTCTCCAACTCTTAAAGGATAACCTCACTTTGACACAGAATAGAATGAAACAACAGGTAGATCAACATCTCAACGAAATAAGTTTTGATGTAGGTGATTGGGTATTTCTATGACTACAACCATACAAACAAATGTCTCTCAAGCAAGCTAAGAAGGATAATAAATTATCACCAAAGTATTATGGTTCGTACAAGGTAATGCAAAATATTGGTACTATGGCGTACAAATTGGAGCTTCCTGCAGTTTTCCAAGTGCACCCAATTTTCCATGTTTCATGCTTAAAGAAGGTTATAGGTGACAAGCTCCCAGTTCAAACAATATTGCCAGAACTTGACGAGGAAGGAAAAATCATATTCGAACCTGAAGTAGTCACAAAAACAAGAACTCGACAGCTACAAAATCCATCAATTTCAGATTATCTTATCAAGTGGAAGAACTTACTCGCTAAAGATTCCACATGGGAGGATGAGAATTTTATATAGAAGCATTTATAACTACTCAAGCATTGAGGATAAAACTTTTCTGAACGAGAGGGGCATGTTAGGTCCCTATAATACTAATGTATTCCATTATTATTATTGTCATTGTAGCCCATTATTTTCATTTTTGTGCCCATGTTGTCCCCATATTGTTATTATTGTGCCCCATAGAAGCCCACTATTCTTATTGTTGTGCCCTTACAATATTATAGTTATGTCGAATCTGACTATATCGTGACCCCTTAGACTCCTATATATAAAAAGGAGGTCTTGTCATTTGTATCAACCAACAATTGTTCATTTGTGTAATGTAAAGGAGTTTTCCCCCTCGAAGAGGTTGATTATGAAGTCGTTGATCTATTCTTTCTTCTATTTTTTGAGTTGTTTGCATAACAATACACTACCACAAATGAGTTGGTGAAGGGTCGAAAGATGTCATCTATCAGCTCCATGAAGGTTGCAGGGGCATTCAATAACCTAAAAGGAATGAACAGCCATTCGAAACAACTGTTGGAAATAATACTGAGAGGCAGGGGGGGTGAATCAGTATTAGAAATTTAACAATTTTTCATTTCCATAAACATAATGATATACACTACTTCTATTAATTCAACCTACGTATATATGCAAATGTGTTTAGAGAAAACCCATATATATTAGAGACTTATAATTTAGTTAGTTGATCTTAATCTGTGTATCAGAACCATAAAATAGTAATCAAGTGCAGTAAACAGTACAGCCAATCACACACATGAACACAAGATATAAGGTGGAAACCCAATGTGGGTGAAAACCACCTGCTGCAATTCGTCTCTATCTTCTTTTAATAAGAAATTTCTTTTTACAATATTTCTGTACTGGTGTAGTCTTATACCAGTATGCAGGCTTCTACCTGCAGAAGGCTACAACCTTCTCTCGTTCTCTAGCTTCTCCTGAAAGGGATCTACAACCCCCTTAGCTCTTGTACTAGCTGATGTACTAGTACATAGGTGCTGGCCTATAGAAGGCTACAACCTTCTCTTTTCTTCGAGGGACCACGTTTCATAAATTTTTAGACTGGATCCATCAATAACATCAATCAAACATTAAATATATCTACATCAACCAATCTTCTTTGCACCAACCAAAACTGAATCAAACAATCACTTCTCTGACTATTGTAGCCAGAATACAGTAATAGTAACCAAAAACCAATCTTGAACCCAGAACACTACAACAATAAATAGAAGTAGCTAAAACATATTTTATGGGATGTACACTACTTCAATATGTGGAACTTGCATGCATACACTTCTGTATTAAGGCAAAACTACGTATACACAGTTTTGAATTACCGAACCAGCGTGTATACGCGCCTTTTCTGTGCGAACTTGCATATAGATCTGTAAAAGATAATTTACCCTTTTCAACTATTCAGACATTATTTTTACCCAGATCATCAGATTTACAGATCAAGTCATGCGCCAAATATAAAAAATCAAAATCACACAAAGATACTTCTCTTCAAGCCTTAAGATCTTGACCCATCAATAGAACTTATCCTTCTTCTAGTGCTCAGGTTCCTCCTTGATTCAGATCCTTAATTTGGATTGTTTCCTGCTTCATCAATCACCACATCAATACTTTCAACAATTTTACCAAGTCTTTTATTGTAACACTTATATCCTTTACTTCGGGAAGAGTAATCAAGGAGAATGCCTTCATCTGCTCTAGGTTCAAACTTGCCAAGCTTTTCATCAGTCCTTCTGATGTAACATTTCCTTCCAAAAACTTTGAAGTATTTTACAGTAGGATTCTTACCATACCAAAGTTCATGAGGAGTTTGAGTGCTGTTTACCCAGACGTTTGCTTTGTTGATAATAGTAATGGTAGCAAATATAGCTTCACCCGAGAAGGTTGCAAGAGTTCCAGACTCATCAAACATAACACGAGCCATTTGTTGAACCGTTCTGTTCATCCTTTCTACCACTCCATTTTGATGAGGAGTCCTTGCAGTAGAGAATTCCATTCTTATTCCATGTTCTTCACAAAAGTCGAAAAATTCATCCGAGGTAAATTCCCCTCCTCGATCAAACCTGAGACATTTGATTTTTCGATTTGATTCATTTTCAACCAAGGCTTTGAAAGCGTTGAACCTTTCGAAATCTTCATCTTTATGCTTCAAAAGTCCTATCCAACACATCCTGGAAAAGTTTTTGATGAACAATATAAATTATTCTTCTCCTCGAGGTGACTTTTTCCTTGATGGACCACATAAATCAGTATGGAAAAGTTCAAGTGGCTTACTAGTTGATCCTTCCTTCTCAGGGAAATGTGTTCTAGTTTGCTTACCAAATTGACATGATTTGCATATTGTATTGTCTAGAATTCTTATGTCAGGAAGATCACGAACAACCTAATATTTGCATGCTTTCCTTATCTGAGGGAAGCTCAAATGCCCCGATCTTCTGTGCCATAACTAGTGTTCATCATTTTTTCTTAGATAGCATTGTTGCTATCCTCCCTTGAGTATGTATAAATTATTTGGAATTCATATGCCTTTGATCACTGTTTCTCCTGTATCAAGCTCACGAACAATACATCCATTTGATCGAAATACTACCTCATTTCCTTGATCACACATTTGACTAACACTCAATAGATTATGCTTTAAGCCATCAACATACATAACATTTCTAGCTTTGACCTTTTCTTTTAAAAGAACAGAACCTTTACCTTTTATGAGTGTAGGGGTGTCATTTCCAAATGAGACCTTCCTTTCCTTTTCTAAGGCACTATATGACTGAAGTTTTTCTTTATCACCTGTCATATGTTTCGAGCATCCACTGTCGATGTACCACTGATTTTCCTGTCCTTCCGCATATAAGGCTATACCACATCTTTCTGTTTGTGGTTCTTTCTTTCTCCATGTTTTGGGACCTAATGAAGCTTGCTCCTTCTGAGATGTTTTCCGAAACTTACTCCTGCATTCAGAATATTCATGACCAAAGTTGTTACAAATATATCATTTTATTTCATTTTCAAGAGCAAAAAAGTTATTGTAGGTCCTCTTCATGATCCCAGTCACACTCCTTTGATTTTGTGTTTCTCTAGTCATGATGGTATTATAGGAAACACATTGAGCAACTTTGTGTCCAAAGTTATGACATGAGAAACATTGGCCATTAAAGAAATTCTTGCGATTATCAAATCTACTGACCATGTGATTGTAGTTTCCATTGACATTCATTCTTGAAGCAAATTGGAAATGATTTACCTATGGTTGGTTGAGGCTTCTATTCATCCTTGAAGTAGATTGACCCCGATTTACTTGGTGATCCGCTTTATGCCTTTGCTGATGATTGTCAACCTGTTCACTTCTCCTTGCTGCATCAAGATAACTTTTGGAGGTGGATGGCTTCTGTGCTTGAGATGCTTCTTCAGTATATCCAAGACCTATCTTTATTAGAGGAGAATGCTGCACTTTGATAATCTCATCTAAAGTTTCAGATCCTTTAGCAAATCTAAGATTAAGAGCTTTTGTTTTCTCAATATCTTTTCTAAGTCCCACAATTTCACATTCTAACTTTTCATTGTGTTTTTCCCTTTCAGCAAGTTGGAATGTCAGAGTATCTATAATCATACTCTTTTCTTCTAAACAAATTTTAAGTTTAGAAATTTCTTCATAGAGATCATCTTCATCTATAGCATCCAAGAAATCATCATCTTCAAAAGCCATCAAAAGTCTGTAATCATTACCATGTTCATCTTCATCACTATCTGAAAGTCCATCATTGTCTTCATGTGTATAATAGCTCTTCTTACTTACGCTCTATTTTCTATTCCATTTAACCGGTTCCTTACCTTTATCAAGCTTATCTTTATGAGGACATTTGGCTACATAGTGACCGACTCTTCCACAAGCAAAGCATTTGAAAGGTAACTTACCTCTAAATCTTCCAGAACCCCATTGAAGGTTCTTGACAAAATTTGATTCTTCCTCTCCTTATGACATATGTTCTGACTCATTATATTCTCCTTTTCTTGAAGCTTTGAATGTAGCTTCTCTCATGTCTGATGGACCCCCTTTTCCCATTTTGAAAGCAGTTAGGATTCCGTGCAGCTGTGACATAGTAATAATCTGAAGATTCTTCTTTTCTTCTACGGTAGAAACTTTTGATTCAAACTTAGAAGGCAAGGATCTTAGAACCTTTTCAACTAAAGTAACTTATTTTATCTCTTCACCCAAAATTTTCATGTGATTAACAATCTCATCTATACGTAGGAAATAATCAGCTACACTTTCACCATTGTGCATTTTGAGAGTTTCATATTGAATTCTGAGAGATTGTAGTTTTTCATGTTTTACCTGATCGTCTCCTTCATAGCTTAGAACGATCTTGTCCCATATTTATTTGGCGGTTTTGAGCTGCATAACCTTGACGAATTTTGATTGTGAGGGACTCCCTAATAGAGTATTGACAGCATTTGCATTTGTTTCATACAGCTTTTTACCTGCCGTATCTGTAGGAGTTGCTGCTGGAAATGTGTATCCTCCTTCCACGATATCCCAAACTTCTATTCCAAGAGATTGAAGATAGGCTGTGATTCTTACCTTCCAACAGACGAAGTTGCTCCCATCAAAAATTGGTGGCCTAATGGATGCCTATTTTTCGTAGTTACTCATGATGATATATCTTCCTTCAAGCGATCAAGCTTCTACTAAAGAACCTGGCTCTAATACCAATTGTTGGAAATGATAAACAGAGGGGGGGTGAATTAGTATTAGAAATTTAACAAATTTTCATTTCCATAAAGAGATTGACATATGCTACTTCTGATAATTCATCCTGCATATATATGCAACTGTGTTTAGAGAAAACCACGTATATATTACAGACTTATAATTTAGTTAGCTGATCTTAATCTATGTATTAGAACCATAAAATAGTAATCAAGTGTAGTAAACAATACAGGCAATCACACACATGAACATAAGATATAAGGTGGAAACCAAATGTGGGTGAAAACCACCTATTTCAATTCGTCTCTATCTTCTTTTAATAAGAAACTTCTTTTTACAATATTTCTGTAATGGTGCAGTCTTATACCAGTATGTGGGCTTCTACCTGCAGAAGGCTACAACCTTCTCTCATTCTCTAGCTTCTCCTAGAAGGGAGCTACAACCCCCTTAGCTCTTGTACTAGCTAATTTACTAGTATGTAGGTGCTAGCCTAGAGAAGGCTACAACCTTCTCTTTTCTTCCAGGGACCACATTTCATAAATTTTTAGACTGGATCCATCAATAACATCAATCAAACATTAAATATATCTGCATCAACCAATCTTATTTGCACCAAGCAAAACTGAATGAAACAATCACTTCTCTGACTGTTGTAGCCAGAATACAATAATAGTAACCAAAAACCAATCCTGAACCCAAAACATTGCAGCAATAAATAGAAGTAGCTAAAACATATTTTATGGGACGTGCGCTACTTCAATATGTAGAACCTGCATGCATACACTTCTGTATTAAGGCAAACCTGCGTATACACAGTTTTGAATTACCGAACCAGCGTGTATATGCGCCTTTGCTGTGCTAAACCTACATACAGATCTGTAAAAGATAATTTACCCTTTTCAACTATTCAGACATCAGCTTTACCCAGATTATCAGATTTACAGATCAATTGATGCACCAAATATAAAATATCAAAATCACACAAAGATACTTCTCTTCAAGCCTTAAGATCTTGACCCATCAATAGAACTTATCCTTCTTCTAGCACTCAGGTTCCTCCTTGATTCAGATCCAGCTATGCACCATAACCCAATGACCAGTATTCTAGATCTTGCTCTTCATAAGATATTCAATCCTTGAGTACCTTTGCCTAATGATCTCCTCCTCCTTTTATAGTCTTAGGCCTTACTCAATACCATGGTCCAAAACCACTTAGAACCAATACCTGGGTTCAACACTTCGGACGAGATACCATGGTCCAAAACCATAGGTTCAAATACCAAGGACCAAAAACCAAGTTTTCCAAACTATACATGCTTTTCTGTGCATGAAAGTGCATATGTATGCATACGCGCCTTTTGGTCTATGAATCTGCATGTATATGTAGCTTGGTCAACGGGAACCTGCATATACCTCCTTTTCTGTTATTCTGAGAACCTATGAGCCTGAACTATCATCTAAGTAATTTTCCAAGTGAGTTGCCATCAAGGACAATACCTGTGCCATAGTGCCAAGCCTGTGTCATAATGCCAACAACAACCCTCCTTTGTTTTGAAGGGAGTCTTTCACACATTAGAGGGTTTAATTGGTACCTACTAATAACCAGAATTCAAGTCAATCTTGCTGAAATATTTGGCCCCTTTGAGCTAGTCCAAAAGGTCATCAATCCATGGGACTGGATACCTATTCTAGACAATGATCTTATTTAGCGGTTGATAGTCAATACAGAGCCTCCAGGTTTCATCCTTATTTTGTACCAACACAATGAGGCTCCCAAAGGATGATGAACTTGGCCTAATGTTCCATTTCTATAATAACTCTTGAATCTACCTCTTAATATCATTATTCGCCATGAAAGAGAATTAGTAGGTTGGACCATTGGGTAGTGATGTACCCAGGGTCAAATGGATGGAGTGCTTGACCTAATAGTGTAGGGTTGCCCCTGTGGGTGAGGTGAAGATGTCCCTGTACTCCTCCATGAATTTGTCCATCTTCTACTGTCGTGTAGAGGAGCCCTGTCTGGAGGTTATGGATGTGGCCAAAATCTTCCTCTTGTTCTGAGAGAAAATCATAAGGAAGACAAATTTCCTGGTCTGGGAAATGATTTTACTCCATTGTTTAGCAAAGATCAAATAAAGGGTGATAGGTGGTGTTTCCTCTAGTATCCTGTACAATTTCTGACCCAAATTAATAATAACATAACAAGGTCTAGATTCATATACAACATGATGCTTCCATAGGTATGGTTGACCTAATAAAACATCACAAACTTCCAGAGGGGAAACATTGCACAATATCTCATCTACAAAGGGCTTGATACTATAATGCAGGTGGCACTGCTAGCTGACATAGAGATTTCTCCTTTGGTGGAGCCACCCAATGGTGTAAAACTCTGAGTACTGTGTTATTGGTAGCTTCCATATCTTATGACCTCGACTGAGATTAGGTTCTTCTGGCCCCCACTGTTAAAGATGAATTGTACCGGTGAACCCTTTACCCACATCTGTGAGTTGAAGAGGCACTCCCCCTCCTCTAGATCCTTAAGTTTCGCCTTTTGTAGCTTTGTGGTGTCTACTATCATGGTGGTTTCATAGTCAATGATCTACTTTCCCTTGTTGGTTCCCTTGTTAGGTTCCAACTCAAAGTCAGAGAAATCATCTATCTCTGAGTCCTTTAGCTTGACCACTATCTCTTGCTTTGCACGACATTTTTCGTGTTGTGAGTGGAAGTTTTATGGAACTCACTCCATTTGCTGGTGTTGATGAGCCTCATCATTGGGTAATTATATTGGCCTTAATTCACCTCCTATCTTAGTCAAACCAACTATTATCACAACTTATTGCATACTTTTGATTATATTTTGCTTATGAGATGAGTTAGAGTCGGATATTTTGCTTTGTGGTCTAATGTGCATTTAACACAGGATTAAAGGATAAAAGCAAGGAATTTTGGCAAAGACCTTGGTCAAAACTAGAATGGGACAAAGGAGAGGAATTATAGGAGGTAAATCCTCCTCATCTACTACCCCTCCATTCGAATATTCCTCTATCATCTCGGAGTGCAAACAACCAAATCATGAGGACTAGAAGGCAGCGGAGCAAGTGAAATTCAAAGCACCAGTTTATCTTGAGCTTGGGAGCCCAGCCTCCCTAATTTTAAGGAAGTCGTTGGAGAATTTAGTAGTATAAGTAGAGAGGCCTAGGACCTCAGTAGAATTTGAACTTTTGATTGTAAAACTTTACTTTATTTTCGAGTTACAAGACTTGTGACAGTTTTTTATGTAATCCATTGTTTTGATAATAAGAATGAGTTTTGTTTTGAACCAGCACTGAGTTAACTCAGAGGGTTGAAGCTCTTTGGTTAGGGCCCAACCCTAGCAGCTAAGGGTCCTCTTTATTGTACATGTATTTTAGCGTAGATTCATGGTTTAATCATTCATTTTCTTAAGTAGTTGCATTTCCATTACAACAGGGTAGCGCATAGATTCATGGTTTAATTGTTCATTTGCTTAAGTGGCTGCATTTCCATCACAACAGTGTAGCGTAGAATGGTTGTGTTTTAGTTTACTTCCGTTTGTGCCTTTTTCTTCAATTAGCAAGTTAGCAAGGATTATACCTGTATATTTCCTTTCACAATAACCCTAACCAACCACCGTCAACCGTGTGTCACATATCTTCTTCATATTCATTTCAATGTTTGACTTTATGCTCTCCAAATCTCCACTGTCGATCTGTCTAGATTGATCCAACAGCTATCACATCATCTCAATACTTTATGCACTCCAAATCTCCACTGTTGATTTGTCTAGCTTGATCCAACAACTATCATGTCATCTCAATACTTTATGCCCTCAAAATATCCACCGTCAAACTGTCTAGCTTGATCCAACGGTTATCTGCAATCTCGCACAGATTCTTGCATGGCCAATATCTACCCGAGAGCATGTGAGAAAAGTGTTTTTCTTGTGCTACGTGTCACCTAGTTAGGCTAATCACGTAAAATTTTGGAATTCCTCTTACAGCCTTAAGGGCATGTGAGAAAACGCTTACCACCTACGGAAACTCGCTCTATCATTCCACACGTTTTTTTACCCTTCTATCGCCACGTGATTTAATGTGATCCACCCATATATTCACTTCATCTCCATGATAAGATCTCTTCCATTCATCTCCTGTTTAACCCTTTTTGTCCATCTATTCAATTAACCTACACAATAAGATCTCCACCACTCATATTACGTTAGTCCTATTCGTTCATCTATTCACTAAATCGCCCGCAATAAGATCTTTGCCGCTCATCTTTCGTTAACCATGTTCGTTCATCTATTCACTAAATCATCCGTGATAAGATCTCCACCATTCATCTTCCAATTATTCTTGTTCGTCCATCTCTTGACTTAACCTCCCGCAATAAGATCTCCACCATTCATCTTTTGTTTGTCCTGTTCGTCCATCTATTCACTTCGCTTCCTACGATAAGATCTCCTCCATTCATCTTCCATCAGTCTTATTTGTCCATCTATTCACGTAATCTTCTACGATAAGATCTTCATCACTCATCTCCCATTACTACTATTCATGATCGATCCAACAGTTCCTATGCACTTCTGCTTCATTACGTCCTCGTTTCACTAATTTCGATCTTCGCTTTCTCTTCCGCTTGACTCCTTGCATGCTTGATTTTACAAAAACACCAAAAACATGAAAACAGAATTAGTTTAGTTTCCTTTCTTACACATTAGTTTGGTTTGATGCTCTTTACTTCTGTAACTTAGATAGTAACATTAGGTTAGTGTTGATTTAGCAATTCTACTTAGTTTAGCTGTTTAAATGGTTAATTAGGATATGGTGTGATTTAGAATTACATCTTGTTTTCTTCATTACCATAGTAGAATAGATTTTCTCTTCTTCCATCAAAGAATCAATATTCCTTTCACTCTATAGAAGTCTGGATTGGAACCCCCAGGGTATCTTTACAGATGAACAAGCGACAACAGGAAGGACCTTCACTTCTACTTGTGCATACAGCACTATCACCTCCAAGTTTGTACGAACCTCAGGTTTATAAGTAAAGTTGGTAGCCCAAGAGTTGCAGCATCCTTGTTGCAATATTTGTGCTCATCACTTTTGGGCACTGTTGCCGGGGAGGTGTCAGAGTATAATGTGATTACTGCTTTCTTTTCTTCTATTTCTAGTATGCTTTCTTTTCTTCTATTTCTAGTCTTCAACTTTATTCCATTAGTTTATTTTTGCAAAAGTAATCTAGTAGCTTCCTTTCTTTCATTTGTCATTATCTACTTTCCTTTCCATTCTGTAAGTAAAATTTCAATTCAACAAGTAGTTTCTTTCTGTCAGTAGTTTTCATTCAATCAGCAATTTCATTTCTGAAAAGTACTTTCTTGCTAAAAAAATCTTCCAAAAACCAGCCCAAAAACATTTCCTTTCATGCCTTGTAGGAGTAGGAACAATTTAGGAAAATTCTTGCCAAATACCCCCACTGCATCCAACAACCAACCTTCTCTCTTCTTCGGTGGCTATGAACTGGAGGAACCTTTAGGTGAGCAACCTGACATATTTGAAGAACCCATAGGGGAAGAAGAAGAAGAAGAACCAATTCCTACTGAACCAATGGCTGAAGACTGAAATGACAAAGGGAATAGAGAGAGAATTGAGGGTGCCTTCCCCATCATGGAAACCAATGGGGACACTAAGATGAAAAATATAAGCCCCTCTGCTCTACCTCATTTCCATGGCCTGACCACAGAAGACACTGGCACTTTCCTATTTGAATTCGTTGTTATATGTCGAACCTATGACTATACAGATGATGAGAAAAAGTTAAAACTATTTCCATCCACCCTCAAGGATGCAACATTGCGATGGTTCATGGGTTTACCTAGAGATAGCATCACAACTTCGGCTCAGATGCAGCAAGCTTTTAACAACAAATATAGGGACTATTGTAGGTCAAAGGATACTAAAGAAGAGATTTCCAGGATGACCATGGGCTAGGGTGAACCCTTAGAAGACTACGAGGAAAGATTACATCTCAGTTACAAAAGGGCCAGGTGCACACTTGACCCTGAGTCACTAAAGTTGGCCCTGCTAAGAGGAGTAAGGGAAGATCTTCTAGATATCTTACACGTTATCAATAGGGGATATCTACCAATTACCCTATGAGGATATCAAGATTGTTTTTAGAAACCATTCTAGGGCAGCCAGGAAAAAGGGTAGGGGTAGTCAACGTATGGCTAGTACATAATCTTACAACTCATTCATCAAGGGTGAAATTGGAAATATGTTGGAAGATTTCAAAATTGAGATGCTGCAAACCCTTGCCTTACAGTTGGATACCATGAACATCAAAAGGAATCAAGAGGAAGAAGAGAGATCCTTGGCCATCTTTTGTCCTAGATGGACCAACAGGCATCCCAGGAATGAATTTCCATTGAACTGCATTAATATTTTCTCGGTCTGTGAAGAAAACCACTCCACAGACAATTGCCCTTCTTTACCAGGAATCAAAGCTATATATCAAGGAGATGTAGGGGTCATTGAGCAGCTTTGTTACATCAACCAAAGGAGACCTCCTGAGCCTAGACCATACCACTAAGGTATGCAAGGGTTATCCCATGCATATTACAACCCCAACCAAACCACAACTATACCTTCTTGGGGACCCCCTGCTCATCCTTCCTGGTCTACACCCCCTCCTTGGTCCTATGCATCTCAGTATCATTCCCAGCTAGCCAACCAATCATTTCAACCTTATGTTCCACCACAACCTCAGTGGAATACCCCACACCAGGGGTGGAGGCCCCAATACAACAATGCTCCAGCTCTATTGCCTCCACCACCTACCCAACCACAACTCCTACACTCTGCTCCACCCAAGCAACCCTAGATGCCTGCCCAGCCAAATCCAAACCTAAACAATAGGTAGGCTCAACAAGTATACAGTGGAGAGACATCATACCCAGCTTATGTTGTAGAAATCCAGGAGATCAACCTAAGATCTAGGAGAATTCTCCTAGATAACCAACCTCCCTCTCCACATAGGGAGGTTGAGGAAGAAAGAGAGGAAAGCAACCTTAAAGTAAATCCACCCTTTCCTGAGAGATTAGCCCAACCACTCCAGCCTACCCTAGAAGAACTTGAACTTCTGGGAGAATTGAAAAATCTATGTGTAAATATCCCCCTTCTCTAAGCAATAAAAGATGTTCCCATTTACAATAAGTTGATTAAGCAGAAATGCTTTAAGCATCCAGGAAGAAGAAAAGTGGATTCCCCTACCATTAATTTCATTGGGCAGATGTCTGACTTAATGCTGGGGCAGGTAATATGTCCGAAATATTTAGACCCTAGAAGCCCTATAGTAGATGTGCACATCAATGGCACCATTTTCCCACACACTCTGATTGATCTTGGGGCTGCCATTAATGTGATGACCAAGGACACCATGCTCAAGCTCAACCTCCAAGGGTCATTGAGGAAGATCACAACAGTTCTGCAACTTGCAGACCGTTCCACAGTCACCCCTGAGGGAATTGTGGAGGATGTGATGGTCTCCATTGACTCGTGGGAGTACCCTACAAATTTTCTAGTTCTCGAGCCCAAGGATAAGCTTACTAGTTACCCTCTCATCCTTGGGAGGCCATGGTTGGCCACATCCGATGCTTACATTAGCTGTAGAGTTGGGAATATGACCATCAAGAATGGGCATATGTCTAAACAATTATTCCTATACCCTCCTGCTCAACCTTCTCTAGAGCATGATTTACCTTTATGGTTGGAGGAGGAGGAAGAAGATGAGGCTTATTCAGCCCAACTTTATGCTTTGGAAGCAACCATAGGAGGAGGACAACAAGATGAGGATGACTTAATTGAACACCTACTCCAAATTCCAACTCCTAGTTCATTACCATTAGAAGAAGAAGTAAGGGAAACCTAGAACAATCATCCAATTGACTTATGCATGGCCAATTCTAACCCACTCCATGTCAAAACCATAGAATTTGGCCCAGATAAAACTTTGAAAATTAATCCATCTCTTTCTACTCTCAAAGAGGAAAAGCTATGCAACATGTTGAGAGAAAATCTAGAAGCCTCCATTTGGAGTTACATGGAAATGAAGGGAGTACACCCCTCAGTGTGTACTCACCACATATACATCAAAGAAGGTTGAAAGCTAATCCAACAACCACAAAGGAGGATGAATCCAACCCTTAAAGAAAAATTCAAAGAAGAACTACAAAAATAGCTAGATGCAGGATTCATTTACCCTATCTCTAAGAGTGAGTGGGTCTCTCCTTTAGTGTTAGTTCCCAAAAAAAATGGTAAATGGAGGATTTGTGTTGATTATAGGGAGTTGAACAAAGCCACAAAGAAGGATCATTTTCCCCTACCCTTCATTGACCAAGTGCTAGATGGCCTGGTAGGGAAGAAGTTCTTCTCTTTCCTAGATGGATTCAGTTGGTACAACCAAATCCAAATCTGCCCAAAAGACCAGGATAAGACCACATTCACCTGTCCTTAGGGTACTTTTTCATATAGGGTCCTTCCTTTTGGCCCATGCAATGCTCCTACCACTTTCCAGAGAGCAGTCTTGAGTATTTTTGCTGAATTAGTACATGATGCAGTGGAAATTTATATGGATGACTTTACATCTTATGGTTGTGATTTTCAAGAAGCCCTTACTAACCTAGGCAAAGTATTGCACAAATGCATTGAAATGAACCTGTCTCTCAATCCCAAAAAATGTGAATTCTTAATGACTGAAGGGACCGTGCTAGTTCATTCAATATCTCAGCAAGGACTACAAGTGGACCCAAACAAAATAGAAATCATCCAAAGGGTCCCACCTCCTCAAAAGCAGAGGGATGTTAGGAGTTTCTTGGGGTTAGTTGGATACTATCGAAGTTTCATAAAGGATTTTAGCAAGTTGGACTCTCCTTTATTTGGGTTGTTGGCCAAAGATTCTGAGTTTATATGGTCAAAAAGCTATCAAGAGGCCTTAGACATTTTAAAGGGTAAGTTAACCACTGCACCAATTCTTCGAGGCCCAAAATGGGCCCTCCCTTTTCATATCCATGCTGATGCCTCACACAAAGCCATATGAGCAGCCTTAGGTTAGGTAGAGGAGAAATTGCCCTATGCCATCTATTTTATCAGTGAGAACCTATCAAAGGCTAAGTTAAATTATAATGTGACCAAAAAGGAACTCCTCATTGTTGTGAATTCATTAAACAGATTTAGGCATTACGTTACAAGCTATCAAACATTTGTGCATATTGACCATGCTGCAATCAAATATTTAATGAAAAAACCAGATGTGAATGCTAGAATTATAAGATGGTTGCTTTTATTACAACAGTTTGATCTAACTATTGTTAATAAGCCTGGTAAGGAAAATTTTGTTGTAGACTTTCTATCTAAGATGAATCTGCCTACATGTGAAGAAGGAATGGTGGATGACCAGTTACTAGACAAACATTTGTTTGCTATTTCAGTTCTCTCCCCATGGTTTGCTGATATAGCAAACTCTTTGGTATCAGCACAGTTCCCACCAAACTTTCCCTCCAAAGAAAAGAGAAAGATAGTCAAGAAAAGCATCTCCTTCACCTGGATTAGGGACAATCTCTTCAAACTTGGCCCAAATCAAATCTTGAGAAGGTGTGTAAGGGAAGAGAATTTTTTTGACATCCTTCTGACCTATCGTGATGGGCCTTGTGGAGGTCACTTTGCAGCAAAGAGGACAACATTCAAAGTGTTACAAGTGGGCTATTATTGGCCCACTCTTCATTAGGATGTGAAGAAGTAAATTAGTCAGTGTGATCAATGCCAAAGGATGGGAAAGCCTACTCCAAGAGATCAAATCCCCTACAGCCTCAAGTGACTTTCGAGCCATTTGACAAGTGGGGCATGGAATTCATTGGGCCTATCAACCCTCCTTCAAAGAAAAATAGTACATTATTGTGTGCACTGATTATTTGACTAAGTGGGCTGAAACCAAGGCAATTAAGGCAGCAATAGAAGAGAAGGTGGTTGAGTTCCTAAGAGAGAATGTATTCTACAAATTTGGGTACCCTAGAGAGCTAGTCACAAACCAAGGCAGCTAGTTTACCTCCAACAGGATTGAAGAACTGCTCAGCCATCACAAAATCAAGCATAGGACCTCCACTCCTTATTATCCACAAGATAATGGGTAAGTGGAGGTGACCAACAGGGCATTGGAGAGCATCTTAACCAAGGTAGTGAGCAACAATAGGAAGGATTGGGCAGAGAGACTAGTTGAGGCCACCTAGGCCTATAATACAACATGGAAGACCACCATTGGATTTACACCCTATGAGCTAGTCTATGGGAAAAATGCTTTGTTGTCCATTGAGTTTGAATATAACACATTGAGGATGGCATCCCAAATAGATTTGGATCCCAGTCATGCACAGAAAGAAATATTTTTCCATTTGAATGGCTTGGATGAATTCAAAATGCAGGCCCTCCTACATACATAGATAGTTCAGCTTCAGAGGGAGATCTAGCATGATAAACATATTAACGAGAAGCAATTTCAAGAGGGCAATTGGGCATTGTTATATGATTCTAGGTATAAAGACTTCAAGGGAAAGCTAAGGACAAGATGGCTTGAACCTTATGTGGTGGAAAGATGCCATGATAATGGTTTAGTGCAAATCAGAACTACAGATGAAGAAGCCATTCCATTGCTTGTTAATGGAAACCGATTGAAAATGTACAAGAGGCCTTTATCAAAACAAGATTTCATTGACAATATCAATAAGACAGTGATGATGGTGGAGCAAGCTCTAGCTCCTCCCTCATCAGGTCACTGAAAAAATAAAAAAGGGGAAAAAATAATAAGGATTCGGGTGAAAACCTCCATGAGGCACCTGAGTCCCATCTTTGGGTTGAAAACCTCGTGAGGCAACCCAAGGATGAAAAAAAAATGAAAAAAAAAGGAATAAGAAGATCCCTAGGTGAAAGCCTTCCTTGAGGTACCCGGGGAAAACATCTATGGTGAAAACCTCTCTAAGGCAGCCTAGGTGTTTTTAAAAAAAAAAGAAAAAAAAGACATAATTGTTATTTGCAGGTGGGCGAGAAGGACAATAAAAGAACAAAGAGAAGATCTAAATGGAACCCTGCCTCACATATTCATCTCCTCCACTCCTCACCATGCATCCCTCCATCATTTCTATCATTTTCCAATCCGTTGCTTCTATTTAGGCGAAGACTGTGTTTCCTACAGGATCCCCCGAAAACCTACAAGAAGCAATCTGAGGGTGAATGGTAGGTTGGTTAGGTCTTGTAGCAGTCTATCCCACAGCATATCAGTCATTAGCTATAGGTCTTCACTAGGATGATCCAGACAACAGACAACAGACAATAGACAACAGATAATAGAAAACAGAATGGCCATGAAACAAATAAACAACACAACACCTTTGATCTTCGACAACTTCGGCATGTCATCAAGACCACATGTAAGTATCACTCTCACTCACTCATATGCATCATTTGATCAAAAGTTGTAAGAGTCGCAAGGTAGTTGGTTTATCAGTGAAAAGGTGGCTAGTTAACTTGGCCACCTTCATTCAATCATCACATACAAAACTGGGTGTCCTCTCACACGTGGCTACCATCAACTCAAAGACATAGGAGGAGTGGGACAAGAAGTGGTTAACTATGGATCTATGAGGTGGGAACTGATTACGATGAGTGGGTATTGATTACGGGGAACCTCACCCTGAAAAGCCATAAAGGGAAGCAAAACATCGTTTTCATGCATTCGTGCATTCCACCTCCTCGAAACTCCCTCATGCAAATCACTCTCATAACTCTAGCCAGCCATCGGAAGCAAGGATTCATTGTTCTGCAAGAGAATTTCTATAGGAGCATGCACAAGAATTCCTACAAGAACATTCTACAGGAGCAGTATACAGGATACGCAGAGGTAGTCTACAGGATAGGCAGAGAGAGGTTCAAGAGGGAATATCACAAGAATTGTCCATTGCCACCATTCTAAAGATGTAGGCTCTAAAAATCCATCCCCACTTACAAGCAAATGAACTAGAAATGCTCTAAAAGCTAGTGGATATAACAACTATGAGAGGTGAATTACATACACAAGAAAATCTGTTTTCTCCTGAATTTAAAATTCTTGTGTCAAACCTCTCATTCCTCCTTAAGCCTCACAAGAAAGATGATAGGATGGTTTAATAGGAGAGAATCCACAAATACTATGATGATACAAAAACACCCCCAAGTGCTTGAAATATTTATAAGACACCAATGGATGGGGTTTTTTAGAAAATTCATAGGGTACAATGATGAGGTGGCTCAAGAATTTTCTCATTCCCTCACTCCACACAGAAAAATCCATGCCAGTGCCATAGTTAGATGGCTCACTATAGATCTCACCCCAGAGCTCATCAGTAGGGTCACCACACTTCCCCTAGAATTCCATGGAGAAAAGAAGAAAAAGTAGACAGTCAAGTGGCAAAAAGGAAATTCTTTTTAGAAGGTGAACGACCCACAGAGGATAAAAATTAAGGAGGGACAGTCTGCCATACCCATGGAGTAAGGCAGGTTACCAACTCATCAAATATATCTCATGTGAGGGTAGATACAATGTTGTTTATGGCTACCATTTTAGAATGCTTGAAGAATTAATATTTAGGGTAGAAACACCAATTCACCAAAGACTCAGCATACCCTATTTCTTGATGCAATCACTCATAGACTCCAACAACAAAGTAAAGGAAGGGAATTCCCAACAATTTTCTCACCATGGGTTGATCAGGATCCTCATTGAGGATTCCCTCCAAAACCTCTGGATCCCTATAACATGGTCAGTCTTCAGAGACTTACCAGCAGAGGATGACATCAAAACCCTCACCTATGATGTTAGTCCTTCTGTTAGTGAGGAGGAGGCAAAACAAAAAGAAGAAGATACAGAGCTAGATGGGGATGAGATGGATGAAGAAGAAACTAATACAGAGGAACATGATGAAGGAGAAGAGAAGGAGGATGATGCTAAAACATAGGAAGAAACGAAGGAAGAAACTGATGGAGATGAGAAAGAACAACAAGAGGAAGAATATAAGAGAAATAGAGAGGAAGAAGGCATTGAAACAAAGCTCAAGGAAATGGGCAAAGAGCTAAGTGGCTTAAGGGATAGAGAAGCAATAATGAGAGATCAACTTGAGAGGGAAAATGCATGGCTGAGAGGATGCAGGAAAGGGAAAACCAACTAGCATGTATGGCCAACCTCTCCTTGTAGGCCATCCTGTGTAGGATTCCAACCAAATCCTATGCTCTTTACCTCAGAGAACAATGGCTGCAATTTCATATTAAAACACTAGCACAAAGGGGTACCAAGACATTTCAGGACTACAGGCAGTTTATTGATCTTTGTGATCAAAGTACACTAGAGGATAGGGCCAAAATCACTAAGTTTTACTTGCACAATATGGCCCTCATAGACATGAGAGTTTTGGATCCTAATGTCGAGCTAAGATATCTGCAATTAATGGCTTTGGCATCATGGATGAACCATGAGGAGTCAAGGGCTGTAGAGATGAAAAGAATATTGGCCAGAGAGTAGAATGAACCTCTTTTCATCAGATTTGAACAATCAAATCCCAAGGCCATAATCAACACCCATAAGCTAATTGCAAATGATCCTCAGCTGGCACCTAGATATCTTGCTACCCAAGAGCAAGCAATTTCACATTTTAAGGATATGTTTAGGCTACTAGAATATGATAGTATACATGCCTGCTTAAGGAGATGGAACACACTACCACACAGCTTGAAGATCACAGAATATCACTCCCCTCAAGGGTTCAGAGAGGCACTCAACAAGACACTTATGTATAAGAAATCAATGCAAAGGTTAAAGGTTAAGTGGATAGGCCTAAAACTCAGTCCACCACTACTCCTAGGTATGCTAGAAGGGAGAACAGAAGAAGAGGAAAAGAGGTAGTGGGAAGAAGTAGAAAGGAAAAAATGCTTCTATGAACAAGAAGAAGAGACCACAACAGAAGCATGGGATGTCAGAGAGGCTACCAGAGCCATGAAGGACATGGACATTGACTAAGTTTCTCAGAGGATGAGCAACACTTTTAGTACGGGGGTGATGATGATCCTCATCATTAGGTAATTATATGGGCCTAAATTCACCTCCTAGCTTAGTCAAACCAACTATTCTCACAACTTATTGCATAGTTTTTATTATATTTTTCTTATGAGATGAGTTAGAGTCGGATATTTTGCTTGGTGGTCTAATGTGCATTTAACGCAGGATTAAAGGATAAAAGCAAGGAATTTTGGCAAAGACCTTGGTCAAAACTCGAATGGGACAAGGGAGAGGAATTATTGGAGGTAAATCCTCCTCATCTACTACCCCTCCATTCGAATATTCCTCCATCAGCTCAGAGTGAAAACAACCAAATCATGAGGACTAGAAGGCAGTCGAGTAAGTGAAAGTCAAAACACTAGTTTATCTCGAGTTTGGGAGCCAAGCCTCCCTAATTTTAAGGAAGTCATTAGAGGCTTTATTTGTATAAGTAGAGAGGCCTAGGACCTCAGTTGTATTTGTACTTTTGATTGTAAGTGATAGTTTGTGATGTAATCCATTGTTTTTATAATAAGAATGAGTTTTGTTTCGAGACGGCACTGAGTTAACTCAGAGGGCTGAAGCTCTTGGTTTAGGGGCCAACCCTAGCAGCTAAGGCTCTTCTTTATTGTACATGTATGTTAGCGTAGATTCATGGTTTAATCATTCATTTTATTAAGTAGTTGCATTTCCGTTACAGCAGCGTAGCGCATAGATTGATGGTTTAATTGTTCATTTTCTTAAGTAGCTGCATTCCCATTCCAACAGTGTAGCGTAGATTGGTTGTGTTTTAGTTTTCTTCCATTTGTGCCTTTTTCTTCAGTTAGCAAGTTAGAAAGGATTATACCCGTAGATTTCCTTTCACAACAGCCCTGACCAACCAGCGTCAACCACGTGTCACATAGCTTCTTCATATTCATTTCAATGTTTGACTTTATGCGCTCCAAATCTCCACTGTCGATCTATCTAGATTGATCCAATGGCTATCACGCAATCTCGCCGGATTCTTGCACGACCAATATCCGCTCGAGAGCACGTGAGAAAAGTGGTTTTCTCGTGCTACATGTCACCCAGTTAGGCTAATGGCGTAAAATTTTGGAATTCCGCTTACAGCCTTGAGGGCATGCTAGAAACTGCTTACTGCCTACAAAAACTCTCTCTATCATTTCACATGTTTTTTCACCCTTCTGTCGCCACATGACTTGATGTGATCCACCCATCTATTCACTTCATCTCTAATATAAGATCTCCACCATTCATCTCCCATCTAACCTTGTTCGTCCATCTATTAACTTAACCTACGTGATAAGATATTTGTTAAATTGGCAACTAGGGCCAAACTCCATGTGGGTCGGATTATTTATGGAAGCTGATGTTTGTATTGGATTCCTCTCGTCGAGAGGTGTAGGATTGATCCAAAGATCATCCGATTCCGATAAGTATTTATGGAGATATGAATTTATTTTGTTTATGTAATTATAGTTAAGCCGACCAGCTCTTATGTAGGCTCTAGAAGCCTAGCCGACGTGTCTATTCAACCTCTACGCTTTTAGTATAAATAGAGGAGGACTTGAAGTCATTTGGTGAGATATTCTTGAGTGATCTCTTCCTCTCCACGTCTTGGATTTTTGGAGAAGGAGGGACATTAAAGAATACGCTAGCCTAGCTACATATAATGCCCTAACCCTATCTGCTGTAAATAGAGACATATACGCAGGCATATGAGGATGATATACGTAGAAAACTGAGACCTAATGTGCTATCCAAAAGTCTTATACGCAGTTCCTAATCTAGGCAGTCAAGGAGGCTCCTATAACGCAGTCATAAAGGGTAGTTGTAGTGATATGAAGGAAGCCGTAGTCTATATGCAGTCACTCAATGTCTTGAAGACTTTTATACGCAGGCATAGACCTTACACGTAGTTCATGAAGACATTCATTCACCATCATTGTGATGCCCTAATCT
This sequence comes from Pinus tabuliformis, assembly GCA_031772625.1. Lineage (NCBI taxonomy): Eukaryota > Viridiplantae > Streptophyta > Pinopsida > Pinales > Pinaceae > Pinus > Pinus tabuliformis. The sequence goes on along the minus strand of CM062814.1, from coordinate 483,502,839 downwards.
GCTCCATTGTCATAAAAGAGCCGCAGACATAACAATAGTCAAGCATGGAAGAAGCTGCAGTCAAGAAGGAGACCTAATTAGCAGTGAAGTGCAAGCCCTCTATGTTATCAAGAAAAGGCTTTCTATACGTTGTCTAAGGGAGCTTCAACGCAGATCAAAGGAGGCCCTAATTCTCTATCCTAGAGGGAGACCTAGCCGCAGTAAAGGAGGCATATTCACAGCTGAAGGAGATGCTCTCTTACGATGTTCTAAATACCCTAGCCGCAGGTCATGAAAGGACCTTAACTTACTGTCACAAGAGACCCTCAACACAGCAAAAAGGAGACCCAGATCCGCACCGCAGAGAGGCATCTATTTAGGGTTTAACTGCTACCTCGGATGGGTATAAGGAGCAGAAGAACCTGAGCTAGTCTCATGGCAATACGTATGATCTCAGATCTAAGGAACACATGACAAGAGGACGCAAGGAATTATGTGCTAGTATCATTCTCAGCATACCTGTAAATTAAAGGTGCAGTCAAGATAGATCTTGGATGGATGGAGCAGAAAAGACTTCAAATGAGGATGCTGTATTAATATGCATTCTGGGCTAGATTCATTCTCGGCATAGTCACAATTCTTGTGATGTCAATCTCAGCATTTCTGTGAATGGAGTCTTACCGTCTTGGCACAGTTAGTCTCACAGTATATGGATCTGCCTCCTTGCAATCTTGATATGTATATCAGTGATATCACAACAGCTCTGCTAATAGTCTCAGTATATATATATATATATATATATATATATATATATATATATCTATATCTATATATATAGATATATATATATGTGTGTGTGTGTGTGTGTGTGTGTGTGTCTGTGCTCCTTCCTGGTTACAATATTGGTGAAAGTAAAGCCACAGTCCTAATCTCATTGACCATCACAATCTCGATGCAATGAGAGGGAGCAGTATCACAGTCTGCTCCATAAATCAGTATTTATACACAGTTAGGATGATTGCAAGTGTTGTTGTGTTGGTTGCTGCATTGGTGATGTTTTGAAGACATTCTCTTCCATGTTGCAATGTGCTAGGCCACAGGCCATAGCACCATAGCAATGGTTACCTTGGGGATGTTGTCTTAGGACTGTTTGGAGATTGTTCAGATCAGCCATTCATCACAGTCAAGGGAGTTTGGGGATGCAACCAGAATTGTTGGAGCAACTAGCAATTTGAGGAATGTTGCATCAGGATATGCTTCAGCATGATCGAAGACTGTCATAATGAAGTGCCTTCTACTACCGTCATAAAATCTCAGTTTTATGTATTTGTATTATCTCTCTCTTTCTCTGCTGAACTTTGAAGATAAAAGAAGATTTGATCAAAGGGTTTCCCCACACATTGTGGGGTTTGTCCCTGGCTCGCGCCATATATTGTGTCCTCTTGCCTTGGCTTGTCTTCTGCGTTTTATATTTATGTTCTATCTGCAGTTTATCATAATGTTGATGTGATTGCTAACTGTGAAAATTTAAATAAATTTCTCTAGCATAGAACATACCTAATCTTAACATGGTATCGGAGCTGAGGTGAAGACAATGCCCAAGCAAGAGTGAAAGAGCAATCACCGAAGACAGTTGGGACAAGACAGAAGGATCAATGGGTTCCTCATAATTCACCTAGGGTGAAGTCAAAGCAAGGAATGTTATCAGAATGGCGCAGCGGAAGATTCTAATGGTCCATCTTAAGATCACTTCATTGGGAAGTTCGGATCTAAGGGTGGAAGGAAAGGTAGATGCCTTGTTGAAATAAGTTCGGCCGTTATCGAAGGAGTGTCCGAATGGAAGAGACACATCTCTTGATGAAGATAACAATCATTCCTGGGACATATTCAATGATCAAAAGAATGACTGGTAATGCAGGTCATCAAAGAAATGGTCGACTCTTCCATGAAAGCAAGGAACCCCAAAATCTCTTTTATATACCTGATCGAACCTGATGTCCATCTCGGAAATGGAAGTCAAAGGTTGCAGGGTGGCACTTATCGATGGAAAGGTACGTGTTTGAAAATAGATCTTTTAAAGATGTTTTTGAGTTCAGGGTTGTATCAAGTTGCAGGAAGTCCACTAGGGACCATGTCCATTGACTCAGCTCTAGAGGTCTGTGAGTCAAATGGTGACTAGGATGCCTGAATTCAAAAGGAAGCATGAAGGTACATGTCTGAAATGTACCAAAGGAAAATATTATAAGGGTACCATTCCCCTCATGCAGCAGGTTCACAAGTTTGGAACAACCCGAGGAGTTTGAGAATCATGATCAAGGAATCTCATGTATATAGGTGGAAGAAAGCCCTCTATGGCTTGAAGAAAAACACCTCAGGCATAATATGAGAGGATTGATAGCTGTCTAATGCAGCTGAGATTAACTAGGAGTGAAACCGATCCAAACCATTACTTGAAGGTTGTGGATGATAAACCTCTTGTACCGGCACCTATGTTATACAGGTGCTGACCCTCTCATTTATAGGAGACAGAGGGAGTTGGATTCTGAATGTGGGAAGATAAGATGCAAGCTTGTGACTGCCTCGAGGATCTTAACTTTCAGAAGTTATATGGTAATGATGTCGGACCAGATTTGGGAAATGCCGCTGAGTTTCATAAACTCATTCGCGTTGATGTTCTTGGAGAACCTCCGTCCGGACATCTGTGTTACAGTTAGCATGGTGAGCTCATATTTGGTTGAGCCTCACTAGATTGGTGCCAAGAATCTTCTAAGATATCTTCAGGGCACAATCTCTCATGAATTAAGATACACTGCTGGAAATATGAAACCACATGATTATTCGAATGATGAGTGGGAAGGAAGTATGGAGGATCACTAGAGCACTTCCCAGTGCTGTTTGGAATCTGCCTTGATATCCTGGATGAGCACGAAGCAGAAGTCGGTGACTCTGAGCACCACCAAGGCAGAATACATTGCTGATAGTATGGCCTTCTGTGAGGCAGTCTGGTTGCTGAAGCTCTTTAGTGTGCTGTTTGTACACATGATGAATACCACTGTGAATCTATGTGACAACCAGAGATGGGATTCGATTATTGAGGAATCCCGTATTTGAAAATTGCTCCAGCAGATAGACATCAATTACTGCTTTATCTGGGATATGGTAAGTCGATGATCAAGGAAGCTCCATCACACTGAGATGATTTACAGGACAGAGCCCTGAGGAAAGATCAAATTTGTGATTTTCCCGAACGACTTGGAGTCATCGAGAGACCTTTGTAAAAGGGTCCTGCATGCTGCATACATTGAGCTCTAAGAGCTTTGGGGGGCTTGCAGTTCTATTGGAGCAACATACGACCACAGGGTGACTCACCCTCCCCTAGTGGTGCACACTGAAACAAGATGATTCGCTCTCTTGTGGGACAAGATGATTCGCTCTCTTCTGTAGTAGGATTGATGTGTTCTCCTGTGAGGCCTGGATTGATGTGTTCTCCATGGCGATTGTAGCAGGATTAGTGTGTTCTCCTGTGAGGCCTGGATTGATGTGTTCTCCATGGCGATTGTAGCAGGATTGATGTGTTCTCTTGTGAGGCCTGGATTGATGTGTTCTCCATGGTAGCCTGGATTGATGTGTTCTCCATGGCAATTGTAGCAGGATTGATGTGTTCTCCTGTGAGGACAGGATTTATTAAGTTCTCCTGTCGAGGCATCCTACCCATGCAGTCTGGGACTCATGGGAAGTACCTCTCATCTGATCAATGAGCAGGGAAATAAAGTTAGGGACCATAGTAGTACCGATGGACACATCGTTGTATCTACCGTACTCCCTACGCTAGGATGTCCTCCATTGATCTGGGATCAATGATACTAGTCTGGGACCAGCAGTAGGAGTTGTACATGCTATGACGCTGACTTCGGGTCGGCTGAGACTGGTCTGGGACCAGTGGTACATACTCCGAGACTGACTTCGTGTCAGTGCAGTACTGGTCTGGGACCAGCGAGAGTGGTACATACTATGACGATGACTTCGGGTCGGTTGAGACTGGTTTGGGACTAGTAGTACACTCTCTGAGACTGTGATACTGGTCTGGGACTAGTGGTAGGAGTGGTACTTACTATGAAGCTGACTTCGGGTCAGTTGAGACTGGTCTAGGACTAGTGGTATGCACTCTAAGACTGACTTCAGGTCAGTGGAGAATGATATGACTCATTCTCAATCAATTCTTCTTCTTCATAGTTCAGCGGAGATAAGTAGAGCAGAGCCGAGCCAGTAGGGCTGAGCAGAGCAAAGCAAAGCCAGCATAGCTGAGTAGAGCCAGCAGAGCTAGGCAGAGTAGTGTAAGGCACTAATGGCAGAGATAGTACAGTCGTACATATGGATCAGCGGATGGAGTTCTCCCTAGTTGAGAGGGAGTGTTAAATTGGCAAGTAGTGCCAAACTCCATGTGGGTCGGCTTATTTATGGCAGCTGATATTTTTATTGGATCCCTCTCGTCGAGAGGTGTAGGATTGATCCAAAGATCATCCGATTCCGATAAGTATTTATGGAGATATGAATTTATTTTGTTTATGTAATTATAGTCAAGCCGACCAGCTCTTATGTAGGCTCTAGAAGCCCAGCCGACGTGTCTATTCAACCTCTACGTTTTTAGTATAAATAGAGGAGGACTTGAAGTCATTTGGTGAGATATTCTTGAGTGATCTCTTCCTCTCCACGTCTTGGGTTTTTGGAGAAGGAGGGACACTAAAGAATACGCTGGCCTAGCTACAGATGATGCCCTAACCCTATCCGTTGTAAATAGAGACATATACGCAGGCATATGAGGATGATATACGTAGCAAACTGAGACCTAATGTGCTATCCAAAAGTCTTATACGCAGTTCCTAATCTACGCAGTCAAGGAGGCTCCTATAACGCAGTCATAAAGGGTAGCTGTAGTGATATGAAGGAAGTCGTAGTCTATATGCAGTCACTCACTGTCTTGAAGACTTTTATACGCAAGGCATAGACCTTACACGTAGTTCATGAAGACATTCATTCACCGTCAGTGTGATGCCCTAATCTGCTCCGTTGTCATAAAAGAGCCGCAGACATAACAACAGTCAAGCATGGAAGAAGTTGCAGTCAAGAAGGAGACCTAATTAGCAGTGAAGTGCAAGCCCTCTATGTTATCAAGAAAAGGCTTTCTATACGCTGTCTAAGGGAGCTTCAACGCAGATCAAAGGAGGCCCTAATTCTCTGTCCTAGAGGGAGACCTAGCCGCAGTAAAGGAGGCATATTCACAGCTGAAGGAGATGCTCTCTTACGCTGTTCTAAATACCCTAGCCGCAGGTCATGAAAGGACCTTAACTTACTGTCACAAGAGACCCTCAACACAACAAAAAGGAGACCCAGATCCGCACCACAGAGAGGCATCTATTTAGGGTTTAACTGCTACTTCGGATGGGTATAAGGAGCAGAAGAACCCGAGCTAGTCTCATGGCAATACGCATGATCTCAGATCTAAGGAACACATGACAAGAGGACGCAAGGAATTCTGTGCTAGTATCATTCTCAGCATACCTGTAAATTAAAGGTGCAGTCAAGATAGATCTTGGATGGATGGAGCAGAAAAGACTTCGGATGAGGACGCTGTATTAATATGCATTCTGGGCTAGATTCATTCTCGGCATAGTCACAATTCTTGTGATGTCAATCTCAGCATTTCTGTGAATGGAGTTTTACCGTCTTGGCACAGTTAGTCTCACAGTATATGGATCTGCCTCCTTGCAATCTTGATATGTATATCAGTGATATCACAACAGCTCTGCTAATAGTCTCAGTATATATATATATATATGTGTGTGTGTGTGTGTGTGTGTGTGTGTGTGTGTGTGTGTGTGTGTGTGCTCCTTCCTGGTTACAATATTGGTGAAAGTAAAGCCACAGTCCTAATCTCATTGACCATCACAATCTCGATGCAATGAGAGGGAGCAGTATCACAGTCTGTTCCATAAATCATTATTTATACACAGTTAGGATGATTGCAAGTGTTGTTGTGTTGGTTGCTGCATTGGTGATGTTTTGAAGACATTCTCTTCCGTGTCGCAATGTGCTAGGCCACAGGCCATAGCACCATAGCAATGGTTACCTTGGGGATGCTGTCTTAGGACTGTTTGGAGATTGTTCAGATCAGCCATTCATCACAGTCAAGGGAGTTTGGGGCTACAACCAGAATTGTTGGAGCAGCTAGCAATTTGAGGAATGCTGCATCAGGATATGCTTCAGCATGATTGAAGACTGTCATAATGAAGTGCCTTCTACTGCTGTCATAAAATCTCAGTTTTATGTATTTGTATTATCTCTCTCTTTCTCTGCTGAACTTTGAAGATAAAAGAAGATTTGATCAAAGGGTTTCCCCACACATTGTGGGGTTTGTCCCTGGCTCGCGCCATATCTTGTGTCCTCTTGCCTTGGCTTGTCTTCTGCGTTTTATATTTATGTTCTATCTACAGTTTATCATAATGCTGATGTGATTGCTAACTGTGAAAATTTAAATAAATTTCTCTAGCATAGAACATACCTAATCTTAACAATATTCGCCAATCATCTTCCGTTAGTCCTATTTGTTCATCTATTCACTAAATCACCCACGATAAGATCTCTGCTACTCATATTTCATTAAACCTATTTGTTCATCTATTCACTAAATCACCCATGATAAGATCTCCGCCATTCATCTTCTAATTAGTCTTGTTTGCCCATCTCTTGACTTAACCTCCCGCGATAAGATCTCCACCATTCCTCTTCCGATTAGTTGTATTCGTCCATCTCTTGACTTAACCTCCCACAACAAGATCTCTTCCATTCATCTTTCATTAGTCCTGTTCATCCATCTATTCACTTAGCCTCCTGCGATGAGATCTTCGCCATTCATCTTCTGTCAGTCTTACTCGTCCATCTATTCACGTAAGCTTCTGCAATAAGATCTTCACCACTCATCTCCCATTAATATTGTTCACGATTGATCAAATGGTTCCTATGCACTTCTGCTTCGTTACGTCCTCCTTTCACTGATTTTGATCTTTTCTTGCTCTTCTGCTTGACTCCTTACATGCGTGATTTTACCAAAACACCAAAAACACAAAAATAGACTTAGTTTAGTTTCCTTGCTTACACATTAGTTTTGTTTTATGCTTTGTACTTCTGTAGCTTAGATAGTAGCATTAGGTTAGTGTTGATTCAACAATTTTTCTTAGTTTAGCTGTTTAAATGGTTAATTAGGATATGGTGTGATTTAGCATTACATGTTGTTTTCTTCATTACCGCAGTAGAGTAGCTCTCTTAGAATAGATTTTCTCTTCTTCCATCAAAGAATCAAGCTTCTTCTGACTTTATAGAAGTCTGGCTTGGAACCCTTGGGGTCTCTTTCTAGATGAACAAGTGACAACAGGCAAGAGCTTCACTTCTACTTGTGCATATAGCACTATCACCTCCAAGTTTGTACGAACCCTAGGTTGATAAGTAAAGTTGGTAGCCTAGGAGTTGCAGCATCCTTGCTGCAATACTAGCGCTCATCAGGTGTCTTTCTTTGCCTTCCCATTATTCTTGGATTTAGGCTTCGAGGATTTGTCCTAGGGGGTTGCGACCTAACTCTTTCATTTTCTCTATGGCTTTGGGGCACCCTTTTTTTTTCTCTTTCAGTTCGCAGATCCAAAGTCTCCCTTTTTCTGCTTGACTTTCTACTCAATCTTAGCAGCATATCGGTATGGTGCACCAAGCGAGGATATGTCCAAGAACTCCATTTCCTCTTGAATCTATTTGTGCAGAAAAATTTGGTACTTAAGCACCATATGTTTCTTAGAATCTTTGATACCCAAATTTGTGCGCATGGTATAGAAAAGAATAGTTAGCTCATGCACATCTTGATCCCTTTGTTGTTGCAGTGTAGTCCATTGTATGTACTTGTCCTCATAGCTTCCCACACATCTTAGAAAGAATTCAAAATGGGCACGTTGGAAAACACTAAGGGTTCCCTCTCGTCCCTTTATTTGTAGTAGGTTTCCCACCAGTCCTTAACATGGGGGGCAGATTTGAGGAGTGCAAAAGTAATCTTTTCCCTATTAGAAAAATCATGAACCGAAAAAATACTTCCAACAAATTTAGCCATATATCTATGGTGTCTTCATTTATATGACCTTCAAATATTATAATTTCAAATTTTACTTGTACCTTGAAAGGAGTGGCACCTCCAGAGTAACTATCGGATGAAGATGTGTCACCTGTGGGCATCTGCCAAAGGATTTTGGCAAAGTTATCCAACATTGTGTTCCTTTGTCACTGGAGGGATTCTTCGAGAAATATTTTGAAGGGATCTCTTGATCCCTCATCTTTCTTTTCTTCTTGCAAAGGTTCAACCAGTTCGAGCCCTAACTCCTTATACCTTGACCTCGTTGGGGACATGTAAAGAAAACTAGAGAAAGAGTAGACCACTCTGATACCATTGATCTAGACTTATGCATGAACACAACAAAATAAAAATATAAACATAAACACAAATATGTATCAGAAATAAATATGCATTTCATTAATATCAAGGAACCTAAAGATGCTTACATATAGAATAAAAATAAACTAGCTCAGGCAATGGTAGCTTATCTCTGAGAAGAGATGTAGTGGCTACATACCCCTAAATTGTTTTACAATGAGGCTTAAGGGAACTTTTATTATTGAACAATAAAGGGAAACCATAAACAACCAAAACCCTAACCCTAGGAAATGAAACACCAAGATTTTGTGGGGCCCTGTTGGAGTTACTTGGGCAGCCAACATCGCGGGGTCGTCACTTGGTCATGTGATATTTGTTTTGTAGATATGATACCTCATTAGAAAGGTCTCTCTGAGTACTATAGGATTTGCGGCAAGCTCCTACCTACATTAATGGGCCTACTGTGGACCTCAAAAAACTGTTGTTTAGGGGGTCAAAACATACCCAAAAATTCAAGACCTGAAAAACTGCTAAAAATAGTAAATGTTGCTATAATGAAGGAAACTAATGAAACAAACTAGAGGTCTAGGTGGAATAGGTGGGTGTCCACCAATATCCACTTGGATCATAGAAATTGTGCTATTATCGAAGAATGATGAAGGGTATGAACAAAAATTAGAATTTTTAGTTGTGCATTGTGAGATGGTGAATTGAAATACATCATATTGGAGAAGCAGGTTTACACAATGGTAAAATATTTTAATCGTTTTAGAGAATATGTTTTGCATTTGAAGGTTAGAAATCATGTTCCCTCAATAATGGTAAAGGATACTCTTACACATCTAGACAGTGAGGAAAAGCATGGGAAATGGATTACAAAGCTACAGGAATTTGACCTAGAGATCAAGCCTACTAAGTTGTTGGTTCACCAAGTTACTCACTCAATCAAGCCATGTGGAACTTGGAATGTGACCCAATGAAGAAATTTGCAACATTTGCAAAGAATAGAATCCATAAAAACCACTTTCTTCAGATGAACTGAATCCATAAGAACCTCTTCATTATGGAAGAGGGAATCTATAAGAACCTCTTCATTATGGAAGAGGGAATCTATAAGAACCTCTTCATATTAGGAGAGATAATATACAAGAACCTCTCATTCTATTAGGAATGAATACAAAAAACCTTCCCATCAGAAGGAATAAATCCACAAGAACCATTCAAGAAGATACTCAGAATATTTCAAGAATCTAGCTGGTACAAGGATATTATCTTCTTCTTAGAAAACCTAGAATGCCCACCTGAGATGCCAAGATAAAAATGCATATCTCTCAAACTCAATGCAATAAAGTTCTCTATTGTTGGAGAAAACTTATTCTGGAAATGCCCCACTAGTGTGCTACTCACATGTGTTAATGAATACCAAATACAAGAGCTCATTGAACATCTTCACCATGGCATCTATGTAGGACACCAAGATTGGAAAGTTACTACATGCAACATTATGAGAGTAAGATACTATTCACCATCCTTATTAAAAGATACTAGTGTTACCATAAGGGCCTTTCCATAATGCTATTTTTTCATCGACAAAGTGATGTTGATGTCTCTCTTGATGAAACCAATAAAAGTCCAATCTCAATTCCAACAATGGGGGTTGGATTTTATTGGTGAGATCCATCCAAACTCAAGTGAACAACATAAGTACATTATCATGGCCACATACTACTTGACCAAATGGGTAGAAGTGGTCCTTACTTGGAAGGTTGACGAGAAGATCATAATAGATTTTTTGGAAGACAATATTTTGGCAAGATTTGGTTTCCCAAGAAAGATCATGACACACAATGCCAAAGATTTAAAGTCTTTCAAAATGTTACAATTCTGTCAGGACTATGGTATTGAGCTAGTGAATTTAATGGCTTATTACCCACAAGGTAATGGATTGGAAAAATATTATAACAATAATCTGATAAGGATCATCAAGAGAATGTTGAAGAAGAAAAATATAGCTTGGGATGCAACTCTAAAATATGCTTTATGGATAGACAGGGTCAACACAAAGAGAGTAATAGGTACCTCACCTTATCAAATTTTTATCATTGTGACAAAAACCCTCCAAAATTTTTCCTACACTTGGATTTTGGAGCCTACTAAGGATCTTACGATTTTTCATCCTATGTGAATCATAGTCACTTCATGGTCAGTTGATGTTTTGCAAATTTCTCAAGTCTTCTTCTGGAATTATAAGTGTCATAGTCTCTTGCTCCACATGCTCAATCCTTAATGAATTCATGAACTCTTTTCTATGCAAGCTTAATTAAGCATTGCGCATCTCCTGAAGGTAAGGTTTGCACAATCACTATTTATATTAACTGGTAGTCCATAAGGAAAATTCACTGTGTAACCTATGCTGGCAGTCAATGCACAATATCACTTGACAATCCCTCTCACTTTGGTCACAATTGTACTACTATTCTAGTGAGTTTTCTCAGTCGTCGATTCCACGCACCTTTATTTTCGCAAGTGTCTCTTTCACTTTGGCGAGTATCATTTTTGCTTACTTTTACTTTAACAAGTGTCATTTTTTCTTATATTCACTTTGGCATGTGTTGCTTTCACTTTTGTTGGCCTTTGCAAGTGTTGTTTTCACATTTTCTTACTATTGTGAGTTTTAGCTTTTGGTTAGGGAAGTGCTACATCTAGTTAAAGGGAGTCATTTATAAATTATTGAAGGGAAGTTTTGATGCATTCTCTTACACTAATTTGTTCTATCTAGCATAGATACATTCATTAGACCCATTCCCTAAGTCATGAGAATTGTTTCATTAATGTCGCCACTTATGTCACAAGCCTATCTTAATTGTCACACTTGGAGGTAAGTGTTGTTCTACTATCATTTCAATGGGGACATGTTGATTTTGGGTGGTAAATATTCATTGTTTAGTGTTTCATCATAAGCAAGTGTATGATCATGTTCAAGTCATGTTTGGGGTCTATCTCTTATCTCCTTGGTCCCACACTTAGTCATTTTATGAAGAAGATCCTTTCCCAGTCAACCTCCTTTTGGCCTGCCTCCCTGAACTGTGCATTGCAAAGTCTCAAGTATCAGTAATTTTGTCCCATCTCTTGGAACTGTGCACTACATAGTCACTTCATCTAAAGATTGTGCATTGTATAGTTACATTGCTTAGTTGGCATCATGCCCTCATAAATTATGCAATTTTCCTCTCCACTCAGTCTATTTCTACACACTGTGCATTTTTAGACAACATTATGGCCTCTTTATCACATTGATTTTCCCAACTACGTAGTCATTGGCATCCCAGGACTATGCACTACACAATCAGAGTGAGTAAGCCCTTCATGTCTTCCTTCTTGACTTGCTTAATTATGTAATCCTCATTCACTAGCCTCCCTGAACTACATATTTCACAATCACAGTGAACAATCCTTCCTCATTATCTCATTGAATTTCCCAACTACGTAGTATTTTGCCTTCTTGTCTCCCAAAACAATGCATTACATAGTTTTAGTGAGAAAACCATCACTGCTACCTCCTTAACTCCCTTACTTGTGTAGTATTCCTTATCTGACCCATAGATACTATGCAATATGCAGTCGCAGTCACCAGAGCTTCACTTTTTCCCCTGGAACTATGTAGTGCAAAATCCTTGAGCCTCCTCCTCATCCTAATGCATTTTTCTTGGTGCATTGCATGGAGAATCATATAAACTAGGAGATTTCTATACTCATGTCATCTTATCATGAGTTAATTTCATTTGCAAGTTCCTGTATCATGAGATGACAAGATGATTGTTATCAGTATGTTTTACCCCTCTGGGTCAGTGACCCTCAGTAATTGAGTCTGATTGACTTTTTTCCAAATCTCCTCTTTCTCCAGTTTTACCCCCAAACATTGGCAGAACAACCTATGGGAGCATCCAGAGCCTCCCAGATGCTCTCAGGCCTTCTCTGTGATAATGTCTAGGGACTTTTTTCCCTCTTTCTATGCCAATGTTTAGGGATGACTTCTAGAGTGCCTTACTCCCTAGGAGATCGGTTTTATTTGAAATCTATTCGAGCTGGTGAGGGCTTATTAGTTAGAATTTTTTATGACTTCTCTTTGTCCTGACCATCTAGATACATCCTCCTAGGACCTCTCTTATGCTTACTTATAATGGATCATTCTAGAGGGTTAGCTAGTTTTTGGAGAGTTAGTATTGAGAGATTGATCATGAGCCTATGCTGCTATTTTGCTGCCACAGTAAGGTTGTGAGGTATTTTTCCATTGGTCTACTATGCTTCATACTCATTTCTTGGACATAGTGGCGAAACTATGCCAGATTATGGAGAGGAAGCTTGGAGGTGAATGTGTAGCATTGTATTGATCTTTCATAATTAATGGAAACATATGTTCCCTTCCTTATATGAATTTGTGTTCATCATGTTATATGGTTGTATCTATTTCTTTTGATCTAACAATATTCCAAGGAATATCACCTGTCATCTTTTTTTGGTTGTGATTGTGTGCAAGGATAGAGATCTAGCACGGACATGTTAGATCACCTGAGTGGACCACAAGATCTGCATCGAAATCAAAACCCTTCCCTAACATGAAAATATTCCCAGTGTGATCTCTTTTCTTTATAGCATAGATTTGACTGCTTGCTGCACGATTCAACATTCAGGATTGGGATCACATTATTGTCTTATTGTTCTTGTCTTTCTTTGTCTGGTGATATGATTTGGGTATAAGATTATGAAGAAACAAATCCTTGTAGATTTAGCTGCAACAGAAGTGGTTCTTTTAATGAGAGCATACTTTCCTTGTGTTTGCTTTGCCTCTGATTTTGATCAATTTCTCTCGGACTTGACTTGTGAGTTTTTTTTGTGTTTCTAACTTTTTGGGTTATTTTCAAGGTTTATTTCCTGTGTGTTTCTCTTGTCTCAGGTTGTGTGTGGGTTTTTAGGGAATTTTTAGTTTTTTCCCTAGACCCTCTTAGAGAGGGTCATTCGATCATCTGAGAGTCTCTAGAAGTTGTCTTGCAGTTGTCTTGAGAGCATACCTAGATGCTTTAATAATGTTGTGCTAGCCTATGGGATTTTAGCCCTGAAAAATCTCTGATTAGTTTTAAACTTTCACCTCTATTCCTATTCAATATGGACCTCCTATTCATCTGCTAGGTTTAGTCCAGATATGCTATTGATTACCTAATTTCCTTAGATCGGTCATTTTTCATTAAGAAGTATTTTTTGTCTTTCATTAGGCTTAGACCCTCTCGTCTTTCGTTAATCTTGGTTTCTTTTTGCTAATTATCTATTGTGTGTGTCTGGTCGGATCTGTTTTGATCAGCTTATCCAAAGTTTTTTCATTGCTCTTAGCCCTTCAAATTTCTCCTTAACTTTTTTTGGATGCTTTGGGTTGAGGCTTGATTTTAGCCTCTACATCTCATTTTTCAAATCTAATTGACTGTTTTCAGTGACTTTTTAGGCCTGATCTATATTTTACTTTCAGAATTTTGTGGATTTTTCTCACTTTTGTCGCTTCTTGTTGGGAGATATCTTCCCTCCTTTGGTCATTTTTGTCATAATTGGTGGTGTTTCGTTTGGTTGTTCATTTGTCATCCGTTTGGTTTTTCATTTGTCATCTAGAAAATTTCTTTTGCGTGTGTTTTTATTTCTTTGTATCACCCCCATTTGATCTTGTTTAGGCCTTTCCGCCTCTAGGATCTGTTTGTGACCTTTATAGAACATCGACCTTGGTTGAGCCATTGTCCTACAACCCTAGCTTGTTGACATTGCCTTCTTTCTTTCACTTTTGGCTTTTGATTTGATCACCTTGAGTGTGTTTCTTTGATAAGGCTTTTTTCCTAGCTATGATGCTTTTGGAGTGCTTTCTGTTCTTGCTTGGGAATTTTTTCTTTTGGTTTATTTTCATTTGCTTTGGATTTTCTTCTTGGTTTGTTTTGGGTCATTAATTCACAAAATATTGGGATAATTTTCATTTAAAAATATTTAGTGAATAGGTGCATCAAAATAGGCATTAGTGTGTTAGAAGGCTCTTACCCGCCTGTAGTTAGCATTCATCGAAATGAAAACTGAAAATTTCATATAGTTGCATTAGGGTGACTAATTAGGAGTTGTTCACACCATCTCAGTTTCACGCCACATCCCTCTTGTGTAAACAACAACCACTAAAATGAATTTTATAATAAAATTAACTAGATCCGTATTTTATTTTTACTGGTAGTACACCAAAACTAGCCTAGGCTAGGGTCTTGGAGATAGGAGTGTTAGTTAACTACTTCAAGACTACAAAATCAAATTAGAAACTTGTAGTAGGGAGTTAAATCCATTTGCAGTAGTGCAATTTGGGAAGCCCTTCTCACAAGAGGGTTAAGCACAAGGTCACACTTCAGCTAGGCTGGGTTACATGACCCATATTGCTTAGTTTGGAGTGGCACGATATAGCAGAATTTACATACATACAAACAGTGTTGTCATCACTTGAGGACCACTTGGGAGGCAACTCTCAAGGGGGTTTTGATCTTATATCCTTTTTGGATTTAAGTGCCCTACCCTTGCATGTGGATTTTTCCTACGAATGTCCTCCCAGGTCATGTTATTGTAGGTGGTGACCATATTGGACTATCTTCTTAGGGATTAAACACAGGTGCATGGTTGGGGTCATATTATTTGTACCTGGAACATACATTAGTCATACACTCTCAGTCCTCTCATGGGGTGTTCCTCATCTTGTGAGGGCACTTGGTCCTAGTTCGCAGCTAAAAGGGCTAGGAATTAGGTTTCTAGTATAACTTTTCCATCGCCAACTTGTTTGTATTTTGGTTTGCATGTGCTATATTTTAGTAAATTTCTAGTGTGTGTTGTTTGGTCTGAGTCAATAGTTTTGGTTTGCACTAACATAATTGTGTTTAAATTATAAGTTATCACCCTAGTTGAATTTTTTCATCGATAGTCACATTTTCTTCATGATTTACCTCCTGAACAAGGTGGACTTGTTACTCTTGCACGAAGAGTGCCTGTCAGTGCTTGAGACTTAGACCAACACATAGTCATGGAATCTATATCTGGTGCTTGTGGTACTGATCTAGATTCTATCGAGACTTTGGTGGACGACCCTACTTCTCTTGCCAGTCCACCTTTGGCCGATCCATTAGGACCGAAGTTATTGCAGATGAACCCCAACGGTTCTACACCAGCCTATAATTTTGTAACTTTGTCAGTTATTTATCCTATGGTGGAGTCTGAGACCTCCTTACATTCTGCATCAGCAATATTAGCTGCCATTACATCATTTCCACCTCTTAGCATAGTTATACCCACTCCTCCGTCCACACCTCTCACTTCTTCTTCAAGCATTCCACTAGTTTCTTCTATGATTCTCAAAAATTTCTCGAACCTTTCCATGCCCAACCCATCTCCCATGCCTAGCATACATCTTAGCCTATTCAACCGGTAGGTTCAATAATATTTGCACCACATTTTTCCCAACCAACTATTCTTGTTCTTCAATTAGGTATGGTTACTTCTAGTAATATGTGGGGGGGATCACAAGTTGTTCTTGGTGAGCCTAGGGGAAATGATGCTTCTAGTATGTCACAAGCCACATACAGTTTTCTCTTTGGAGGGGCACCACCTACCAGAATTTTATTGGAGGGGCTAGTTTACCTGGGGGAAAACCTCGCTTCTAGTACCATTTGTCCCATGGGTTATCCACCTTATGTCAATCCTACTACACAAACTATTCATTCTTCTATGTATGCGTACAACCCCAAAAAAAACCATGCTTTTGGGGATACTTTTATCTCTGGCTGCTATAGGGATTAATGAACGAGTGTTTGGTGATGTAGAAACCCTCAAGGATCTTCCCAGGATCCTTGGTAGAAAGTTAGATTAGCTGTAGTTGTCACAAAGATACATGCATTTCTATGTTTAACAAATGAATATCAAAGCGAGAATGAATTATTACCTCAAGTCTTAGTGTGGTGTTGCTAGAGATCGCAATGCAGCTAGGTGGAAGACCCCTGAGCCTGCTCCAGATCAAAACCTACACATAGTAAAGACAAGCGTAATATCACAGCATAAAACCTTGATAAACAATGCATGAAAATATAAAGATATCTAGTTGCATATAAATAAGCCACTCATGCTAATGATATTGAATAAACATACAAACAAGTCATACTATCAACATCTCGGAGTGGACAACACAACTGCATTTCTATATTGATGTAGAAAGAGTGATTACAACCATCAGTTGCATTAGCTCTAAGATTCTTTCTCGACAGTCAAATAGGCAATCCTTTCAAATGGTTCAACCTCTTTCACAATGACCCTAGCCTTCCATATATAGCATGTGAGGTTAGGGTTTCCAAGTCCTTCATGAGTTCCATTAGGCAAAAGCAGTGATGTTTCCATGCCTTAGTGCTCTTTCCCTTTTGCATACTCCATTAGGAGCTATAAATTCCCCCAAACAGGTCAAGTTCTAATGTTTCACTCCTTTTATGAGCTAACATAGGAGAGAATCTAGGGATATTTTCTCAGTCAATTCACTCCTTTGACCCATAGAAACTGATGTAGGGTCACTAACGTCATTCCCGTGGTAACAAGTAGAGTTATGCTTGGCACTAACACACCCTTAGGCTTGCTGAAAATATTTATAAAGCAGGTTGATAGTGTCTAGACTGAATTATCTTGACAACTAGGCCTTTGAACTTGGTCAGTCCTTTAGTCATCATGTCTTTATCCTCTGAGCTGATGAGGAGGTCATTTTCCTGTACAAAAGATGACCCATAAAGTGTGAGATCATAAGCTATGATGATGGCTGCAATACTTTATATTTAACTGCCCTTGTCTTTGGATAAAAGAAAGAGAGGATTGGAGCTTCGAGCGGTACGAGAAACCTGATACAACACACACACACACACACATATATATATACATATACATATATATATATATATATATATATAACAACTAAAATCATATCCTGTCGGGCATTCTCATGCTCAGTAGCTATGTCAGAGTGATTTTCTAAGAAAAGAGATATGACGATGTTGGCCGCCAATAAGCACAATGTGGAACCTATGTCATAATAGGATCATTCTGATGAGTTGTCTCCAAAAAACAATAAATGAAACTTGGGAGAAGAAACAAGGCTGAGTGATGCAAGCCTCTAACCAAGGTCTTGATTTCCTCTTTGTTGCAACAACATAGATCGATATATGTGAATATAGGTGTTGATTTCGAACATGCACGAAATCATCTCATTACCAGCCAATAATGGAGACCATTAACAGATGCGAGGATGGCCATTGATAATGACGCTGGTCTCCAAGATGCATAGTGCTGCCATCAAACACTCATAGAATAATTTAACAAGGAGCCAATAATGAAAACCCCTGATCAAACACAAGGTGACCTGCCACTGATGTCTACAAGCAGCAAGGCACTAAAGTGTTTCTAGGTCTACTTCCTAGATACAGTGTTGAAGTTGATAGGAAGAGACTTGTCGAAAGGTAGGCAATAAGGTGTCCTACACAAGTCGACATGAAACGGGACAAGAATGATTGTTTTTTGAGGAATATTTTGAACATTGGGTCAAAGCGACAAAGGGCATGATGGTAGGATATGCTTCATGGTTTGATGGAGGAAACAAAAGGCAAAGGTTTTCCCTTGAACAATAGAAGGCACAACAATGGTTTTAACCATGCAGCACTAGACTCGTGGACACCAAAGAGTGTTAGGATACAGATATGCAAGAACATCGGGGTATATAGGCTAAACTCATAGGATGGTAAGATTCATATTGAGAGGCCATCACAAGGAAGGTTCATTTGAGGGAGTTCCATGTTCAAGGGAGCGACTGCTGCCAAAAAACTCTTTCAAAATATGGAATATAACGCAGTTGTATTGTCCACTGTACCCATCTGATTAGTTTTGTGAGTCCAGATGGGCAAACTCATCAACCTTTTCATGTTTTAAGAGTCTGAAAAGGACCGTAAAAATAGCGAATATATGCCCTATCCGATTAGTTTAATGAGTCCAGACAAGAAAATTCATCGATATTTTCATGTTTTAAGAGTCTGAAAATGATTGTAAAAAGAGCGACTCTATTCCCTATCTAATTAGTTTAATGTTTCCAGACAGGAAAACTCGTCGATATTTTCATGTTTTAAGAGTCTAAAAATGATTG